>CM075877.1:12242224-13459099 GCA_038021265.1 Cyprinella venusta | reverse complement strand
ATCGTTATAAAGATGTTTAATCAACAAAACCCATCCACTTGCACATATTTGACAATCGGAATATCAGTGTTTCATGCTATAGGTGATTCCGTGAAAACGGTGCCTTTTGCGTCCCTAACAAATAATCAGTTTTAAAGTTGGTTTAACAACAAATAAATGTAAAATTTAAAAAACTTTATGTTACTATAGATCATATGCATCAATATAATACCAAGTAAAAGCCAATAAAATATTATTTTAAATAATTAAAATCACATATTATATGCTATGGGTTAAGGATTTTAGCCTGTCCCTCGCTATGGTTTTTCTTTTTCAACAGGACTTCTAATTAGTAAAATGTTGGTAAAATTATAAAATTTTCACTGTTTTATATTGTCTTAAGTGTAATCTCATCATTAAAAAATGGTTTTGACATAAATAAATATATTTTCTTAGAAATATAAGTCATTTTATCATTGTCCCCTAATTTCATGTCAGTCCTGTTACCATGACCAAAAACCCCCTATAAAATAATGGTACAAACCAAAAGTGACATCACATCAAGGAAGTGACATCATTTAGATGAAGTGGATTCCACAGTGCAAACAGGGTAAGTTTCTCTCTTCTTAATTGTCCTATTTTTTATGTTTTATCAGGGTTGTTAGAGAGGGGTCGGCATACAACATCAGTCCTGTTACCGTTTTTTAAAGTGTACATGTAACCAATTATTTAGTAGTCCTAATATTATTAATATCTAGAGATAATAACCTTTCAGATTACTTAGCATGTACCTTTCGGACCTTGACCTGTTAGCTAGAAATTAGCATATTAGCATAAAATCATCAGTCCTGTTACCATCAGTCCTGTTACTATCCAATAGGGAGCAATAGGGAGCATAGATTCTAGCCCCTGATTATTTCCAGGGAAAACATTAAAATGCAATTTAAGGATTAGGACAACAACTAAGGGACATAGATATATTTTTTTAATTTTAATTTTTTAAAAAAAATTTTAAGAGAGACATTTTTAAAGGTTATTTTGGGTGTTATTTAAAAGCAGTGATATATGAGTCAGCAGCATATGAGCATTGACATAATTAGTTACCATTGTTTGCAGTGTGTCTTATTTGCATATAATTAACATCACTTTTAATTTGCTATACACTTTTACAGTTAGTAATATGCCATTAACTGCAGCTGAGAAGCAACGGCGCTATCGCGCAAAAAGAGACCAGGATCCAGAGAGGAGAGAACGTTATCTGCAATGGGAGAAAAATAAGTACAAGAGAGACCAAGAACAAGGGAAGAAAAAAAGCATTAAAGAATGCAATGAGGTAGAAAATGTGTTGAGGTACAAGTACAGCACACAAACATGTATACCAGTGGAATCCAATTGATTTATTCTTAAAGAGACTGACAAGCAATATTGGAGTAATTTTGTGTTATGTTTACATTTCAGACAACGTAGAGAGGGAAGGAAACGGTCAAAACAGCACAATAAAAAAATAACTTCCCTGCTGTTACGGCTGGAAAAAGAGCTGAAAAAGGAACGCAAACAGAAGGAAAAATTTAAGAAAAGATGCCAACGTCTGAAGAAACGACAAATGTCCCCAAGGACTAAGATAAACCAGGAGCTGCGAAGTTCACCTACAGTGGTAAGGAAACGTCTCCTTTTCCATGCGTCCCTTACCAGCGACCTCAGAGCACGCTACCAAAATGCCACTGGCGAAAAGGAAAGGCAGATGATTGCGAAAATATGTGCCGGGGGTAAAATTATCTGGAAGTACAGGCTGAGGAAGTATGCAGAGGCAGCATTGGGTTTCTCAAAAAAAAAAGGCGGAGAATGTCTAACAAAGAACCCCTGGTATTTCAACGCAAAGCAAACACACGAATTGCAGAGACAATTAAAACCTGCGTGAGACAATATTTTGAACGTGATGATGTGAGCAGATTGACAACTGGAAAAAAGGAGACTAAAACAAAAAGTAAATTGAAAAAGCAAAAACGATTCCTCCTTGACACGATGCGGAATGCTCACAGGAAATTCTTGGCTGAATACCACGATTCAAAAATTTCGTATTCTTTGTTTTGTCACCTGCGACCTTTTTGGGTGGTCAGTCCAAGTCTGGCAGATAGGGAGACATGTCTGTGTAAGACACACGAGAATCTTACCTCCATAGTGAATAAGCTCCACCAATACAAGCTTGTCTCACACTGCAATCTCGAAGAGCTAGTGAAAGAAATCGCGTGTGACTCACAAAGAAAAGAGTGCATGTATGGTGAGTGTGAGACGTGCAAACTCACCAACTTTCCATTGAAGGCCCCTTACACACCAGAAACCATGGTCTCCTACGTTCAGTGGGGAATGGAGGAGCGACAGAGGTCCGAAGGAGGTGAAACTGTAGCATTCAAAATCACGGTAAAAAAGGTAATGGAGAGCACTCTGGATGACCTTGTTGAAAAATTTAATTACCAACTTATAAAGTTCAAACGCCATACCTTCAACATCAGCAAGCAATTTGCCTTCGTCAGAGCACTGAAGGCAGGGCTCTCCGATAATGAATATATCATATTGATTTTTCTGAGAACTATGCATGCAAGTGGTCCGAGATCCAGGCCGCACAGTTTGGGGAGTCACACCAACAGGCCATCTTGCATACCGGTGTGCTATGCACAGCCCCAAATGCCACACCCACCTGTTTCTGTACGGTGACTTCCTCAAGGCAAAAAGGCCCGGCTGCAATATGGGAGCATCTTAGGCCAGTGCTGACATACATCAAGCAGGAGCATCCTACTGTAAAGGTGCTACATTTTCTGAGTGATGGACCCTGCTCACAATATCAGCGGCAACTTTTTCCTCTTCTGCACAGAATTGTACAAATGGGGCTTCACACAAGGCACATGGAACTACTTCGAGGCCAGTCATGGTAAGGGGGCTCCTGATGGAGTTGGAGGTGCACTAAAGAGACAAGCTGATGCCCTTGTCAGCAAAGGCCATGATATCACTGATGCAAGGTCTCTGTACTCAGCGCTGATCAGAGCACACACCACCATCAAGCTGTTCTATGTAGATGAGGATGATATAGAACAGGCAGTGCAGGCTATGCCTCAGAACATCCCAGCAGTTCCCTCAACTGTGCCTTAAGAGCCTTTTTAAATTTAAATAACAATTTTCTGCAGTTTTACAAAGGCACACAAATTAGAACATTTGCTGATAAAAGAAATGCATGATAAAATTAGATGATGCATATAAAGATCAAATTTTGAAATACCGGGTCAATGTTGTCAACATAATTTTCAATGATTGTAATCCAAGATTACTCGAGGCCTCTTGTCCTCCCTGTCGCTTACTTTGTCCTCCTTGTGGCAGGTGAATATAAGTAAAACATGTTTGCCTTTTTTTGGGAAAATAAGACACAAGGCAATGTGTGTCATTGAAGACAAAGACAAGAAAAGTGATCTCTGCCTTTTGTTGAAAGAAGAGCAGGTGGAAGCTCAGGCTTGTTTCTTCTTACTGTCCCAACCATTGTCAGCTGCTTTTTAGGAGCTCCTGGCCAAGGTCATGTGATGTAAAAAAATGTCACAGATTATTGTGTGTCCCTGAAGACCAGCGGTCAAAATCAAGGACCACAAGCTTTTTCGTTGTTTGTTTTTCAGGCTTTCCATCTAGAGGCTTTCCTGTGTACAGCTAAAAATTCTAAGCATAACTTATTCTGGCATCACATGCAGCCCAGATCTTGATTCCAAACTTTGCAGGTTTGCTGGGCATGTACTGCTTGAGACCGTATCTTCCTCAGAATGGAATCAATTACTCATCTACAGTTACTTTTGGTCCAGGGTTGTACATCAGAGGGAGAGATCCCAGATGTCATGGATTGCAGCCAGCTTGTCCTGTAAGTCTCTCGTCAACCTGCTCTTGTTGTCAAATCGGATGATTCTTGACAATATTGTGAATTCCTGCAGGGATATTACGGCCTGAAAAATCAAACAACCGGTTTCAGCATCCCACAAACTTGTCAATGCCTGATTGCATGAGCGATAAACACCGGCAAGAAGCATCAAACCAATAAAAGCTTCAAACTCTGTCCAATTGACATCATTCCAGCTGTCACCATACACTCTCTTGCCTTCCAAATTTGTCATCTCAATCAAGATGTTCTGGATTAACGTTGGAAAAAAATTATAAATCAAGATGTTCTGGATTGACGTTGGAAAAAAAATTATAAAAAGGCAGACTTTATGTCCTCGACGTGTCCTCGAAGTTTCATCTTCTGTGTCAATAGTAAAGTCCTCAGGATTATTTGGGTTAGAGTTCTCCGGGCCTTCTTCATTGTAACTTTGATCCAGTAAATCCAGGTCTCCTCAAGACTGTACCTTTTAGCTGTGGTGCTGCTACTGAATTAACTGTGTGCAGGACCCAGACAACTACTTTGATACCTTAACAGTCAAATGTTTTCAAAATACTGCTGCAGCTCTTTCATCTCATAGTAAACTTTCTCAGAGTGCAAAAGTTCAGCTGCCTTTCATCTTTCTTCTTTTGTCTGCCCTTTTCCCTCTCTTTCTCTCTGTGTGTGTTTGAGTGAACATTCTTATTCCATGTTTCATATGTGAAATTTTTCATATTTATTATTAGAAACAGTGGCTAAATTTACTAAAAATAAACTTTAATCCCATACGTTTCCGAGCAGCACAGCAGTAATGTCTTTAAGAACTTCTTTACTTACAAGATTGATAATATCAGAGAGAAAATTTTAACTATGTAACCATTTACTACAGTATCGCTTCAGGCAGTGCATTGTAGTCTCCTTAAGGAAAAATTGTATTCATTCATTGCTATAGGAGAGGAAGAATTTTCCAAACTCGTTAAATCATCTAAACCGACAACATGTATGTGTGCATCTATACCGACTAAGTTACTGAAAGAGATGCTTCCAGAGGTCATAGATCCTCTTCTTAATATCAATTCATCTTTCTCATTAGGATACGTACCAAAAACTTTTAAGCTGGCTATGATTAAATCGCTTGTTAAAAAAAAAAAAAAAAAAAAAAAAACGCAGTACAGTACGGATACCATATGGCTTATGTGGGTGGAAAAAATATCATACTGCTGTTTCTGTTTAAGTTTAGCTGCAGTGGACTGCACAGTAGCATCTCGGAAAGCATAAGACAAACGTGTGGTCACATCTCGAGCATAATCCGCAGGGGTACCTGGTGTACAGGAAGTGACAGTCGGACTACAGTTCAAAAGGATATCGGTGAGTAGTCGTGGTTCTCTGCCATGTGCAAGAAAGAAAGGAGAGAAACCCGTGCTGGAATGAACACTGGAATTATAAGCCAGCTCCACTTGTGGCAGATACCTATCCCACTCAGGCCCCGTCCACACTACTGCGTTTTCGTTTAAAAACGGAGAATTAAAACGAATACGATCTCTGTCCACACCAGCGTTTTATCTGCATATTATAAATGATCTCCGTCCACATTAAAACGACTGAAAACGCGGATCACGTGACCATTCACCAACACTGGGCATGCGCGCGCCGTTGTAAACAGTGGTTGGCGAATCAGGGAAAGATACGTCATGACTGATGACACCCAATCATAGAGCCGAGCGTGAGCCTCTGCGTCATCGTTTGTAAACTCCTCCGTTTTGTCTCGTCCACACTAAAACGCCCTCTGGAGATTCAAAACGCAAAACACAGCAGTGTTTCTAAACTTCTCCGTTTTAGGTCTTCGTTTTCCCCGTTTTAGTGTGGACGGGAGGTGTAAACGTAGCAAAAGGTCTTCGTTTTTAAACGAAAACACAGAAGTGTGGACGGGGCCTCACCCCCACTTTCACAAATGTACTTTGCGAGTTGGTCTTTCAATGTTCGATTCAGTCTTTCGACCATACCATCGCATTGGGCGTGGTAGGGAGAGGTATGGGTTTTCTCAATTCCAAGTTGACTGCACAAATGTTTAAACAAATCACTCTAAAATTGTCTACCTTGGTCTGTATGGAATATCTCAGGGACCCCGTGCTGTTTAATGTAATCCTCAAAGATCACTGTGCTACAGTTGTAGCACGCTGGTCTTTCAGAGGGTACAGATAGACAAAGCGTGTAAAATAGTCCATTACAACTAAAACATACCTATTCCAAAGCAAAGTAACAGGTAGCTCAGTGATGTCAGCAGCAATTCTTTGGAATGGTCTTTCCGCACTGATTGACTGTAACGGGGCCCTTTCTTGAGAAGTGGTAGAACCACAGGACTGACAAGATAAACATTCAGCACAAAATTGATGGATATCACGAGACATGTACGGCCAATAGCACATTTTCTTGGCTCTCAACAAAGTACGCTCAGCACTCAAAGGTCCACTAAACTTTTCTCCATGAAAACACTTAAGAGCTGATTGAATGAGTACCTCAGGCAAGACTATTTGGTAACTAGAAGGGCTATGAGGAGATGATTTTACGCTGCGACACAATATACCCTCTTGGACTGATAATTTGGGAAATTCATGCAAGAGTTTCCTCAGTGCAGCAGGTGAATGTTTGAATCTACCCAATGGGGGCCTGTGATTACCAGTCTCCTTCCAGTCAATGACGGCACTAAGACAAATGTCAGCTTTTTGCTGAGCTTGTAATTCAGCCATATCCGAATTTCCGAATATTGTAATTCAGCAGTGTCCGATTCATGTCAGGAAGAACTCCACAAACATTTGTCATTTCAGCAGAAGAGGAGACACATTCAGCAGAGGTATGGCCGAGAATGACAACACTGCACTGCTTTTGTTTCTGTCACAGGCGAGCTAGGACGTCACAACAAGGAATCAGCATTACTATGCTGCTTTCCTTCCCTGTGTTAAATGGTAAAGTCATACACATCCATTTCAAGAATCCAACGTGCTCTTCTCCCTGTCGGATCATTGTCAACTGCTGCCTTTTTCAGATACAACAAGGGTTTGTGGTCGGTAATAATTTTGAAGGGGGTACCCAACAAGAAATGTCTGAAATGACGGACAGACCACACCACAGCCCAAAGCTCACGGTCATATGTTGACCATTTCTTTTCAGAAGGAGTCAAAAGTATGACAGGCTTACGCAATTACTCATTCCTTCCCCTCCTGCATCTGAGCAAGCACCGAACCTACACAATCATGAGAAGCATCAGTGTAGAGTAGAAAAGGCTGTGTGAATATAGGGTGAGCTACAATAGGAGAATTAGTGAGGGCATGTGTCAGTGATCTAAAAGCATCTTCACATTCACTCAACCACTTAAAGACAGCACCTTTTGGGGTTAGAGCATGAAGGGGTGTGGCTATTATAGAAAAATTCCTTACAAACCTCCTATAATAGGAGCACAGACCAACAAACGCTCTCACCTCTGTGAGAGTCCTGGGGGTAGGCCATGACAGGACCTTGTCCAGGTTCTTTTCATCTGGCTGGAGACCCTGACTAGATACAACATGACCCAAATAAGACACTTCACTGCAAGCAAAATGGCACTTACTACCATTCAATTTTAGACCTGCCGAACAAAATCGACTGAAAACCTCCTCAAGACTTGTAAGATGTTCATTGAAAGTCCGACTGAACACCAATACATCATCATCCAGGTAAACAAGAGAAACTTTCCAATTAAGACCCCGAACACCAGCTCCATCAGTCGTTGGAAAGTTGGAGGGGCATTCGTAAGACCCATTGGCATAACCTTGAATTGATATAAAGCACTGCCTGTACTGAATGCTGTTTTCTCCCTATCATCAGAGTCTAGCTCAACGTGCCAGTATTCACTTGACAAATCCATTGTACTAAACCAACATGCACCTGACAAGCTGTCTAGAGCATCTGATGGTTGGGTTAAGGGGTACTAGTCTTTTACAATGACTGCATTAAGCTTCCTGAAATAAATGCAGAACCTGTAACTGCCATCTTTCTGACACCAAGGGACTACAACTAGAACTCGCATATGAGGTGATGTTCTATAAGCTCTTTGCTTTATGGGCTGTGCATCCCCAGTACGGATGATATGCTTGACCAAATCTGTACAACCATAGTCATAATCATCTGTAATGAAGATATCCACATATTTGAAAATCATAGTCTCTAGCTGAGTCTGTTGTTCTCTGTCCAATGCAGATTGACCAAGGTCTACCTTGGGTTTTGGGCAGCGTTCAATTTTTGTCTGTATCTGAGCTACTGTGGGTCCCAACATTGTATATTCTTCACCTGGTTGAGAGACTAAAGAATGGAAATCACCCAGCCTCGTTCCACAAGGAACATGGAAATCCTCACCCGTCGGATTCACAGCTCGAACACGTCACGCCTGCTCTTACCGAGGCCACTGTACGTGCTACAAAAAGACCTGGTACTGTTTGCTAAAATGGACTAAAATTCCATCATAATTGCATGTGAACTCTTTCCCCAATATTGAGCTGAATCCTTGCCAAAACATTCATCTGTGATCTGGCTGGGATCACAATGGGCTCTAGCGTCACAGCACTACACCTAAGGGGAACTATATGCTGTGAACACAAGAGAGGAACAGTCCAGTTCCACAATTTTAAATGATTCTCCCTGAGATCAATTTCAGCATGATGTTTGCTAAGAAAATCCCACCCCAGGATAACAGGCTGTGCCGAATTTCTAACCACCTGGACATTATGGGAGAACACTTCCTCACCCAGCCTAATACTAATAGGCAACATCTCAAGAGTGTCAAGATAGTCACCAGTCACTGACTTTGCCAGCAGAAAGGATTTCTAAATAAGCTTTTTCATGAGAGAGGGAATCGACATTCTCATTGTTTCACTAATCAAGGATATTTCTGAGCCTGTGTCAACAAATCCTTGTACAGCAATGCTCTCAATGATAGCAAAAACATAAGGTGTGGGAGTGACAGAAGTTACCAGTTCAGTTTGTTTGGGCCCACTCATAGACTCAGCAGATACTTGGCCCATAGTACATGCTACCAGACGTTTCCCTGCAGATCAGCATCCCTATCATCGAAACTGACATGATGATCACCAGACAAGGGTAGATGGTTACTAGAAGATCGTGTGCCATATCTCTTCCCTGAAAACCTGCTGGAGGACAATTCTGTCACATGATGATCCTGCTGACGAGAGGTGTGATGTAAGCGATAAGATGTCAGGCCGTCATCTTGGCTGTGACGACAAGAAGTCGGGCTGGCATGTTGAGCACCATAATGTGGAGGCAGGCTGCTGCGACAATCTCAATGATGTGGAGACGGGCTGATGTGGCATTCTTGATAATGTGGCGACGGGCTGATGTGATGTTCTCAATAATGTGGTGATGGGCTGATGTGATGTTCTCGACGATGTGTAGATGGGCTGATGTGATGTTCTCGATGATGTGGAGATGGGCTGATGTAACGATCACAGTGATGTGGAGGCGGGCTATCGTAGCGATCCCAGTGATGTGGAGATGGACTGACTGTCATGGCTCATGACAGAAGACGCAAGTGCGAGTAATCTCTTTTAATGGGTGGTAGTGAAAACAGTACAAGCAGATGGTGAAAGTGATGCAGGGACTTCGGTGATCAGGATCCGTGTTGAAGTGCGGTGAAGAGAAGACGGTGAGACAACAGCTAAATCCACACGACAATGACGACGGGAACGGGAAACTCCAGGCGGGAACACGACACAGGAACTCGACACGACGACATCAAACAACGATCTGACAAGGATGATAGAACAGCGGTAAGTCTATATAGAGTCTGAAAATAGATTGCAGCTGGTGATAGAATGATGATCAGCTGGAGCGGATCAAGTAATGGCAAACATTCACACCCACTACACACGTGCCCTCATACAACAACATACAACAAGTTACTCATACATACAACACGAGACTAGAAGAAACCAGAGAGAATGGATTGGATTCAACCATGGATTCAAGAACTGCTTATTGAGTGAATGCTGAATGCTGTATGCTCAAGTACTTTTAACTGAATACTACCGCACATGTAATAATGTGCATGTGTAAATATTGTAAATGTTACTGTCCTATATTTATGTAATACAATTGCACTGTAGCAATGAGTCTGTGTATCACTGAATTTCACTTTTTCCTCTTTGAGCTGAACTAAAATTTTCTGTTACTGGTCCACTATTTTTACATACAATTGCAGCACTTACACATGCTACTTTGTACTTGCAAAGATGGAATTGCCCCACTTTTTTCGAATCAGCCTTTGTGCGTGCACAGCTCGATTTTGGAAACAGTCCTCCGAAAAATGCACAGCAAAACATTCGAATATTTTGGTTGTATTGTTCTGGAACAGTGTTGTAAATAAAGATTAACCATGGTTTTCTAATTGAAAAGGCCAAACAATGTAGTTTGACTTTAGCAACGAAAAACACAGCATCTCCATGACATGGTGGTGCCGGCAGCAACAATTATACAGCGAGAATAAAAGTTACGCCCCCTTTCTTTGCATACAAATTGGGTGGTGTTATGAACCTCTGTCCCCACATACTGATGTAGATTTGAGGGTGTGTGTTTGAATTAAGTGTTTTAGGAAGGTGTGGCTGAGCCTTAACTTTTACAAAGAATATCTCTTTGGGTTTGAGACTTTGAGCTTGGAAACTCTGCAGATCTTATACATATACAAACAGCTACATAACACACTAAAGAAAAAGGATAACAAGACATCACATCATAATTATGACCCCTTTAAGCCATTCAAATTCAGAGACTATACCTTATTGGGCATTATGATGTCCCACTAAAAGCGTAAAGACTGTTTCTGTTCATTCCTTTTTTCCATCTTTTTACATTATTTTACTCTCACATAATTGCATAAGCTAGCTAACTATTGCTCTTCTGTTAACCAGGACGGTGTGCTAACAACTAGTAGAACCACATTTTAAACCAGTCTGAAGTTTGTTATAATGTGAGTAGCCTTAGCGTGATGCACGGCTTGTTGCAGACTTCAAACATGAAAGATGAAAAGTAGTGCACTTGACTCAAGCCCCCAGAAGTGTATGGCATGTGGTGATGACCAAGTGTACTACATACTTCTGTTCAGTGAGTGATGTCACAGTGTGCTTTTTCTCTGTATGGCCATGCTCAAACACAGCCTTTATTCTCATCGGTTCAATAGCTGTCTGTTACAAATTCTGCTGGATCTAATTTTCAGTATATCCTGTATATATATCAGAGGGACCAGAGAGAAGAGAAGTGTGGGAGGAACAGAGAGGCCAGTGAAAGTAGAGCAGCGCTGCCTGGCAGAGAAAAGAACCAGGCCTGCTAAAAATACAGTATCTCCAAGGAGGACAGAAATACACATTGGGTGTGTGCCGTCAAAAAAGAGAGAGAGAAGAATATAAGGGTAACATATAAAACAGGTCAAGCTGACATGTAGGATAGTTCTTTATGTACAGTGCACATATGCATATGGCTTACGTGACTTTCATCTTTTTCTGTGGATGCCGAAATGATAACTCCTAACCTTAACCTTATAGGAATTAGTGGGCACACTGTTGATAAAACCCCATGTTGCATGACCCATAAACATTGTGCTGCTCTTTCCCTGTTCTCTGATAGACATCTGTTAAATATAAAGTTGATGTGTGCTGGGAAGGGTGCTCTGTGTGTATTCTGCAGGAGTAGAGCCAGCCCTCAGACACAAACCCCAGCGTTCAGTGCTTGGGTTCATTTTCTCTGCTTCTTAAAGAGAAAAACATCCGCCTGACATTTAGCCTACGCACAGCATCTGATCAAGCATGAGCACATGCACCAAGGCAATGGTTCTTAATTCTGAAAATGGTGCACATTTTCTGTGCTATCTTATTTAACAGTGCACCAGCATCTGGACCAGAACCTACACTACACTTAAGTTTACATACACAGAAAAACATACATTACTGTTCAACAGACAAAGAGGTAAGCTTGAAATACAAACATAGTTAACCCTCAACCAAGAGTGGGACTGTATGATTTACCAACTAATGGAAAACATAGTCCAGAATCGTATTTTTAATTTCAATCTGTTGATTCTAGTGGCACTGAAATACATTTACTAGTACATTTACTACTACTTAATGCAACTTATGTAGCATTAAAGCTTTTATTTTCAGTTCACACATACCCTGGGAAACCCATGACCTTCAAGTTGCTAGCGCCAGCTACAATTTTGGCTATTTAAACAAAATATCCTTTAATCCTAAATTTGATATCCAAACAATTCTAAAATAATTCCAATTAGCTTATTAGCTTATATTGACAATGAAACAAAAACAAGATTGTGCAAATCTGTGAATAAATGTTAATGAATGCATGAATAAATAATGCATGTTTTTTTTTTAAAAAAAGCAATACATTTCTCGTTTATACAGTACAAATTTTGTTTTAAATATTTATTAATTTATATTTTTATATAAAATTAACATATTTATCCATCGAAATAACTTTAAATAATAACATTAAAATTACCGTTAATAATAATATGAATAAAACATGTTTATTTGCTTACAATTTTTATTTCTGTTATAATTTGTTTTGCGTGTGTGTGCTTGCTTTGCTGTTGAGTCAAAGTAACCTTAAACAGAAGCAACATTACTGCACTATATAACAGTCACCCATTTATGTATGCAATTATGTGTGCATTTAAAATACATGCCTAATTTATGATACAACCAAGGGTTTATTTATCAAGCAATAAATAAATAGTCTACTGGAATTTTTTACATTTGTTTTACAAATTTGATGTGCAAATAAGTGATTAATTTAGAATTTATAGCTATAATGTTTATACATACATCATTGGGATCTCTGGGATCCAAAACATAATAGTCAATCTCAACAGAACAACAGGGTTAAGTATAGATAAAGAAACAAGATCAGTTAAAATATTTGCCATTGTTATCTTAACAGATTTAAGATTTACTAGTCACTTAATAGTTTGGATTTTCGGTTTGGAATTACACACACACACACACACACACACACACACAAATTAACCATTTAAATACATTTGTGTTACAGGGTCATGTTTATATCAAAGAAAATGAGCACGCCTTACATGTTAATCCAATATATCTCTGCAAGTTCAATAATATCTTACCTCTCTGCTCCTGAGCCCACACTTTGGGCAGCTCTGCCCGCAAGAAACAGATCAACAGCACGGTACACAGACCCATGTCCACCTCACAATTCTTCCCTCGCTCTCCACTCTCCTATCCTCTCACTCCTCCTTTCTCTCCTACTGTCACCTCCCTCCTTTCTCTGAGCTGGGTTTTACATACTCTCCTTTTCCTTGGACGTATCCCCATCCTTTTCTCTCCCCCACCCACTCTCCCTCCCTCCCTCCCTCCCTCCCTCCCTCCCTCCCTCGGTTCGTCCTTCCCTTCTGGCTTTTTAAATACAAAATTAAATCATCAAAAAAATACATTAATAAAAAAAAATTAAACCATTTCACCTGTTCAGTTAAACAAAGCTTTCAGATCATACGGCAATATATAAACCATAGACTGTAAAAACATATGGACGTAGCATCCGTGACATCACCCGTAGGTTTCTGAAGAGCGTTTTTGAAGCCTAAAGTGGACGGGATCGGCCGTCGCCATCTTGGCAGCGTGTCACCGCTCGTCACTACTGGATATAATAAAATGGGCAAAGAAAAATAAAATAAAATAAAATAAAATGGGCAAAGAGGCAGGACGTGGGTGGAGCTGAGGTGCTAAATAATGCTACTGGCTTCAGGCTAAAGCCAATAGTTAAAGTTCATGTTTTTGCCCTTCGAAATATTATAATAGTTAAGACGTAACTAAAAGTGAGACTATTTACTTTACTTTTTTATCAACTTTATTAATCCTAAAAGGTTAAGAGCAATACAACAGTACATAACACAGATCACACACATTTCTCACAACAGTCAAAAAGCAGTCAACTATGTGTATCGTGATGCATTATTCTGCATGTTAAAAATGTTTTATCATGCTGACAGTGACTTACAATATTCCTCGAAGCTTGTGCGTGTGATAGTGATTCATGACATGCCAGTCAACATGGCATCGCACGTCAAGTTCGTAAGGAGCTTTATTCAGTCCATTTTACAATCTGATTTTGGCTGCCTCTCATTTTCTCAGATGGGTCAAACCAAAGATATTACCATAGAAGTTCAAGTAAATGTACTAGAAATCCTCGCTCATTCAAGGGTGTGCATCTATTGCATGGACGGAGAGAAAGCACTGAAATTGTCAGACATCCATTAGTGCCTGCGAAGGAAACAACTCCCCCACACGGTTTGTATGATTTTCATGTATGGGGACACTAAGAGGTCTCACAAAAAAGTGGTAGAACTGTGCCACTAAGTGGCGCTAAAATTAAACAAAACATGAAATTGCCATATCTACAGTACTGTCACACTCACAGAAGGGAACAGACAGATGGTAAGGTGAAATTGTTCACTAAAGTTAAAGCAGGGTGATGGGACAACAGTGGGAACCAGACGATGGTGAAAGGATGGTGATTTGATTATAGGTGATGAAGACTTAGCTGGTGATGACTGAAGTGAAAACTCTGTGCAGGTGAAGGACAAACACGATCACTGCAGCTCTTGATCAGGATGGACAGGAGACTTGACAGGACGATCGCAGGTGAGTGTTTGGGTAAGGATTCTGACTGTTAAGGTAGCAGTAACGTTGACAAGACCAGACACTGATGTGAGGGTGATGCAGGTTGATTTAACAGCAGCCATGGCATCTAGTTCTTGCTCTCAGGGAACCGAGGTTACAATAGTAACTGGAGACATTCCCTTTCAAGGCAGTAATTCAACATTACTTCAGCTGTGACGTGTATGGGAACTATTAAATCCCGCCATGAGAGCAGTGAAGATAAGCCTCAAACCACACCCACATACAGTATTAGCAAAATAGCTGCGTCGCTTAAGAGTACTCACATCTGATAGACAGAACTAGACCAAAGAGACATCTGCTTCGACCCATCAAAATTTGTATCTCATATCTCAAATCAATGAAAGGCTGCACTGAATAGGGCAGACCCAACATAATAAGCACTCAAGCATCACAGTTAAACAGTGTCGACGGCGCTTGCGGTGACAGCTGCATCAATTTTATTAACCATAACACCAAGTTAGCAGCTATGCTGGTTATAATACTTCACAATCACTCTCAAAATTATTTCTGTTTACTCAGTAAGCTCAACTCACTGAAAGGACTTGTGACTCTACCTAGGGTACATCCAGCTTGTAAAACCTGGCGAATGTGTTCTGAGAATACCAGCAGTAGCCAGCAGTAAGACCGAGCGATCCACGTACATCCACAAAGCCCTGACCGGGCAAACAGCACTGTGAGTGGTCGGTGTTGCGCAAGGCTGACGACTCAGTAGATAAGGCGGGCAGTGAAAGAACCTGTGCTCTAATGGTGTGTTGAGTGACTTCAGAATGACTTCACAAATCAGCTCTTTGGAATATTAATAATCAATAATAACTTGTTATTATTAATTATGAAAATGTGGAACCGGCCCGCCAGGGTGTTCAGTCCGGCCCGGGGGATAAATCTGCAATGTGAAAAAAAAAAAACTGAGCTTAAGTAAGTAAGTGGCCTGTAAGTGGTATTTGGTTCTATCGTTTTACACGCGTTTCTGTTGGCTGGCACCCTCATCGACGAAAAAAAGAGAAAAGTAGACACAGAGTGTAGGATTTTTCAAGAAAAATGGACCTCTGCTTATATGTTCACAGAGGTGAATAGGAAACCCGTGAGCCTGGTGTGCATGCAGCAAGTTTCGGTGCTAGAAATATAATATTCGGCGCCACTATGAAACTCAGCATGGCGAAAAATACAACAGCTTGCACGGAGAACTGAGACGACAGAAGGTAAATGAAATTTTGTTGAGTCTGAGGAAACAGCAAAAAGTGATGCGGCCGTGAAAGCCAGCTACCTAATTGCTAGCAAAATAGCATTAGCATCAAAGCCGTACTGTGAGGGTGAGTTCGTCAAAACTTGCATGCTGAAGGCTGCCGAAATTGTTTGTCCTGAGAAGCGACAAGCTTTTGCCAATATTAGCTTGACGAGAAATACCGTGGCAGACAGGATTTCGGAACTATCGGCAGATTTGGACAGCCAACTGAAACGCAAAATGGAGTCATTTCTGGCATTTTCTGTTGCAATTGATGAAAGTACTGATATTACGGATGTCGCTCAACTGGCCATATTCATTCGTGGAGTTGACGAGACTTTGACTGTCACTGAGGAGTTTCTTGAGTTGGTGCCTATGACAGACACCACAACAGCTGAAAACATTTTCCACTCCGTCATTGCGCCGTAAGCCTGGCTACAGATGGTGCGCCGTCAATGATCGGGAAAAAGGCAGGTGCTGCGACAAAGTTTAGAGAGAAAGTACAAGCCGCAAATGGAGGGGGTGATTTTTGGTAATTTCATTGCATTTTGCATCAGGAGGCATTATGCTGCAAGTCGTTAAAAATGGATCACGTCATGGAGGTGGTTGTCCGGACTGTTAATTTCATCCGAGCCAGAGGTCTCAATCATCGTCAGTTTGACAGCCTTCTCAGTGACTGTAACATTACCCATGGTCTGCCATACCACACTGAAGTAAGATGGTTAAGCGGAGGTGCTGTGCTGAAGCGCTTCTTTGATCTATGTGGGGAAATCGGACATTTCATGGAGGTAAAAGGTAAACCTGTTATGGAATTACAGTGCCCACTATGGCTGCAGGACCTCGCATTTATGGTTGATATGACAGAGCACTTGAATAATCTGAACAAAATGTTGCAAGGACACAAAAAAATGTAACAAAGTATTATGATAGCATACGTGCATTCAAGTTAAAGCTCACGTTATGGGAGATGCAGCTGGCAAGCGGTGAGTGACCCTGCTCATTTCCCCTATCTAAGAGATCTAAGAGATGTGTGCACAGCAAGCGTTAATCCTGACATGAGACAGTACAAAGACAAGATTTCAGAGTTGCTGAAGGAGTTTGAGAAACGATTTCAGGTCTTTAGCGAACTCGAGACAGAATTCGCAGTTTTTCGCTCACCATTCATAGTCAGAGCTTCTGATGTGCCTGTTGACATTCAACTTGAAATAATTGATTTGCAGTGTAATGTAGAATTGAAGGACAAATTTGCCTCTGTGGGCTTGGACACATTTTATCAGTATCTCCTGCCAGGCTATCCTAAATTAACAGCACTGGCTGCAAAAATGTTGTGCATGTTTGGGACTACCTACCTGTGTGAGCAAGTGTTCTCAATAATGAACATTAATAAAACGAAGCTGCACTCAAAGCTCACACATAAGCACTTAAATGAGATTCTGAAATTGGCTGCTACTCAGGACATGATGCCTAAGCCAAAGCAATGGCGTCCATTATTCAGTGAGACAACCTCTGCTTTGAGAGAGCCCTTCCCTTCTGACTCCCACCATAACAGACAAAGAGCTGGTCTGAGGTCCTGAAACACTGGATTCTGTCTATGTAAGCATGGAGGGCGTGTACTGGACAGAGCAGTGCAAGGCTGGGTCTGCCTCCTCCAGGGGCAGCGCTTGCAGGTTCACTACCTGGTACCAAAAGGGAGTGTTAGGAACCTTGGGCACATATCCAGGCCGGAGTTTCAGGATCACGTGAGATTTGGCCGGCCCGAATTCCAGGCACGCTTCATCAACGGAGAATGTGTCCAGGTCCCCCACCCTCTTGATGGAGGACAGTGCAACCAGGAGCGCTGTCTTCAATGACAGGAAATTAATCTCAACTGATTGCAGAGGCTCAAAGGGAGCCCTCTGCAGGGCATTTAAAACCACTGAGAGGTCCTAAGAGGGTACGAGAGGAGGGCGAGAATGATTCAGTCTCTTCGCTCCTCTCAGGAATCTGATGATCAGGTTGTGCTCTCTCAACAACTTACCTTCAACTGCTTTGTGATATGGGGCAATAGCGGCCACATACACCGTCAGAGTGGAGGGAGACAGCCTTCGCTCCAACCCGTCTTGCAGGAAGGAAAGCACAACACTGATCGAGCATCAGTGGCGAGAAAAGCACCAGTTGACAAAGAGGTTCCACTTTAACGCATAGACATGTCTAGTAGATGACGCCCTTGTGGAAGTGATGGTAGCCGCCACCGCAAGTGGCATGGTACTCAAACCTGCCTCGTCCCATCCAGGAGCCACACATGGAGCCTCCAAACATCGGGACGAGGGTGCCATAGGGTGTCCCGTCTCTGAGAAAGGATATCCTTCCTCAGAGGAATTGGCCAAGGAGGTGCTGTTGCGAGGAGTATCAGTTCGGAGAACCAGGTCCGGGTGGGCCAGTACGTTGCAACCATAATGACCCGCTCCTCATCCTTCTTGATCTTGCACAGAGTCCGTGCGAGAAGGCTCACTGGGGGAAACGCATACTTGTGAATGCCCCACGGCCAGCTGTGCGCCAGTGCGTCCATGCCGAGCGTGCCCTCGGTCAGGGAGTAATACAGAGCGCAATGGGATGAGCCGTGGGAGGCAAACAGATCTATCTGTGTGTCCCCGAACTGGTCCCAAATCAGCTGGACCATCTGGGAATGGAGTCACCATTCGCCAGAGATGGGCCGGAACCGTGACAGCTCATCGGCTGCAAAGTTCCGATCTCCTGGAATGTAAATAGCACGAAGGTGCTTCTGACTCCATAAGAGGAAGTGGCATGCGAGTTGCAACATACAGCGAGAGCATAGACCACCTTGTCGTTTAATGTCGTGGTATTGTCTGAACGGACTAATACGTGTTGACCCTGGAGCAATGCATGGAAGCAGTGCAGGGCAAGTACATGCATAAGGTGCTGGGGTCCTGTCCAGGAGCCCACGACGGCATGTCCATCCACGAGGGTCTGCTCTGCCAGGGGTCTGGCGATAGAGGGGGACGAGAGTGGTGTGGTCCGGAGACGGCAACCACTGTAATCCACGCCCTCAGAGACAGAGGGGGACGAGAGCGGCGAGGTCCAGGGGCATCGCGCACTGTCCTCCGACTCTGGGGGCTCAGAGATGGGATGCAGCTCTTTGGAGAAAAAGATTCTCCCCCAGCCCTCCACCGAGCACCTTAAAGGAAGATGCTGAAATTTTTACTCTTGCTCTGCCATCAGAATCTCTTTCCCAAGCAGCTAAACTGTCCAAGTTGTTTTGCACGGTTCTAGTGGACCATGTGAAGTCTAAGAAAGGCAATGCATTTTTATGCACTGACAAAAAACCATCAAACCATGTGCGAACTAATGAACCATTGTCATTTTCCATTACCTAATGGACCATTATCAATGGACCAAGTGTCTGTTATTCCACTGTATGCAGCAGCTAAATGACAAAATTTTTCTGTGTGCTGCTCACTAACAGTTTCATCCTGCTTTTGAACACAACTAATGATCTTTGACCAGTCCATATTTGGTCCAACAATGTTCTTTATCACTCTCTGAACTCCATCTCTCAATTCATCTTTTCTGGCATATTGCAGTTCAGAAGTAGCCTGGTTCAACCAGACTCTTGTACATTTTATTTGTACAGACAGTCTGGCCTCTCTCCATTGAGAAACCTTGACTTTTTTGTAGGTGGGTTCTCTGTTAAAGCTCAAAACTATTGGATCTGCCCAGAGTCACTCAGGATCTGCCATAGCCAATTGCTAACGTGTGGTCGTGATGTACGTCATGCGCCGAAACCGGCCGGAAACAACAAGTCCAAATGATCTGGGTATTATGCTTACAATAAGATGTCTATCAACGAGAGCTGCAGGTTTCATTCATCTAGGAATGTATGGTCTTCAAAGTATGTGTTTTCACATTTTTATGACATTTATTTAAAAAATTAATCTTCAACAACAGTTTAGCAGCCAGGACATGGGGCGTCTGAACACCAGGCTAAAGCGTCCGCCCAAAATGTAACAGTCATCGTGCATGCCGAGCTGCCCAGCATGAACTCCTAACTTTTCTGCGTCCTTCACTTGGTCCTCCGTTAGTGCAACAAGAGGGTAGACGACAACAACTATCGGCTTTGCATACCTATGGTTCGCCTTTGCTAACTCATTCACCACTAGTGGAGTGAGCTGGAAAATCAAACTTTTCCTGAACCCCGTGGGAAGAGGGCCACACATACATGGCCACCAACAAAACTTAGCAAACATTGTTCTTGCTCTGGCTTTAAATTCTGTATTTTCAGCAGTTTTCCAACAACAGACCGAATAGCTTTTCTCACGTCTTTCTCCGCTGCCATTACTGAACTCCAACTCAAACTGACATGCTACATCAAGGTCATTGTTCTCAGCCACTCCCTCTATTCGCTGATTGGTCCTACAAAAAATTGATTTCTGGAAACCTAAGGATATACAGCAGTCCCAGACGTAGTACTGAAGGAAAATGAAATTGAGCGGAAGTGCTTACGAGGGCACAGCCAGGCTAGTTCAGAAGTAACAGAGAGACTGAAAAATGTTTAATTGAGATTCAATTAGAATTTGTGACATTAGCTGTGTGACTTCTGCAAACGACATGTCATAGAGACACATTTTACTGATCAATGCTCTTCTAAATTCAGAAAAATTTCCATGTGGTGATTGCAAACTCTCGGCAAACTCTCAAACTCTCAACTCTCAAGTTTTTCTCTTTTCAAGTTTTTTCAGGATCTAAAGTTGCATTGACTGCTTGTAACTGCAGTTTGGAGGTTACAGATTAAACAGAGTCGACATCTTTTTCCCTTCTCTGAGCCTTTTGTCTTGTTCCACACACTTCAACTGCATTTACATCTTTATTCATCAATCCAGAATTGCTGGTATCCTCAAGTCTACCGAAAGACTGTAAATCAGGATAGCTTTCATCTGACTGTTGATGCTGGTTATGGCCCACCTTAGTGTACAATTGTTTGTTCTGTTCTTTAAATTTATCTATACACCAAGCTTGTTCTTGTGCAATGGATAAGCTAAATTTCATGTGACAGAAAATAATGCCTTTTATGTTTCTCTTCCTGATACAAGCACCTAACACCTTTTTGCATTCTTAAACAGACCATACTTTTTTCTGGATGAATACCAAATTTCCTTGTCAAATTCATCTGACTGATTCAGTCACTATGGAGTCCATGTGCTCTCCGAACAATGACTTAAACTCACTGTCTACCATAAAGGGGTATCCAGTCCACATTTCTCAGTTGATGGAACTAGCCAACTTCCTAACCATTTTTGTGAGTTTCTTTGTTACCACACAAATCAAACACAAAAACTTCTCTGATCAACAGAGGCTACACTTGTTAACACAGATAAACTATTGTTAAGCTTCTTTGGCAGAGCAAAGGATACCACAATATTACTAGCACTTTATGCTAATCTTCCCAGCTTGAACAGACAAAACAAAATATTAGCATGTAATGCTAACCTTCTCTGTGAACAGAGAATGAACAAAAACAAACAAACAAAAAAATGAATAACTAGCACATTATGCTAATCTTCCCTGCCTGAAACAGAGGATCAACTTTAATCACTAAAAGAAAATTTTAGAGGGTAAACTTTTAACAAAACTCTACAGCATTCTATTACTCTTCTCTGGCGGTCTTCAGTGGCTCTTTGAATGGAGTGAAACTCACCAAATCGTTAGTTGTACGGAAAGATTCCGCCTGGAACTCAGTCAGAAAAAGTTGTTTTGTTGAGCTTGAAGTTTCAAGATTCAGTCTGGAACTCAGACTCAGAACTCAGTCAGAAATTTAATTCTTTGTTGAGATCTTTTGTTGCTTGAATTTTGATTCAGGTTTCAGTTCCATCTGGGTCACAGTGCCATCTGTTGGAAACTATTTCCTTCAAACATGTAGAAAAGTCAGAAGCTTAGACAAGGAGACATTGAGGTATCTTTTAAAGTAGTTCAATAAAGAACTAGTTCTTTATTGCGTCGCTGCATCTCAATCTCATCTGAATAATGGAACTTTTACACTGCAATGTATACATTTAGGGGGAGGGATTTACATAGAGGTGGAGCAAACTCGTATACAGATTTAGGAAACCTGTATTGAAATGAGAGTAATAACTTATTCAAACACTGAGACTCAAGAACAGGAATGCCAGGACTCTCTCTTGCTGAGACAAAAGCTCACAAGAGTCCCCAAATGTTTCAGTAATCTGTTTAATTTAACTTAAAATAGAGAGTCTGGCGGCTGTATAGAGAGGAACAGAACAGGACAGGAATCTGGTGCTCAACAGCTGAATGCTAAATTCAATCTACAGAACTTTCTCAGTTTATATACTATTGTACTCGAACCTAAACACTTAAATGAATTTGTAATCCTACACTAGTAATACCTACTACTACTTCCTACTATTAAATAATAAAAAAAGAGATTGTAATTACTGGACAAATAAAAAACTTCCTCACATTAACCTAGAATACTAACACTTGATGGCTACTCTGTCCTCATCATCAGTTAGGAACCTGGGTGTGCTCTTTGATACCAATCTTTCATTTGAAAGTCACAAGTCTAGTATCTGTAAAACTGCATTTTTCCATCTTATATACAGTATATATATATATATATATATATATATATATATATATATATATATATATATATAAATTACGACATATGCTGGATGGTTGCCCTGCATGCTTATAAACACCAGGTCCAGGCACAGGTCCTTCATCAGATCTGGAAACGGCCTGGATCCGGCAGGCTGCGAGAAAATCTTGGTATAAACAAAGACACTAAAATTAGCATAGATGCTATTCTTCAGTGCATTAAAGGGGGTTTACTGCTTTTTTCTTTGCATGATTCTGTTTATGGGGTGCAATATATCACGTATTCGTGTTTTTTCTTTTTTAAAAAGTTATATTTTTCATTAACTTCACCTTTATTGTAAGCGCTCTCCTCTGTCCCCTGAACGACTGGTTGACTTCCTGAGTCTATGAAACCAGTTCCTCAGAAACAGACAGTGGGCTTAGATTGGTTAATTTGGGCTGGTGTGTGTTGATTGGCTAAACCGTCGTTCACGTTGTCTGGAAGATTAACGCCCATTACTTTCATGGGCGAAATGTGCCTGCGCTCCGCAAGCGCAAGTCAGAGGGCGCAAACTTAGACCCCCCTGATGATATAAATAGGACACCACCTACATGTCTGTTCTCACAAGAACGTGGTGACCCTTGAGGTGTGGGAGGAAGCTCCTCAGAGCCCAGAAGACTGCCTACATTTCTAAGCAATTTATATAACAGTAATGATGGTCCTGCCACAGACCTCTCGTAAAGTGGCAGTCCATGGCCGTACCCCAGCCCGTGAGGTATGCGTCTGTCGAAATGGCTTTCTGGCAACATGGCACTCCCAGCACTGGACCTTGGAACAGGGTTCTTCCACATAGATAGGGAACGAAGGCATCTGATTGTAACCCTGATCATTCGGAATGGGTTCCCCCTCTGGGAAAACCCCCTGGTTTTTAACCACCACTGCAGGGCTCTCATTTGCAGCAGGCCAAAAGGTATCATGTTGTATGCAGCTGCTATGAGCCCTAACAACCTCTGAAAGTGTTTCACAGTGATAGCCTGGCCTAGCTTTATCCTGGTCACCATGGCCAGGATGGACTCGTTACGTGTGTGAGACAATTGAGCCGGCCGGGGCCAATGGCCGGAAAACTGTTGTGGGACAGAGGGAAGTTGGTTGTATATATACCCCCTGAGCAAATTGGCTTTATGCACAGCTGCACTACTTCCTGAACTTAAGCCAGCTCCTTGTTTCCTGTCTGCCATTATTGGACAAACTTGATTAATTCAGGTGTATCTGATTATTGTTACCATGACTACACTCTTAAAAATAAAGGTTCTTCAAAGGTGCTATATGGTTCCATGAAGAACCTTTAACATCCAAGGAACCTTTCCATTGCACAAAAGGTTCTTTGTAGCACCAATGGGTACTTCAGATTATAAAATGGTTCTTCACAATCTCATGTGACCTCATATTGTTGGAGTAAGGGTTCTTTGCAGTACTGAAAAAGGTCCTTTGTGGCACTAAGAAAAAAATAGGTTCTTCAAGGAATCTTTCCCTGAAAGGTTCTTTGGGGAACCAAAAAAGGTTCTTTTATGGCATCACTGCAAAACCCCCTTTTTGGTTCTTCCTGGAACCTTTATTTTTAAGAGTGTACTGAGTGTAGTGATAGTATAGCTGTGAGTATAGAAACTAACCACTAGGTGTCAGTAGCATAATACTTACCTGCAGAGAGCACAGACCAAGAAGAAGTAAAGAGAATGTGTTGTAGCTGTTTCTGTGCACGAACTGAAAGCTAATAAAACATAAGTTCTGTTATACCAATGTTTCATTACTGAGAAGAGAAACATTACATGGTACCAGGAGTGGTGATGAGCACGAACACTAACGGTCGTCATGGAAAGTGTTAAACCGCCTGACGCTGTGAACTGGACTGGAAATATTGATCACGAATGGCGTATGTTTAAACAGAGATTTGCGCTGTACTTACAAGCTGTGGACCTTGATGAAGCGTCGGATGCACGCAAGATTGCATTGCTTCTCACCGTCGCGGGACCTCAGTCGATCGAGGTGTTTAACACACTTGTGTTTGATCAGGCCGATGACAAAGGCAAATATGACGTGGTTATGGAGAAGTTTGATGCACACTGCACACCGAGAAAAAACGAGACTTTTGAAAGGTATGTTTTTCGTTCTCGTGTACAGCAACAAGGAGAGATGTTTGACAGTTTCTTAATGGATTTAAAGTTGAAAGCTAGGACCTGCAATTTCGGACAGTTGCAAGATTCTATGATTCGTGACCAGATAGTGTTCGGCATCAGTGACATAAAAGTGAGGGAGAGGCTTTTGAGGGAAACAGAGCTAACCTTAAATGAAGCAGTGCGGATATGCCATGCCAGTGAGATTGCTCTTCAACATGCTAAAACCTTTGGTGACAACACAAAGATGAGTGGAGGTGACAGTTCAGCTGTAGCTGCAGTAACAGAGAAGACACAGAAAAGCAGAATGAGTAGACTGAAACAGTCAAAGGATAAAGAACTGTTTAACTGTAAGAGATGTGGCAGAAGACACCAGCCAAAACAGTGCCCAGCCTACGGCAAAGTCTGTGCCAAATGTAAAGGGCATAATCATTTTGCCAAGCAATGTTTTTCAAAGGGTGGACAAAATCAAAGAGAAAGTGTTCATGCAGTGGAAGAAACAGCCCTCAGTGACACATTCTTCGTTGGAATGGTGCAGCAGGCAGAAATCAGTCAGGAAAGAACAGAACAGACTGATATGACTAGTGTTTCACGGGACAAGTGGATGACTGCTCTGGAAATAAATGGAGTAACAGTATCACTTAAGTTAGACACAGGAGCAAAAGTCAACCTGATTTCGGAGGATGATATCAGAGCAATGAAAATCAAGCCACATATATGTCAGAAAATAGTGCACCTCAAAGCCTATAATGGACAAGACATTCCAACCAAAGGAACATGCACGCTCAAGGTGAAAGTTAAAAACAAAGAACATCACCTCATGTTTGTGGTTGTACCAGATGGCCGTGATTCTGTGTTGGGAGACAAGGCATGTGAAGACCTGGGTTTAGTGAAAAGACTATACACCATAAGCAATGGAGAAACACAGGACAGTGTGGAACATATAGTGAGACAGTTTCCAGACATATTTGAAGGGTTCGGAGTATTACCATTCACCTACAAAATACAGTTGAAAAAAGATGCACAGCCAGTAGTCCACGCACCAAGACGAGTTCCAGCACCACTTCGAGAAAAGCTAAGGCAAGAGCTAGAAAGGATGACATCAATGGGAGTTATTGAAAAAGTGGAAGAGCCTACAGAGTGGGTTAATTCAATGGTGTGTGTGAAGAAGGCCAATGGTGATCTACGTGTGTGTATGGATCCAAAGGATTTAAACGCAAACATTCAGAGAGAACATTATCAGATTCCGACACGAGAGGAAATAATAAGTGAGATGGCAGGTGCAAAGTTCTTTACAAAACTGGACGCATCGCAGGGCTTTTGGCAGCTGAAGCTGCATAAGGACAGCACCAAATATTGCACATTCAACACACCCTTTGGCCGCTACTCTTTCTTGAGGATGCCGTTTGGAATTTCCTCAGCTCCTGAAGTATTCCACAGGACTATGGAACAGATAATTGAAGGCATCGAGGGTGTGCGTGTTTATGTGGATGACATCGTATTGTGGGGATCTACAATAGAACAGCACAACAAGAGGCTCATGGATGTCCTACAGCGAGTAAAAGAGTATGGGCTCAAGTTGAATAGGAACAAATGTCAGTTTGGAGCAAAGGACATCACATTCCTAGGAGACAGACTGTCAGAAGGGGGTGTGGAACCAGACAAGAGTAAAATACAAGCAATACTCAAGATGCCCAGACCCACTGACAGAAAGGCTGTATTGAGAGTGATGGGGATGATCAATTTCGTCGGTAAATTCATACCTAACCTGTCGTCAAAAACAACGCACATGAGAGAACTGTTGTGTGATAAAGGCGAGTTCAAATGGACAGCTGATCATGAACAAGAATGGGGACGACTGAAGACTCTCCTCACTACAGCGCCTGTGCTAACGTTCTTTGATCCAACAAAGAGGACAAAGATCTCAACAGATGCATCCAAAGATGGACTGGGTGCAGTTCTCCTGCAAGCGGAGGGAGAGAGTTGGAGGCCAGTCGCATATGCCTCAAGAACTATGACTTCATCCGAACGCAAATATGCACAGATAGAAAAAGAGTGCCTGGGTTTGGTGTATGGAGTGGAGAAGTTTCATGGCTATGTGTACGGCTTACCGACATTTGTAGCAGAGACTGATCACAAGCCATTAATCGCCATCATTAAAAAGAACCTGAGTCAAATGTCTCCAAGAATCCAACGACTGATGATGCGACTGCAGAGGTATGATATGGAGCTAATGTACACTCAAGGAAAGTATCTAGTTCTGGCAGATGCCCTGTCCAGAGCTGTGGAACAGAGTGGGAAAAGTGAAAGTTCTACAGAGGATGATGTGACTCAGCATGTGAACATGGTAGCTGAAGCTCTTCCAGTCACGGATACAAAACTCAAACAAATTGCAAGTGAGACTGAGAAAGATGCATGTCTGCAATTGGTCATTAAGCATCTGTATGAAGGTTGGCCTAGAGGAAAATGTGCAGAGTACTACAACATCAGGACGGAACTGAGTGTTGTCAAGGGACTTCTGCTGAGGCAGAACAGGATCATTATCCCTAAATCACTGCGACAAGAGATGTTAAAAAAACTGCACGAGGGACACCTTGGAGCTGAGAAATGTAAACGAAGGGCTAGAACTGCAATCTATTGGCCGGGAATAAATGCAGACATTGACAGGATGGTGTCAACCTGTGATACTTGCTTGAAGCATCATGCTAAGCAACAGAAAGAGCCAATGATCATCACTGATCCACCTGATGAACCATGGCAGAAAGTTGGGACTGACTTGTTCTTCCTGGATGGACGAAACTATTTGCTGGTAATAGACTATCTGTCAAACTATCCAGAGATTGCGTTGCTTCCAAATACATCTGCTGCTTGTGTGATAAAACACACAAAATCCATCTTTGCGAGACACGGCATTCCGCAGGTGGTTTGCAGTGATAATGGACCGTGCTACAGTGGAAGAGAATTCCAGAAGTTTGCTGAGGAATACGGGTTTCAACATGTGACATCGAGCCCATTATATCCCCAGTCGAATGGAAAGGCAGAGAAAGGAGTACACATAGTAAAACTACTACTCAAGAAAGCAGTGGACAGTCAATCAGATCCTTATCTAGCCCTGCTGAATTATCGTGCTACTCCACTTGAACACGGTGTGTCTCCTGCCGAAATCCTGATGGGACGTAGATTAAGAACCACTCTTCCTTGCTTTGCAACACCGAACAAAAACAAAGACCTGAAAAGAAAGCAGAAGCGCCTGAAACGGAGACAGAAGGCTAATTATGACAAGGCATCAAAAAGCCTAGAACCACTCTCCAATAATGACACAGTAAGACTTGAAGATTGCAGTACCTGGACAAAAAGAGCCACAGTCCTGGAAGAGGTGAACCCGAGATCTTACACTGTCAGGACAGAGGATGGTCAACTCTTGAGGAGAAATCGGAGAAGTCTATTGAAAACAGAAGAGACAGTACTAGAGGATTCATATACAGAGGACACAGACTGTGTGGAATCAACAACAACAACATCTGAAACACTTCCAGTTCTGGATAACAAACAGCCAGCTAAAGAAATGTGTTCAGATTTGCATTCCCCTGTGATGAGAAGATCCAAACGCACAGTGAAGCCTCCTGATAGACTGAACCTCTGAATGTTGCCCAAACATGTTATAAGTAGTTAAATGTTCATAAAAAAGTAAATGTAATCGGTTGATTATTACTGGGATTGTAAGTTGAATAATTCTGGATTTTGTTGTTTGATGCAAAATACCTTGTATAATGCATATAGTGCTTGCTTAATGGTTAGCTAGTATATAAAGTAATTGGTTGACATAACTTGTTCTTTATGTCTAATGGAAAGGGGATGTAGTGATAGTATAGCTGTGAGTATAGAAACTAACCACTAGGTGTCAGTAGCATAATACTTACCTGCAGAGAGCACAGACCAAGAAGAAGTAAAGAGAATGTGTTGTAGCTGTTTCTGTGCACGAACTGAAAGCTAATAAAACATAAGTTCTGTTATACCAATGTTTCATTACTGAGAAGAGAAACATTACACTGAGGTCAGGCACACCTGAATTAATTAATTTGGCCAATAATGGAAGACAGGAAACAAGGAGCTGGCTTAAGTTCAGGAAGTAGTGCAGCTGTGCATAAAGCCAATTGAGTTGATTATCAAACGTACTTGTCCTGAACTTTGTTAATAACACACTATTTGAGGAGATTTGTTTGTGTAAATGGAATACTTTTAATATATCGGATAGCTATCCAATCAGTAAAAAATGCATGAAAGTGCATTGGCCAGGTGTAAACAGGCCAATCGGCTCTATGCACAGCTGCACTACTTCCTGAACTTCAGCCAGCTCCCTTGTTTCCTGTTTGCCATTATTGGACAAATTGATTAATTCAGGTGTGCCTGACCTCAGTAGTCACAACAACGATAATCAGACACACCTGGATTAATCAGTTTGTAATGGCAGACAGGAAACAAGGGAGCTGGCTGAAGTTCAGGAAGTAGTGCAGCTGTGCATAAAGCCTATAGATAGGTGAAACAATGTATGGCATTAAAATGCCGCAAGAGCAGTTCGAAAGCAGTCAGCTGGCTCAGTCAGTGCAGTTTCTCCAGAGCAGCTGCACAAGCCTTGATAACAACACAGCTGTTTCATAATTGGCTGTGTTCACCGATGACAATGATCGTGTTTGTTTCCTATTTACTCTGACACCTTCAGTTGCTAATGTTTACAAATACTTGTTTTATAACAGTAAAAACTCCTTTTTCATTGAATCATAGTGTTATATTGTGTCATTTTTATCAAAATAACCTTTATGGTTAGCCCAAAGATGCTTATAAGTAAACATGACAACACAAAATCTGTGAATCAGCCTTCCAAACATAAACAAAGCATGTATTTGGTCACTGTAATATTACTTTAGTCAAAAATACAGACACCAAAAACAATGCCAGAACGTTGCTATGGTAACCACAATGTCAATTATCATAGTTTTGGTACAAGTCATGTTTCATACACATGGAATGATAATGTTAGGAATACTCACATTTTAAAATGCAGTTGTTAGCCTACTCCCGAAACTTTAGAGTGTGCATGTGGTCTTTATCCAGTCCTTGATTGTGGTAAATGAGGAGAAGGTGTGTGTGATTTTAGACAAGGGAGAAAAGTGTGAATGGTGAGGGAGAGCTTGTGACTGATATGTTTTGTTTTTATTGTTAATACCACAACACTAAATAAGTTTGTCTTCCTATAAACATTATAATACATATTATCTTAAAAAGTGTTCTGGGTTGGGGTGAAATTTTGAGCTCGGAGCTCTCTCCTCGAAATAAGCACGCCACAGCAGCATATTTTTATACTATATCTGATTATCTGAATTGACAGCGATTTATTTAATTATGTTTTTCATAATTTCATAAAAGTTATTCAGTCAAATTTCACCTTATTCACCTTTTCCATCAAGCATTGTTTGACATTAACATATTAACGTTTCCAACACCCAGCCTTCGTGCAGTTCAAAATAATTGCCACCAGGTGGCACTATAACCATATTTTCAGAACCACATATCATTTATGGTTTATAAAAGATTGTGTACCGCGAAAACCTTTCTGCGCAACAGCAACGAGTGCGCGTTAAACACACGCGCGCGCACACAGATACAGAGAGAGTGAGTGAGTGAGTGAGTGAGTGAGAGAGAGAGAGAGAGAGAGAGAGAGAGAGAGAGAGAGAGAGAGAGAGAGAGAGAGAGAGAGAGAGAGAGAGAGAGATTTGAAATGGTTCTTTAATACATAATTAAACTGAATTTTACAGAAATAAAACCTACTGTTTATTTCCACTGCATTCCTTCCCTCACCCCATGTGTATCTGAATATCTGTGTGCACTTGGGTGTAGTTTCTATGAAAGCTTGTTACACTTTAGTGAGGTGCGTGTGCAGCGGCAGCGACAGATGGTGGGCTCCTCATCCCTCGGGAAGGCAATCTCTACGAATGCGAGCGCGTGTCAATCACCCGCTCTCATGTGATGGCTCCTGCCAGTGACGTGCCCACCATATGGCCTGGCATCAGAGCAGGTATGTAACCCTTCCTGCTAGGGATGCCACACCGCCTCGCTGCAGTCCGGGAAAGGGATAACGCATACCGGATCACAGACAATCGCGCCTCTCTTTTTCTTAGTCTCCTTAGCACAGGAAAGCATGAAGATGATGTAGACGTACGCGCCTTCACCCGTAGAGCACCATAAACTAGGTGAGTTTTTCAGACGTGATAGAATATATAATCATAACAAATAATAATTTAATATGAATATTTTTAAGAAATCATACCATCTACTGATGCTGGTGGAATTATTTGTATTCATTCGTCTATTTAGATTTTTTTTTTAGTCATCTGTGATACCTTTTCTCAGAGAATGGTACGTTTTAATTAGAGCAGCCGTGGAATATTATATATGTGAGCCATAAATCTGATTTGACAACAGAAGCAGGTGTTATCGATAACGGCTACACTGGTTACATTAATCCAGGTTATTTAGATATATTTAATTACATTACGACAATGCTTTGATAGTGTTGATTCTAGTAGGCCTAGTATGTTGTGCAAATTGTTTGTTACGTTTTCAGTGACTTTTATGGAGATATTACCAATAATGCAGGCTTTCAAGTGGGTTGTCGTCAGTAAGTAGGAGTTAACGTCAGTATTTTAACAATCAATAGCTACGAATAATGTGATATAATAATTTAGTATAGGCCTATTGCCTACCAATTATTTAAAAACAAAATCTTGTTCATCAGAAGGCGTTTGCACAACAAAGACACTTGACTCCGTCAACTTTTTCTTTTTGACAGTTAAATTGAGTGACTTTTTTAAAAATTGCAATAAAAAAACATGCTATTGGGCCTATATGTTCGTAAGTTACATTAAATTAAATTAGCTAACTATCTTGGAAAGTTTTTTTTTCTTTATCAACTATGGTTTTATAACAGATGGTAATGGAAAAGAGGGGACAGGCGGGAGACCGACGGCAGTTTTAGAACCTATAGCCTACATGGGACCCCGCCCTCATCTAAATGAGCCAGGAATTGACTATTGTGGTCATAAATGAGATCGTATTACAATTGAATCTTAAATCGACTCTTTCGTTAATTTTCCTTTTTTATTATTCGCCGTTTTAATGGTTTTCGATGAGTGTTTGGTTCATTTCATGTTTTTTGATGTGCTGGAATGCCGCCAGAATGAAGATGGAAAGGAAAGGGCGAAGGGGGTGCTCGCTGCTCAAATCGGGTACCACGAGACCCCCACCCCACCTCGTGTGAGGACCTGCTGCGAGGGGCCAAACAGGACTACAGAAATTGGGAATTGGGGAGTGAGACCGTCTGGCGACGTGTGTCGCTCTGGTTGAATTAAAATACCTCTTTAGAAGTCGTCTCCAACAGATATATGACGCTTGGTTTTAATATAGCCTTCACATAGCCGACTGTAGGCCTGTTACCCATTTAAGTTATATTTTCATTTTTAAAATCGTTCGTTTAAACAAAATGGCATAGCATAGCTAACAGAAACTATATTCAAATACAACCCTTATTTACTTCAGTGACAACAGAGCGCATTAACATTTCCAATGTATGGGGTGCGGTTGTTATTAATATTTCAAACAACATTTGTGTTGTAGCCAAGTCTACACAATTTCCACGTCACGATTTAATTATTAAAACATTTGTTTACATTTCGTCTATTTTTCAGTGGCTCCGCCATGTTGACAAGATTATTCAACGAACCTTCACTGCTTCCGGACATGGAGAAGTTCGGGGGCTGGGTGGATGACAGCGGGAGCGAGTGCTCCAAAACCAAGGACGAAGAGCAGGAGCGCTGTCGCCTAGGCGACGAGGACTTGGACGATTTGAAAGGCGGGAGCAGCCGGGATCAGTCGGAAATTGCAGGGGAGGAGGACGATGATGAGGATGTTGATGAAGATGATTGTGGAGATGAGGGGGACGGAGACAGACCTAAAAAACGTGGGCCAAAAAAACGCAAAATGACGCCGGCTAGGTTAGAGCGCTCGAAAGTAAGGCGCCAAAAAGCGAACGCTAGAGAACGCACGCGCATGCACGATCTAAATTCAGCACTTGACAATCTACGCAAGGTAGTACCATGCTATTCAAAAACTCAAAAACTCTCTAAAATTGAAACGTTACGGTTAGCGAAAAACTACATTTGGGCGCTGTCAGAAATCCTGCGCAATGGGAAGAGACCGGACGTGGTTTCGTATGTACAGACACTGTGCAAAGGCCTCTCCCAACCCACGACCAATCTGGTGGCTGGGTGCCTCCAACTTAACTCAAGGAATTTTCTAACGGAACAATGTCAAGAGGGAGCGCGCTTTCACTTGCCCACCCCTTCATTCTCCATGCACGCATATCCATATCAATGCTCTCGTCTATCAAGTACACATTGTCAGTCCGGGTCCAATGCACATAGCCTCCGAAATCACTCTTTTTGTTCGGCCTATGAGGCACTGTACACCGAAGGCACGTCCCCAGAATATAACAGTCCAGATTACGAGGGCCACCACAGCCCTCCGGTGTGTGTGAATGGTAACTTTGCACTGAGACAACAGGAGCCACTCTCGCCAGAGGCGGAAAGAGGCTATCAATATTCTATGCATTACACCAGTCTGCATGGCTCACGTTCTTCCACTGCTCATGGTCTTGCTTACGCCCCATCAGGTGCTCGCAGTGGCAGCGCGCACTCAGAGAACCTTCCACCGTTTCATGATGTACACGTGCACCACGATCGGGCGCCTGCATACGAAGAACTTAACGCCTTTTTCCACAATTAGGGGATTTTCCCTGCTAATGCCCATTTGGGAGGAGAGGGAGGGGACAGAGGAAAAGTGAAATACAATTCCACATTCAAAACATTAAGTAATTTAAGTTTCGCTACTGTTCTCTTGAACCAGTTTTTTTACATTACTGGACGGTAATTTTGTTTTTACAGTTTACATAATGACAAAATGTATATAAAAAGGGTCAGGACATGAATCCAAATGCTAAAACACATTTTACCAAGTTGTAGTTCTATTTATGATTGATTAAAATGTTTGAACCGTAACGAGTCTCTAATGTAATGACAAGAAGAAGAAGAAATGATAAATGAACTAACTTGTTAAATAAAGTCTGTTTCTTGATCAAACAAATAAAGCATATTGTTCCAGTATTATCTGGGGCTGTCATTTCCCATTGGGAATTGGTCAGACAGAAATTGTAAGAATGTAAGAATAAACAAACATGCGAGTACACCAGTTACTGTATAGAAGAGTACAAATTCAGTGATAACAAAAATGAGAACGAAAAAATAATCTCATTCGTTGTTTAATGGAATTTTAAGGTTTACAAAATTCTGTCTAATATATTTCAGTAGACAGGTGCAATTTCACATTTATCACATCCAAATTAAAATTCTGATTGTAGTCCAATCTGCCTGATTTTGCAATAGTGCTAGAGTAATATAAAATTGCAAGCTGTTGGAAGACTAATTGCATTAGAATATAGCATTATTTGTGGATTATAAAAATCAGATTGTGAACATTTGGGTAACTAAATTAACTTGATTTGTCGTATTTTGGTTATAGTTAGCATATTTTGCATAATAGCACACAAGTGTGTGTGTGTGTGTGTGTGAATAAGGTAACTTTCCTGGCATGTTATACATTTCAAATATTGATGACGTGGAAGAGCAAAACAATTGCGCTAACACTGGAAAAAAGTCATGAGGTTATTGAGGGTTTAAATAATCATATATTTATTTGCAAATAATAATAATAATTTACAATTATTAGAATATATTTTGCAATCTCAGTGTGAGCATTGTAAACGTTTCACATAAACTAAAATCTATAAAGATTTGCTTATTCAAAAGCGTTAACATTCCTCAATGGTTTCCTTAAATAGCCTATATCGACATATGTATGTCCATTTGGTTTGCATTATGAGTTATGTCCTATTTCACTTCAATTTCAGCCTGTGAAGCATTTTATTATTATTAACCTATGCAGTATTATTTTCCTAGTCCCGACAAAAATACGATTTTTAAGCAAGATGGAGTATACACCATGGTCTGTTCACTTTATAAATAAATTAACTAATACGCAACTGCATTTTACTTTGTCATAATTATTACATTAGCTTACTTCTCCCACGTTTAGAATTTAGATAGCATGAACATTAATTTCATTATCATTTTGATTTAAAACACGATAATTGTTATCATTATAATTGTTGTTATTATTATTATTATTATTATGGTAGGCCAATAATTCAGTCGAAATTACGTTACATTTTTAGCAATCATAAATATACAAATAAAGCGACGTATGTGCACAAATAAATAGTTTAAGTGACGCATGCAGCAAATGTTTATTCATTAAAACTCCGTGTCCTTGTTATTGTTACCTTATGACTACTTTCATATTGTAGCATGATTACTGCATTGTGCATAACTTCTTAAAATATTATTCATTAATTAAAAATATATCGGAATAGTTATGTGTAAGGTATGTAGCTACAGTATATTAAATTGATTTTAAACGTTGGCCTTTTTCTTTTAGTTTGTAAGTTGTTGCTATCAATTATTTAGATGGACAGATATTCTTTGCTATGGAATGCCTGGTAACCACTTTTCATTTTCAAAGCAGTCTTTTAGTAGCTATTTGCAATAGAATGACAGTTGGTGGCTTTTCGCCGCACTTTAGCTTAAAAAAGTTAACTTTTGTTTTATTTAGACCCAGTGCCAAGACCTAGTCGTGTGTGCTCCATTTGGCTAAATGTGTTACATTGTTACAAGTCTATTTGCTAATTTATTGTTACATCGTTACAAGTCTATTAGTTCCAAGTGTCATCCATTAGCAGAGGAAAATGAAGCTCTTGTTCCTTAAAAACCCAGAGCAACGTTTCTAAACAACTGTGAAATAAAATGTTCACATACGCCTATTCAATTAGAATACAAAAGACGTTTACATTTTTATTTTGCTTCTATTTTTTTTTTTTTATTTTAGGCGCAAGTCAGGTAATGTTCATTCAAGAAACCTGTGAGTTCAAAGTGATTGTTTTTCTTGTGATTCTGGCATTGATGTGTCGAGCCCAGAGGGTAAAAGCCAACAAGGACAAAAGGCGCTCCCTCCTTAAACTCGACCACAGCCGAGGTGATCTTAAGCGGCGTCCAGAGGCCACGGGCTGGCACGGAACCCGGAGACTCAGGAGACACGCGCTTGCCAATTCGCTAAATGTCTTAGCGTCAGTGCGCACGGCCAGCGGGGCAGCCCACCACAGCGATGCCAGCTGCGCCGTGTGCCAAGCCTGGCCAAAGCTGCGCTGCTGGGTGGAGGCGGTGTTTCTTTCCTAATTCAGCAGCATCTGTTCATTATTTCATATTTTATAGGGAAGAAGGGTTCAACTATATGCTAGCAACTGGAAACGGCACGGCCTACAACCGGGACTGCACAGCGTAACAGTTGGAGCAGACATGCAGGACTGTACATTAACTCATTTGAAAAAATAATAATAATAAAATAAATAAATAAATAAATAAAATGAAAAAAAAAAATAGACCAGTAATAACTAATGTGATATAATGTGTGCCCCTTATAATGTGTGTATATACATATATACAAGGGCAATTGAAACATACTGACAAAATAAATATTTATATAATATCTAAATACAACTTTACGGCGAAAACGGAAACACGTTAATAAAGCAATTGCCATTAAGCAATTTAACGTAGGGCTATACCAAATGTAGTTAATGTAATGAGATGACAGAGATAACATTACTTTACTGGCATCTAATTTACTTTTAACATCGATTGCGTCCGATTAATTTGAAAATGGTAAATAAATCATGTTACACTCCACTCTAAGAATAGTCCGTAGTATGACTCAATGTAGCCTACCCTGTTAATTTAAAGGAATATTAATTTTCTGTATTAATTATTTTTTCAAAGGGTTTTACTCGTTTTAAATTACGCATAACATTTTGTTTTAGTTTAAGGAAATGCCCGTTTACACGTAAAACGTTGAATTGATTTTCTGCCAAGGCATTATCCGTTTTTCTATAGATTTTTTCCCCTTATGTTTTAATATTGCAATGATTCATATTTAAGGAACCTCAATTTACCTTAATGATAATCGATGATTTGACGCCTATACGTCTAAAACATATTAGGTAAACAATGCAAAACAAAATCTTTAAAGACCAACATTCATGCTGCACTTTTAAATCAAATGTGTGTGGTCTCATTTTTACATGCAAACAGACATGCTGATTTTTTTTACCCTATTATATGCGTCATGCAGTGACTGTGTTCACTGTACCAATTTCTGCATGCCAGCCACACCCCAGCAGTGCCTGTCATGGAGGCTGGCACAGATTGGCATAGCTTATCAAAATTCCACAGCATCTGTTCACTGTGGCAGGGTGGCACTGCAGAGAAAACGAGTACAAGGAGAACATATAAACAAATGCAAGAACTTAAGAATTTTCAGCATACTATGAACGTACTTTTATGAAAACAAATTTAAATGCATTTGTTCATTTCAGAAGATGGATTTTGGATGTTTTTTTTATCTTATACTTTCTATTAGAATGTGTGTGATCAGTGTTGAAATACAAATATAGGCTATAGAGAAGTACCATTTTTTCCTTTTTATAGTGCCATAGTATTTTTTTTCCTTGCATTATTCTGGGTTTACAGCACAGTGTTTATTAGTGTGTGTTTATGTCTTGAGTACATGTGAGTGCGTTGGGGTTGTTCCTTATCTGCACAGATGGCATGTGTTAGGGGGAGGGGGGTATAAGCTTCTGATGATGCCATGCTATGGTCACATGGGCATCGGTAATTGGGCGCCATATTGCCTGGTTTGCAGGGCTCTGGGGCAGCCAGTCACCCAGCTGGACCTGTCAGATGGCATTGAATCCAGCTCACTGCCCTCTACCCTCGCATCCTTTCTTCTCTGTTTCTCTCTCCATCTCTCACTTTTAAATTTTTAAACCCACTGCCACATTTTTCTTTACTGTCTTACATTCACTTGAGCCTTGTGGTATACCAGTCCTCATCTTACCTTATAACACATCTGTTGTAACACATTTCAAGACTGTGTATGCTTGTACAATAAAATTAATATAATAATGAATGTTTAAGACAAAGGGAAAAAATAAATATTCTTGTTTAGAAAAACTTCTCACAAACTGTAATACAAATTCAACTTTTGCTAACAATATCACATTTAATTTATCATCAAAGGAAACAATCTCATCAAGAAAACAGCTATTGAACATTAAACATTAAATTGGATAGATAGATGCACATTAAAAATGGCCACACCCGTTCTTACATCTTCATAGTAATGAATGTGTTAAGACAAAGAACAAAAAAAGGTTGTTAAGCGGAAGTGCTTCCCACTTACTGTACGGTAATAAAATACATTTCGATAATATCACATTTAATTTCGTTCATATATATGAAGATGTTTCTCTGTGTGCTTAGTGTTTAGTGCAATGCATTTAGCTTGTTTGTGTGTGTTGTTGTAGCCTATGATGTGATTATAAATTGGGCCCCTTATAAGAGTGATTTAATTGAGAAACAGATGTTCATCAGATGAGAGTAACCATGTTGTTAGATAGCCATTGTGTCTGTGCTGGCATTGAACTGCTTTACTCTATGCGAAGTGTGGCATCAAATAAAGAAAAACACACCACTTGGGATGCTGAGGATGGGTATTTATTTCATTAATACCAGAATGTGATATGTACTGAGTGAATGTTTGAAATTGTTCAGAATCCTTGAAATTTTAGCTTGCTGTCGAATGCCTCTTTTTAGGCAGTCACATGTCTATGTAACTGCTTTAATCACTAGAACTGACAAACCCTCTATGGTTTAACAATCCTCAAAATTCAGTTCAGCACACATACATGCATGTGAGTTTTCGTGTTTTATGAGGACTCTCCATAAACATAATGATTTTTTTTTATACTCCACTAACTTTACATTCTACCCCTTAACCCAGCAGTGATTTGACAAGATGCCACCAGTGTGTGTGGTAGGCCGTCGGTGTCCTAGTGTGTGTGCTTTGTTGTTTGTATTATTGCTTTTAAATCCAAACTTTTAAACTTTACTGACTTATAATCGCCAAACTCTTCAAAATATTCAACATACCTTCAAAGAGCTGTTTAGTTTGGACTGGAGTAACCGACGCATGTATCCCCCACCCATGTTGTTGTCTGTACCACCAGCTTTTCTGCTCTGATAGCCCAGTGCAGTAGACGAAAACCCTGTAGAAGACAAGAAAAGCACGGGAGTATATTAGGCCTAGTCCACGTGCACGGGCATTTTTATTCTTAAAAAAAAAAAAAAAATTTGGTCCACACGAAAATGCAGAAATACACTATGAAGCGCTGTCAAGAGCATGCCAAACCAAAAGGTGGTGATATAACCCTAACCGTAAAGCCATGTTAGTCTGAAAAAAAGGTTATTGCCTAACAACATGTTGTCAAAAGCAGTGATCTGTGTAGTATTGCATTCTGACACCTCTGTTCTTCATAATAATGGGAGAACTGCATGTATCTGTATACATATTATAGGCCTTGCTAGCACAGTTATTAGCAGCAATACTTTTGCTACATCCATCATTGTACAGTCTTGCCTCATAAACAAAGGAGATATCTGTACACAATCTGAAATCAAACAAATGAGACAGTGCACAATCCAACGCAACAAAGCCGAAATCTCTGATTCACAGGCTGCACGATAACACTGCAACCGGCAGGACCCTGGCAGGAATTTTCAAAAAGGTTTGGTTTTAGTGACGTGATACAGCCAAACCTCATAGAAAAAGCTGAGGTTTTAAAAATACCCATGTTCGTGTGCCTTAGTTGCTCTTTAAGACCCGCCTGGCTGATTGGTCTGCGACCCAGGTTCACTGGATGTGCTGGCATATGAATGAAACTACAATTGTTTTTTTATCCCGGTGCTCCTTGGAATTGCAGAATGAGTGGATTTGGCCTGTGATTCCAATGCACTGTGTAAATAATTTCTGTCAATGACTGCTGCATGTTTGTCGAGGTTGACTGAATCATCATAACATGAAATCGCTGCTCTGTGCACCTCAACATGGAGTTTTAAAAATGGACTGCTAAGCCTGTGGTGGTAGCAGTGGTGTACCGACATCCCAAACCAAAGACTTCATTGATGATTTTGCTGCTTTTCGCTGGATTTTATAAAGAATTATGATATATTTTTAATCCTCGTATTTTTGTGAATTTTTTTTTCAAAATTCACGTATGTTGTTCTCCAAACTCTTTTGTAGAAGCCTTTTTAACTCTTGTTAATTCTTTTGGGATTGATCAGCTAGTGAAAGGCCCCACACACACATCCTTGGTTGTACGCTCGTCTTATAGATCTACGATGTTTATATTTGATGTTAGTTTTATGGATCACAAACGGAAAATTAGTTCTGATACTGGGGCAGTCTTTTCCAAGGACTGAGGCGTCTAATTTGTGTAACCTAGAATGTCCCCTTGAGTCATTGAGTGCTGAAGACCATCTTACTTCATTTAATTCTACCTGTATAAAGATTCTGGATATTGCTCCTAAAACTGTTAAATTGAGATCAAATCTTTGGCTGAACAATATTATACGCTCTCTTAAGACAGATTTGTAGAAGAGCGGAACAGAGATGGAAAAAAGACAAACTCCAGCTTACGAAATTGTAATATTCATTCTCAACATTTTCAAAAAGCAGTAAAAGCCACTAGGACTAAATATTTTTCGGAGGTCATTATGTTATAAATCCTTCTTCACTGGTTCTGCCAAATTTTTTTTTCACATAAACTTTACAATAATTTGCTAAAATAATTTCTTTATTAACAATATTGCAAATAAGATCACATATTTAACCTTTTTTGTTTGATCCGTCTGACTTAGTTATTTGGGTAACGCTTCCTTTTACAGTACAGTACTTACAGTGTACTTACAGTGTACTTACCTAGAAAGTACCGCTAATATAAGGTAAGTACATGGAAAAGGGGTAGGTTCAGGGTTAGTATTAGTTATTACCCAGTAATTGTAGTTACTAAAATAAGTACATAGTATTTACATGGGTAACTGGACTGTAAAAGGAAGCGTTACCGTTATTTGCTCCAGTGTTTTGTCTCGGTTTGAACCCATTTCCTTTGAAAGCCTTTAAGAAATAGTCAGTCAGTTAAAGCCTACCACCTCCCATCAGGCCAAAATTCCTACATATCTGCTTAAACAAGTTCTAGATATTGTCAGACCTAGTCTATTTTCTATAGTTAATAAACAGTGATGGGGAAGTTGCTTTTAAAAAGTAGTGTAACGCATTACTCGTTACTACTTAAAAAAAGTAATCCGTTACTTTACTTAGTTACCCCATATGGAAAGTAACTTTTTATTTTACTAGTTACTTTTACGTTACTTTTCTGTTGCTTGACTTTGGGCAGAACCAAATATCAGTTCCTAAATGTGTAGGCCTACATAAAGTTCTATTATGCATAATGCCATATATGCAATGCATATATCGAAATTTTGAATATTTTTGAAGAAATGCCCGTTAATGGATGGTCATATGGGCAAGACGCATGAGAAAGACCCAAGCTCCCCGTTGGCACCCCCAAAAACAATTTCTGGAAGCAACTATGGTAACACTTTATTTGAAGGGGTGTGCATAAGACTGACATGACACTGTCATAAACATGACATAACACCTGACATGAACATGAAGGAGCCTTTATGAATGTTTATGACTTTTGTCATTAAGTGTCATTTGGTAAATTATGACAACAAAAATGTCTTGATTATGACAACTTGACATTAACACAGACAGAAATGTCTTTGTTATGACAACTTGACATTAACCAAGAAATCATAACCTGTCACAAATATGTCATAACAGGTCTAATTATCAAACTTAAAGAAGTTATTTAGCTTTGCGTTAACATTACATTACCCTGTCATATGTGTTTGGTTTTGACTTTGGCCATCATGACATTATAACTGTGTCATGAATATTTTACTTGTCCTCAAGTAAAGTGGAACACATTGTACTAGTTATAAAGATGTCATTAAGGGTTATTACACTGTCAAATGGTGTCAAAAAACAGTGTCATTAATATTTCCCCTTACCTCCAGTAAAGTGGAACACGTTGGACTAGTTATAAAGATGTCAGGTTGACAGGTTATGATTTCTTGGTTAATGTCAAGTTGTCATAACAATGACAATTTAAACAATGTCAACTTTGCATTAAAAGTGTCATAATTTACCGAATGACACTTAATGACAACAGTCATAAACATTCATAAAGACTACTTCATGTTCATGACAGGTGTTATGTCATGTTTATGACAGTGTCATGTCAGTGTTATGCACACCCCTTCAAATAAAGTGTTACCGCGTGTTATAGCCATCAAATAAGCACATTTAGTTTCATATTTGTTCAAATATTACAATATGTCACAAATATACAAATATGTCATTTTTTCCATCTATGTTGATTATGAAAAGTGAACAGCATGACTAAGATGGATGCGCAATATCGGGAGACAGTGAATACGTTTACATGCAGCGAATAACCTGTTCAAAACCGGGATATTAGCAATAATCCGGTCGCGAACGGCCATGTAAACACCGGCAAAAACCTGAATATGCTCATATCCCGGATTTTAAAATCCGGGATATTATACCTGGGGTACCAATTTTCTAACCTGAATTTTTGGTCATGTAAACGCGTATCGGCATATCCCCATAGTGGTTTGTGTTCTGTGCATGTTCTATTCGCAAGGAATCTTGGTCTTTTGAGTAGAGAAACTTCTCGGCGCATACAAAAATCCGCGTGCACTGCAGTATACCGGAAGTAAACATGGCGAGACACAGCACAGCATACTTTTGAAGCCAGGTCAGTAACTGTTAACGTTACCAGCATCAAAGCGCAAACAATTGCGATCGCTATCTGCCCCGAACTGTTCATTATCCGCGTGCTGCTGCTGTTGTTGTTGTCTTTGGAAACAGGAAGAAGAATCGGAAATTACGCATATTGCGTCTTAAGGTTGTCCGTACGTCTAGATGCTAACGCGCGTTGCCGCTTACATCGGAATATTTCAATTCCATGTATACAGGAGAATCTCTCTGCTCACGCATGTAAACGGGTTATTCCTAATAGTGACCTTAACCCGACCATAACCTGAAAATTGGCTGCATGTAAACATATTTAGTTTTGTTTAGACGAAAGCCTTTCTTTAAAGTGAATTGCATTTTGTATAAACAGTATCTTAATTTTAATCAATTTTATCAACCAATTGCTTGTATTTAACAAATAAGAAGCAAATATAGCAGACAGTAATCATGACATGGTGGCGCCGGCACAGTCACTTGTTGCGCATGAACTGGAGCACACCTCATCATGAATTAATCAGCGTATGCCTCACAGTCACAGACATGATACATCTATCTATATATAGAAAACTTGAAATGTCTTAAAATGAAACGATTCAAAACGAAAAGAAATAGGCTACTCTCTAAAGTTGTGTATACCGTCTGTCGAATTAACGATGGTGTTGTTGTTAAAATATGTCCATTGTTTATGTCCAACCTCAGTTACACATGTGCACAAGTTTGATTAGTAATATATGTTTTATAGGTATTCCTGTGGGGGGAGATTAGTCAACAACTGTTGTAATTACATCATTAAAAAAAGAAATGGAAGGATGTAGTCCAAACCGGATGTTCGCTGTAGGCTTTGAAAGGGGATTACTGTAAAATAAAATATATCTTGCTAGGCATTGAACTTTATATTGAGCTTTATAATTTTATAATAGGTATTTTTTATCCTCAACAACATTACACACTAACTATGGTTTGAAAAATGGAATCGCTAAAAAAGGGAACCTTTAATGAACAAGGTGGAAGCAAATAACCACTGGACGTGAAGAGAGGTGCCACTGTGAAGGGGATTAAAATTGTGTAATACACACCTAGCTGTGTCACGGATCCATCCACGTCATCACTCCCATCCACGTCATCACTCCCGCCCACTTGTTACACCAGATCCCAGTCACCTGAGTTCTGATCACCGCCACCTGCATTGAATTATGACTGGTCTCATCTATGAACCTACAGACTCTACTCTCCAGTGAAACCTACATGATATAACTTACCTATCATCCAGTGTATTCCATGGTCATCGTCCTATGTCTCCTGGTCTCCATCGTCCTGTGTCCCCTGGTCTCCATCGTCCTGTGTGTCTTCTAATCATCGTGTTCAACAGTTCCCTGGTAAAGACATTGAGTTACTCATCTGTGAAGTGTTCATCGTATCCAGTCTATACTCATCGCACTCAAATATTGATCTGCACTGTTCACTCAGCACCTCGCGCATACTGCATACAAATAAATCTGAAAATACTAACATCCTCCTTGGTTGTCCTCCTGTGAGTGTGACAGAAGACCAGACCACTGACAATACAGAGAACAAGCACTGTTTCCACAGATCCGTTTGCTGAGTGGGTGAACGCTGTTCGTCACACACTTCCGCAACCCAGCACTTCTTCACCAGCTGCCTCTGCCAGTCCCATGGCCCGACCAGGGACCTATAGCAGCGAGGCGGATGATTCCAGCGGGTTTATTCTTCAGTGCACGCTTCACTTTGAGATGCAACCCCAGTTATATGCCAAAGATAGAGCACGGACTGCATTTATAATCTCTCTTCTCTCTGGACGAACTCTTGCATGGGCACAAGCATTGTGGCAAGCCGATGCTCCTGTAACAAAATCCTTAACAGCATTCATTCAGCATTTCAAGGAAGTTTTTGGGCAGTCTACGTCTTCTCTAACCATTCAGGATCAGCTTTTTCGATTGAAGCAAGGTAATCAATCAAGGGGGATCATATGCATTACATTTCCGAACACTCGCGGTGGCAAGTGGATGGGATGAAGTGGCTCTTCTCACTGCCTATCGCCAAGGTCTCAATCCTGAAATTCGTTCATTGATGGTTATACATGATGATATGGGGTTAGAGGCTTTCATACAAAAATCAATCTATGTTTCCCAATGTCTCACTGCAAGCTCTTCTATCCTACCCGCTATGCATCCTCCGCCTCTGGAACCATCTTTCCGCCCTTCCAACACCAGAACCAATGCAGGTAGACTTTCAGTGACTTTCAACAGCGCAACGTCAAAGAAGATGGATAAATCGTCTGTGCCTGGGGAAGAGGGTCATATCATCTCAGCCTGTCCAATTTGACCACCACGCCCAGCGGTGAGTACTATCCAACTCTCTCCTCAGATCGCATCCTTGACTCGTACCACTGTCTACCTTGTAACAGCCTGTTCCCATGTTCCAATACAAGCTTTCATCGACTCCGGATCAGCAAGTAACTTCATTTCCCACAAGGAAAATTTCTCAAAGGCTCAACGTTAAGAGGAAACACTGTCCCCAAAACCTAGAGATCCACACTATTCTGGGCAAGCCGCTGGGTCGTGGTCATATGTCACTTCTCCCCTACCATGACTCTCTGCATAGGCTGCCTGCATTCTGAGGCGATCTCGTTCTCGGTGTTGAAAGGATCCACCGCGGATATCATCCTGGGACGCCTGTGGATGCTCCAACACGAACTTCGGATTGACTGGGCTACTGGTGAAGTTCTCTAGCGGGGTACTTCATGTCATCGGTGCTGTTTATCCCCTGTGGTCAAGATTTCTAGTTCTCTCCATTCCAGTTCTACCAGTTCGTCTATTGCCATTAATTCCACTACTATTGAGAGTCCAGAGTCTGACAAGAAGATGGTGATTCCTCCTGAGTATTGGGCGTTCCAGGATGTGTTCAGCAAGCGGTTTGCAACTCAACTACCACCTCATCGGCAATGGGACTATGCCATCAACCTGCTACCTGGGGTGACTCTGCCCAAGGGTCGAGTCTATCCTCTGTCCATCCCGGAGCAGAAGGCCATGGAGGAGTGCATCACTGAAGCACGTCGTCATGGTTTCATCCGACCTTCTACATCCCCTGCCGCTTCTAGTTTCTTTTTTGTGGCGAAGAAGGACGGAGGCTTGCGGCCCTGTATCGACTACCAGACTCATAATTCACAAACCATCAAGTACAGTTATCCCCTTCCTCTGGTCCCCTCAGCCCTGGAACAGTTACGTGGTGCCTGCATTTTACTAAGTTGGATTTAAGAAGTGCCTACAATCTCATTCGCATCCGCAAGGGCGATGAATGGAAAACTGCCTTCGTGACGCCTTCAGGGCACTGTGAGTACTTCGTAATGCCACATGGACTGTCCAATGCTCCTTCGGTCTTCCAAGGTTATATGAACGGAATCCTCCGAGACTTCTTCCAGCAGTTTGTTATAGTGTACATCGACGATATCCTGATCTTCTCCAAGAACCTCACAGAACATCATTACCATGTTAAGCAAGTCCTCCAGCGTCTGCACGAACAACACCTGTATTTAAAGCTGGAAAAATGTGAGTTCCATACTTCTTCTGTTCACTTCCTTGGTTACATCATTGATCGACAAGGCATCCAGATGGACCAGAGGAAGGTGGACACAATCCGGACCTGGCCACAACCCACCACCATCAAAGAACTCCAGAGATTCCTAGGGTTTGCCAACTTCTATCGCAGATTTTTCCATAACTACAGCCTTCTCAGTTCCTCATTGACCCAAGTCTTTGTCCTGGACTCCAGAAGCCACCACCGCCTTCTCAAGGACGCCTTTATTTCCGCTCCCATCCTAACCCATCCAGATCCTGAATTACCGTTCATCATAGAGGTAGATGCTTCATCCACTGGGGTGGGAGCGGTGCTCTCACAGCGGCAGGGGAACCCTCCTGTACACCATCCATGTGCCTTCTTCTCTAAAAAGCTGTCCCCTCTTGCTCCTTCGCCATCGCTACTGGTGGCCGTCTATCGCCCAAGATATCTCCCAATATCTCAAGGGTTGCTCAGTCTGTGCCATCACCAACACTCCCCGTCGACTCCCCGCTGGCAAACTGGGTCCATTACCCATCCCTCGTCGTCCATGGTCCCATCTGGGAATCGACTTCATGACTGACCTTCCACCCTCTGATTCCAATACCTGCATCTTTGTCTTAGTCGACAGATTCTCCAAAGCCTACAAGTTAATCCCTCTCTGAGGATTACCCACCGCCTTCGAAGCAGCTGAAGCCCTCTTTCAGAATGTGTTCCGTCATTTCGGTCTTCCTGAAGATATAGTATCCGATCGAGGTCCTCAGTTCATCTCACGAGTCTGGAAAGCCTTCTTCAAGCTCCTAGGAGTCTCCGTCAGTTTATCCTCCGGTTATCATCCTCAGACCAATGGCCAGACTGAGCACAAGATCCAAGAGATCGGGAGGTACTTGAGGTCATACTGCTACCAGAACCAGAACAGCTGGAACCGGTTCCTTCCCTGGGCAGAATATGCTCAGAATTCACTCCGACAGTCAACCACAGAACTCACACCATTCCAATGCATCTTAGGATACAAGCCTCCCCTGTTCCCTTGGTCTGGGGAACCATCTGAGGTTCCAGGTGTTAATCACTGGTTCGAGCAGAGCAAGAGGGTGTGGGACTCAGCTCACGTCCATCTACAACAGGCAGTGCAAAGGCATACAACCCAAGCCAACACCAGAAGATCCGAGACCCCCCGATACCAACCAGGACAAAAAGTATGGCTATCCACCAGAGATATCCATCTTCGCCTGCCCTGTCGTAAGCCCCCGCTACATAGGTCCATTTACCATACAGAGGCAGCTCAACGTATCACATACCGGCTCAACCTACCAACACAGAACCGTATCTCTCCATCTTTCCACATTTCGTTGTTAAAACCCTATTCTGAACCCTTGTCTCCTCCTCTTGCAGAACCCGATGTACCTCCTCTTCCAGAAGATGGAACTGATGAACCGATCTACAGAGTCCAGTCTATCATCAACTCACGATGACGGGGCAATCGACTGGAGTATCTGGATGACTGAGGAAGGGTACGGCCCAGAAGAGCGTTAGTGGGTAGCTTGTGACGACATCCTTGACCCCTCCTTGCTAACCCAGTTTCATCAGGAACATCCTACTCGTCCAGCACCCAGAAGACGTGGTCGTCCCCGTCGTCGTGGGTTCCGGTCTTCAGGAGCCGACCGTGGAGGAAGGGGTACTGTCACGGATCCATCCATGTCATCACTCCCATCCACGTCATCACTCCTGCCCACTTGTTACACCAGATCCCAGTCACCTGAGTTCTGATCACCGGCACCTGCACTTCATTATGACGCCCACTATATCAGTCCCAGTTCCCTGCACCTCTGTGTCTGGTCTTGTCTATGAACCTACTGACTCTACTCTCCAGTGAAACCTACCTGATATAACTTAACTATCATCCAGTGTATTCCATGGTCATCGTCCTGCGACTCCTGATCTCCATCGTCCTGTCTCCTGGTCTCCATCGTCCTGTGTGTCTTCTAGTAGTTGTGTTCAACAGTTCCCTGGTAAAGACATTGAGTTAGTCAATTGTGAAGTATTCATCGTATCCAGTCTATACTCATCGCACTCATCTGCACTGTTCACTCAGCACCTCGCTCACTCTGCATATAAATAAATCTGAAAATACTAACATCCTCCTTGTTTGTACTTCTGTGAGTGTGACAAGCTGTTAAAGCTAGATTAAATAGTTCAGTTAAAACTGTCCTTAACTCTATTATGGGTCTTTTTGACTCCAAAATGTAAAGCTGTAATAATAAAAACGTTCTCTTTGTCCAAATTGCATTAGAAATTGCATTTGTCAAGACTTTCAAGATTTACAAATAAAAAATTAATTGGAATGATGTTTTTTTTATGTTAACGTGTTAAAAAAATTGTGTTAAAACGTGTTAAATGTAGATTTATTAAATATTTTTACATTTATAGAAATAAATAAAAAAAATACAACACAGCTTTTTAGGAAAAATTCACTTTATAAAAAACCTACATTTCCAACTTTCATTCATGTGGATAACATGGATAATTTGACATGGTTTAGTGTAAGACTTTTGCCCATCTTTTGGAAAATTCCATTTTAAGGATAGGATGGTTTCAGATAAGGGACCTAAATGTTTCTAATAGCAACCTATGTGTGGTGCAGCTTCAAGCAAGTGATGCAAACTTCAGTGTGAAATGGGTGGAGCTTGACCTAGTCCAGCTCCACCTCTGTAAATCTAAAGGGTGGAGCTCAACATAATTTGATTAGGGGATAGGGTTGAGGTTATGGGGATGTTGATTCTAGCTCCACAAAATCCAAAGAGGGAAGGCTAGACACTAACCTTTGACCACTGTGTTTTTTCATTTTGTCATAATTATTTTCTTGTGCCATCATCTCCACAAGAAAGTCTCCATCTCAAGATTTTTAACATTATAGGATGATGTAGTTATTATAGGATGGTGAAACAGTAATTTATACTTAAAATAATACAGTAGTCAACATTTGAAGCGGATCAAAACCATTCTATATAGTCATACACTAATTTTGAACAATAACCGTTCTTGTCTTAAGACAACTTCAATTAACTTTTTAGATCCACTTCAAATGTTCAGTACTGTAATAAACTACACTCTGCTCATTTTCAACATCACTTCATCTCTTGCTTCCAGCTCTTCCCATCTTTACCTGATTGATTTACTTGTTGACTTTTGGTATCACACTGTGGTTGAGAGAGGCACTGTAGTGGTGAGAGGTTTAGCATGGCCAAAACTAGTATTCCTGGCAATTGCGCTGGTGTAGGCCAGATGGTTGATTATGTTTATTATAGCTCCACCCTGTGGCTGAGTCTCAAAACATTTGACACACTGCCTCATCTCTCTGCAATTTTAAAATGGTCAGCCATTTTAAATGTTTAATCATTTCTAAATAATAAGGGTATCACGCCTTTTTATCCACAAAAATTGTGCATGATACACAATTTTGTGTGAACCTTCACTGCTTGGATTCATAAATAGGACGAGTCAGGTTTCAGTTTTGTAGCCGTTTATTACAACTGAAACAGGGTTTGACAGAAGATGAATGTTCATTTTTTAGTCTCCTCCTCTTTAGACAGAGTCTTAATGATCTCCTCTTTCTTGGCCTGCAGGCGCTCTTCACGGCGCTTACGGGCCTCTCTTGTCCTAGTGCGACGAGCCTCCGCCTGGTCACTATAAAGGAGCAAAAATACAGCCCATCCTCACATTACTGACTTACATTTCATTATTTCATTTATTAATGTATTCAAATACTATTCACTTTTTTCTATAGCATTGAGAAAAAAAAAAAAGTTAAATTACTGCCAGAGCAGTTTTACTTACGACAGCAGCTTCTTGCGAGCCTTATCAGCCTTCAGTTTGTGGATGTGCTCCATGAGGATACGCTTGTTCTTGAACACATTTCCCTTAGCTCTGAGGTACAAGCTGTGGTACCTGAACAAGAAAAAGACAACAGAAAGGCTGATGTCAGCTGATATTTAAAGCATTAAAAGTAGGGGTACACTAATACAACTTATTTTAGAACAAGGCCCAATACCAATACTTTCACTTTTGGTACTCGCCGATGACTGTATTTTCACTGCATTTATAATTTTAACATATATAAGGTAGAGAAACCAAAAAAATATGAATATTTGTTAGTTTAATATTTATCAAAAACACCGATCAGGCATAACATTATGATCACTGACAGGTGAAGTGAATAACACAGATTATCTCTCCATCACGGCATATAATATGTGTGTGGATGGAATATATATGGCAGGATGTGAACATTTTTATTTCAATTATAACTATTCCCCCCAATCAAAACATACCTGGCAACCTCTTGGGAATAAGACAAGATGGAATTAGACAATTAAAATGCTCAGAAATCTTAATGAATAAATATGAATTAGTTGGCAACATGTTGAAGTTCAGATAAGTCTCCTGACCATTCATGAGCACCATGAATTTAGCAGAAAGTCAGGGGACAGCAGCAGAATAAGGGGACGCTCACATGATTTAGGACTAGGAAAGCTGAACTATTTCCCCCAAACAGACCATAAAGTAACCTACTGTGATAAAAATAAACGAAGGATGAATCAAGCAGCCAGTAAGCGCATCCAGGTGCAATTTAACTAAGCAGAAGCAAGACAGGTAAGATTTAGCAGATGAGACTTTCTTTTAATTGACTCACTGAAGAATAGTGACTGTTTACTATGTCTTTTAGAGCTGTGCAACAGCAGAAATAATTCAGTTTGCACTAGAGATGTTCCGATACCCTTTTTCTCTTCCCGATACCTGGACTCTGGGTATCGGCCGATACCGAGTACTTATCCAATACCTGGGTGTTTATCTACACAGCTGCAATTCATATTAGCCCTGTATGAATTGATAGAATTATTTAATGGTGTGCTTCAGACTTATTGACTTTCCAAAAAACTTCCAAACACCCAAAAATGTATTTTTATTTATGATCTGCATGATTCATGTGGGTCATGATTTTAGGCTGAAATAGCTGGAGTTCATGTTAATAATATGTGCCTTGTTTTACCTTCTTTGCCATTTATATATCCAACTGAACTGCAAGCTTTCCAGCAATGTCTGTGAAAAAGGGACGTGTGCTCGACTACCTTGCATGTCTATGCTGTGATACAACACTTTAACACTACAATACATTCACTTTATAGACATCCTTTTCTGATATCCATTCTGCTCTAAGGGTGCTCCGATTGATCGGTCGCCAATCACAATTGGCCGATAATTGCTTTGGGATGTGTGATCGGCGGACTCTATAAAGGCCGATCCAGAAAAGCTGATCAGATGACACAAAACTCGTGAGGCAATTTCTTATGCCCTTGTAAAAATGGCTTTAGCAGGCAATTCTACAAGTTGTGTGAAAAAGCAATTCAATAGCAATCCATCTGCAATGTGTGTACCACGCCGCTGTCTGCTTGTCAAGCTGTGCAGCCCATTTGATCAACCCGTAAAATCAATGGATAGAATAGAGTCCGTCCGCAACGGAGATTGATTGAAGCGCGCCTCCGAGTAAAGACTGCGCAAGCTGCAGACAACACTGTATCCACTGATCACCGCGGCAACGAGCGCTCCGCTTGAGTTCAAAAACAAACATTTTAGCCCTAGATTTCGTTTTGATTTTGAATCCTCTGCTAGTAAACTGGAGATGTTTTATTTATTTGTATAAGGTACATCCGCGCCTCAATGTTACAAATCAATCTAACCATGTGACCAGCAGTGGTGGCTTTCTTAATCTGTTTAAACAAAAATAATTCAGCAACGGTTCTTGCTAACATCATTTTTTTTTCACCTAAATATTGTTGCTTAAGAAGTAAGCTTTGGGAGAGAAATTAATCTAATTATCTCTACTCTCTCTTTCTCTATCTCTCTCTCTTCCAACTAAGCATCCCAGAAAAAAGTTATAGATATATACAGATATGGAAGTTATGGTAGTTATTTGTATTTTTGTTGCTGTGCACTTAACAACCTGTGGTACTTTAAGTGTATTAGAAAAACTGATGGCTGTCTGACTCAAAACATTATTTTGGCTGTAGCCTTTTTTGTTGCAGTTTTTAGTTTAACGTGGTCTAAAGCTAAATTTAAAGACTCAGATGTTATGTCTTTTAGTTATTTTATATTCTACAGGAAAGTTGTATGTCAAGCCCTAAGCTATTCCAAATAACCAAGCACAAGCTGCTATAAGTTAATATGCTGGACATGTTGCTTGCAAATAAATACACAGGTGTAAGGTCATGATACATTGTCTTCTCTTAAATGTAATACTTAATGAACATTGTTGTTAAATATAGTTTAATAATAATGCTACATGATAAATAGAAGGCTTCAAATGGAACCTGTAATCAGTGATCGGTATCGGGTGATACAGCTTCCAGTAATTGGTGATCGGCCCCAAAAATCCTGATTGGAGCACCCCTACTCTGCTCTCTGCTTGCTGTTGTCTGTATTTCTTTGTCACAAGGACTGTACAGTGAAAATCGGAAGCAGTTTAACGAGTACACAAATGCAGGATCGGGCCCGGTATTGATATCTCTGCATCCCTCATTAAGAGTCCCTTGCACACCGAATCCAAAATTCTCATCCAAAATTTTCGCACGTTAAATTAATACGACCTCACATTTTAGCAATCACTGCCTCCGAAACTTTCGTGCGTCATAAAAAAAATTTGGATCAAGGTTTGATTTTCTGCATTTTTCACATCCGTAGCGTTTTGAGAGGTGTTTTGACAATTCAGCGCCATCGAATGACGAATATGAGAAAACGCATATACGAAAATTTCGGACACGCGTGCAAGGATCTTAAAGCATAAAGACAGCAAACATATGACTTACATGTGCCTGTCAATCTTCTTGGCCTCCCTGTAACGACGCAAGAGACGACGTAGAATTCTCATGCGACGCATCCAGCAAAGCTTCTCTGGCATTCGGGCATTAGCTGTACCCTTCCTCTTACCTTAGATTTAATATTGAAACAAGCCAATCAACCACTGAAAATTTAAATGTTTGATTTAAAAACAAAGAAAAAAAATACATAGAAACAATAACATTTAACTTACCGATACCCATGTGTCGGCCCTTACGACGTGCCAGCGTGTTCTTGCGGCATCGGGCACGAGAGTGAACAGTTACAGGCTTCTTTATGATCAGACCATCCTTTACCAACTTACGAATTTGCTGGCCTAACAAACAAGAATCAATATGGTTAAATAATGCACACATATTCCTCAGCTAATGTATTGAGCAAGCTATCAGCTGTCATCACCAGGCTTGTTTGGAATGCTAAACGCCTCACATTTAATGTACTCAGTTTGCTGAATTGACCCTTCAGTCAATTTCCTAACTGCACTGTGCTGTCAAAACCGAGTAATAACGAACAATTAAATAAACAGCATAGTCCTCACTGTAAGACCTAAACTTGCTTTGATTTTTATTAAAGCAACAAGTGTCATTCAAGTCAAGAGCAGTGAGTGATTTTCTCTTTGTCTCGTTTGATTAGGATTAATGACAGGTGGGAGCAGGCATTAGGTTTCTGTCACACTAGGCATTTCTCAATGTCAAGGAAGGATCCTCGGAAGCCGGAATTTTCGAGGATGCTACGTCATCGACGTCCGTCGAAGGACTGTTCCAATGTCGAGGATCCTCAGAATTTCAACCAAGGACTGAGTCCTTCGTTCGGAAAATATCCCATACACAGGAAAGGATGCATAGGTGTAGCCTTCGCGCACTTAAATCACCCACAATCCTATGCGCAGCTTTGCTATCTTGTTCAAAAAATAAAAAATGCCGACCGTTAGAGGAGTCGGGGTGATAACGGCAATATGCTTTCAAATGTAAGCAAGTATAATTTCAGTTTAGCCATTTATTTAATGTTTGTTAACAAACATTTCGGCTCAAATTTGCTGAGGGGATTTAAAGCTGTTCCCTTTTACTGGTGATTAACTTTTTAATTTTTACTTTATATAACGTTATAGCCTTTTGTTGGTCACATATTTTACCATTGCATGTGTTTTAACAGCTAACGTTAGATCATGTTGCTATGGACGTAGTTCTGTTCACTCCGGTAATATAACTTAGTCGTTTTTGAATGAATAAACTCCTTTTCAAATCAATATTTTGTGTCAAATTATTGATTTTATTTGGTAGGTAGCCATGTTATAAGTGGGAAAATGTATAGCGAGGCGGTTGTTACAGCGAATACAACCCATTCAGGCTGATTCAATCAAGACCCCCTCCGCTTTAGAGTTTGCGGGGTTGCTATAACAACCGCCTGGTTATACATCCCTTATACTTTATTTATTTATTTCTATGAGGACTGACAAGACAAAATAAGGACTGTCAAGTGTATTTAAAAACTGCAGTACACCAGCACTATGATTTTTGCAGTGCCGAAGCGACCTTTCACTGATGTAATGACGCAATGACGTGCACTTGCTAGCCTGTTTACGTGTTCTCCGAATGCTAAAGAGGACCCTTGCCTAGCCTCTGAAGGAAATGACTTGGAAGGACCCGTCCTGCCAAGGAAGTATCCTTGACATTGAGAAACACCGTTTAAAACCAAATGTATAGATCCAATATACTGATACACATTCTACTTCCTCCCAACTGTTTGTGTTCACTTAAAGGGATACTCCACTTTGTTTTTTGGAAATAGGCTCATTTTACAACTCCCCCAGAGTTACACAGTTGAGTTTTACCGTTTTTGAATCCATTCAGCCGATTTTCTGATATTTAGAAGAATATCAGTAACCAGACAGTTTCTGGTCTCATTGACTTCCACAGTATACGTACATACATATATAAATACAGCTCAGATAGTTATGTCATTTGTAAAGGTCTCACAGAGCAAAATACAACAAAGATTGTTTTGAGCTTTGACTAAACTTGAGTGAGTATTTGTACGTGAACCATTATTTACAGCAGATTCTCAAGATTAAAATACATTTCACTGCGTCAATCATGAGACATTCCTCACAGAGTTACGACAACTCCACAGGAGCACACATGTAGCCAAGTGGCGTCTTCGCCATATAACTTCATGAAACATTACAGTGGATGCTCCTGTTTGAAATGTTTCCAAAATCAACAATTAATTGTGTTGATCATGAGGTCACGGAGAAACAATTTAAAAAGGCAAATTAGGGGGTGTCAAGGGATAAACAAAAGCCACCTTGGCTCAAATTGCTGTAACTTTTGGATTGCTTTATTCTATTACCACAAAATTTGATCTGGATGCAGGTCACACCTAGAGGAACTTCTTTTAACCGTCTAGTCTAAAAGTAAGAACCCCTCGAAAGACTTGTATGTATAACCAGTGGTAAAAGTGGGATTGGCAGGTGGGGGAACCCTACAACTTTTTAGGACAAGAGTGTCTCTGTTACTTGAATTTAATGGCTTTATTTTGGTCCATCTACATCTACACTGATTTGATGATGATACAATGTTAAAATAGCTGAACATCAAAATGTGGAACACAACCTTGTTTTTCACAATGTAAATTCAAACATAAAAATGGGAAGTCCAAAACGGACTCAAATTTAAGACCAAAATGGCTGAAGACAACTATAAACAGAAATAAATCACAACCACAATTATGGAAATTTGACATTTATTAGCCTACTTCACCTTCGACTTTTAACTCCACAGCAAAATCCACTAGCTTTGGCTAAAACAGCAACTGTCAGGGGCAGACTGGGATGAAAATTCAGCCCTGGCACTGTAGCCATGCCAACCCACATTACAGCTCCCGGGACTCCAGACTGGTGCAGCGCACAGTGACATTCATTAACACTCAAGCCACCGGCCTCACTCAATTTCCACAGCTCGTGCCCTGCTCTTTACCGCAACATTAAAGCTGTAATGTGTAAAGACTTTGAGTATCTATTAACAGAAATGCAATATGACATTCATAACTATGTTTTCAGTGGTGTATAAAGAACAAACTTAAAAACCGTAAAATTTTTGTTACCTTAGAATGAGAAATTTATATCTACATAACTGCGGGCACCTCCTTCTATGAAGGTCGACATATTGTGACGTCATGTTTCTACCGTAGCCGAACGCGAACAAACATCGCTACAGAGCGCGTTTCGTTCATACCTTAAAAGAGAAGCCACAGAAACCTAGAAGCTAGCCATACCAGAGAATGTCTAATTGAAGAGAATTGGCACTGGCTGGTTACTTCCGGGTTCTGGACTGGCTGCAGTAACAGGTCTCTGTCCATGCCGGGGCGCTCGCGGTCGAGTGCAGAATGAACAGGAGTCAATGGGGTTTCACCCCCATAAATCCTCTTTTCTCAGGATGTAATTTTTTGTCAAGTAATTTGAAAGTTGCATTCAAAAGGGAGGGCTAAGACAATACGCTCAGCTGAAAATTGCATTTTTAAGTTCACTCATCTGTTCTAAAAATCCGTTCAAAAATGTGATGACGTCACACAATAGCAGAATGCTAGCGTGTTCCGGCCAACAACGGCCTAACCTGTAAGAAATCAAAAGGACATAAGTACTCGTTCATTCGACTTTTGGCCTATAATCTATATTGAACTTGCGGAATCAACAATAAAATATATGTTTATTTAACGACAAGCAGGTGAAAGAGACACATCCGTTTAGCCCCATAGACTCCCATTCATTCTGCTCTCGCCCGCGATCACCTCCAGTGGAATTCTAATGGAACTGCAACCAAAATGATACACAACGGGGCTAATAGGAAGTGCCAAGGCTCTCCGTTAGACGGGCTCTGGCCATACACACCTTGAGTAGTGACTTTTCCCTTGTCAGTGGTGCAAAATATGTAGTTGGATTGTTTCATGTAAATTAGTTCTTCTCCCTCGCTGTGTTATGGCTTTGCTATGTGGTGATAAATGTGCTTATTACTTTCGTGAGACAGCTGATTAATATTCTTGTCATTGACCGTAAAACAGTATGTTACAGGAATCAAGTCGATCTTTTCCTTTTTTAAAATTGACTCAAGTGTCGTTCTTTGTTCATGTTTCAAAGAAAAGCTTAAGTTCAAATCATCCAGAGTCGAGGCCAAAGCCGAATCGAAAGACAGCTGTTCGCCAGCAGCAACCACTTTGTTTTCAAATAGCAATGAACCGTCGCATCTCTGTCGTCATTATGTTAAGCCCGCCTTCCGTCTGTATAGATGATGTGATTGGCCTGACTAGAGTTTGGTTTTTCCAGTTCAAAAGTCAACAGAGAGTTGCTAGACTACACTGGCTAGAGGGAGTCTAAATTTCTAGGCTAGCCTTTGACCGTGTGTCCACCAAAGCGTTTTTAGCCAGCTGAAAACGCTAGACGCTCCGCTGAAGACGCCGTGTTTTGGGCGCTTGAGAGCGTTTTGGCAGCGCAGCGTTTTTTCCTTTGAGGCGTTTCGTTGCTATGATACAGAATATCCGCAGCAGTTTGAATGTTGTGACAGTCAGTCGGTGTGGTATTAGTCCCGCCCCTCCTCCACTGTGATTGGACGGCTGGGTAAAAAATGAAAGTGATGAGCGCTGCGTTTTATCCAAAGTTGAACATTTCTCAACTCCCAGCGACCAGTAAAAAACGCCGGGCACTTGGCGCTTCAGCGTGAAAAAAAAAAAAACGCTCAGCGCCTCGGTACGCTCATGGCATTTAAAAAACGTGGCGCTCCCATTGAAAACAATTGAAAACATACGCCAGGCGCATGGAAAAACGTTTTGGTGGACACACCGCCTTAAGCATGAGGGCATGTGACAATTTATTGTATTGGCTTAATATAAGCAACGGCAAATGTTTCTTGATGCATTTGTGACCTGAAATAAGAAATAAATAAATAAAAATCTTACGGGAGTTGGCATTTGCAATCTCATTGGTTTCATTGGGGTCCAGCCAGACCTTCTTCTTGCCACAGCGCAAGACACTGGATGCCAAGCGCTTCTGCAGTCTGAGCATGCTGAAAGATCAAATATTAAAATTAAAACTCATCTCATGTTCTTTTATTTAGAGAGGTAAATAAACACAGAAAGTGTGACAATTAAATATTAAAAAGAAAAGAAAGCATAAATTATTAAAAAAAAAATCAACTAATTTTGAGCAGATGTATCGAATTTTGTTTTACGACACATTAAAGAGCCACAAAATGGTATTTATTGTTTAAATTTCTCTAAAACAAAAAGAGAACAAATTTGAAAGTTGAGAAAGTTGTTTCATATCAAAAGTAACTTGTTCTGTCTTGCCTATCAGCACGTTGTCAGTGTCCTCTTTGCTCCACAATGTATTTTTCACTGCATGAAAACATGGTGTGGTGTGAGAGCGGCATGACTTGTTGGACATAGCAACAGTAACTAAAGGGGGTGGAGCATTGCAAACGGTCAATGAAAAATAACGTGATCAGATCACATTTGATGAATGTTTTTTTTTTTTTTTTCAATTTAGTTTAGCGATGTAGGATGACACAATCTAAAACACATGGCAAAAATGCATAGACCAGACTGGAACCGGAAGTTGACTACCGGCATCGTCGTCATGGCGGTGCCCATTGTTTAGAGCAGAAACAGGTAGATAGTAACACTAACACCATTACTTATAGCCATCTACTTATTGTTATCCTGTGCTTTGGTTGCATTCTTATGGCATTATTAATACATTAGACATGACAAAATACCTCCATAGTAGTAAATAGTATCGTCAATGCGCGCACACGTGTAATATATACATATATATATATATATATATATATATATATATATATATAAAATACTTATTAGGCATAGGCTACTTATAACAAGAATCATTTGGTGACATATATTAAAAAACTATTTTACAGTGCAACCACAAATACTAATCAATTCTAATTTTTAAAACTTTAAACTTTGCTAATATCCTTCAGACCAGTAGGTTTTATCCATTTGTCAGAAATTTTTGTAAGGATAAATACTTGGTGTCATCAAGTATGATAACTATAATGATAATAATAAAGACATAGTAAAAAAAAAAAAAAATCATTCTAAACTACAGCCAATCAGAATCCAGAGCAGGTTCTGTTCCAGGGTAGGTTTACTTAAGAGTTGTTCAGCGCATGCTAGCTCAATTGGCTTTATGCACAGCTGCACTACTTCTTGAACTTCAGCCAGCTCCTTGTTTCCTGTCTGCCATTATTGGACAAATTGATTAATTCAAGTGTGCCTGATCTCAGTAGTCACGGCAACAATAATCAGACACACCTGAATTAATAAATTTTGTCCAATAATGAAAGACAGGAAACAAGGAGCTGGCTGAAGTTGCGTGACAATTATATTTTGAAGTTAAATCCATATATGAAACACTATTAAAACAAGGTAATGTTTATTGTATTATATATGTCTGTCTATGCTATAATGTATGTCTAATAAAACACATATATGATATATTTTATATTTCAAGCTATGTGGAAGCAAAATGACTAAAGAAAAATGAATGTACACAGCCATGTTAACTTTGCAAGCACAGACTATTAAGTTTATATATTGGTTGCCTAAGTGCTGGATGATTACAGACATAGCAGCATGTTAAATTATTAGAGTAAAGGGATTAGGCAAACATTCTGGGAACATTAGGACAAAGTTGCTGAAATTTAAGGGGACTTCATGCAAACCTAAAAACAACATTCAATTCCGTATTTCCCAAACGTTTCTTGCCAATCAAAATCAAGCCTTAAAAATACGTTTTTGTGGTATATGAATATTCTTGTAACTTAACGTAAAAAAGTTGGGTTTTAAATAACGTTAACTGTTAAATATCTGACATGCGAACATCAGTTGATAACGCGCGTAAGTTATGTTTAATATAACAGTGCCAGTAATGACACGTTACTTCACCATGTAAAATTACTAACTTGCTAGCTATATCCACACAACTTTAACTGCCACAGTATTAGCTGGGTATTACTCCTATCTTTTTTGAACCATATAACGTTAGCTTAAACAGCGGGAACAAGTTCCATTTTAGGCAGTCAAAACTTTTTTTTAAAAAAAACGCATTTATCAATAACTTAAAAAGTCCAGCTGTGTTGATAAATGAGAGTTTAGGATGATTATTTGGTCCGAGCACGAGACAACGTGGAACACTAACTTGACTAAACGAACAGCAGCCTGAAGCTTTTTAAAGCTCATTACAAAGCCAGAACTCATGAACTTGGGATGAAGTCCATAAGACAATGCCTTCACTTCAACATTTTTGTCAAAACATCAGTGAATAATATCATATTTTCGGGGGCTTTAGTTATGTCTGCACCAGTAGGCCTTGAAATCTTACCTCATTGCGGTGGATCGCTGAGAGAAAAGAACGACAGTAGAGAGCGCTATAGTATACCATTATAAAGGAAGGGGATTTCACCCAAATCATCAGGGTTCACACCTCATCAAAGATACATTGCTTTGCAAAGAAATAATAAATTATGTTTCACAATCCTTGGAATCACATTTAATATGGATATTATTGTGCAAGCCTAAACTGTTTTTCAATAAGGTAGACGTGAATATTAATAACAGACCCCCTTTCAATGAAAATGGTACGTCCCAAAAAATACAGCGGACGTCGTGACGTGAGCTCGTTTAGCGTCACATGTTTGTGCACTGCGTCCACTTATTTTTGAAGAAAACGTATACTTTTGAGTGTGTAGCAAAAGAGTAGGCAAGCTGACTACTTCATCTTAACGGATCTGTCGCGTGACGTTTTTATCTGTTAATGGAAAGGATAGGAAAAGATATGGAAATAGGAATATATATCATTATTCCAATGTTAAAAATTGGCCACACTGCATTAAACTACATTCTTTTTCAAACAGGGAAACATTTTTGAGTGTGCTGCATGTGTATGGGGAGAGACTGCAGTTAATTCAAGAGTTGGCATTAGGAAACAAGTCAATTTTCAGGAAATATGAAATATTATTTAATCCATATATCCATGAAATATTATTTAAATATCTAAAAGACACAGGAACCATATATATATATATATATATATATATATATATATATATATATATATATATATATATATATATATATATATATATAATATCCATGAAATATTATTTATATTATTTATTCATATTCTTCCAAAACTATGTGCACTCCACACACCAGATCAGTAGGTGGCAGTAATGCACCTTTTACGTTGGCTTTCCAATCCACCATAAAACCACAGAAGAACAAGTATTTACATCCTGGCTGTAAACAGGAGGAGACGACTAATGAAAGGTACTTTATTAATATCAAACGCACAATGGGTTGGTTATATAATTATATAGCTAATTATATAACTAATACTTATATAACTAATTAAGCATAGCGGCGAAATAAGCTATGTTGGCTTGGCTGTCTATCGAAGTTTGGTTGGAGCTTCGATGCTATAACTTAGATGGTTGTTAGATGGAGATGTAGAATACCACATAGAGCTTTAAAAATCTGTATAGGAGTTATGACAACCCAATAGCTGTCATAATAGAAGCTAATGAAATTCCATTTGAATTGCGAAGAAATTAGCACTTGCGTTTGGGTTACAATTAACAAGGTGAAAACGGCTTTGTTAAAATAATTGTGAGGTTTAGACTTTAGTGTTTCCCTTACCATTGTTTTGGGGATTCGCCCAATTTGCTTGATGAATTTACTGTATTTTTTTTCGGGGGAATAAATAGAAAGCGGTTCAGTACACTTGAAATCTGATAATTATAGTGTTTGGAATGAAAAAATGTGGTGCGATTGACAATATTTGTAGTTTGGTACTACAACAAAAATGCCTTAAAAGACAGTTTCTTTTATATTGTCAAATAAATATAGCCTGTCTAATTGTTTAGGGCAGGGTGATATGGCCAAAAAATTGTCATAACATTTTTCATATCAATAGATATCGATAATTATCGCAATAAATGTCATATCTTCACGTCTTTTTTTTTTTTTTTTTGAAAATTGTATTTAAGCTGACAGTTAATTGTGGGTTTAATTCTTGTTGTTAGAACATGACAAACACTTGTCAACCAGACGTTTCACGAATCTGAGGTACAATATTCAAAACATTTATGATGATAAAATAATTTTCTATGTCAAAATATGCATAAATGTAGTTTCTTTATGTTCAAATGGGTGATCGTTTAAAATATTGTTGTGTTCCCTCACTGTGAACTCAACATCAACATGAATCGCAGAAGTACATTTATGTTCATCAACAAAAATGGTAACATCTGAATTAAAAAAAAAAAAAAACTCATGTTTAAAAGGTAAAATGTAACTTTCTGACTGAGTTTGCCTAGGACTCTACTTTTATTAAAACTAACTGTTGGTCACCCATAGTATCATAGATTTAAATCATGATAATCATAGGTAAATCATGCATAGCACCTCACAACCATGGTAAAATATAGGTTAACTATATGTTTTTTATGGTATTTTTATGAAAAATAGTAGAATCAAGGAAATGTGCCTGTGAAATTGTGACCTGTGTTTACCTATTATGCAAATTAAACATGGTTTTATTATAGTAAATGTTAATGACATTTCATGGAGTCTGTGGTCAGACAATGGTACATTTGTGGCTACTATGGTTTTATTACAAATTCTACATTCGACTAAAATAAATATAATAAGTCACATGTTTCCAATAATATGAGAAAATAAATACAAAAACAATGGGAATATACCGTTATTACAGTCATCAAATGAGACATCAGCTCTGCCCTACAAAGACGAAAGAGCTAACTCACTAGAGTGTGGAACTGAGAAAAATGACTTTAATGATTTTTTTGTTGTCCTGCCAAATTTATTATAGGTAGGACACTGGAAATCAGATGTTTTAGGAATGAAAATTATTTACATAAAATAAATCTTGAGCTCAAACTTGACACTTGACCACTATTTTAAAGTTACTGTACTCTGCCTTTATATTGTCAGCAAAAAGTGCGAAGTCATGCCAAGGCAAAAGGCATTAACTTCCACATTATCAATATTTGGTTTGCTGATCACCATTAACACAATCATTATCCACCTGTTTCTGCCTTCCCATGATTCATAGCGGATTCAACTGACTTGACGGTTTTCTACTTCCTGCTGTCCTTTTTTCACTAATTGTATCTTAATTTCAATTAATGTTTCATCAACCTATCGCCTGGTTTTAATAAATAACAAGTATATAGTAAACAATAGATAATCATGACGGAGGCGATAGCGCGCAAACTGGACTTTGGTCTCATGAATGAAACTCGGCGTAACGTTATGCCTAACCTCACAGGCCTGAGTGAGAAATATATAGACTATGCATCTTTGAAAGCAGATGTAGACAGGAGTCAAAGGGCTAACCAGCCTAAACTTATAGTACTGTTATTCTGCAGCAGTCGGGGTGATGGAGACTGTCGGATATTTGCTGGAGATCGTGCAGTCATGCATCAGCTATCCTTTGGAAGTTATGAAGCAAAGAAAAACGTTCCTTTTGTTTTAATCTGTGATTTAATAAAAAATAACGTGATCAGATCACATTTGATGAATGTTTTTTTTTTTTTTTCAATTTAGTTTAGCGATGTAGGATGACAAAATCTAAAACACATGACAAAAATGCATAGACCAGACTGGAACCGGAAGTTGACTACCGGCATCGTCGTCATGGCGGCGCCCATTGTTTAGTGCAGAAACAGGTGGATAGTAACACTAACACCATTACTTATAGCCATCTACTTATTGTTATCCTGTGCTTCGGTTGCATTCTTATGGCATTATTAATACATTAGACATGACAAAATACCTCCATAGTAGTAAATAGTATCATCAATTGGTACCGAGTGGCTGCATGCATTCAAAATGATCACTGGTTTATAGCGGTGGATCTGAAAGACTCATATACTTTTACATTCAGATAGCCCCTCCCAGGTGCTTCCTGAGATTTGTGTTCGAAGGTGTCGTGCACCTCGTAGTTTTTCACAAAAAGTACCTGCTGCTTCCCCTGTTTCACCTGCTACGGCATGTTACATTTTTCTGTCAACTCTGCACATACTTCTCGGTTGATATCGCATGTTAACGTTATGAGGATATATGTATCTTCTGTTCCTCTACCCAGGAACAGAAGATTCTGTAAATGAAGAACCAATGGGTGGCGAGGGTGTAGTGGATAAGACACATGCCTTTGGTGTGAGCGACCCGAGTTCAAATCCACAGTGAGACACCAATGTGTCCCTGAGCAAGACACTTAACCCCTAGTTGCTCCAGAGGCATGCGACCTCTGACATGTATAGCAATTGTAAGTTGCTTTGGATAAAAGCGTCAGCTAAATGGATACAATTTGACATACCTCCCTATTGATTATAAACTGTTCTATCAGTGTTTTAAGGAGGGTTCTCAATGGAATTTGTCTGAGACCAGCCTTGTTTTTACTTGGGAGATTCTCTGAGTATTGCTCGAGAACTCCCCTGGCTGTAGTTAAAAGCATTGAAAAGACATTTGCTGGAGTCTGTCTGTTTGCAGCAAGAACAAGTAAGCTAGAATTATTAGCACCCGGTGGACGTTGCCTAGGATTCGATTGTGGTGAAAACCTACTTTTTCAAACGGTCAAGGAGAAGTTTGAAAAAGTAGGTTTTTTAAAAAAAAAAATAAAGATGCGGATAGGAGGTTTCGGTGACTGGCAAAATTGGTATCTATGTTTTCGGCATAACCCAAGGAATCTATTAAAACCAGTGTCATTACAATAGGCAAATTAATTTAAAAGGGATTAGCATTTTCTTAATGTATTTTAACTTTTGACCATTTGGGGGCGCTGCCCCAAAACTTTGAGTACCTTCAAGGCATGGTGCCGACGACTCATACTGAGTTTTGATATGCTGATGCATTCGTAAAGTACTAGGGGTGTAACATACATTGATATGGATCGATGCATTGATCAAACATCTAACGATACGATGTGTCATCCCACATGTAAAACATCGATATATACCTTTATTTTGACACTCTCCATATCCTCATGTAGATAAATTTTCTTAGCTGAAATAGATGCCTGACAAGATTAACTGAACCCTTTGTTACAAAAGCTGGTATTTTCCACTGTCAATGCATCACAAGTTCATGTTTCACAGCACAAACGACTAGCACCCTTGTTGGTTGTGAACACAACCTGAAAAGTCTGTTTTAGCGAATCAGTGCGCAGTATTTAGGTCAACGAATACGATCACTTTTAATCAGCTTTGACGAAACTCCTCTCAGCTGGCACATCTTTTCAAGGTGACTAGCAGCCTTGTCACCTTGAAAAGATGTGCCAGCTGAGAGGAGTTTCGTCAAAGCTGATTAAAAGTGATCGTGACGAACTTGATGAACCCGTGATATCATGTTTGTTGAGTAAAAGGAAAATAAAAGCTGAAACTCTATCTGTCTGTCTGTCTGTGTGTCTGTGTGATGAACTTGTAAAGATTGCCTTGACTGACAAAATGTGTTAGGGTCACAACTCTTTGTTGAACACAGATCTTTTTTTTTTTTTTTTTTTGCGATTTTCCGAAAGTCTATGCGAAAAATGCATAGCTTTTCGACAGAGGGAACCCATGCGCCGCTAACTTCCGAGTTGTCCTACAAAGTGACGTCATAACTTCAGCACTCCATATCTATATGTTCAGATAAAGTTGTGAGTGCAACTCAAAAGGGTTCATTAAACCCCAACAGTTGGGTTTTCACATTTAACAAATGCAATGTTTAGAGTCCACTGGAATCAAGTATTAAAATGTAAGTAGGTCTACAACAACAAATCGATTAAATCGATAAAAATTGATTATTATAAAAGTTTGCAATGAATTCCATAATTGATTCATTGCGTTGTGCGACTATCAATAAGTCGCGGAGATGTTTGAGTATAAAAAAAAAAAAAGTTGAGTTGTGCGCGGAGCAGAGCTACGAGGCACCGGACTGGACACCGTGAACAAGAGAGACTGAGTGTGTCTACACGCAAGAGACAGTGCACGAGAGAGACTGATACTGTGCTGTTTAATATAACAGATGTTTACATGTAGTCCACAAGACAAAATAATAACGAATTTATAAAAATTGCCCTGTTTACATAGCCTTAAATCCTTAAATTGTGTGTTCTTATCCTGGTCTGGTTTTGTGTTAGTTGTTCATGCATCCCTTTTTTGTACTGAGCAGTTACACAGGGCACTGTTCTTCAGAACAAGCCTCCTGACCTTGCATGTTCAATGGTTTTCTCGCATCTTCTGCATATTTTAATAATAATAATAATTCATCACATTTATATAGCGCCTTTCTGGACACTCAAAGCGCTTCACATAGAGGGGGGAATCTCCTCAACCACCACCAGTGTGCAGCATCCACCTGGATGATGCGACGGCAGCCATATTGCGCCAGAACGCTCACCACACACCAGCTTACTGGTGGAGAGGAGACAGTGATGAAGCCAATTGGTATATATGGGGATGATTAGGAGGCCATGATGGACAGAGGCCACTGGGCAAATTTGGCCAGGATGCCGGGGTTACACCCCTACTCTTTCAAAAGACATCCTGGGATTTTTAATGACCACAGAGAGTCAGGACCTCGGTTTAACGTCTCATCCGAAGGACGGTGCTCTTTTGACAGTATAGTGTCCCCATCACTACACTGGGGCATTAGTACCCACACAGACCACAGGGTGAGCACCCCCTGCTGGCCTCACTAACACCTCATCCAGCAGCAACCTGGCCTTCTCAGAAGGTCTCCCATCCAGGTACTAACCAGGCTCAGCCCTGCTTAGCTTCAGTGGGCAACCAGTCTTGGGCTACAGGGTGATATGGCTGCTGGCATATCTCCTTTTTACTCCTTTCCACCAGTGATTATGATTTTGAGAAACATTTTATCCAACTGAGGACAATTGAGGGATTCATAAGCAACTAATTGAATGCCTAAGAAGGAGAAAAAAATGCATAAAGAGATGGGGTGAATTTTTTTTTTATTATTTGTATTTTGTTTAAAGATCATATAATTTCCATTTAGTGCTGCCCTTTTGAAGCTCTACAAAATACTTGCATGTTTCCCTGCAAAAAAAAGTGCAATTTATCCCGAACACCCAATTCAAAATGTTTACAAACTCCGGCTCTAAATGCATTGTTTCCTCCTTGAACATCAGTTAATGTTTTCACTTTTGGTAATAGTTCTGTGAGTCCCTCAATTTTTCTGTGTGAAAAGATGAATCTCAAAATCATAGTCACTGTTGGAAAGGTGTAAGAACTTTGGGCAGTTTAACTGCACAGAAAAAGCAACGGTTCCTTGAACAATCATAACAAAACATAAAAACGATTAATTATGAGTATGTAACGACTACTAACAAGTATTACGATTCAAGGGTATGTACATTTTTGAATGGGGTAATTTTTATACATTTTGTTATTTGTCTTGTGGACTATATTTAAACATCCGTTATGTGAAATAGCTTATCCAGGACAGTACTAAATACATGTTGCAATTTTGTTAAATTGATTAAGACTTTGAATAATCTGCCAAGGGAATGTAAACTTCGGAGCAAAACTGCACTGTATTTAGGCTACTGCCTAGATTAATGTCCAAAAAGCTCCTGTAACAATGTGTTTGTGTATTATGTTTCTACAGCAGCATGGAGGGTTTGAAGTTTTCTAGCAACACCATGCAGGTGAGTTTTGTTTGTCAGCGCTGCAGTCAGCCACTGAAGCTCGACACATCCTTCAACGTCTTAGACAGAATGACCATCAATGAGCTCACAGGTATGACCACACAGCCCTACACCACTGTAAACTGGTCTCTTTACACAGTAAGAGAGAAATTATGTCATTCCATTAAGAAGTAGATTGAGCTTGACTGTTTTTTTTTTCAGCTCCATTAGTGACAGTAACAGCAAATAAACAGTCGAATAACAGCGAGGGCAGCAGCTTCCCTGAGGTGAATAAATCACACCAGCAACCTTTCTTTGTGATCTTACTGGCTCTCAAGTGTACAGGCACTTTTCCAGACACAAAAAGTGGTGTGGAATGCAGCGGTTGCTTTGGTAACAAACAATGAAGACTGCTCATGTTACTACTATATTTGTCATGAATAAAGACTTTAAAAAGACTTTCAGAGGTGGGAGCAAGTTTAAACACGTGTTTAAGTCGCAAGTAAGTTTCAAGTCCCTACCAACAAGTCTCAAGTCGCAGTGCACACGAACCAAACAAGTCAAGTCAGTGGCTCACCTTAACCCCTTAACGCCCAATGTCGCAAATATGCAACAAACCCCTTTGACTCAGTCAACCAGCCGAGATAACGTTTGCATTCCCCCAATGCCGGTTTGTGCATATTCGCTACGGACCTAGGACCTTCGGCAAGCACTTGTTTCTAGTGGGACTGCAAAGTGACGGACTTATTTCCTGTTTACGCACGGACAGGAACATTTTCAACATTTGCAAAATTCCAAATTGACCAATATGCCCGCTGTTGCAGATTTGCAACATACCAAATTTGACCCCAAATTGACCATTTGCAAAATATCAAATTGACCCCAAATTGACCAATGCCCTCTGTTGCAGATTTGCAACATACCAAATTTGACCCCAAATTGACCATTTGCAAAATATCAAATTGACCCCAAAGTGACCATTATGACCGCTGTTGCAGATTTGCAACATACCAAAATTTCTATTTATTGTTGTGCAAAAGTGAAATTGATAATCTCAGCATTATTTACCATCTACTTAAAGGCAAAAACACACATAAAATATTTTTTTATATACAGCTATATAAATTCGGGCGTTAAGGGGTTAAGCAAGTTGAGTGCTGCTAAGGATCAAGTCAAGTTACAACTTACAATACAAAACAGAAAAAAAGAAGTGTTTATTTTGGCCTTAACCTTATTCTTTTTCCCCTCGGAAATGATGATCTTTCTTAATTGTACATTTATACTGTAATATTAATGATAAAAATAGAATTTATTATAGTACCTATTTATAATTTTAAAATGTTTTAATTATTATTATTATTATAAAAATTACACAAAAAATGTTGAAGGTAAAACAGTTGATGGTAAATTCACTACTGTGATGCATGAATTATGTAATGTTTAATGTTATGTTTAACTTTTTTCTGTAATATTTAACTTTGCTTATATATTTCTATATGGAAAATACAGCGAGATGACAGGAAATTAACTTTCCCATAAATTGATTTCCAGGGGCATTGTTTTCTATCCATGTTAATGTATACGTATGTACCCCTCAAAAATTTGCATATGCCAGCCCATGCTCAATGCCAGGCAGAACTGCACAGCCGAATCATCGGAAGTTTCATTTTTATTCACACGTCATCATGGAACTACACTAAACTTTTACTCTGGTGGAACTTGCGCTACTAACTTTTTCTGTTACTGGGGCAAAACATGATTTAGTGGCACAAATTATTTATAGTAAGCCGCTCTGAACAATAATGAAACTGTATTGCATACAGATTTGCTTTTAAACCACATGCCTTCTTATTTTCTTTAAAATTGGTTGGCATAGATTTATTGCAATAGAAAATACAGGACAAAATGAATTAATTTATTTTGGTTGGCACAGATGGGCAGACCCCTGAAGTTCCGCATTTGACGCAAGGATGCTCGTCCATTTCCGGTTGTGTAGATTAAAGCGGAGGAAAACGGGATTATGGCAGAGTCTTCAAAATGTACTGTCCTCTCGTCTTTGAAACGAAACGTACATACGTTTAGATGTAATTTTATATATAGTTATGTTTATTTAATATAATTTTAAAAAGAAGCATAAACACAACGAGGGGTCTCTGTTTTATCTGTTTTTGTGACTAACGTTTCTTTAGTATAAACATGGAGTATAAAATTCAATATAAATTCTCGGTATTGCATTGGACTCTATGATCGGCGGAAGTTATCGAGCATCCTTACATCTTCACCGGAAATATCGCCGTGCATAGAGCCCATTGGCGACACCGATGGTGAGCTGGAGTTAAATGTCTTTTTGGTCACTTTAAGACCGAAAAACGAAAGAAAATTATAGCCTATAGGAAATATAATTTCACTCACCAAGCCTATGACTTGAAGCCAATATCCATTACCTTCTTAAATGTCTGCACCAGCGAGCACGTTGGGCTGTTTAGTGAAATACATATATCCTATAATCTAGCGACAGATGAAGTAAAACCAAAAAATACAGTGTATGTTCTCAATAACAGTTTAAATAAATGAAAGAATGATTTAAACTATGTTCTGATATAAACATTTAGATTGAGTATGCCGTTCTCGTTAATGGAGTTAAACACTTAGAAGTTACCAAAAAAAAAAAAAAGTCATACACCTACCCACCTACCCAATCATTGAGATCTCCAATCCCAATATATTATATATATATATATATAAACATTTTGGACCGTTTCCAAGATCTCCAAGTCTGAAGTGGATTTACATTAGAAAATAATATACACACTTCAGAACTTATTCAGAGAAATTACGCTGGCTGCGTATGGATTTAAAGATGTCAACAGGGAATCATGGCAGTTTAGAATGCAATGAGCAATCCTGTTATTTATACAGATCAGTGGTACTACCCATAGTACCCAGTAGTTTTGTGACCTTATTTTGCTTAATTCGCTATTACCTCTGTAGCGTCTGGACTGAATCTAATGATCGAGTCTGCTATAGGCCTCAGGAAACCTTTTAACTTTTTGACTCATATGAATCACAGACCTTGCAGCAGTAAGTCAATACCCAATTGCTCCCTTTGTCTAAACAGGAACACCTCGAAGCTCCTACATGACTTCAGAAGATCTTAATCAACTCAGATCAACAACTGCCCCACGGCAGGCACGAAAGGCCATGTGGCATAGGACATTGGGAAAACATACATGGGGGCAGGGGGGATGGGGGTGGGTGTGAGGGAGATTAAAATATGTCAGGTATATTCAAACCTGAACCAAACATATATTTTTATTAAAAGTTCAACAGTCTGTCATTAGTCTTTAGTCTGCCACACAAAAATAAATAAACATTAAAATCTTGACCTCAAATGTCATTGTGAAAAAAAAGTGTAACTGTTGTTACAGTGCACAGTCTTAATCAGGCCTTTCCTATTTTTCGCTAATAAGCCTTATGCCAAAATTATTATTACAACTGAATTGTCAGTCATTAAATAGGAAAACTAAATAATTGTGTAGATGATTTGCTTCAAGTGCACTCAGGAATCATTCAAAAGTGCTAATAAGAATAATTAAGGCTTGGGCCCTAATAAACAGAGCAATTCCAAGATGGTCCTCACGCCATCAGTGCCCGGGCCCTAATTAAGTATTGAGGCGCCCATATAGCCTATTTGTAGGCTACACGCAGGTGGCTAGGAAGATGTGGGTAATATGGCTTATCCATTTTTTAACACAAACTGGAGGTGAGCAACAGTTTGCAAAATTGCAGTTAGTTTGATAGCTACAGAACTTCTAGATCTCCCTCCTTTTTGTTTTAATTTGTACTGCTTTAAAGATTAACATTTTAATTTCTTTAAAGGTTTAAATTCTATTTCCTCGCAGGCGCAGTGAGGGAAAAAAACACAGTCAGCTCATAGCTCTGCTTCAACTGTGCCATACCCTCACGCTGACCGAAATGTCAGAAATCCATCCAACCATCCTAATGCTAGTTGGGAGAGGTTAATTGCTTCTCGTTTCCCTCTGTTCACTGCACGACAAACGACGCATTATGAAGCTGAAATTTGGCCAGATTAAAAAGAGTAAAAAAAAAAAAAAAAAAAATTATCCTATTTGGAAATCGGCTCAAAATCTGACAGAATTTGCCCAGTGTATGCCCGGCTTAAGAGAAGCCACTATGCGTCAAAACTTCTGACATTGGCCTGACATATGATTACCATAGCAACCGCCTAGCAACCACCCAGAACAACATGGCAAAAATCTTTTTCAAACTAACATCAATATTTGTTAATCTTTACTCTAGTTTTTTTAATTAATGTTACAAAAATATTTGTGGACTTGAATCTATTAATTGTAACTATATGAAATTGTGTGTTTTAGGAGACCTTTTTGGAGAGCAAACAGGATGGTGTGGCTCGGAAATACATCCCACCTGCAAGGTATGATTACCTGCATGATTAACCATTAAAATATTACTATCTTGGTCAAAACAATATTTTTTCCCACAGGTAAGACTCATACTTGTGGTGGTAGCCAGTTGAAAAAGCTGGCATTACTTGCTGGCACAAAAATAGTCTACTTTTTTGTGACATGGGGCAGGTTTACCATTTTGGGGTCTCTAAGCAAAGTCAGGACATGAAACCCCCCACACCACCATTGCATTTTACTTTGGATTAAACAATTGTATTATTTACCAAACAGAATTAAGTGGGGGAAAAATATTTCTGGTTCATTTCCATTCTCAATTTCTATTCCAATTAGATAAAAATTAAATAAATAATTTAAACATTTAGATATCAAATATATATACTGTCTTTTTTGCAAAACATTTCGTTACAGCTAAAGACCACAAGCCAAACTCGGCAGCCTCAAGAACACTTACACAAAGAACTTTGCCTATAGGTTTCAACAAATATATAAGCAAAAACATCTTACTAATATATATTTCAAACATCAATGAAGACAGTTAATAGAGAAAAGTAAACATCAGCAAAAAAATACAACTGAACAAAGTGCAAGAAATCAAATAACATGGCATAGTTTTCTTTTTATAAATAAAATCCTTATTAAAGTTACACAGAAGTTCTTCAGTCTAGATCACTGACTTTATGGGGATATTTTAACAATTTTGTGTGTATTTGTCTGTTCAAGCACAACAGAACTCAATACATTTTTAGCTTTGAACTTTTGAATTTGCAGCATTCAATTTCTTCTCTTTAATTTTCTTTTTTCTGTAGTTTTCTTTAGTTCCATTTAGATATGTGTGCTTCATGGTTGTGTGTGTATGTATATCTCAAAAGAAGCTAAAGTAACATTTAGATTTATGTACAGACTTTTTTAGTATACATTTACACTGACTGCATTTACAGTGCAATTACGATTTTGTAAATAATATTATGATATTACGGTAACACTTTACAATAAGGTTCATTAGTTAACTACATTAGTTAACATGTAGTAAGAATGAACAATACTTCTTCAACATTTATTAATCTTAGTTAATATTAATTCCAACATTTACTAATACGGTATTAAAATCAAAGGTTGTATTAGTTAACATTAGTTAATGCACTGTGAACTAACATGAACACACAATGAACAGCTGTATTTATATTAACCAACATTAACAAAGATTAATAAACACTGTAACTAATGCATTGCTCATCGTTAGTTCATGTTAGTTAATGCATTTACTAATGTTAACTAATGAACCTTATTGTTAAGTGTTACCGATATTACTCCAAAGTATTACTTAATCCTCTCCTCATGAGTCAATTTGTTGTCATTTGAATGGAAAATTGGGGGACCACTTCAAACTGAATGATTAAACTAAAACTTTTTTAGAACTGTAACAGCATTTATATTCTGAATAAAATCAGCATATTCAATACATATTCTTCAATGTTTTATTTTTTAATATTTTTTTATACAAACCTAAAAGAAATGTTCAGAGTTAAAATTAAAAGGGCAAAATTTTTCAAAAATGCATACATTGCAATAGTCATGAAATGTATTAACTGCTTTTCTCTTAATATTAATTGTTCTTTGCAAGTTTCTACTTGCCAGTAAAATGGTTTTGGCGGGCTCTGCTGGCCCTACAGTGGAAACGCAGCTTGATTTTGGCCTCGCATCTCGAGGTCCAAGGCAATGGGCTTTATACCCAGCTGCACTACTTCCTGAACTTGAGCCAGCTCCTTGTTTCCTGTCTGCCATTATTGGCCAAATTGATTAATCCAGGTGTGCCTGACCTCAGTAGTCATGGCAACAATAATCAGACACACCTGAATTAATCAATTTGGCCAATAATAGCAGACAGGAAACAAGGAGCTGGCTGAAGTTCAGGAAGTAGTGAAGCTGGGCATAAAGCCCATTGGCCCGCCTGGCCCATTGATAGCCCTGGCTTACACTGGCCTGATAGTGAAAAGGCAGCTATTCATTCAACCAGTTCTTTCAGAGTGGCATATTTATTCAGGAATGACTCAAGTGACAAGTGAGGATCTTGAATTTATATTTATCATTTTCCTCACCAGATTTGTTCAAGACACAGTTTCATTCAGAAACTCAAATAAGTGTTGCTCTTGGATGTGCATAATTCTGCTGTGGCTTTGTTTGGACCAAATGTCGAGGTGTCCATGAGCAAGACGCCTAACCCCAACTGCACGATTTTAGCCCCAATTTTTACTCACCGACAGTTTTGTGGACATCTCTAACAAATGTCTAAAATGAGATGCAAATCCATGCTCTTTCATGTGAATATCAATCGCGTAGTGTATTATCAAGCACACAATCTGACTGAAGCATTGGTGTGCCACGATGCCCCTGCAGGACTCCAGACTAACTTTTCCACTGGTGCTACCAACTTCATTAGTTGGTCGCACCAGCACATGATTTTCATAAGATTTTTTTATTTACTTTTTGCTACAACAGGATTAATCAATTGCATGCAGGTGAATAGTTGTATTAATCTGCATACCCTAGCACTGATGTAAAAAGACTGAGTGACACGAGACCTAATTTTTTCAAAATGTTTTAATCTTTTAACCATCATATGAAAAAGATTTTTTTTTAAAAAAACCACCATGTATTAATGTTTGATTATATTTTTTACTGTCAGAGCTGTACAATTGAATTCAAATAAAAATAGTTTTAAAAATCTGAATTTCGATGGTGAAAATTAATATTCAAATGTGGAAAAACATGCCTGCGGTAGCGAAGGTGCGGCTGTCTGTTGCGAGTAGGCACGCTGCCTGTGGGAACATATCTAAAGTGTAGGCTTACTGTACTTACTTAATAGTGCATGAATAAGGAAGGTTAGATACAGCCGTTTCATGCCCTGCAGGCTTTCACTGGTTTGATTCTTAGAAATCACTTAGAAATCATGGAGGGGTCTGAAATTTTCACCGTAGGTGCATGTCCATTGTTAGAGACATAATCTAGTTAATATTTGGTACAGTAGCCTTTGTTTGCAGTTACAGAGGTCAAATGTTTCCTGTAGTTTTTCACCAGGTTTACACACACTGCAGGAGGGATTTAGGCCTACTCCTCTCACACAGATTTTTTCTAGATCAGTCAGGTTTCTGGACTGTCACTGAGAAACATGGAGTCTGAGCTCCCTCCAAAGATTCTCTATTGGGTTTAGGTCTGGAGACTGGCTAGGCTGCACCAGTACCTTGATATGCTTCTTACAGAGCCACTCCTTGGTTATCCTGGCTGTGTGCTTCGGGTCATTGTCATGTTGGAAGACCAATCTTCAATGCTCTAACTGAGGGAAGGAGGTTGTTCCCCAAAATCTTGCAATACATGGCCCCGGTCTTCCTTTCCTTAATACATTGCAGTCCCCATGTCTCATGTGCAGAAAAACACCCCCAAAGCAGGATGCTTCCACCCCCATGCGTCACAGTTGGGATGGTGTTCTTGGGATGGTACTCATCATTCTTCTTCCTCCAAATACGGTTAGTGGAATTATGACCAAAAAGTTCTATTTTGGTCTCATCTGACCACATGACTTTCTCCCATGACTCCTCTGGATTATCCAAATGGTAATTGGCAAACTTAAGATGGGCCTTGACGTGCTGGATTAAGCAGGGGAACCTTCCGTGCCATGCATGGTTTCAAACCATATACGTCTTAGTGTATTACCAACAGTAACCTTGGAAACGGTGGTCCCAGCTCTATTCAGGTCATTGTCCAGCTCCTCCCGTGTAGTTCTGGACTGATATCTCACCTTTCTTAGGATCTTTGAGACCCCACAAGGTGAGATCTTGCATGGAGCCCCAGTCAGAGGGAGATTGACAGTCATGTTTAGCTTCTTCGATTTTCTAATGATTGCTCCAACAGTGGACCTTTTTTCACCAAGCTGCTTGGCATTTTCCCCGTAGCCCTTTACAGCTTTGTGGAGGTGTACAATTTTGTCTCTAGTGTCTTTGGACAGCTCTTCGGTCTTTGCCATGTTAGTTGTTGGATTCTAACTGATTGTATGTAGTGGACAAGTCTTTATGCTGCTAACGACCTCAAAGAGGTGCATCTAATTTAGGATAATAAATGGAGTGGAGTTGGACATTTTAAAGGCAGACTAACATGTCTTTGAGGGTCAGAATTCTAGCTGATATACAGGTGTTCAAATACTTATTTGCAGCTGTATTATACAAATAAATAGTTAAAATAATCATATACAGTATTGTGATTTATGGATTTTTTTTTAAATGTCTCACAGTGGGCATGCACCTACAATAACAATTTCAGACTCCTCCATGATTTCTAAGTGGGAGAACTTAGAAGGGTGTTTAAATACTTATTTTCCTCACTGTATTTTAATGAGCTTTTTGTGTTCTTTAGGATGATGTCAACTGAAAGCACAAATAGTTTCACTCTTATTGGAGAAGCTTCAGATGGAGGAACTATGGAGAACTTAAGTCGCAGGCTTAAGGTATGGACTCGCATACTCAATAGCACTATTCTACACAATTTCATATTTGCATTTATTTTCTTGGAAGACACAAAAAGGTACAATAATGCAGATGATTTATTAGTTTGAGTTTATTTCACTGATCTATAAAAATTTACACCTCTACGTCAGTGGTACCTTCACACACATGCCATGCCGTTTGCACTGATGCTCCCTCATACCATGACAGATGTTTGCTTTTGCACCTGTCACAGACTAAAGTCTGATTGGTACCTTTCATCTTTGGGACTGAGAACTTAGTATCTGTTTTTCCCAAAAGCAAGCTGAAATGTGGACCATAGCTCACAATTCCACTGGCCCAGATAACTCAGCAGCATCTCTGCATATAATTGATTTATTTATGGATTTCTCCTTGCGTAACAGAGATTCAAGTTTTCTCAAATGCCGTGTGTGCTCGAAGTGCCTGGGACTTTGCCACATGGAACCTGCACTCGCCAAAGGTGGTTGCTTTCACCTTGAGTCTTCGGTTTTCGAAGAGCTGGCTCGACGAATGGTTCTAACCGGGGTGCCACCAGGCCCCTCATGAAAGACCAGCGCCGTTCTTTTTCTGAGGTTCATGACGAACTCACTAAATCATGGCGTGCCCCTTACTCGGCCCACCTGAAAACATCCACTTCTGTGATGCTCTCTACCATTGAGGAATGGGTGTCGAATCTATTAGCGAAAGGAGCTGTCAAAACATTTTCCGTCTTTAAGCGAGTCAGGCTTTTACAGCAGTTACTTCCTCATCCCTAAAAAGGATGACGGCCTCAGGCCTGTCCTAGACCTCAAACACCTGAACAATCCCCTCATGAGATGGCCATTCAGGATACTAACAACCAAACAAATCCTTGCGTAGATTCGCCCAAGGGATTGTTTTTTCTCAGTGGATCTGTAATACCCCATTTCCACTTCCTGCTAAACCTGGCAGGGCACCATGTCTTGGTTCAGTCGGACATGTCAGTGGTGTCCTATATAAATCGCCAGGGCGGTCTCAGGTCGGGCAACCTGTACACTGTAGCCATGCCAACCTGTGCTCGCTGAGGGCAGTGCATGTACCAGGCATTCTGAACCAGGGTATGGATATGCTATCCCGAGACAACCTTCCCCCAGGGGAATGGTCTCTCCACCCCCAGACGGTTCATCTAATCTGGAGTGTCTTCGGCAGGGCAGAGGTCGATCTGTATAAATCGACCTCTTCGCTTCAGAAGGCAACTGTCACTGCCCAACATTCTTTACCAAAAGCAGGGATGTCCTGGCCCACGATTGGCCCTGCTGCAATCTTTACGCATTCCCTCCGGTCTCTATGCTCCCTCAGGTCATCGGGCAGATCATGGAGAGCAAGTGTGCAGTCCTCCTAATAGACCCTCTCTGGAAGACCCAGGTCTGGTTTCCTGAGTTGGCGCAGCTGATAGACACAGCTCCTTGGGCTGATGAGGAACCTCCGCACGCAGTCAAACGGGATGATCTGGCATCCCCATCCCGACTTTTGGGCCCTCTATGTACGTCCCCTCAATCTGGGAATCTCCTAGAAAAAGTCTTAAGTACTATCTGCGAGGCTAGAGCACTGTCAACTAGGCTCCTCTAGTGTTCCAAAGGTGTAGCGCGCACATCCAAAACAATAAAACTGGGTGCTGGCCAGTAAGGTAGTAACAGAATTAAGCAATAAGTCCGCACACCAGAAGATGCTCCTACAAAAATTTAATGGTTGCTCACCACGTGTACATGCAACGTTTCGGGCCACAAGCCCTTCATCAGACCATTCCTCTAGTGTTAAAGCCTCTTTCGCTTAACCGCACTCCTGCTAGCCCTAGCATCGGTCAAGCAAGCGAGTGATTTGCAAGTGATTTCTGTGAACGCTTCCTGCCTTGAGTTCGGGCCCAAGTCGTCCTCAGGCCGAGGCATGGTTATGTTCTAAACGACTCTGTTTAGAGCTCAGGTCATTTCGCTATCGGCTCTTCCCCCTTCGGAAGACGATAGAGATCTGATTCTGCTCTGATTCTGCTCGGTCATTGAATTTCTTTTTGAATTTCTTGATTTTATTCCATTTTACAAAATGTCCTAAATTTTATGCAAATTGGGTTGTAGGTTCAATACCTATAACATGAACTTTTGCCAGCATTATTGATCAATCCACAACAGCTTTTTTATTAATAGATTTTAGGGATTCATGCCAGAAAGAGAAAAAAAAAACTACTATTACTACTAACTACTACTACTATCAAGACCTGGAGAAATCCGTAAACCACCTTTCTTTTTTATGCTTTTTCAAATAAACATGTAAGTCACCAAAGACAAGGTTTTAGGGTAGAAGTAAATAAAAAAATAAGATGAATGAGTTCTCATTTAGCAAAGTAACCCGTTTCCTGGCTGTTAATCTAAACTAACTAACGTCCATAACAGTTGCGGTGTATGCAATAAAATGCGGTGTATGCAAGCTCTGTAATCACTTTTGCAAAAACCATGTGCCTGAAATGCTGCACAATTTGTCTCTGCAAAATTTATCAGTGCAGCATAGTTATACATTTAATTTGTTTGGTGTATCTGTTTCATCTATCTGTTTAATAGACGCATATAATCATTAAATGGCATATGAGCCTGTTACTCATCAGTGTAAGAGCTGTATAGTGTCTTTTGACATGACAGTTGAAGAACTTTCAATCATGAATGTTAATGTGCAAAATAAATAGCAGACTAAGGCCCTGTTTACACGAGAACGCTCGTGGGTGAAAACGTAAAAATATTTTATCGGATGTGCCTTTCGTTTACACAGCGACAGCGTTTTTGAGGCTTAAAAACGCAAAAAAGTGAAACCACCCTCCAGAGTGGAAATCTTAAAAACGCTCCACCGTCGCGTTCCCGTATAAACGGTAAAAACGCAAAAGTCTGCTTGACTGTGAAGTTTGTACACAGGCGCGTGCACTTGGTGTTGCTGTAGTATGCACTCCTAGCTGCCTGAAGTGCATACTACATTGAATTTCACACACTTTTGCGTCACCGTTTGCACGTGGAATTCCCCACACAAAACGTTCGTCTAAACGCAGAATAAAAAAGATGCCGCAACGCCACTTTTGCGTTTTCTCTTCAGAATCGTTTCCGTGTAACATAGCCTAATAAAGCATTGATTAATAAATAGCAGACTGAGCTGATGAAGTAGCGTGTGTATGACACGCCAATTCGTATTTCCATTTTTGGCGTGTTATCAACACGCATAATTGCTTTTCAGCGTGTTTATGAACGCCGTCGACTTAACGTTATTACTGTATATATAAATATATGACTTACCTCAACCCCGTCCCTAAACCTACCCGTCACTGGGTTTAATGGCATTTATGAGTGTTCCCCTACCATCCTAGGAAATTTCGCTCTGACTTTTGACGGCGTGTACTGACACGTGGACTCACTCGGACATAAATGACGTAGACATACATGCATACACGCGGATAGCTCAAAATGCATAGAGATAACACGCCACTTGACTCGAAAGTGGCATGTATGTTTACGCAAACGTCACGATGTCATGTTGCAAATAGATAAAACAAATGGCTTAAAGAGATACATTTTTAATAAAGCTATTAAACATGGAAATACACCGAGTTTATTTTATTCAGGAACGAAACTTGTGTTAGAGTAAAATTTGTAGAACCTTTTCGGCATAAAGTTTTTTTTTGGAACTCTATGGTAGAACCCTGTTTAAGCAGTATAGGTTGGGTGAGTAGATGGATGTATCAGAATAGATCCTTCTTACTCTATGTGGGTTTTTCCTGTAGGTGACAAGCGATCTGTTTGACATCATGTCTGGTCAGACAGATATTGATCACCCACTGTGTGAGGAATGTACTGACACATTACTGGACCATCTCGACACACAACTCAACATCACTGAGAACGAGTGCCAGAATTACAAGTTAGTATCACTCACACTCAAAACATGGCATGTAACAAACAACTGGTTTTCTTTATTTTTCTGTGAGTGGGATTTGTTCATTTTCATCATTATTTTTGTAATTTAAACCTTTTTAGTCAATACATGATTGGCATCAATGACTCCAGCGGGTCTCTCAATTGGTTTTGAATTGTCAGGAGCTGTTTAGAGTTGCTGTCTCAGCTACCAAAAGAGGAGGAGGCCAGTCTACTGAATGCACTCCAGCAGTTGAAACAAGAAGAGGAATCTTTGATCCAGGAACTGGAGAGCATTGAGGGTCAGCGTGAAGCTGTGGCCAAAGAGCTGGCTGAGGGACGAAACCACAGCCATCTGATGGACACTGAAGAACTTCAGTACATATGAATTAGAATATTTACAATGAAGTCATATCTTTCTTTTTTTATTATAATAGGGGAATCCTAGCATATAGTATGTGAGAGGGACACAACTAAACAATGAACTTCTGCACTCACAGATGAGCTGCAAATTTTCTGCTGTTGTCCTCTTTTACAGCTTCTTTGCAAAGCTTGTACAGTGCATGCAGAATTATTAGGCACATTGATTTTCTGATCATATTTTTTTCTAGGCACATTTTACCAATTCCAAACCACACAAAATTAATAATAGTTATTAAGATTAAAATTTAATCATTTATAAGTGATATGCAGAATTATTAGTTTTCTTTAACAGATAAAATAACAAAAAAGATAGACCAATTTGGAGTGACTCTTGACGAACCAGCATCACATCCTCTTGTACCATTGTTTAAATAATTCCCGGACTTGAAGAGTCCTTTTTGCAGAGATGGACTAAAAATTAATTAAAAATGAACCCCCAAAACTTGCCTGTCGATTAAGTCTATATAAAAAAAAAATTACTACACTTTTGAGCCTGTGATTTTTTTATTAAGTGGGGGTCATTTTTTAGGATCATTTACCTAATCTAAGTCTCTGAGATCCTGACACCTTGAACTTCTGGAGACTCCAGGTTAAGTTGCAGTTCTGGAAAATGAGGAGAAAATAGGAGACTATTGGGTTCCTGATGGTTTCACACTTAATTCTTCACCTAATTTGTAATTCTTTTCCAATTAATGCATTTTTTCTCCTCCACCTGTTTTTGTCTGACCCTGTTTACCCACTGAGCATTTTACTGTCCAATGTTCATGCCTTAACTGCAATTTCTAGTATTGCAGTAGAATTGCATCCTTCCAATGGGCATTTAATATTTTTTAACTTTTTAGTCCAAGTTAAATCTCTTTCTTGGCTTATTTTATCTGTAAAAGAACATTTGCCTAATAATTCTGCACACCTGAATATAAGGCATTTTTCATTTTCAGCCTGCATGAACAATTATATATCACTTATAAACTATTAAATACAAAATGAATAGTAGTTAAGATTAATGCGGTTTGGAATTAAAGAATGTATGATCAGAAAATCAACATGCCTAATAATTCTGCACATACTGTATTGTGAAACATTCATAATGCAGTCCTTGCTAAAAATTTACTGCTCAAACTATCAAGATCAGATTGAAATCAGTTGAAGGTGAAGTTATAGTTAGCCATTTTTAATATAAAACATGTAGTATACAGTACAAAATTGGTGACGTTGTTACAGCATTTTTGTAGTGCATTGACCATGTTTTTTTTGTTTTTTTTTTCTTGAGAAAAAGAAGAAAGATTCTTCATGATGTGTCTCTTTTACACTTTTTTGTTGCTGTCAGTTTCCAGGTAAATACATTTTGTCATCTTTGTCTTTTTCTGTCTCAGGTATCAGAAGGAGTACTGTGAGTTTAAGAGACAGCAGCTCGAGTTGGATGATGATCTTAAGAGTGTGGACAATCAGATGCGTTACTGTCAGATTCAACTAGACAGACTCAAGAAGACCAACGTTTTCAACTCCACCTTTCATATCTGGTTTCATATCTCTTTATAAAAACCTACTTTATTTAATATTTTAGGAAGTCTCGGCATCAAAACAGAAATATGTGCACAATAAATAAGCTGACAATTTATATGCAAAACTGAATTGGTTAAAATTACGAATATAAACATTTGAAGTATTCTTTTTTTTTTCTATACCTTTCTCAGGCACAGTGGGCAGTTTGGAACAATAAATAACTTCCGCCTGGGAAGATTACCGAGTGTACCAGTGGAATGGAATGAAATTAATGCAGCCTGGGGTCAAACTGTTCTTCTGCTGCATGCGCTTGCAAACAAGATGGGACTTTGCTTTCAGAGGTGCTTGGATAAGAAACATTTTTTACTACATAGATAAAGCTTGTGTACAAAGTTTGATGTCTTGTCTGAAAGTTTTAAATATTTTTAAAAGTTTTGAAGTTTTTACATCAAGACACAGCAAATCAGTCAAACATCTGACTGACCAATTTAGCCTACATTAGACCACATCAAACTGCATTAGACCTTTAAGAATCACATTCAGATCCCATAAACCTCTTCAGACATAATTATAGGGCCATTTACACCTTGTCTTTTCATGAACTCTAATTAGTCTAATCAGTATTAGTTTCATCAAATGCATGAAAATGATTGCAATTGCAACGCTTTGTTATGATGCCCAAAGCGCATCAGACTTTAAATGCATTCCCAAATGCACATTATTGGAAAATAGCTAGTGTTTGTGATTTCACAAATCCCTACATGGCTTTTCTTTCAAATTTCTCACAGAGGCCTCTAGGATCGTGAATCAAACAGGCCTAGCGAGTTTCAGTCCGATCTGCCTCCATTTACCTTTTCTGACAACCAATCAATCTTCACTGGTCGATTGCGGCAGTGTTTTTCAAGATACATGAACGTTGTATGTGTTGGTGACGTTGTAGATGGGGTGGGTACTACCATCTACCAATACTACCATCCCTCAAACTAAAGTCTCTATGACTTACTGTTTGGTCTGCCTGATCACTTTTAGGGGAGAATGCTGATACTTGGCAATTTTAACAATTACAATATGGTTTCTAAACTAAAAGCTCTGCAAACGGAAATAGAATTGGTGATCAACATTATTTTTTCTATATGAAGCTCTATATTATTCAAGCCACAAAAACAAACCTGTTACTGAAAAAAGCACTATGCACAATCTTCTCAGGTGAAGTCAATACATGCATGCATACAGTTGGAAAGTATTTGATACACTGCCGGTTCTGCAGATTTCCCCACTTACAAAGCATGTCCAAGTCTGTCATTTTTATCATAGGTACTCTTGAACTGTGAGTGATGGAATCTAAAACAAAAATCCAGAAAATCACATTGTATGTTTTTTTATTTTTTTTATTTTTTTTAATATGGTTTCTCATATGATTTGCATTTGCATTTTATTGCATGACATGATTTGATCACCTACCAACCACTAAGTATTCCGACCCTCACAGACCTGTTAGTTTCTCTTTAAGAAGCCCTCCTGTTCTCCTCTCCATACCTATGTTAACTGCACCTGTTTGAACCCATTACCTGTATAAAAGACACCCAATCAAACAGACTCCAACCTCTCCACAATGGCCAAGACCAGAGAGCTGTGTAAGGCCCTCAGATAAAATTGTAGACCTGCACAAGGCTGGGATGGGCTACAGGACAATAGGCAAGCAGCTTGGTGAGAAGGCAACAAAAGTTGGCGCAATCATTAGGAAATGGAAGAAGTTCAAGATGACGGTCAATCTCCCTTGGTCTGGGGCTCAATGCAAAATCTCACCTCATGGGGCATCAATGATTATGAGGATGGTGAAGGATCAGCCCAGAACTACATGCCAGGACCTGGTCAATGACCCGAAGAGTGCCATCCTGGATTAAAATCCTGCAGCGCACGCAAGGTCCCCCTGTTCAAGCCAGCGTATGTCCAGGCCCATTTGAAGTTTGCCAATGACCTTCTGGATGATCCAGAGGAGGAATAGGAGAAAGTCATTGGTCTATACTCCACTCGCCGTGTTTGAAGGAAGAAGGATGAGTACAATCCCAACTGTGAAGCATGGAGGTGGAAACATCATTCCTTGGGGATGCTTTTCTGTAAAGGGGACAGGATGACTTCACCGTATTGAGGGGAGGATGAATGGTGCCACATATCGCAAGATCTTGGCCCACAACCTCCTTCCCTCAGTAAGAGCATTGAAGATGGGTCGTGACTGGGTCTTCCAGCATGACAATGACCCAAAACACAGCAAGGGCAACTAAGGAGTGGCTCCGTAAGAAGCATCTCAAGGTCCTGGAGTGGCCTAGCCAGTCTCCAGACCTGAACCCAATAGAAAATCTGTGGAGGGAGGTGAAAGTCCGCATTTCCCAGGGACAGCCTCGAAACCTGAAGGATCTGGAGAAGGTCTGTATGGAGGAGTGGGCCAAAATCACTGCTGCAGTGTTTGCCAACCTGGTCAAGAACTACAGGGAATGTATGAACTTTAATTACAAAAAAGTCTCTATATCAAATATAAAGGTCTGCTTTTCTTATGGATCAAATACGTATATGTCATGTAATAAAATGCAAATTAATTACTAAAAAGTCATACAATGCAATTTTCTGGATTTTGGTTTTAGATGCCGCTACTCTCAGTTGAGTACCTATGAAAAAAATTACAGACTTCTACATGCTTTGTAAGTGGGAAAACCTGCAAAATCGGCAGTGTATCAAATACTCATTCTCCGCATTGTAGCTTTGTTCCAATTTGTTGTATTTTAATGGAAATAATGTGACACTCTAGCGTGGTATGATTTTGTACAGGTGGAGTCATAGTTGGGTACTGCGGACTGACGATGAGTGGTCATAGAATAGAAAACAGTGTGTTTGAATTTTAAAGACATGCCGCTTTGCTGCTTTTCTGTAAGTGTGCGACCCTCTTAGTGCTTTGTTTTTCTATTGTTTTAGACTCCTTTTATGGGTAGAGCTCTGATAACGATGCCATGCGAAGTGATAGAATATAATTTATGAATAATATCCTGCCAAATTGGCTAGTGTTGATATTACCCACCATGGTGGATGGTATCTTACCCACCATGGTGGATTTTCAGCCCTCATTTGACTGATTGGCAGGTGTTAATTTCAAACCCTGTTAAAATAATGTAATGTATACAGTCATGTAAAAAAGAAAAAACACGCATTAGTACATGATAAAAAAATCGTCTGCTCCTTAGCAGGTCTTAAAATTAGGAAAATACATCCTATACAGCACATATATCAGACATATTACGTTTCATTATTTGCTTATCAAAACTGAGTGAAACTTAAGTAGACGCCATAATTCAATAGCTTTTAAAATCAACTTTAGCAGCAATTACTTAAAGTATTAATTTTCTTTATTTTCTCTCACATTGTTGTGGAGGAATTTTGCACCATTTTTGGCATTCAAACTGCACACGGCAGTTTGTAGTTTGGTGCAGTATCTGTGCCGTGCAGCGATCGTGATTCATTATTATTAGTCTATTTTTGCTGTGCAGCACACACTGAATTAAAGTGATAGTTTATTGTTCATGGTCAAACTAAACCTGGATTAAAAAGAAAAAGCACATTGAGATCTGCACCACTTGCTACTCTTCCCACTTGGGATCTGACACAAGTTCTGAAAGCCTTAAGGGCTTTCTTTAGGTGCTTTCTTTCAAGACAATGCTGCTACTGGCTTTGGCTTCTGTGAAGTGTGTGAATGACATGCAGGTGCTCTCAGTGGAAGCTTCCTGTATGGAATTTGGGCCATGCGAGTCACTTAAAAGCCTTGAAAGGCCATGTACCAATGTTGCTCTCAACATTGTTTGGAGCAGAGGTCATAATGCTATCTTCCTCAGTAATATTTACCACACCATTTCCAGAAAATGTTGTAGAAGGCAATAAAATCAAGAATATTTGGTTTGTTAATTTCTTGAACCTTTACTTGAACTAACAAATATACAAAGAAAAGAATTCTGTTTTCACTGGCCAAATTAATTGTATTTTGTAAACACATTTTGATGGCTGAAACACACTTTAAAAAGTTGTGATAGAGGCTAAATGAAAGTGAAAAGATAACAGAAAATCTGTTTTGATAAATGTAGCTTGAAAGCTTTACAAATTCCAGAATATTTGGCCTCGTATTACAAACGTGCAGTACATCATAAATAGAAAGGAGCACCTATTTACCATTGACAACACGATGCATCCAGTGTAAGCAGCATAGTATTCAAGTGCATTGTGAAGATTAACATAACTTATAAAGATTTCTCATATGGTTTGTTCTCTTTGTAGATATCGACTAGTTCCTTATGGAAACCATTCATATTTGGAATCCCTCACAGATAAGTCGAAGGTAAGTGCTACATTTAATCTTTATTAATATAGAATAACAAAACATATTTTGTAGGTGCACAAAGTGAGTTTTTGCACACCTGGTAAATGGATTCTTTGGTGAATACAACGGTGCTCTTGGACTTTATAAGTAGTACTGTATAAGTAGTAAGTGCAATAAGATGGTTTGCGAGAGAGTACAAAAATTTCAGTGGTCAGTTCTAATACCAATCAAATTTAATGATCCATTGGTGTGACAGTGTAAAACTAGGTGCCTTTGTTTTGCTTTAGTCTTTTTAAAATCCCGTTTAGATTTTGCTCTTTAGACATCACAAATCTCTGGGCCCGAGCTCATCTGCTATAAAATCAAGAATCTGATTTGTTAATTCCCTTTCAATTTTATTTACCTGACTAAAGTACAAAGAAAAGATTTCCAATATTTTCCGCTTATTTGTATTTTGTAAATATAAACAAATTTGTGATTTTTGGTGGCTGCAACGCTCATAAAAAGTTGGGACAGAGGCATGTTTACAACTGTCACATCATCTTTCCTTTTAATTACACTTTAATAGTTTGGGAATTAAGGATACTAACAGTTACAGTATTACAAAAGGATTTTTTTGCCCAATCTCACCCGGTACAAGACAATCAACAGTCTGTGGTTGTCATTGGCTGCGTTCCAAACCGCATACTCAGTGAGTAGGTACTTAATTTCAATAAGTACTTACTCAACGAGCGCTAAAAAAGTAGGTACTTTATAGCCAAATCTAGTTGAGTATGAATGTGAACCGGACATCTGCTATGTTATTCTCGCCTACTCTTTTATGAATACTGAGGATTCGAACGTACTTTTTTGCTCGCCTACTCTTTTCCCCTACTATATAGTAGGGAAGTATGCGGTTTGGAACGCAGGGATTGTCTGATTCACTTTTAATGTTGGCCATGCATTTGTAGTAAGAGACAGATCTGGACTACAGGTAGTCCAGATAAGCACATCCACTCTATGGTGTAGTAGTGTCTACAAAACCACTCTGTTGCAGCACATGCTGAATGAGGCTCATGCGGACGCATCAAGTTTATACAAGGCTTTACGCTTTAACCAGTTCAGCCACAGTAACAGCTCATATTAGCCAGCTAAACTTTTACTACCCTGTTAGAAAAAATATATAGCTGCATAGTTTCGCTGTATTATGGGTTTGCTACTTGGGGAGAAATGCGCTGGTTACGTTTGTGAGACTATCAGCTGATTACTATTATGATATAAAATTATATATTAAAACCCTTGATCCTCACCTGACTATGGCTTTGTAAACTTTGTCCATGATGTGGTTTATAATGGACTGTGGTACAGAAACAGTGACAATGTTACACGTTCTGGCTATTCTCTGCTGTCTCTGGAGACGAGATGTTTGTCCCGTTTTAGCCACCGTAGCTTCTTCGAAAGGGAGGGGTGAGCAGTGGGCAACCGAACAGCTACATGTCGCTAAAAATCACACTCTGCACCTTTAAAAATGACTGAGGAAATGTACAAGTCACATCCTTAGCACATTTTTGCTTCTGTTTCCTGTTTTAGGAGATGCCATTGTATTGCTCAGGTGGTCTGCGCTTTTTCTGGGATAATAAATTTGACCATGCAATGGTGGCCTTCCTTGACTGTGTCCAGCAGTTTAAAGAGGAGGTGGAGAAGGGTGACACAGGCTTCTGTCTGCCATACAGGTAAGAATGTCCAGAAGACAAATTTATATATAATTAAATCACCAGGCTGTTGGAAGATGTAATTGTATCTAGTACATAGAAAAGCTAACTTAATCAGCCGACCGAGGATAGCTGTTGGGAATATTGATAATCTCAAAATGACCTATCAGGCTATTAAAGGGATAGTTCACTTTGAAATTATTTTTTGGTATGTTTTAGCTTACCTCAAGGGCATCCAAGATGTTTGTGTCTTTGTTTTCACAGTATTTTCAATTTTGATAGTTTTAGGTCAAAGCATTCTTGTCTGTCAGTCATATAATGGTGGTTTATGCGGTCCATCCTGGGTCCACTCCAAAGAGCTTGCACAGAGAAGTCCAAATTAAACATGATTTAATGACTCATAAATGTAAGTACACATTGAAGGCCTAAGACACAAAACGAGTGGTTTGTGTGAGAAAATGAACAGTATTTATATCGTTTTTACCTTTTGTAACCGCAGTCAAAGTGATCTGAGACCACGGGCTCTTCATGGTCTGCGCAAGGGCTGGAAGTGATCTCTCGCGCGGTTGTGAAAATAATTCAACATTGTCTGTTGATATATCAAAATCGTCTTCCATTGCAATTTCCTGTATATCTAAATATGTTTAGATCTTTACAGTGAAAGGCAACGCTTCCGAAATCTCTGTAAACAATGGGTGACGTACACGCGCTAGAGATCACTTCCGGCGCTTACGCATACCAAAGCATCCACGCACTCAGATCACTTGGATGTGGATGTGGTTACAAGAGGTAAAAACAATATAAATACTGTTCATTTTCTCACAAACTACTCGTGGACACACAAACTTTATTTGGACTTCTCTGTGCATGCTCTTTGAGGTGGAACCCATATTGCTCCATTATATGACTGATAGACAACAATGGTTTGACTATCAAAATTGAAAATACAACTACATCTTGGATGCCTTTGAGGTAAACTAAAACATATCAAAAATGAATTTCAAAGTGAACTTTTCCTTTAATTAATCATTGATAGTGAATGTCGTTGATGGTCATTTTTTTTTTTTTTTTTGCTTAGACCTATTAATTTGCTAATTTTTGTTGATTTTGAGATGTTAAGTGTTATGTACCAATGTCTATGACTTTAGCAACACGGTTTTAAAACTCTTATCATCTAAGAGTATGATTCTCCAAACACTTTGTTTGTCTTCTGCATTTAGAATGGATGTGGACAAAGGAAAGATTGAGGACACAGGTGGCAGTGGAGGTTCTTACTCTATTAAGACTCAGTTTAACTCAGAGGAACAGTGGACCAAAGCCCTCAAGTTCATGCTCACTAACCTAAAGTGGGGTCTGGCCTGGGTCTCCTCGCAGTTTTACAACCGCTAGATTTGATCTCGACCCTTACCTAATCCATGACAAGAGGAAACCACATGACATCTTCACAGTGCTAGGATGGGAATTTACCTTTTTGAGTGAACTGAACTTCAATCACAATAATTTTGTTAGAAAACAGAACATGGAATATAATTAACTATTAAAATACCAGTAATTTGAATTTGTGTTACTGGTGTTATATTTCATGAGCGTCATTAGAAGTATTCGGGGTGAGCAGGGGTTGGAGGGATGGTTTTTAGCATATAGACCATTTCGCAAAATGTAAACAACACTGGTCCAGAAGCACTTCCTGTTTCAGTTTTTTAACACTATATAAATGTTGGGATAAAGTACAACCAACAGAACATATACAACTGATTCAAAAAGTTAAACAAACATCTTTAAGATATTTTCTTTACATTTGAAATTAAGAAACCATTTACAAACTGAAACAGGAAGTGCTTCTGGACCAGTGTTGTTTACATCTCGTAAAATGGTCTATACCTGAATGTTTTCTTGTCTGAAACTCCCCAGGAGTCAAGTGTGGAGCTATAATTGGAGTTAGTGGGTAAAGCCATGCAAGTAGATGTTCATTAATATCTTGTTTATACAGGGCTAAGTTCAAAAACAGAAACAGGTCCTGTCAAAGCAACTTACATTTGAGAAACATGACAAGCTAATAAGTATTTGTAAAAAAAAAAAAGTAAGAAAATATACAAATACTGTATAGATTTATAAATACTCATGGTATTGATGTGTATATCCATTGTAACTAAAAAAATCAATAAACATTTGTAAACCTTAAGTAATTTAATGATAATGATCTTTTTTTCATTGTAGGCATCTGTTAATGTCTGTTGAAGCTATAACAATTGACTATTCGCAAAAGCCACGTCCCCTAGTCCCACACCTGGGGCCAGTTTCAATAAGGAGGTTCAACCAACTCTGAGTTAAAGCTTGAACTCTGAGTTGACTTACTCTGAGATGGGAAACTCTGAGTTTTCGGTTACAGAACAGCTGAAATGAGTTAGTTCAATCAACTCTGAGTTGACTGACTCTGAGTTAAGCGCGTGCACCACAACTATAAAAAGCCATTATCAATGGAGCGCAGATATTATGAGTCACCATGGCAACAGCGCTAGACAAAAAGAGGCGTTGGGTATAATTAATTACCAAGTGATCTAAATATTGCAATTTAATTAAGGGGATTACTCTTAATTCTTCTGTAATTTAAAATAAAATATGATGCAATTACATTAAATAGGCTACTGCATAAACTGTAGTTCAATTCAGTATAAAAACAATAGTGGATTTAACATACATTTATAAAAGGTATATTTTTTATGTAACCTTCTCCCTCTTCACACTTTGATAAATTCAAGAATAATTCATGCGACTGTTTATTGTTAATTTGAAAGCATTAAAAGTGCAGTTTCTTGTCTCTCCACCTTGAATTAATCAAGTAGCTGAGGTTGATTTAGCAATTAGTAATATGTAGACCAATACTTTCTAGAGATAATAATTATTACATTAATCTAACTACACCATTGAAGATATAATAATTCATAACTAGGAGAGTAACTTACTGTTAGGGCCTATAATATCAGAGGTGAAACTGGAAGAATGTTATTCAACCTAAAGTAGGCTAAATTTAATAAATTTTTACTTTTTTTGATAAATTTTTACTTAAGTAAAAATACCAGTCTAAAAATCTACTCAAGTAAAAAGTAGTTAGTTTAAAACATAACTTGTTTAACAGTGAGGGTGGGGTGTGGGGAGAGTTTCACAGTATAGAACCATCTCAAAAAATATCACGTTTTATGGTATTAAACAATTATTAAATATATAAACTGCATTATTAAATTACGGTTATTATTATCAATCAAAAATAACAGTTAAATAAAGTAAACATTGTTCAATAAAACATATGTAATCAACTAACTTCAATAATTGATTAAAAAACTTCAATAATATGAATAAGATAACTTATTTTTTATCATTAATAACTTATTAAATTATGTTTGAAAAATAATTGAGTTAAATTAAATGTTTTTTATTCCAATTTTTTAACGATTTAAAAGAAATATATTATCAAAAATGGTGGTAATCAAATAAAGTTTAGCAAACGTTTTAATCCTTTTATTTTTTGGCAAAGTGCTGCAAAACAGATTTAGTCAATTAAACCATGGACAAACAATATATATTCCTTAAAGAATGTGTAAATACATTTTATTGTTGGCGTTTAAACAACACTTCCTCTTTAAAAAAGGGGAGGAGACCGCAAGAAACTCTGAGTTTACTGAAGAAAACCTGCTCCCGACCAGGTTAGGTTCACAGAGTAAGTTACCATGGTAACTGACTCTGAGTATAAGTTACCTCTCTTTCAGAAACGGGCTTGACTTACTCTGCTTTCTCGGGTTTGATATACCCCCCTTTCTGAAACGGAAAACTCAGAGTTTCCCTCATTTCAGGGTTAACATACTCAGAGTTTTCACTAAACCTCCTTTCTGAAACAGGCCCCTGATCATCACATTACAATTATTCAAATTCTCAGTGTATGGTAACATATCACACTTGAAGTAGGTTGCTTTAAAATGTTTGAAGGCTGCCTAATGTTTTTCCTTTCAGTGTCCATCCATTTGAATGCTTATTTTATGTTTCCAACCCCCCCACCACCACTACTACACACTTAACAGATCTTTAACCCCTGAGTAAAATTGCAAAAATAGTTTAAAAAAAATAAAATAAATAAATAAAAAAGTCCTCTAATCATGAAACCTGTTAAACATAGACTAGTGAGTTGGACATAACAGGCAACAGTGAGGGGTAAGTTATAGAAAATATAATTAACCTAGCATAAACCGTGGAAGACCATGAGATGTCCTCATTAATGAAACGTGTGTGTCTTTGTGTGTTCGACCTTAAATAGGCCTTTTGTTCAGATGAGTGAGATAACATTTAGGAAAAACATGAGGCCAACTAACTCTGATATCTACAGTGCCTGAAGTCAAAAAGGCAAGAGGTCCGAGTGCTCTCAGGTGGGCAGAACGCTATCACTATCTGTAGAGATAAGATTGTTCAAAAAGGAGACGACTGCCCCTTAGCTAAAGTACCAAAAACACCTTTAACCTCATTTACACACATGTATAAATATGGTCCTGAGTGAGAAGAGGTTGTGGACAGTGATTCAAAGGAACTGGTATGGAGAGAGACAAAGAAAGACAGAAGATGATGCTGGAAAAGTTCAAGACGGTGGCTTCTATGAGGGCATGTTACCAGGGCTTTGATCCTGTTGCTTATCTGCAGTATAACTACACTCCACCCCGAGCAGACTTTGAAAGGAGAAATAGCATCGTGCCATGGAAACTCCGCTGTCTGCACAGAGCCTTTACTGAAGGTGAGCATAAATGTTTGTAAGCAGCGTGGCAGGCATCATATAGGTGCATGGAGTGCGGATCTCTGTATTTTTCAAAGGTACATATAATAAAGATGAAATAATTGCCTAATATTAACTCTACTATATGGTGCTTTGTGGATATTGCAAAATACCAAGATAACCATCTCATCTGAGCTGCCTCTTTGGCTAACACCTCTCGTCAATGACAAAAGGTGTGTTTCGACTTGAATAGGCGCTAACTAACTAAGCAGACTGATATAGGTGTATGACATCAAAGTACAGCAAGAGCAATTCAAAAGAATACTGAGCCGTTTGCTCTCTAATTGCTCTTGTGGTACTTTGATATCATACACTGATTGGTCATCTTAAACATTTTAGACCAATCAAATCAAAGTAGGAGGGCTTTATATTCACAGCAGCTGCTGAACACTAATTCCAGTGTGTGTAGTTAACGGTCAACAATAGGCTTTATGCACAACTTACTTCCGCATTCTCTGTAAAACGGGTGTCATCGCTTCCGGTCCAGATCTTTTGTATGTGCTTCATGATTTTTTTTGCGGTTTTAATCAAGATAACTTAAAAGGAGCGATCAAAGATTAGCATAACCAATATCCCTCACATGTGCAGATTGATATTTAAACGTTTTATATTTTTTATTCCTCACAGAAACGTTTAGATTTTTAAATGGAATAAAACGCCAATAACAAAGTGAAATAGGTAGATTAGCTGATTACCCTACAAATCCATAGAAATCGTTGTCAGTTCTTACGGCCGTTAACACTTTCTCTGACAAGCGGATGCGATGAGACCAGTTTTCCGGTTTGGTCACGTGACGCTCGACATAAAGCCTATTGCGAGATAAGATGTGATAACCATGCAAGTATATAAACTAAACGTTTACAGACAACAGACAGATAATAAGGGAAAAGCAAAAATTTCTCATTATGCCCAGGAAAGGAATAATATGTTCTTTGCTAGTATACAGTGGAAAGTATAGGCTTGTAAAGTAAAGTAATTGGATTGAGTTCTGTCATTAGCATCCTGAAAAACCTTTCTATGATATGCTATTAGAAAAGAAAATAGGAACCATCCTATGGTAAGAGGTTTGCATGTAGCACACAACAGCAATCCAGATAGCCTCATTGTGAAAACATTAGAAACAGTGAAAGCAAAATAAACATAAGAGGTGAAGACCATTTAAAGTTATTATTGCAACGAGAAACATTATATATATATATATATATATATATATATATATATATATATATATATATATATGTCTCTTTCTTTGAAACAGGTTTTTTTTTTTTTTGTTTTTTTATGGTCCCGGTTAGTGGGATATTGAGTGTTCAGTATAAAAATATATAGATATTTTAAGCTTTAGAAGCAAACTAAAGCATCACGAGGGACAGTGTTAAACTACCTCATGTCTCAAAGCACACAGTACAATAATCATGAACATAAACCACTTAAAAAAACACTTACCTGTATCATCTGACTGCTGTAGCGTTGACAGTGTTGCTATTGAAACGCATTAATACGGGTCACGAACCACTCCGAGTATAACTTCATGGGTTTTCATCTCTTTCATTCAAATTACAGTAAACTTCAGGAGGAACTGCAAAAGGTGTCTGCTGTTTTGGTTTCAGTCAGGGGTGGATTTGTACGGGGACAGAAGATCCATAAGCAGCAGTCTTTTATTTAAAGGGCAATCCAAACTCCTAGTCATCCAGTCCAGGCAAAGTTCATTAGCCACAAAGACAGTCCAGAACATAAAACGCAAACAAGACTCAGGCAAAGGTAGGACACAGAAGAGTGAGGACATAAAATAATGACTGTTCATACTAACACAGACAGGGAACACAGATCTAACAAGACTAACAATTAACAGCTGGGAACAATGAACAGATGAGTAACAGTGACAGACAGAATGCTGGGAAATGAAGTCAAAATTGAAGGGCACCATGAGAACGAGGACCATTAGTGACAACAAGGGAAACACAACCAGACACTGTGACATAAAATTTTGTGACATAACATTAAATTCTGTTTTGAGAAAATTTATGTCTGATGAAGAATTCTTGGATGATCAAAAGAACTGGTTTGATCTTAAAAATAAGTCAATAAATGATTTCTTTTGAAAATGTGAGGAATGGATTAAAGAGGTCATGAAATGCTGTAAGCAGGCTGAAGAGAAAAGGAAAAGAAAAGGAAGAAGCAGATCGGCATGCAGAAAAAAGAAGGGAAGCTCAGCTGCAAGCAGAAGAAAAACGCAAGAGGCGGAGTTTGATGCTGAGCAAAAAAATTGAAGCTGCGATAAATGCTAGAAAGGAGATGCATGCAATGCAGACTGCTCTTGCTGAGTCAGATGCAAAAATTGAAGTTTTCCAAAAATATGAATGCACATTGTAGAGGAGAGCATTATAGAAGCTAATAAACAGATCGCTGAAACAAAGGTGAACATCACATACCAACCACCATCACAATACACCCCACTTACGGCCAAGCTTGAAAACAAGGTTCAGCTAGCAAGGCTGCAAAGAGTTCCGCCTGCATTGAACATGGACCTCAATGATGGACCTGTGCTTCATAGTCTATGCAAGACTATCTCACAGCAAGTTGACATCACTGAGTACCTCGTTAAGAATCACAAAGCAACATTACTCCCTGAGCTCACCATTCTAACATTCAAGGGTGAACCGCTTGAGTATATATCCTTTAGCAGATCTATTTAACATGGAGTTGAGGGCCACACTGGTGACAGTAGTGATCGCCTACAGTTTTTGTTGCAGTACACAAGTGGACAACCACATGAGATGGTAAAAAGCTGCATTCACATGGAACCCTCAACAGGTTATGCTAAAGCAAAAGAAATGCTGAAGAAGTTTTTAAAGGAGGCGTTGGATTGGCAGACAATTAGGTCAAAAGATGGCACTGCACTGCAGGCCTTTGCATTGTTTCTCACAGGATGCTGCTGTAACCCCTCCATCCGGGTCCCACTTGACTCGCTGCGAGGGGGCCTTGAACTCGAATCTCCAGCATGAGAGTCAGGCGCGCTAACAAGCAGGCTAAAGACTGCTGCCTCTAGCATCTGTCGCTAGAGCGCCTATTGAGATCGGGGAGTGAGGTTTACTTGCACAGCAACTACTAGCTGACCCCCGTTACACATTGGGGCGGCAGTGGCTCAGTGGTTCATGTGGTTTGTCTACAAACCGAAAGGTTGGTGGTTCAATCCTCGGTTCCACCTGACCAAGTGTCGAGGTGTCCATGAGCAAGACACCTAACCCCAGCTGCTCCTGACGAGCTGAATGGCACCTTGCATGGCTGCCGTCGCCGTTGGTGTATGAATGTGTGTGTGAATGGGTGAATGTGAGGCAAATTGTAAAGTGCTTTGGTGGCCATTGGGTCTATGAAAGCGTTATATAAATGCAGTCCATTTACCATTTACAAAAATGACTGATATAAGCTACATGGAAGACTTGGACAACACAGCTAACATGAAGGCACTGGCTAACAAGCTGCCATGCAAACTCAAAGAAGCTTGGAGAAAGTCTGCATGCGACCTACAAGAAAATACAATGAAAAGGGTGAAGTTCAAGGATTTTGTCGAATTTGTCAACAATCAAGTCAGATATATACTAAACCCACTCTATGGAAACATACAAGAAACCACCACCAGGCCAAAACAACCAGTACAACAGAAAACAAGCATACAATACCCAGACACTTTCAGATTAAAGAAAATATTCACGGCGGCCATCGTCTCCTCCCAAACTGAAAACAAATTCAAGACTGAAAATGACAAACCACCAATGGAAAAAACACAGACTGTCTCAGTGGACACAAACAGCAAGCCCTGTGTTTATTGCAAGGGAGAGCAACACAGTCTCGCAGTCTGCAGAAAACTCAAGTGCAAGCCGCACAAAGAAAAGATTGACTTGACTTTCAAGAAAAACCCAAGTCTCAGTATTCTCTGTTCACAGCAACTCCGATGCCAGTCCCGTCCAATTCCATCGCCATGGAACCACTACCTGTGTTCCAGTGCATCTGATCACAGATCCTCTGAGAAATTCAGGATGCTGGCTCCAGAGGCAGACCAATTCCCAACTCCAGTACCTCATTATTTTCGTAACTGATATTCCCTTAACCCACCCGCTAAAACCCCTCTTCAACGCATCGCTCAGCACTATACTCCAAGCAGTTTCTCCCAGGACCCTCCAATCCTACATAACGGCTTGGAGATGTTTTAAAACATTCCCCGTCTCTCATAGCATGCCATTCCCTGAATTTTCTCTCCTTTCTATCACCTAATATATTTCCTACCTTAATAGTGTTAAGGGCTTACAAGTCGGGTCCATTAAAGACTACTTGAGCGGCATCCAGTTTTTTCATAAACTGATGTACGGTGCTTCCTCCCCTGAGATAAATAATCCACAAACCTCCTTGTTGATCAAAGGTATCCAAAGATCCCAGCCCACTCATTCTGATGGCAGACAACCTATAACGCTTGACATTCTCACCAAATGTATCCACACCCTTCGCACAAGCTACCAGCCCCTCAATACTGCCCACAAAATTAATGCCATATTCACCCTAGCCTTTTTTGGTTTTCTCAGGTACTCGTAACTCGCTATAACCTCTAAGTTTGACCCAAAAATCCACCCCACCATCTTAAACTTGTCAGTACTAGATGGTGAAACAATCTCATATTTGATCAAGCAAAGTATCTGTATTGGAGTAGCAACTTCAGCAGCCCAAAAAGGCCTCTCTCAACAGCAGTTCCAAGCTCTCAGGAGATGGTCCAAAGATGCTTTACAAAGCTATATCAGGACCAACCAGTTCCAGATTAAAAAAGCCCACCAAACCCTCATCGGGTAAGGAAAAAGAACTCATGTTTTCTTTTTCGTCCAGCGACACAGTGTGAGAAAATTCCCTGGTTGAGCATCCATTTTCTCTCTTTTTCTGTTTTCCTCTTTCTGTCCTTATATTAATATAAGATTTAATATTGTAATTGATGTGGGGCGTGAGAGCTAGACTTGTCGTCAAGACCACCTAAAACGATACCAAGACACTACCAAAACAACAGGGTATCGAAACCAAGACAAGACCGAGACCAAGTCGAGACCAAGACCGATACCAAGTCAAGATAAGAAGGGGAAAAACAGACTAGTGTTGTTGAAGCTAAGCAAAAACTTATAAGATTTTGTTTTGCATTGCCTGCCTATCTCTGCCGATTTGGAAGTCTCCAAATGAATCCATTCTGCAACTTTTAAATACATTATTATATTTTTAAAAACAAAATTATAAGCATAAGTGCAGTATCCGAAAGTTGGTCAACCTTCTTGTCTCGGATCAGTTTGTGACACAGTGAGTCTGAGTCGTTAGGCTAGCCTTTGTTAGCTGTTCTGAGAGTAAGACGTTGTTAGGCCATCTCATGTTTAAGAGTCATCATGCCTAGATCTCTGTCCTCAGAGCTCAGCTCAGCAGTACACTAGGTTGTTAAGCTCTCTATGAGCCTCCTTGGCTACTGCCTTTTCTGTAGTGGAACATTTCTAGACCTCCTCTCATTATAGAGAGTCACTCTTCTCAGGCCTCTGCACCCTAGAGCTGCGCCTGAATAGCAAGTCTGAGTTGCTTGGCTTTGGAAAGCCTCCTTGGTAAACTGTTCTGGTGTTGGACACAGATAGGCCACCTCTCACTTTAGAGAGTCGCCTCTTCAGGCCTCTGTACGTAGAGCTAGGCCAGGCAGTATTGTCAAGTTGTTAGGCTCTCTGTAAGCCACCTTGAATACTGCCCTTACATAGGAGTGAGGCTGAATACTCCACACGTGAGAGCTCTGCCTGGGCAACGGTATCAAGTTGTAGGCCCTTTGTGCGCCTCTTTGATGGCCATTGGACATAGTAAGCCGCCTCTGACTTTGGAGAGTCATCATGCTGAGACCTCTGTTCTTAGAACTCGATTAGGCAGTATTCTAAAATTGTAAAAATTGTCAGGCTCTTCAGAGCCTGTTTCGCTACTGCCTTTAAATGTTTCTAGGCCTCCTCTTGCTATAGAGTTGTCCTTCGAGGCCTCCACTCCTTAGAGCTCTGCCTAAATAGCAATTCCGAGTTGCAGGCTCTCTCTGAGACTCATTGGAAGCTGCATTGAACATTGTTAGGCCGGGAACGTTGCTGGCCAGTGTATCACTATAGAGTATAGAGTGTCTTCTGCTCCACTTACCTCTGCCTGGATAACAATATCAAGTATCTAGGCCCTCTGAGCCTCCTTGGTAAGGTGTCCTGGTTTTTGGATGTAGATATGCCTCCTCTCACTTGAGAATCGTCATACTGAGGCCTCCTTCCTCAGACCTCAGCCAGGTGGTAGTACTGAGTCATTAGGCTCCCTCTAAGACATCTTGGTTACTGCCTGTATTATGGAGTGTTGTTATGCCTCCTTTCGCAATAGATAGTCATTTTTTAGAGCCCTTCGCTCCTCGGAGTTCCGCCTGGATACTAGCGATATCAAGAAGCTAGACTCTCTGTGAGCCCCCTTGGTAAACTGTTCTGGATGTTGAATGTAGCTAGGCCTCCTCTCAATTTTCCATCCACAGAGCTCAAACAGGCAGTTGTACTGAGTCTTTAGGCTCCCTCTGAGCCTCATTGGTTACTGCCTGTACTATAGAGTGTTGTTAGGCATCCTCACACCCAGAAAGAGTTATCATATTGACGCCTCCACTCCCCACAGCTTTTTTAGGATATCAAGTTGTGAGCTGTAGGCTCTCTGTGAGCCTCCCTACAAGATATCCTGAGTGTGGGGTGTTGTTAAGTCTCTTCTCACTTTAGAGAGTAATTTTTCTGAGACCTCCTCTCCTAGAGCTTGGCTAGGTTATTTGCCAATGAGCCTCCTTACAAGATATCCTGAGTGGGGCATTGTTAGGTCTCCTCTCATTTGAGAGAATTGCTATGCTGAGGCCTCTGCTCCTAGAGCTTAGCTAGGTGGTAAAGTAGTATGCTAGTTCATTAGGCTCTCTAGGAGCCTCCTTGGCTACTGACCTCAGTGTGGAGTGTGCTAGGCCTCCTCTCATTATGAGAGTCGATGTATTGAGTTATACTTTCCAGTTATAACTGGTTAAATTTTTTAGGGAAATAAAAAGTTTAATGCAGTGTGAATGACTGATCTTCAAAGAAATTAACTGAAATGAACCAAGATTTTGGCCAAAAATATGAAATGTTACTTCAACAGATGTGATAACAGAAAATTTTAGATGGATAAAGCTGAGTTTATATGTATCTTAAACAGTAAAGATAAGGACTGCATAAAAAATGCACGATGCAGTTGACGGAACTGTCACTGTCCAGGTCAGGCCAGTGCTGCATCATCATTTTATAAATTTTCAAATTTTATAAATTGCACATGCCTTGCCAATTTAAATATTCAAGCATAAGAAGACATGAAAGAGAACTCACTTTAGTATTTGTGCATTTTGTGAGCAGTTTTCTGTGAAGCGTGTGTTCAAAAAGCCATGTCTTAAGACTGCACGCAAGTACTAACGTGAGTTCTATTTGATGTCTTTTTGCACTTGAATGGACAAATTCACACCAAATTATTATTGAGTAAAAAGATGAAGCAGGTTGTGAGAAGGAGGTGGCTTTGCCAAAATGGCTTTGCTAAAATTGCCTATCTAAACCTTTAAGGTGCAAAATTGGTTACTGTTTGGTTAAACTCTGTTTAACTAACAATAAAAATTAACTTCATCAGTACAAGTTTAACTTCAATTTGATACTTGACCATAACTAATTACATTTAAACTAACTAGCCCTATAAATGAACCAGTCAACCATTTAATGCTATTTGCACTTAGTATAAATAGCCTCTGCCAAGTACTATTGCAGAAAAATGAAATAATAAACAGAAGAGGATAGTTGAATACTGCAACTAACCTTGAATATCCGCTCTCTTTTACAGATGATATAAGAGGGGATGTTTTAGTTGATGTGGGATCTGGCCCCACTCTTTACCAGGTCATGAGTGGCTGCGAGAGATTTGATCATGTCATCCTGTCTGACTTTTTGGAGGTGAATCGAAAAGAGCTGCAAAGCTGGCTACAGGAGGGCAAGAGTAGTATTGACTGGACTGCTTACTTCAAGTATGTGTGTGATCTGGAAGGTCGCAGGTGAGTTACCCTTTTCTTGTCTAAAAGAGAGAATTACAGTTGTAGAATTCTTACTTACTTTAAAATAATGCATGTGCAAATATACATAAATCTATTTGCAAACAATATATTTATTTTAATGACACTTTCCTAACCACAATCTTTAGTGATAGCCAGGGCTTATTTTTTCCAGTCTGCCCCTAACTTAGGCTGCATAGATTTAAAGGTACTTTGTGTGAGAATTACTTCCATCTAGCAGTGAAATTGTATTTCGCATTCAAACAAATTGTGCTCTCCAGCGCCTCACTTTTTCAATTGCGTGTTGCATCTACGGTAGCCATTATGTACCAAAAAGCTATGACAGGAAGTCTTCTAATAGCACTTCATCAAGTGTTTCTTCAGGTGAACAGGTTTGTAATTTCAAACAAACTGGAACTTGACACAGCGAACAAATGTTACAGTATGAATTACTGACTGTGAAAAAAATGAACTATTGTAATTAGTATTTATGCCTTCTTTATTCGTCACATTAGTCACACAGAAATAAACAGCCTGTTCTCATCCCGAGGCGTCATAGACTGACGCTTTTGCCAATGCATAGACATCCAAAGCACATGGCACCCTTTTGCATCAATATGAGATGCAGATATATATGGGGCAGAAGGCACCTCCTAGTGGTCTAAACCTAAGCCTACCCCATACCTAAACCTACCCATATTCTGTGCATGTTATATTGACGCTAAAGGGTGCCATGTGCATTGGATGTCTATGCATTGGCAAAAGCAACGTATATGACCCCTTGGGATCATCACGTCACGTCACATCATAAAAGTATAAATAAATGTTTACCTTCTCAACAAAAAGTCATCCGTGTCAGCGTCGTTTTCAGTCCCAGATCACCCTGAAGCTTCCTCCAACGGTCAATAGTGGACCCTATATTTATCCTACTTAGAGTCCGGCGTTACATTTTTTTTAAATCTCTGCTCTTTACTCTGCAGACTTTCTCTTTCATCCAAACTTTACAGTAGGGGCAAGCAGGGGCGTTTTTCTATTCATATTGTTAGAACCGTAACCAGCATCTAAATGAGGATATTAATAATGAACAATCTTTGAAATCGTACACCACAGCTTTAAATCTAATAAAACCCGTCAGATCGTCCGATTTTCTGGCTGCCACCAAATAAAATTTTTGTCCGGCCAAAGCCTATTTTGATTGGTGAGTAATGTAGAATAGAGACTGCTATGCTTGACAGGACGCATAACGAGGAGGGAGAGTGCCCTGGTCGCGCACACTGTCACGTTTTCAAACACGAGCGCTGTCTTGCTCTCTCTGCCTCGTGCATATTAATCAAAATCAGTGAATTGACATGATAGTAAAAAGTCGGAAGACCGCCGTTTCACATGGAGCATTTGGAATTTTTTAGAGATTAGAGACTCTATGAACATCTCAACACTAAATTATAAAGGCCTGTCTTGTATAGACGCCCGTCTCAAATAGAAGCCGGTGCAGTTCGACAATTAGGGAAAATAAAAGCCCGGGTTATTATTTGAAGATTTACGGTAGACAGGAAAGCATGGGGCAGAGAGAGGGGAACAGGATTCGCAAAGTACCTTGGGCCAGGAATCAAACTCGGGATCACCAGAGGTGCAGTTGCACTACATTCACCTAAAGGATTATTAGGAACACCATACTAATACTGTGTTTGACCCCCTTTCGCCTTCAGAACTGCCTTAATTCTATATGTGACATTGATTCAACAAGGCGCTGAAACCATTCTTTAGAAATGTTCGCCCATATTGATAGTATAGCATCTTGCAGTTGATGGAGATTTGTGGGATGCACATCCAGGGCACAAAGCTCCCATTCTACCACTTCCCAAAGATGCTCCATTGATAAATGGAGCATCAGGGAATGGGCTGTCTGCCTGAATCCAGAGGAGCCTGCAAAGTGTAACATCTGAACTGCGTTACAGCGTCATATTACAAAAGTAAAAATGGTTGCAAAAGCAAGTATAAACAGTACAGATATAACATTAGCATTGAGGATATTTCAAGCATGAAATCTTCAAATCAGTTAAAAAAATAATTTGATTTTAATCAATTGGATGCAAACACCACATAAAAAGTATCTGTAAGAAGGCAAATATCTAACTGTGTCTTGAATCTTTTGATTTTCTCTAGTTCATCGGCTTGGGCAGAGAAAGCTACACGTCTTCGCTCAGTTGTGTCTAATGTGCTGCCCCTTGATGTTCACCAATCCTTCCCATTATCACCAGGGTTCTTGCCCCCTTCTGGAGCTGACTGTCTGGTGTCATCTTTTTGCCTTGAGAGTGTAAGCCCTGACTTACTTTCCTTCACCAATGCCTTAGGCCACATCTCCAGCCTGCTTAAAAAAGGTGGATACCTTCTACTAATTGGTGCCCTAGGAGAGAGCTTCTACATGGGTGCTCCAGGGCTGTACATCCCTGTGGTCCCTCTGGATGAGTCTCAGGTCTGTGCTAGTCTGAAGGCCAGTGGATATGAGCTGTTGCAGCTTTGTATTTACCACCTGCCACCAGATATGAAGGTGGGGGTAGATGATGTCACTGGTGTGTTCTTTGCAAAAGCCAAGAAAGCATAAACATTTTAGTTGAAAACGTATGGAATTAATGTATATTCTTTATATTGCTTCACTTTTAAAAGATAAAAGATAATGAAAACAAAAATATTGTAATACACATCTGAGTTCACCTCATTCACTGCACATAAACTCTGCAAACTGTGAATGTATAATGATTACTAATGTTTGATTTCACTCGTTAAAATGAACCTCACAGCTAAATTCAGCTCATTTATTTCAGCTAAATTTTTTTTGAATTCTGTATTTTAAAGATAATTTGGTAAAATCCAAATAAGCTTTACATATCTTAATTAAAAAGGTTTAAACAATATTTTTCAAGCTTGTTCGGTGAACCAGACATGCACCAGTGGAACACTCCTTAATACACAATATTTTTTTTCACAGAGGTAGACACTAAAGATGAATTAGGATAGTGTTACAGGGAGACTGAAAGGAGAGCTAATCGTACCATGTGTATTGTGTAACCATGTGTCTCCCCAGATGTGTTTGAGAACTTGTAAATGTCTTGTTAGAAGAGTGGGATAACATTTTACAGCAAAAACAGGCAAATCTGGTGCAGTCCATGAAGATATGTATAGTACTTAAAGGGGAACTCTAGCCATTTCTTTGCTGATTTTCACTTTTGTTGTCACATGTTTTCTCATCGATCTCCCCCTACAGCTGTGGGGCGTATATTTCACAACACTGTCATAAAAAAACTCACTTGCGGCACCCTCCTCCCCATTTCTACAGTTTTCTCACGTATTTGTTACTATCATAGCCGCCGAACTTGATCGCGTGGAGCTACAGTATGTCTACCGAGGTGTGTAATACATTATACACAGTATCATAGAATATATCGAATTGCCTTAAAGCAGTTTGTGTTTCTTGCTTCTCACGAGATTTACAATTTCCAACTTACGTTAGTCCCCATTTTGCGATTTTATTAAGTTGACATTGTCCCCTTTAAAGCAGCTAGTGGCTACACCAGATATTGACTTTTATTTTTGACCCTCCCCTGGGACTGTTTGTGTGTGTGAAATGTCTGTGTGAAACTTGTTCAATTTATGTCTTAGTTGTTGAATATAATTTCATACAAATACTTACATGTTAAGTATTTGCTGGAAATAAAAAAAGTTGAAAGTGAAGACGTTTCGTTATTTTTTAATGAGTTTGGTATTGTCAGTCTCTTGAATATCATACATGACAGTTCATTGACCCTCTATGAATGAAATGAATGAATTATGACAAGCTGAGTCAGGATTTTATCCTTTACTGTTTTAATTCTCCTGAATAACCCCCCCCCCCCCCCCTAAAAAAAAATCCCAAAAAAACCCCAAAAAATTATCACAGGAAATTATGCATTCAAAATCTAAATCTCTGTCCATTATTTCGTGGTATGTATCAAATCGTGACATGAGGATAGTTACACCCCTAGATTTGCCTATATATTTATAGTCTTTTGTGCTTTAATATTCACAGTCGCGATTTGATTAATTCTACAGCTGTACTTTCGATTTATTAAGGGCCCGCGGGATTCAGGGGCACGTGATTGGCTGGAGGAAATGAAATTGTCAAGTCATAGGTGGTTGATTTGTGTATAATAAAATAACAACAAGTTATTGGAAAATGTGCCTGACTGATATAATTCACCGCCTAATCAAATTAACTCTACAATTTGCACCATGACGTTAGGAAACACCTGTTTTCGTTATGCTTTCATGTAGAACAACTAAATCACTTGCTGGTGTTCAAAAATGATGAAAAAAGGTGATAGTGGTGCACAAAAAGAAAAACAAACTCGACTCAGCAGCCCACAGTTAACTGTTAGCTTCACCAGAGACTTGGCTTCACCCTCCTGCATCGTCACCGATACGCGTGTTTGTTTTATAACTTACATCAAAGAAGGCAAGCAAGCAGCTCGGAGTAAGTTAATGAGTTAAGCACTATTTGGATGGTAATTGTTCCTCATTAAGTCGTATTTTCAATATTTATAGGGGCTAGTCTGTGATTTTATCTGTCTGAATCCAGAATTTTTTTTTTCACCCACCACACCCTGCATAAAAATCCCCGGCTGAATTACTTTTTTTTTGACAAACATCAAGGTCCAATATCCAAGGGTATTTTTGCCCCGATGAGTTTTTGTCTTATTGTAATATTACATAATATAAGATAAATATATCACACAAGTAACGTAAGTCCCTAAATATCAGCACAATTGTTAATGTGATATATGTTTTGCAACAACAAAATTAATAATAATTATATTAATTTGTTACATTTCATACAATAAACGAGTTGCCAATGAGTTTACGGTAGTCATCGACTTAATATATATTTTTCTTACTATGGAAGTCAATGGGTACCGTCAACTGTCACCAACATTCTTTAAAATATCTTCTTTTGCGTTCAGCAGAAGAAATAAATTCATGCAGGTTTTGAACAACATGAGGGTGATGTTGTTGAACTATCCCTTTAAATTATTCATGGTTAAGTACTTATTGAGGAAGTATGACAGAAGTATGAGTATGGTTTTTGCTATTCTGGCAACCTTTATGTTTTTGAGTTCATATCTGGTGTAATGGAAGGGGAGGGGGTGAAAATGTTTCATCCATAAAATGTTCCCAAAATGAACCAAGAAAGAGTAATTTTTATCATGATAATCCATAAAAATCTGTGCAGTAGAGGGTTAATATGTTAAATAGCCTGGACTATTTAGTGGGCAATAATAATATAAAGATAAAAAAATAGAATATAATAATAAAGAAGAATATAATAATAAAAAATAGTAAAAGCTGTAGTCTGTAACTTTTTTTTGTAAAAAATTACCCATAAATTGTCTTTTATTTTAGTCATGTTGGTTGTTTGCATAAGTGGAAAAGGGATATATGTGTACAGCACTTTGTTAAACACTTGTTGTTTTTAAAAAGTGCTATATAAATAAACTTTGACTTGACTTTGGCCCAGGCATTTTAATCTTATTTTAGTATTGTTTTATTATCTGTCTTATCTGTTTTATTATCAGTAAACCAAAAATACAAAATAAGTTCCCTATGGGGGCTCGTCCGGGATATTTGTTATGTCCCGTATTATACGGAACAAATGGACGTGGAGTTAAGTGATGTTAAAAAGGAAACCAGCCCCGGTCAACAGATCCCAAACCCTTCGATTTTGATTATGATTGTTTTTGTGTTGATGAGTAACTTTGACTTTGTTTATATGATTTAGGAATGTAGGGGTGTCCTGCCATTTGATTTGACTTCCTTTACAATCTGTTTATTTTCATGGAGTTAGGGAAGTTATTTTGTATTTTTGGTTTACCCTTCGTTTAGGTAATTTAAGTATTTTTGTTTATGTTTATTTTATTTATTATTTTGGGGCACCCTGAAGTCATTATCCTTTAACTTATCACTATTATTTCCATTACAAAAAAAATAAATTATCTTTTTTTTGTGGAACTTAGATTTTGTGTCTTAGGTGATCTGTCGGCCGGGGCCGATTTCCTTTTTAACATCACTTAACTCCATGTCCATTCGTTCCGTATAATACGGGACATAACAAATTGGGGCTCATCCGTTTGTAACGAATTGGGATATGTAATGGTATGTATATACCTCTTTTTCTCTTTTTGCTGGTGCAAACGTTTTATTGGCAGTTTTTGTTTGTAAATCGGGGAAATAGAATGGATTTTAGTATTGAGACGTTTCGACAAAAACCTTCATGTGAAGGATTAGAATTGTTGTAAAGCAAATTTGTATTCGATTGCTGATTTTTATGACATTTCTGTAGTAAAATCAGCTCGTAAAAAAGAGGTGCGGGACGTAATACAGGCGGCGTTGATTCAACAGGGTGTCTTAGTTCAAAATCATGATAGTGAAGAGACATGTGAAAAAGCAAGTGATGAAGAGCAGGGTTTAAGCAGGAAACCGCTGGATGAGTATCCCACAAATCTCCATCAACTGCAAGATGCTATCCTATCAATATGGGCCAAAATTTCTAAAGAATGCTTTCAGCACCTTGTTGAATCAATGCCATTAAGGCAGTTCTGAAGGTGAAAGGTCAAACACGGTATTAGTATAGTGCTCCAAATAATCCTTTAGGTGAATGTATATATTCTGCTACAGTCAATTCTGAAACTAATTCAAATATATATAGTTAAACATAAGTTGTACTTCATACATACTTCATTTTGAGCTAATTTGCTACATTAAATTTATCTTTCCCTTTTGTCCTGGGAACTCCAACGTATCGTCGGGGAGTTCCCTGACAAATTGTGATCACTCTAGGGAGCCTAATTGCCTTAGAGAGAATTAAAAATGAGCCAATAAAAATTGGTATGCAATCTTTGCATTCCGCGAGCCGCCTACTGGCGCGGATATAAAAAGCGGAAGAAAACATTGTATTGACACTTTTTTTTCGGAGCCTCACAGTGAACTTCTGTTGCCGAAGTTAGAGAGAAAAGATTTCTTACAAAACACATCACGATATAGTAGAAGGTAAGTCTGTGGGAAGCACGACCTGTTCATCATATTCCTCAAGGGTGCTAGGAGGTTAAATTTGCCTCTTGTTTTGCACTCTGTACCCTCTTGGGACCTAGCTCTGATACTGAGAGTTCTTCAAAGTCCTCCCTTTGAGCCTTTGCTGACAGTGGAGCTGAATATCCTGTCCATTAAGACAGCGCTCCTGTTGGCATTGGCCTCTTTCAAGAGGGTCGGGGATCTGCAGGCTTTTTCAGTCGACGATTCTTGCCTAGAGTTCGGGCCGGGCCTTTCTTTCATTATATTGAGACCCCGGCCCGGATATGTGCCCAAGGTTCCTACCACTCCCTTCGTGGACCAGGTAGTGATCCTGCAAGTGCTGCCCCAGGAGGAGGCAGACCCAGCCCTAGCTTTTCTCTGTCCAGTCCGCACCCTGTGGGTTTACATTGACAGAACGCAAAGCTTCAGGACCTCAAACCAGCTCTTTGTCAGTTACGGAGGCCAGCAGAAGGGGAAGGCTGTCTCCAAGCAGAGATAAGCTCACTGGTTAGTGGATGTTATCACCCAAGCATGTACAGCTACGGGTGAGCCTTGTCCTCCCAGGTTACGTGCTCACTCCACGAGAGGTGTTGCCGTCTCCTGGGCTTTGGCTCAAGGTGCTTCGCTGACAGACATCTGTAGAGCTGCGGGTTGGGCGACACCGAACATGTTCGCTAGATTCTATAGCCTACGTGTGGAACCTGTTTCCTCCCGAGTACTCGCTACGGCGAGTGGTGCAAGGGAATAGGTTGTGTCGGCTTGCTACGCCACTCTGTGCCTCAGCCGGATACGTGCGTCTGTCTGCTTCGTTGGTGCCCTACTCTGGTTAGCCTCGTGAGTTCCTTCGTCACCCCTCCAGTGCCAGGCGTGGCGGACCGCCAGGCGCCAGGTCTACTACCTCTAAGGGAGTTGTTGTGTAGACTGGGTGTTATGTCCAGTGGTCTCTTCGGTGACCCATTATGCCACGTGCAGTCCAGCCGTGTCTTCCCCTTGACAGACTCATTCTGTCGTCCCTGTTGAGTACGCTCCCACTTCCCTTTGGATTGGGACTACTTCAGGGACTGCCATATGTTTCATTATCCCCCTGGGCTAGTACATATGTGTATTCCAGCCCTTCATCGGGCGGCTGGCTTCCGTAGCGTTCCCTTCCCCTTTCTTCAAGTTGTGCACGCTTTCCCAGTGTTATCCAATGTCCACTGATTGGGTCTTGCGAAACAGCAGTGCGACTCCATAGCTAGCTTCCATTATTTCTGAAACTGCTTGGGCAGCGTAGCTAGGTGCTGGAAGGGGCCAGCACCATGGCGTTTTATTAGGGATCCCAATTCACCAGGGAACTCCCCGACGACACGTTGGAGTTCCCAGGACGAAAGGGAACGTCTCGGTTACGTATGTAACCCTCGTTCCCTGAGTACAGGGAACGGAGACGTGTCGTCCCTTTGCCATGTTTCTGTACTTTCGCGGAGGTCTGGACTTTATTCGGCTCCTCACCGAAAAGCGTCAATGCAATGTTTACTTTCGCTTTTTATATCCGCGCTAGTAGGCGGCTCGCGGAATGCAAAGATTGCATGCGAATTTTTATTGGCTCATTTTTAATTCTCTCGAAGGCCCGAGAGATAATTGGGATTCCTAGCGTTGGAGAGAATTGGGATCCCTAGCGTGATCCAAATTCGTCAGGGAACTATCTGACGACACGTCTCCATTCCCTGTACTTAGGGAACGAGGGTTACATACGTAACTGAGACGTTCTTTAAACTCTACTTTCACTGTATATTTCATTGTTTAACAAAAATGTTGCCCTTTGCACTTTTTAATTAAGCATGCAGATTGCCCTCATATTAAATCTGGACAAATTTGCATATTATGTAAAACATGATACAGAGTAGGGACACAAATTTCTCAACTGTTATTTCAGTTTTAATGGAATCAACAACAAAGTTGTTTATTTAACAATGCATTCAATAAATACGTAACCTGCAATTTAATATATATATACAGTATATCTATCTATATATTTTATTTAAACAAGACCTGAAACTCACTTCAATCTGGATAAATTAGTCACAAAAGGGTTTGTTTATGTATATATGCCAAATTTAAACATGATTTCAGTCAGTTGCTTCTACTTACGCATATATTATATCAAGCTGCCCAATACAAATAAACTATTTTATTCAACCTTATGACCGAAGTAGCAATGCGATATACAGCCAAGAATCATCAAACCAGGTTTAGACATGTTAAATGCCTGTAAATGTTTTTTCTTACAACATGACAGATGGAAACTAAATTAGAAATAATACATTCACTTTGTACTATACAAGAGTCTTGCATTCACATCTCAAGGCTCACTTTCTAGGGTAGCCTCATCAAAGAGTTTGAGCAAATTCTTTGGCTCAAAGTTGCTTTTATCAGACACATCAGTGGGAATCCAGCTTCTCTTTCCGCTGCTGGGCGAGTCTGTGGGACTGTGCTGGTAGCTGTGATGAATCAGACTTGAGCTGCAGCTGGAATGGATTCTGGAGGGAGTGTGTGCATGCTGGCTGTGCGTTGGTGTGTTGGTGGAGTCGATGTGTGTGTTTGGCAGTGGCGTAGATGTACTGCCAAAGCTTGCCTGGACTCTGTACAAGTGAAAACACAGAAAATGAAAATGTAGACATACATTTAGATATACACTCACCGGCCACTTTATTAGGTACCCCATGCTATTAACGGGTTGGACCCCCTTTTGCCTTCAGAACTGCCTCAATTCTTCGTGGCATAGATTCAACAAGGTGCTAGAAGCATTCCTCAGGGAGTTTGGTCCATATTGACATGATGGCATCACACAGTTGCCGCAGATTTGTCGGCTGCACATCCATGATGCGAATCTCCCGTTCCACCACATCCCAAAGATGCTCTATTGGATTGAGATCTGGTGACTGTGGAGGCCATTTGAGTACAGCGAACTCATTGTCATGTTCAAGAAACCAGTCTGAGATGATTCCAGCTTTATGACATGGCGCATTATCCTGCTGAAAGTAGCCATCAGAAGTTGGGTACATTGTGGTCATAAAGGGATGGATATGGTCAGCAACAATACTCAGATAGGCTGTGGCGTTGCAACGATGCTCAATTGGTACCAAGGGGCCCAAAGAGTGCCAAGAAAATATTCCCCACACCATGACACCACCACCACCAGCCTGAACCGTTGATACAAGGTAGGATGGATCCATGCTTTCATGTTGTAGACGCCAAATTCTGACCCTACCATCCGAATGTCGCAGCAGAAATCGAGACTCATCAGACCAGGCAACGTTTTTCCAATCTTCTATTGTCCAATTTCGATGAGCTTGTGCAAATTGTAGTCTCAGTTTCCTGTTCTTAGCTGAAAGGAGTGGCACCCGGTGTGGTCTTCTGCTGCTGTAGCCCCTCTGCCTCAAAGTTCGACGTACTGTGCGTTCAGAGATGCTCTTCTGCCCACCTTGGTTGTAACGGGTGGTTATTTGAGTCACTGTTGCCCTTCTATCAGCTCGAACCAGTCTGGCCATTCTCCTCTGACCTCTGGCATCAACCGCCCACAGAACTGCCGCTCACTGGATGTTTTTTCTTTTTCGGACCATTCTCTGTAAACCCTAGAGATGGTTGTGTGTGAAAATCCCAGTAGATTAGCAGTTTCTGAAATACTCAGACCAGCCCTTCTGGCACCAACAATCATGCCACGTTCAAAGTCACTCAAATCACCTTTCTTCCCCATACTGATGCTCGGTTTGAACTGCAGGAGATTGTCTTGACCATGTCTACATGCCTAAATGCACTGAGTTGCCGCCATGTGATTGGCTGCTTAGAAATTAAGTGTTAACGAGCAGTTGGACAGGTGTACCTAATAAAGTGGCCGGTGAGTGTACATATAGATTAAAATTTTCTGTGAATGGGCCTAGCCTGTAAAATTCCCCTCCATGACGGTGATGTACAGTAATGGTAAAGCTGATGTGTTGCAAGGGTGTTCTCAGAGCAGGGCTCCTACTTTTTTATGAATACCATATTTAAGGACTGTTCCAGGATAAAAGGTATCACCAAAAGGTAAAACCTCAAAGATCATAAATTATTTTAAATGATTGCATTGGCTGTGGAATTAAATGATAATAAGCAAAATTAAGGGTGCTTTCACACCTGCTGCATTTAGTTCGGTTGAATCGCACTAGAGTTCGTTGTCTCCTTTGGTGCGGTTTGTTTGGGCAGATGTGAATGCAGCAATCACACTCGGATGCACACCAAAAGCGGACCAAACAAGCAGAGGAGGTCTCGGTACCCTTTCAAATGAACTCTGGAGCAGTTTGTTTGCGGTGAGTAGTGATCCAACCTAGAACAGACCCAACTGCCAAAGAACTGCACATTTTTGGACTAAACCAGCTGCCATAGTCAGCTGCACTGTGCATTATGTGATGAAGAAGGATGTCTGTTGACAGTTTGCACTTTTAGCATGGCAGCTCACAGACAAACTTGGAGCTGTGAGGAGGTGCGGAGCCTCATAGAAATGTGGTCTGTACTCTTAACTTTATCAGTCAAGAGCATGCTCTCTCCTCCACAACCGTCTTCGCAAAATCCTAATGACAAGCTCGTATATGACATTGTATCATATAATGCTCATACGGTCTATTTCTTACAGCTTGGTCTAATTCTTTCTTTTTTGCTTGTTTATCGTCTTTGTTTTTTTCCTTTTACCCTTCTCTGTTTTATGAGCATGTGCCACTCGAGAAATTGGCAATTTAGGTTGTTTCTCCGCCATTAGCACACTGGCAATCTTGAGTTTGGTTTGAATGACGGCATGCTATGCAAGTGAGGGGTGTGATCAGCCCGTACACACGCGTAACTGATGCTGCTAAGACACTCCTACTGGCTCTGATAGGTTGTTTCTGACTGGGAGCGGTGTATTTCTGCAAATAGGACCACTGCGAGGAGCTAGAAGACCTTGATTTTTTTCACAGATTATCTGCCTCATAGTCTACTGTCGGGACATAATGACAGTTTTAACAAACATGTAAAAAAATATTTGTTTGCAAAAGTTACCTACTGCAGCTTTAACTACTAATCAGTTAATGTGAAGATAACTGATATAATGGTTTATTGTGAATGTTGACATAATAAACTGTTCGACTGTTTTGTATTTGTGATTTGTAATAAAAGTATTTAATGCAATGAAAATTACTACATTTATTTGGTAACACTTAAAAAAGCAACATTAACATAGTTTAATGAATTTATATTACTCACTATTATTAAGTAATTCAAAATTTGAAATGGACAGATATTATAAAATCTACTTAATTACTTCATAACAATAAACATTACAGATTTATAAAATTTACTTGATATTTTCACAACAATGATGTTCCTTTTAAAATTAAATTTACTTGATTACTTTTATTAAATACAACCTGCTTAAAATGAATTAAGTAACATTTCCTCACAAATGTTACATTTAGAGGGACTTGAAACTGGAAAGTTGTACTTAATATCACAGCAGTAAAATGTACTTAGAAAAATTGAGTGCAAATTCTTACAGTTGTTGTTTTTATCAGTATTTCCGTTTTTTTTTTTTTTTTTTTTTTTTTTACATTATTTAGGCTATTTTCAAATGTGTCGAGTGTACAAATAAAGACAAAAACATAAGAAAACACAATCTATTGAGTCAGCATTCTAAAGCTGTTAAAGGGCCTGCTCAGGTTCGCGTTTTTAAATTTTGCGTAGAGAGAACTTAAGAGTCCTAAGTTAATAATTAATGATCGTTGCGACGGAAGTGAATCAATCAAAACATACTTTAGCTGGAAAATACCTTTATTCTAGAGCTGCCATAAAGCTAAAAAACAAACAATCTGTTACTGTAACCCTCTGGGGTCGGTTATCGCAGCGGCGCGACAAGCTCACTTTTTTCCTTATCAGTGCAAAAGAGACTCAAATTGATCTGATTTTGATCTTACATTTAAGTGTTGTACAACATTAGATCCTGTTAAGTGTCTATTTTTTGTGGATACTCACAATAAAAATAAAGTGTTCAGCTTTTTGTCAAATAAAGAAAAATAACCATGATTCAAATTTTGCCTTCTCTCTGTCAGTGAAGTTCATTCTGAAACGTGTCCGAAAATGAACTTACTTGTCACACAGACTTGAACGATTTTTCATTATGAAGCTGAAATTCTCTTCTTTTAAATTAAGTAATTTATATTAAAAAAGAATATTATCAGTTTATGTAATCAGTATGAAAAGAGAGAGAAGTCAGTCTTTTTCCTTTCAGCTAATTATAGTGCATTATGTGTTAATGTGACACGCCCACTGAGAGCGAGCGCAATTCAAACGCAAATGTTGAGGCAAGCCATGAAAATGCCCACGTCAGCTGGATAAAACATCTAGTTTAATAAGAATCGTGCACTTTACCGCTGTTAGGGTATAATACTATCGTAATAATCCTGGAAAGTTACTTCAGAAGTCTGGTAGTTTCATTTTGATGAGCAACAGATTTAGCTGTTGCAGTAAGTTAATTATTCTTAAGTGCTTTGTTCTAATCGCGTTATTGAATAGTGTCTGTAAACTGCACAAAGAATGTTTAAATATGAATTGCATTTCTGTGTGTGTGTGTGTGAATGAATGAATGGCATAGATGTGACGTGCGTGCAATGTTTACTACAGCTGTACATCGCATCTGTGCGTTCATTCACTCTTGCTCCTACAATAGTAAATGTTATTTTTACATGAACACATCCAAACTATATTGCTATAGCCTACTGAGATTTGTTCTAATCGCAGTACAGAATAGTGTCTGTAATGACTAGTTCAAGTAGTTTAAATTTCTTTGATGGAGACCGGTTTAAGAGCAGAAAACGCAAAGTGCTGTTAGTAACTTAGAACACCAATGTCTTTGTGTTTCTGAAATGTCTGTCAGCAAAGCGGCTTTTCTCACTCAAGCATAAACTGCTGGTGGTGCCTCTGCATGTGGATTATTTTTTTTCTCAACATAAACGTCAAACAATATAAGCACGATAATCATATGTGATACGATCTAGGAAATCCCGTCGGATGTCGCGCTGGTACGTTTTCAGTAAGGTCTAAAAAAAAAATAGTGATTTATACTGGCAAGCTGAAAATGTCTTCCTCTTTAAGAACATGCACGGTGCAGCAGAGGGGCTAAAAACAACAAAATCACTCATTTAGCTCTTCTTCTCTTAACACTACAAAGACAGTTTCGTCTATCATAATAAACCAAATAACAGAATAAAGGACCCGCCAGTCCTCTAAAAGCTGCAACGGCACGCAAGTTTTTATTTATTTGTTTTTATCCAGCATTATCATGTGGTGTGATGCAGAGCACAAGAGAACAACAAAGTCTGAAGCTGCTCGCTTAAAGGGCACCTATAATGCCCCTTTTTACAAGATGTAATATTGGTCTTGGGTGTCCCCAGAATGTATTTGTGAAGTTTCAGCTCAAAATACCCCAAAGTTAATTTATTATAACCATTTGAAAATGTTATTTTTTGGAGCCTGTTTTAAAATGAGCTGTTTTGGTGTATATGACCTAAAATGCAAATTAGGGCCGCAACGACGCGTCGACGTCATCGATTACGTCGACTATGAAAATACGTCGACATGCATGGAAAGCGTCGACGCGTCACATACATTATTTACGTTTTAATATCGAGTCACGGCAGCTTCTGCTCCAGCTCATGGTGAAAATGACACAAAGTCACACATCACACAAATTATCACATAAAGCCAGACCACGATCATACAAAGTATGTGAATACTTTAAACTACAGCCGAACAGAAAGGTGCTTTCCCTATGCAAAACAGTACCGTAAAACTGAACGACCATCATCCTGTCACCGAGAAACATCCTTTGAGACTGCGAACTCAAAACGACGAGCCAGCTAGTAGTATAATTCCAGTCAGTTTTTGGAGTTGTTGCGGTTATACCTTATTTTTTCAGCTATTACAGCTTGTATGCTTGGTAACATAATTGCTAACAAAGCAGATGTAATTTATTGCCCCATTCGGCGACAATAATGAACTTTCATTTATAACTTCAACTTAAATCTGTCAACGAAGCTTTCAAACAGTGCATTTAAATAGCTAGTTTTTAAAAGTTATGTATGCACATATAAACTAAAGACCTGCACTCCTGCGCGACCCAACTCAACAGAAAGAATGAGGCGCGGTATCTGATGGCCGAGTGCGGGCGCAGAGCCGCAGACGTTAACGCGCTTGTGTGTATGCTGTTACCGGGAGAATAAAACGATTCGCGGGACTCTCGCAAAATAGAAATCTATATATTGAACAGCTCATAACTAGTAAATTGTCATATATCGGTTGCACAAAAGCAACAAGAACCACTAAAACAAAATAAAAACTAGTTACAGGCGAGAGTTTATATGTTTGCAGCGTTTAACAATGTAGCCAATCACAGACGTATGTGTTGATTTCTTGAATGCATTGGCCAATCGGAAGCATTTAAGATGGAATCTGCTCACGGCTCAAAATGGACTGTTTGTTCAGTGCTGAATTCTGCATATTGGCAAATCGATATTATGAAAGATTCATTGTGCAGTCAGTTTCATTGCTAATAACAGATGTCAGCTTTTAAGGAATTATTAAGGGAGAAATCCGAATCTTTAAAAACAAACGATAACGTATAAATTTACATATTAACAGTAGCTTAGGCTGTAATCTAGTGTGTGTGAACCTTTTTATAAAAAAAAAACACAAGTGCATTTCGAACAAGTTAATTGAGTAAATCATATTTCCACTATAGTAATTAAATACAGACTATAATAAACACATTTTCTAAATAGGCCTGTAATTGTATACATTGGACATTTTATGAAATAGTACCATTAGTAACAAATAAAGTTTAAAATATTTGCGTTTTTCATTACCCTTTCTGACCAACAATCATTTCATGTTAAAATAATATACAGATGCACTACCTACTCTTCAAAATACAGCTGATATAGCCTATTGGTAGCATTCATAGCACAATAATAACATCATAAACATTTTTAAACTTTGACAATATGTTTAAAAATGTTTATGATGTTATTGTTGTGCTTGTTTTATTACTCAGGAAGAGACAAAGCGTGTGCAAGATTTCTTCCATAAAAACGACGTCACCATTTGCACGCCCCACATGGCCGCTGGACTTACTGATAGCATTCTGAACATGATTTTAAAGGATGAGACCTCTTTCTATTGTAGAGCTTTCGTGAGATGATCAACATGTTCAAATTAGTAACAAAGTCCCTAAAAATTTTTTTGCACTGTTTATGTTGGACTTTGCTCCTTTCAACAACTTAATGCCTTTATAATAATGTATTTTTTTGCGCTGTGTTTGGCAGAATTTCTGTGAAATTAATGTTACATGATGCACTGAAGTGTTGCTTGCATTTTAATTCTAGCACTTTATTTTTTATACTGGGAATTTTCAATGTATTTTTCAGAAAATTAATTAATAAAATTTTGAAATACTAATGGTAGAAGTTGAACTTATTATTTATTGGAAATTTTCCCAATCCAAATCAGCTAATTCAAAAAATAGGCATTAGATTAATCGAAACAATAATCGTTAGATTAGTCGACTAATCGAAGAAATAATCGATAGATTAATCGACAACAAAAATAATCGTTAGATGCAGCTCTAATGCAAATGAGCTGCAAATCCCCGCCCTGCCTTTGGATGAGGGCGTCACTTGCATACCTATGGCAGTCGGTAAGCAGAAGGGCTGAGAGAGTGAGAGACCCGCTGTTTTGAATGTCATTCAGTCGTACATGTTTGAATCGGAATATATAAATAGTCTCTGATCAGACCCAGATGACGAAGAGACTCTGACAGAATAAACACAAATGAGAATGGACCAGTACTTCTCGGTATGGTTATTTGATACATTTATGTACTTATAGAGTTGTAATCGCGTCCCCTTTGAAATTATGGATGTGCAACACACACATAGACACACAAAAACACTAAAGTTGGCGCAATTTTTTGAAACTACAAACACACACTGTGATAAAGTTTACTACGTACAAGCGAAGTTACATTGATGCGAGGGACCTGTTGCGTCAGGTTTACATTACTTTACATTACAAATGTGAGAAAATGGCTAACCTACAAAACAAGAACATATGCAGTTTTTTATACAATATCTTTAAAAATAAATATATATATTTATAAAAGTGTGGTTACACACTATACAAACAAGGTTTAAATTATATACACCGGAGCTTTAGCTAGCTGGCTAACGTTGCGTTCTCTCCTGCTGTGTTCAACGATTCAATTCATCAACCTTAAGCTATGTCAGCTGAGCTCCTGTGTAACTTGGATATAGCCTACCAAAACAGTATCGACCGATACCGATCCGTTACCAACGCAGTTTAAAAAAAAAAAAAAAAACTCAAGTAGAATTTCTATTACTGTGTGATGAACTGATGATCACTCTTTTAATCTACTATTAATCTCTATTAATCTACTTAATACAGACAACTTCCTTATAAAAACAACAACAACAAAAAATATTATCATAACCTACGACAAAAATTATATTATAAACTAGATTAGTGGGTAACTCAAATTTAGTCAAGAAAAACAATAATTTTATAAAATCAGAACATTTAGTGAAAAAAAATAGTGGGGAACAAATAAGAGACAATAAGTGTAGCACTAAATCTGGTAAAACGTTACACATTGCTCTTGTATTGTTGTAAAATACATTCATGAAAAACAAGATAAAAATCAAAAAGATCAATTATTTTATAGTCTACTATAAAACATACCGGTACATACATATCGATGCATAGTGTATTATACACTATCTATCTATGCAGTAGTTTTTTGAGCCTTTTCTTTTAAAAGGATACTCCACTTTTTTTGGAAATAGGCTCATTTTACCACTCCACCAGAGTTAAACAGTTGTGTTTTACCGTTTTTGAATCCATTCAGCCGATTTTCTGATTTTTAGAAGAATATCAGTTACCAGACAGTTTCTGGTCTCATTGACTTCCATAGTATATTTTTTTCCTACTATGGAAGTCAATGAGACCAGAAACTGTGATACCAGAAACTGATACTCTGAGGGAGTTGTAAAATGAGCCTATTTCCCAAAAAAGTGGAGTATCCCTTTAACAGTTTTAAATTTCAGTTACTGTGTGCGTGAAGAACAATGATAGTGCTCTCCAGTGTTGTGATCTAGACACACGGTAAAGGAACATGACTGAGGTACAACAGCAAGATAGTCAATTTATGCCAAACCATAGAGCTTTATCTACAGATCAAGTATAATAATATAAACATTTAATCATCTTGGAGAGAGTTTCATCTTTGCCGAACGCGACGTGCTGTGCTGTTTGAATTTAATATTTATTATACACCCAAATGGTCTCAAAACCTGTAATATGTCAAATTTCACCATGTGGTGGGTTTTCCCAGATCGCATCACATACTGACTCGAGTGTGTGTATGTTCTGCACGATATCTGGCGCAATCTGCTTTATTAGGGTTTTTTTTTTTCCGTTCACACTGCTTGAGCATGCTTTTATTAATGTGTTTGTTGTTTATATTTTCTGTTTACACATAGGCAATCTGTTTAATGTTTGCAGCTAAAAGAAAACTTTAACATATATTGTAAGCTTGTTATGTATATTGCCTAATCGTAAACTTTGAAGGGAAAGTATTGGAATTGAAAAGAGTTGGAAAAAAAGAATTGGTGACAAAAAGATGAAAAAAAAAAGTAGACTTAAAAAAGAATGTCTTTTTCATTAAACGTCATTTAAATAAATGAATATTCTAATATTTTTTGAAAAATGCCCATCCCTAGTTAAAAGCACAATATAATTGAAGATGACTTGACTTGAAACCTGATTTAAAATGAAAGTCTAGAGATTAGTAAATTCGGTTACACTTTTTTTTTTTTTACAGTGCGTGTACACAGTGTAGTTAGTACTGGAATGTACTGGAAATAAAAAGTAACTACATGGGTTAATGTTAGGTTTAGGGATAGGTTCATGGTTAGTACCATGTTATAACCCAACTATTGTAATTGTTATAATAAGTACATAGTATGTACATGCAGAACAAGACAGTAAAGTAAAGTGCTATTGTAAATTCCTTAGAGAATGATGCATGAAGATCTTTCAGCAACATTTTGTTTTTAATTTGTCATCTGTGTGCATACCTGTGGGTAAAGGTGGGAGAGAGTTCATGGTCGTCTGTAGGGAACACACAGTTATGAATGGGGCTTTCGGAGTCAAAGTGAAGGTTGCTTACATCTACGTCCCTCTCCCACCTCTCTCTTGGAGGAGTACAGGTTGATGAGGACTTATAGCCCGAAGTAAACAGTAGATTGAGAGAAGATATACAATTCCAACTGGCTGTAAGAAGGGACTGTAGGAGGAAAAAAAAAACTGTTTAACAAAACAAGGTCTGTTCACACCAAGAATAATATATTAATAATAATAATTAATATAGCTGCAAGCAGTGATTAAGGGCGGGGCCAAGCACACTAACTGTAAAAATTACTAATTAAAAACATCAAATAGATGATTATAGGCAAAATGGTTGAAGAATCATAAATACAACCACTTGTAATATGATTTCATTGCCAATCACTTTTGACCAATAGGTGGCGCTATCACCAAATTGATATGGTCTGGTCAGTGGGGGCTGTGGAGTGAAAATGACACAAAATTTGGTGTCAACATAGCAAAGCACCTCAGATTGAATGGCATCATGCAATCAAATTAGTTGATACATTAAATGATAATAGTTCAAAATTAAATATTTTTTGCTGGCATGGTCCAAAGATGATCTGAGTTGAATCTTGTGAATATAGGACCAAAGATCTAGGAGGAGTTCAAAAAAGTAGTTATTTGATACCATGCCATAATTGGTATCACTGTTCTCGGAATGACTGAAGGAATTTATTAAGACAAAAGCATTCGAAAGCTATTGGTATTTATTTTTTTTAATTTCCTTATAATTTTTGACTATAAGGTGGCACTGTACCGAATATTATGTTGCCAAATGAACACATAGATAAACCACTGAAGAAGACCAGGACCACAAGGGACGTTTTTGCATTTTAATTTCTTCTCCAGATGGTGAAAACTGAAAGCATACACAACATGCTCTTAGAAAAACTAATCTTTACACAGACGAAAATAAAAGTCATACATCGGTGCTTTAAAATGCATTTCTCAACTAGACAATACAAAAATACATTACTTAAGATCCTCTCTCTCTCTCACACACACACACAGTTCGATTGCGCCCGCGTGCACACGCATTCACACATGAGAATCAAATTTAATGCTTTTAAATGTCTTTTAAAGGCCTTAATTTTCACAAAATTCATTTAAGGACTTTTAATGCTTTTTAATGCCCCATGGAAACCCTGTAACTTCACCTTTTCTGTAAACTGGATATATACATACAGAAATTATGTAATGCTTACCTGAAACCAGTTGAATAAGGACAGAAAGCTCTCAATGATGCAGAGGGAAACCTGCCGTCTCCACTTGCGTTTGCACACTGTGGGCAGAGAAAGCAGCTGTTGTGCTGTGGCTCTTTCACAGGGATCTGGGGTTAGCATAAGTTGTAGGATATACTGCATGTCTTCTGATAGCCCTGAAACACACATAAACAAATGCAAATGTATTAGGTCTTAAAGTGACAGCAGCCCAATATACTGGTTACCAATCACATTCAATCATTTACAATGCAAAATTACAACTGCACTAAATAATGTTATGAGATTAATGTTTTAAATAAATTTCTGAATATACAAATAAGAAAAGTTGGTACATCAATGACACAGATTAGTTTAAAATGCTAAATCATTCAGTAACAAAACACCGTTGAGTGTTGCTTTGAGAAAGTGCAATAGTTTTGCTTTGATTTTTGTTTGGAACTATTACATACATTACACAAATAGTATGAGTCAATATTGGGTCTAAGATGTAAGTAACTTAAAATTAACTACTTGTTTATTGAACACCTTGGTAAACTGTATGCATGTATGTAAGTTAGAAGTAGTTTAAGTGTTTAGTCTAGTTAATAAAGTGTTGTTCATGTCACGCGTAAAGTTGTCAGTGTCTCAAGCTCATATCTGGAGTCACTAATCATAGATTTCTGGCTACATGACTTCAAGCAAGTTTTGTGGATAGAAACGGACATTTTGAGACATACAAATATTACGTACCACCAACAGATTCAAGGCATGATTATTGCAGCACATACCTTGTACTGGTCACAGACACCATCATTTTATAATTTAAGAAAGGATTTTTCACGTTTTTGTTTTGTATTCATTTTCAGCTATGAGGTAGATATTGGAAGGGGAAAAAGGAAACAGCACAACCCAGAAAAAGATTACTTAGAATTTATTTAAAATTTTATCTTAATGGCAAAGGCCACACCCAATCTGTGAGCACTTTTTAAAACATTTTTAAAATCAAAAGTTTTACGTTAACATTATTTAATGCACAATGAATGAAGTGAACAAACATGAAAAATAAAGTGTTTGTATTAAATAACATTCACAAACATTAATTCATGCTGTAAAATTATTTTGTTCACTCAATGTGTTGATGTTAGATAACGCATTAAGTAATGTTAATGAATGGTGTCTTGTAGTGTTACCAAACAATAAAGGAGATAAAACGTGTTGTATTTGACTTGACTGTACTTTTATTCAATCCAAAACTGCGTTCATATTTAATTCACGCACTGAGAGGAGAGAGGTATGTATCAACTCGTCTTAGTTAAAGGAATAACATAGTTTAATATGAAAAGAAACGGTGGAGTATCACTTTAAAGTCCCTAAACGTTTCAAGAACATTTTCCGCATTTCACTTAGCCACATGAAATGATTATGTACAATACCATTTGTGAATTCTGCTGGTAAGTGACCCTTTCGGAGCTGCTGCCAGCCATCTTCTCCTTTAGGAACTTCAATGTTACAGGCCAACTCCAGGATGGAAACACCCAAACTAGAAGAGAAGAATTTATACAATACATGATAGATACTTTATAATAATTACAAAATACCAAATCTGATTTTTACCGTTAACATTTAAATATAAAAAAGTTAACATTCACTAACCTAAAGATGTCTGCAGCAGTCCCATACTCTCCTCTCAATAGCTCAGGGGCCATATATCTGGGGTCTCCTTCCCGTAAATCATCATCCATCTTCATTTCTCTCTTTTCCTCTATCACTTGATTTTGGACATCACTAGGAAGCTTGATCAACAAGCCAAAATCTCCAAGTTTGAGCCGTCCAGCCTTTGTAATGAAAATATTTGCTGGTTTGATGTCCATATGGGCAAACCCATGAGTGTGCAAGTGGTCGAGCGCTGAAAGCATGTCACATAGATATGTCCAGGCACTTGTCTCATCTGACACAACACAAAACACACACATTCGTCTTGAGTAAGTTATATTTGCAATGCAATGCAAAAAAAATGAAATGTTTTAATATAAACCAGTCTTTTGTTGCGGTCATTGGTGAGTGAGTTTTTCTTGTGTAGTTTGCTGTATACCAGTGTGAAATGACGTTTCCTCAGCGTATAGCTGTAGGCTGGTGCAGCAGAGTTCAGTCTGGATGTAGAGGTGACCAGCCTCCTCCCAAGCTGCAATGAAGCCCAGCACGTAAGGGTGTGGCAGTAGTCTCTCATGATTCCAAGCCTCAGTAATGCTTTTTGCTCGTTCAGCCTCACCACGGAATCGCTGCACTGAACGCTTGACAGCGTACTGGCAACCGTCCAAAAGACTCACCACCTGACAGACAAAAATGAATAAATAAATGCATTTATATAGCACTTTTAGATACAACTGTACCGTCAAAGTGCTTTACAGTGGGATCAGGGGTCTCTCCTCAACCACCACCAGTGTGCAGCATCCACACACCAGCTTTAGGTGGAGAAGAGAATAAAGCCAATTCAATGGAAGGGGATTATTAGGAGACCATGACAGATAAGAGCCAATGAGGGAATTCGGCTAGGACACCGGGGTTACACCCCTACTCTTTACGAGAAGTGCCATGGAATGTTTTATGACGACAGAGAGGACAGTAATTTGAAGAACATCTGAAAAAACACATTATCATTAGAGTATTCATTGATGATCTTGAAACATCACCATTATCTGAAATGTATCAGGTATAAATGTATCAAATGTATCAGTTTCAGAAAACATCCGTGGTGTACCTTTACTTCAGCGAATCAAGTCTAGCTATTTTGAACAAAAATCATTAGTTACTTAACATTTTTTTAAACCAATTTTGTGTAAAAATGCAGAGGCATTGGGCAGAAAAGGATGGTGGCTGATATTACTTCTCACTAGAAATAGAAGTATAAATCCTGCAGAAATAGTATGAATAGGAATGGTGGTAGTATGCTATTCCACATAAACCCTTAAGGCATTTAGCATGTCTCACCTTGAAAACCTCACCAAAGGAACCTCGTCCAATAAGGCCCAGGTTGGTAAAGCACTGGCTGAAAAAAGACTCCGGTTGAGACGGGTCGTACACAGAGCGAGGAGGGGGCGACTCTATAAGGGAGCGTGACAGGGGCGTCCATGGAGTGGGGTGATGGAGAAACACTCGACTGAGCGGGGGGCATCCTTTAGATGGTGGCCGTGGCGGTAAAGAATGAGATAAGGGCCGCGGAGGAGACAGGGAGGAAGATGATGAGGAAGAGAAGGGAGGTCTCCGTTTCTTTAGGGAAAAGGACTGCTGGGCATGAGAGAAGTGGGTAGGCAGAGGGAGAGGGGTGGTGACCACTGATGTCTGATAAGAAGACGACATAGGACATGTACAGACAGTTATTCTAATGTAAATTTAGGCTTGACGAATTTTCAGATGATACTTTAAATTATGGAATTGTGAAAGCTGACTGCTCATCCAGATGCTCCACATCAATATGCACTAACCTACAACAGAAAAGAAGGTGGGGTGTTTATGTTTAATATTATGACTGAAATATAATTTATGACATAAAATACACAAATTAAGAAAAGAATACCAAAACAAATATATAGCAACCATCAATAACTAAGTTGACAATACTTTATACAATGTCAGATGGTAACGAGTAATTACCATTAACATTACCAAAAAATGGCAGTACCATGGTATTTTTGTTAGCTACAAATGATTTGAAGACAAAAGTCTCGTCTTGATGATTAGCATAACGGTAACTTGACTGCATTGGTTAATTTACTTTTTAATAGCTAGTCGTCGACGGAACACCAGCACAGTAAACATGCATACACCACAGAATATACAGTGTGTTACCAGGGTAAATCTACATAGTTTTAACATCTCATTTGTCGAACTTGACACGACAAAATAAAACAGTAACTTAAGTTAACGTTACTTTGTGGAACAAATTAAACTATAAATCCTGTACCACGAATGATCATTCAGTAGAATATTTCAAATAATATTACATTATGTGCTACAGTAACGTAACATCGATAGATAATTACGTGCCATCAGATAAAAAAAAAGCAATTGAGATGATATAAAATGACCAGAAAGTAAACATAAAAATGCACTCCTTCAAAGGGATCTTCCGTCACAAATAAAGTTACTTATATGTTTCAGAAAAGTCACATACCTACATTTTGTGTTGCTCTTGGTTGGTATTCAAATATCCATTTATTTTAATCAATCAAAGTATATTATTATGAATCATATCTCGCGCCATAAGCGTTCAAATACTTCATGAGCGGGCGATGACGTACCACCGTGTGCGTTCTCGGTGCATTGTGGGATAGTGGAGAGTGTTCTTCTACTTCTCGCTCGCTCTCGCTGTCTCTCTCTCCCTTTTTTATTTTGCTCAAACAAGACTGAGTTTACATTAAATCATCACATCACAGTACATACCAACATACCCAACAGTAAGTAAGTTAAAGACAAAGAAAGAAAGAAAGAAAGAAAGAAAGAAAGAAAGAAAGAAAGAAAGAAAGAAAGAAAGAAAGAAAGAAAGAAAGAAAGAAAGAAAGAAAGAAAGAAAGAAAGAAAGAAAGAAAGAAAGAAAGAAAGAAAGAAAGAAAGAAAGTCTTTTTTATATAAAATCAGAATCTTCCAATAAGTATTAGCCTACAATAAAATGATTTGGGACTTTTCATTCCTCTCATATCTCCAACTATAGGCTACATGGCTACCTCGTTAAAAAACAATAATCGTGGAGGAATTTTGAAAAATGTACATTTGTTTATGTAAAATTTTAGCAAAAGCAACACATTATTTATTACATAAGATACATTTTTATCCTTAATTAACAACCCAAACTTAACAGTTTCCCAAAACAGCCTTACAGATATTATTTGTTGCATCCAGCTTTTTCCAGAATGTGTTTACCATATTGCAAGTGTTCAATGTTTCTATCTCTAACTTGCATATTCAACATAAAATTTAATCCCCAACATTAAACCTTATTCTTAAAAATTGTTTTTCTTACATTTTCTATAATAAGTTATTTTACTGCACTGTAAATATATATATATATATATATATATATATATATATATATATATATATATATATATATATATATATATATATATATATATATATATATATATATATATATATATATAAATAAATATATATACTGTGTGATAATATATATATTTATTATCACAAAATAAATGAAATGATTGACTGCACCATCATGCCAAACAATGACTGCACCATCATGCGAAACTGGGTCCCTATAATGCGCAACACATAATAACATTTAGATGCTCTTCATAATGCAGTTGTACAGGATGGACCAGAGCAGCTTTGTTGTTGTCTGGGATAATGTCAGTTTCCGTCGGGCTGCTCTGGTCCAGATCTGGTTCACCAACTATGATCAATTTGAAGTTCTGTGCTTGCCCCCTACTCGCCATTTTTAAATCCTATAGAGGAATTTTTTTTCCACTTGGAGTTGGCGTGTATATGATCGCCAACCACATGCCCGTATGCCTCTTCTGCAGGCAATGGAACAGGCCTGCGGAAACATTGAGGTGAGGTCAATACAGGGATAGATTCGGCACACAAGGGGATATTTTCCCCGATGCTTAGCAAGAGAAGACATTGCTTGTGATGTTGATGAGATCCTGTGGCAAGACCCCAACAGACGGCAGGATCCACAAACCCACTTGCGCACAACTGTGTTTTTTTCTGTGTTCACAGTAGTGTATTGTTTGTTTTATTTTTGATTTAACTGAATTTACTGTACTGTAAAATATACTAATGTAATGATTTTGAATTCATTATTTCATTTTTTTAGTTGTGAAAACATGCCTGCTATGGAACTGAATGAAAAACATTGAAAACAAAAGACTGTAGTTTTTTATATAAAGACTAGTGTGTTGCTGCTGATCTGAAAGTGTATTCATATGATGCAAGTGGGTATCATTTTGTCATCAGAGTGACATTTTGACAAAGGATTGTTAGGTTTTGATAGTAGCTTAAACTTGACATAGATGTGAATGGTTTATTTCCCAATGTTGTATCTTATTTGCTTGTGTGTAGAGTTTTGACACAATGAGCCAAATTTAGCAAAACCTGTGTAAGCAATAGGCAAAAACTGTATTACATTAAAGTATATTCTAGTTCACATTAATTGCTTTTCAGTATATTTGGAAGTATTTTTTTTTCCCCATATTTCCAAGTCCATGCAGAAATGTATTAAAGTCCCACAGTTGGTCCAATAAATAAATAAATAAATAAATAAATAAATAAGAAAATCACTCTTAATTTCAACTAATTGTATTTACTGTAACTTAATCTGAGATACATTTGAAATCAATTATATATAATAGGCAATAAGTCTGTCAAAAACTTACACTTAATTCACACTTAAGTATATTGTTAATTGACATTTTGACATACTTTGACAAAGTATATTTTAGATCAAATTAATTGCTTGTCAGTACATTCAACTTTAACCATATTTTAAAGACACTAGAAACCATTATGAATGTACATAAAAAGTTAAAGTCCCACTTAAGTTGTTGTTTTTTTAATCACTCTTAATGTCAAACTTATTGCATTGTATTTTAATCTAGTGATACATTTCAAATTAATTGCATACACTGTGCATTAAGAGAAACATTGTATTTAATTCACACTTGTGTATTATTAAAGTATATTATTTGTGTAATAAGTATAGCTACACTTAATAAAAGTATACTAAAGTCCACTATTTTTTTTTCTACAAGGGTATCCTAAAGAAGAATGAAGCTGGGTCATAATATGGCACTTTTTGTTGGTTTGTCGCTATGCTGCGGAAACTCTTAAATGATCTGTTGGCACCAAACAGGACGCATGTGTTTCTGGCATCTTGGTTATAAAAGTAACACAGTACGTGCTTTATTATTCTTATCTACCATCATTATGAACAACTAATGCACAATTTTCAATTCCAAATATGGGCTGGAAATGTAACTAGATCCGCCCCTCTGGCCCGTTACGTCCTCTGGAATAAGAAAAACGCACAGTTTGAGGACAACTCCCAGCCTGGAAACTTCGGAACGAGAAGGAAAAAGAATATCAGACATATTTCTCAGATACTTTCACCGGGAAGTCATATCAATTTGAAACTTTTTTTCTTCCTTTTTTACACTGATGGACGATTTAGGTATGTATTGTCTAATTATTTTATGATAGCCTACTTTTCCTAAATTTCCTTTGAATAGGCTACATCACTGCAGTAAACCGTTATTCGCCTTTATGGAAACGCAAAATAGGGACAGGGTGGAGGACTTGGAACGGGGCGTCGTTTCTTTTTCGTAGCGGTTTCTAAAAGCACACTGATGAGCTCTATATAAAGATGAGCTAGATGGACACGTATTCATACTTTTGAGGTGCAATCCAAAAACGTACACTTACATCTACATCTGTCCGACAGAATTTTAGACATGTTCACATTGATAGCTACAGTTCTTCCCGGCAGTTATCAAGGGTAGCCAACATTATGTTTAATTCGTCCTGAGAGTGGGCATCACAGTAGGCTTCATCCCACATCTGGTAACGTTTAAGGACTATAAAAAACTTGGATCCTATGAAGAAACACCCGCCCTTTCACCCGCCACCACATAGGTTTTATTTGGATAATTCTTCCTGAAGATGATGACATTTATTTGTCTTGTTTTAGTTTTTAGTTTGTCTTAGTAACATTTTTTATAGAAATCCTCATCTGTACAAATCTGGATGTAAACATGCTCTAGACAAAAATGTAACAAGTAGCCTAATATGATGTATTCAAAGTACAATTAAGTATCATGGTACATAAATATTTCAATAATTCAACTGCCTAGTATTATGTATTGGTAAGATTTTTTTAATTATTATTATTATTAAATCTCATTTGCTCACCAAAGATGCATTTATTTAATAAAAATACAGTAATGTGAATTATTATTATTTAAAATAACTGTTTTATTCCTTCTGATGACAAAGCTGAATTTTCAGCATAATTATTTAAGTCTTTGGATTTAGAAGTCAGATTTGCAGCTCAAGAAACCTTTCATATTATTATCAATGTTGATAATATTTTAGTAAAAACTGTGATCTTTTTTGAGGACTCTTGATTAATAGAAAGTTAGAAAGAAGTAATAATGTTTCACAATATATTACTGTTTATTTACTGTATTTTAATTCAATAAGCCTTGGTTAGCATAACAGACTCCTTTCAAAAACATAGAAACATCTTAACTGAAACTTAACTTCAATTTTAACTTAACTTAACTATTTTTTGGGTTAAAAATTATCCAAAATATTTTTTTGCGCAAGTACATAACCAGTCAGTGTTCAAAAGTATCTGCTTACCTTAGCTCGATTTAAATTGGTATGCTTGTTATAATGTTTTTAATTCCAGTGGTGCTGGTGGATTTCCGCGGGAAATTCGAGCTTGTCTTTTCGTCATTACACACATCACACCTGTACACATAAAGAAGGTGTCTCAGCTAGTATAAGCTATATTGCGTGCGAGGATGTTTGCAGGTGGAGATTTATAGCCTTTTCTCACAGCACTTGGTATAGCTAATTAAACTTATCAATTTGATGGCGGATCCAGAAAGTTTCAAACGACAATCACCAGTGACACCTGAAGATTCACCCATTGTAAAATGTAAATTCGGACTTCAGAGTGGCTACAGAAAAAAGAGATTGCAACCGGGCCCATGCGAAAACAAAGATAAACATTGGAAGGGCATTAAATTTAGTTACACAATGCTGATGTTGTTAACATTAACAATTTGAGAACAAAGTATAATTTGCACGGTTTGACGTGATATGATAAGCGATTGTTAGATTTAATCAGATCGATTTACTGAAATTCTTTTTTCCCCTTTGTTGGTTAGAACAAAAGTGGATGTTACTTACTTGTTCAGATGACATTTTCTGGTGAAAATTCTTGTGTTGGCCATACTTCCAAAAAGTAGAATTTGTGATTCCGGATGACAGTACCCAGCGCGACTGACAGCCGTAGCCTGACTTTGTTATATCTATCAGAATGTGAGTCTGATACTGCTCCATAGGGCTTTGATTATGAGGCATGTCTTTAACGAATCAAGAAAAAAAAAACTCAACCTGCACTCAATTGGATAGATCTATAACCAATCAGAGCAACTCAGTGAGTGACGCATGTTGAGTGACGTATGTTGACTGCACGCACGCTGGAAGAAGTAGTAAAATAATGAGTGTTGATTCTTTTACTTGGTCCTCCATGAGTGCAACCACTTAGTGGGAGCCAGCTGATAAATTAAACTTTTACTGAATCCCGTAGGAAGGACGACAAACACATCTTTCTGATCGACAAATGCCTTGATTGCAGTTCTCTGTTTGTCTTTTAAAATTAATGCGCTGTCGATTTCTTTTACGATAACAGAATCTATACATCTCAGTTCTCCAGCTGCTGTCAACTTTGAGGGAAACAAGTTCAATGTTCAACCAATGTGCTCTTTGATAACGTGATGCTTACGTAACTGCAGATCATCGGTCCATAATCCTATAAAGCCCGCCCTGGCAATTTGATTGGCCCGACGATTTCTGAACCGATCATCATTACTCCTCAATGGATTGAGTCCTGACCGAACTTCCAGACCAAAAAATGTTGTGGACGGGGTTCAGGCTGGCATCCAGGCTATGACAGCCGCACATTCTCCTCAAAACATTGGCACAACCCATGACACACACAACCCAGGTTGATAATTCCACAAATAAAACTGCAATTGCAGATTTCGAACATTACAACAAAGAGGAAAAACTACAGACTGCAGCTTTAAATTTAACTTAATTTAAATCTTAACTTAACTTAAATCTTAAATATCAAATATAACATTATTGACTGGTTTATCTGTGTGGGTTAAATTCACCTTCTATTTTTGTGCAGAGCGTTTTAAGGTTATTTATCAAAGTACTGCTTTATTGTTGAGTGGACAGTTAGCCAAGCCAAAGGAACATGCTTCTCTAAATATGGTTAGAATTTCCAGAGAGAAGAATTTTAGCTCCATATATGAGCACAGTGCTCAAACCATCTAGATTATACAGAATGGTTTGTTGAACTGGATGATAAAATAACTTCTACATGAATCAAGTTCACCCAGGGTGATGTAGTTTTTGTTTTTATTCAAACACACTTTAAAGACCCACAAAAAAGTGTTCTGGAAAAATACATTAATCTTCATGTCCATTGTTGATATGTACAAAAACACCAATGTGGGGCCTTTGACTTCATTGTAGGGTAAGAAATGAAATGTCACTGAAAGTGCAAAAAAATGCTCCATTTATTTAATAATTTTAATTTGTAATTAATATAGAACTATATTTTATATAGTTATGGCTGTAGGGTCAGTGATGAGAGTATTGAATACATATTAATATAAACAACAACAAATAATTCTTTGATTAAATAACATGTAATTCCACAGTAGTGTTATAGCAGAGTTTAGAGAAGTTATCTTGTGCATAATTTACAAGGCCTGTATTGTAGTTTTTGGTGGTGACTTCATTTTAATAATCAGCCGTCTTTATTGCTTAGATTAAAGCATCTCACATTAATATTTTAAATGGTGTACAAGCACACATGCATTCCCTCTCACTGGATACATCTGTTTTTCAGCCTTACAATGTACAAACAGGCATTTGGTTGTAGTTTATGCTCTGCTTGCTGATGTGTGTCTATGGTCTCATAGTCTGTCTGTTTGCCTCTCTTCAGGAGTGTCTGATACATCTAACTACCCTCTCAGTCCCCGTGTTGTTTTGTTTGGTACGTAGTTTTCTGACTGTCTGTTTGTCTTCCTATTTATGTGTATGCACATTTACAGCAATTTTCTTTGCATGTTTTGTTATTTCAACACTTTAAATCACCATACAACAAGCATGAGACAACAACAACTTGCAAGCAGGCTATACTGTATAACATTTCTGTGTGCGTGAAACATATGGATGACCCACTGCTCTTGACTTCCCTTTCCATTTCCAGAATATTTTGATTTTAGTCTGACAATAAGTCTTTTATAATATAATAGTCTTTTATAAAGACTAAAATCTGTTTTAAAGTGTATGTAAAGGTTTGTTCTGTAAATACAGCCAAAGCCATTTGCTCATAACATCCTGTTGTAGATGCAGGTTGCAACTCTGAAATTATCTGTATATATTCCCTTTGTTTGCTTTGACGGTTTTTAGAATTTAAGTTCCTTTTCTTGCTTTTAGATGCACCATAGACAAACTTCTTTTCAACAATGAAGTTGGTTGTATTATACAGAGCAAACTATCAAGTTGGAAATCATACAAATAATCATACAAATAACTACTCTAGTAATATATATATATATATATATATATATATATACACACACACACACACACATACACACACACACTACCAGTCAAAAGTTGGATCGGTAAGTTTTTTGTAAATGATTTAAAAAAAAAAGTCTCTTCTGCTCACCATGACTGCATTTTATTTGACAGTAATATTGTGAATATATTTATATACTGTATATATTTATGTGAAAATATAGCCAAGTGTCATTTATTTCTGTGAGCGAAGCTGAATTTTCAGCATCATCACTCCAGTCTTCAGTGTCATGCATGATTCTTCAGAAATCATTCTAATGTTGATTTGCTGCTCAAGAAACATTTCTTATTATTATCAATGTTGAAAACAGTTATTTATATTTTTTTATTTACATTTACATTTATTCATTATATAATATATACTATATAATAATATATAATATTTTATATTAAAATAGAAAACAGTTATTCTAAATTGTTATAATATTTAACAGTATTACTGTTTTTTTGTGTTTATTTTTAATAAAATAAATGTAGCCTTGGTGAACAGAAGAGACTTTTTTTATCAATCAATTAAAAAAGTAATTAATTAATTAATAATAATAAATTCTGTAATTAATTACAATTTATTAATTGTTTTGATTAACTTAAAATTTGCGGGGTTTTTTTCCTGGACAATGTTAGGAAGACTGTTCCCAAGTTTAAGTGCTAGTAAATAGGAAAAAGTGTCACAGAGTCAACAGAGCCATCACTTCCGCCCACTGCACCTAATCTCTACAATCTGCCTAACCAATCATTCACCTGAATTCTAATCACCTGTACGTCATTAATACACTTCCTATATCAGCCACCCCTTCCTTCACTTAAGTGTCTGGTCTCGTCTCTTTAGGACCCAAGACTGCTCACCCATGCTACCAGCTACCGCTGTACTCTGTACTTACTTGTTGTTCTTCGTTGTCTCTGTTCATCGTCGTCATCCTTATTATCCCCACCACCATCATCATTATCAAGGTGATCCTCTGATTCAGCTAAGTTCTCACCATTATCAGCATTTCCTGTCATCAATCATCTCTACCAGCTTTGCTCACGTTTGCTCAAGTTTGTTTGTTACACTCTTACCTTGTCTGCCTTCTAATGGATGTGACAGAAGACCAGACCACCAACATGCAGAGCACGAGCGCCGCTGCCACGGATTCCTTCGCTGAATTGGTGAACACTGTTCGTCAAGCACTTCCTCCATCACCCACCTTTCTTCACCTGCTACCTCTGCCAGTCCCATGGCTCGACCTGCGACATACAACGGCGAGGTGGACGATTACAGCGGGTTTTTTCTACATCTAAATTTTGAGATGCAACCTCACGTTTACACCACCGATTGAGCTCACATTTCATTTGTGATATCTCTTCTTCTCTTCAGTGGGCTCAATTGCTATGGCAAGCCGATGTTCCTGCTACCAAGTCATTGTCAACATTCTTTACACACTTCAAATATGTTTTTGGTTAAACCATTTCCTAGCTATCCATCCATGATCAACATTTTCACCTTCAACAAGGTTATCAATCAGATAGTTCCTATGCCTTACACTTCCGTACACTCGCCGTGGCAGGGTTAGATCCTGAAGTCCGACAAATAATGGTCATTCATGAAGACAGTATGGGATTAGAGAACTTTATCCAGATATCCATCCAAGTTGCTCAACACCATTCTGCTTGCACTATATTCCAAACCACTTTGCATCCTCCACCTCTGGTACCATCTGCCACCCTTCCAACACCAGAACCCATGCAGACTGATGCTTACCATCTTACACCGGTGGCAATAGATGGCAAAATCATCTGTGTTTATTCTGTGGGGGAGAAGGACACATCATCTCCAACTGTCCTGTTCGACCTCCACGCCCAGTGGTGAGTACCATCCAACTATCTCCAAGAATTGCATATCTGATCCATACCACAGTATAATTTGTGGCATCACGTTCAACTGTTTCAGCTCATGCTCTCATCGATTACGGCTCAGCGAGCAACTTAAATTCCCACAAACTTCTACAAAGGCTCAATGTCAAGAGGAAACGCTGCTCCCAGAACCTAGAGATTCACACCATTTTGGATAAACTGTTATTTCTCCCCCACCATGGCGCTCGACATTGTTTGCATGCATTCCGAAGAGATTTAGTTTTTGGTGTTGGAAGGATCCATCGCTACCCAAGGGTCGAGTCTATCCCCTGTCTATCCCGTAACAGAAGGCCATGGAAGAGTACTGTACATCAAGGAGGGACTCTGACAGAATCTCATTCGTCCGTCAACATCCCCTGCCGCTTCCAGTTTCATTTTTGTGGCTAAAAAAGACAGAGGCTTGCGGCCATGCATCGATTACTGGACTCTCAACTCACAGACCATTAAGGACAGTTATCCCCTTACTCTGGTCCCATCTGCCTTGGAACAGCTATGTGGTGCTTGCATTTTCTCTAAGTTGGACCTTGGAAGTGCCTAAAATTTGCAGGCAATTTGCAAAAGACAGTCTTTGTTACCACTTTAGGCCATTACGAATACCAGGTTATGCCATATGGTCTGTCCAATGCTCCTTCGGTCTTCCAAGGATACATGAGTAAGATTCCAAGATTTCTTCACCTCCACGGTCCACTTTCTCAGCTACATCAACCAACAAGGTATCCAGATGGTCTAGAGGAAGGTGGAAGCCATCCAGAAATGGCCTCAACCTGTCACCATCAAAGAACTTTAGAGTTTCCTCGGATTTGCACATTTCTTTCGTAGATTCATTCACAACTACAGTCTTCTCAGCTCCCCTCTGACTTCAGTCTTCAAAACCCGGCTCAAGTCTCTGTCCTGGAACCCAGAAGCCACCACTGCATTCACCACTCTCAATGAAGCTTTTGCCACCGCTCCCATCCCAATCCACCCTAATCCGGATATACTGTTCACCATGGAAGTTGATGCTTCACCTACAGGAGTGGGAGCAGTCCTTTCACTGTGGCAGAGGAACCCCTCAGGACTCCTTCCATGTGCCTTCTACTCCAAAAAGCTGTCCTCGGCGGAGGAGAATTATCACATCGGCAACAGGGAACTCCTTGCCATCAAGCTTGCACTAGAGGAATGGAGACATTGGCTGGAGGGAGCTAACCACAGATTTGAAGTAATCATTGACCATCTAAATCTTGAACATCTCAGAGAAGCTCGTTGTCTCAATTATTGTCAAGCTAGATGATCCCTCTTCTTCACAAGATTCAACTTCTTTATCACCTACTGACCTGGACATAGGCCGATGCTCTCTCCCGTCTTCATCAACGTGATCTCGTATCCACTGCTCCAGGACCCATCCTCCCTCCAGCCATGATTGTAAGTCTCATCCTCTGGTCTCTAGGCAAGGCAAGTTTATTTTTATAGCACATTTCATACACAATGGTAATTCATTTCAAAGTGTTTTACATAGAAGAAATTAAAATAATCAAAACAAATAAGAATAATTAAAACAGTTTAGAAGAAAAGTACAGTTAAACAGTCGGACGAACAGTGGCACAGTACTCATTCAGTAAATGCACAGCTAAACAGATGTGTTTTGAGTCTGGATTTGAATGTGACTACTGTGGTAGCACATCCCCTGATAGCACAAGTGTGTTTACATCTGAAAGACATATTTTTTAGAGTGTCTGCTCATCTGCAATACGTCTATATGACGTTTCCTGACAGATGTCAAATAGGTGTTTAGAAGATGTCTTTAAAATGTAATGATTTAGAATATATATTAAACTGACATCTTAAAGATGTCTATCAGATTTTAGTAAACAGCAGATGCTTTCCAGATGAAGTGATCTTAAACAGACATCTTGCAGACATACGTGTGCTATCTGTGTCTGCGGCTGGCATAATAGCTAAAGAAGACTCTCCATGCTTAGAGTGAACCCTTGGTATTTCTAGCTGACGTGATCATAAAGATCTGAGTGATCTGTTAGGTTTATTCTCAGTGACCATATCTGCAATATATTGAGGTCCTAGCCCATTGAATGATATATATACCAGTAATAATACTTTAAAATCCTAAATGTAACTGGGAGCCAGTGTAAAGACCTGTTCATATTTTCTGGTTCTGCTCAGTACCCTGGCAGCAGCGTTCCAGCGTCTTTGTTTCCAAATGCAATGACATCAGTTTTGTCTTTGTTTAACTGAAAAAAAGTTTTGGCATATCCAACTGTTTACTTCATCAATGCACTGGCACAGGGAGTCAATGGAGCTGTAGTCGTTAGGCAATAGGGCTAAATAGAGCTGTGTGTCATCTGCATAGCTGTGGTAAGGAATTTGGTTCATTCTCATTATTTGGCTCATAAACAGGTTGAGTAGGAGTGGCGCAAGAATTGAGCCTTGAGGGACTCCGCATGTCATGGATGTCCACTCAGACGTATGGTCTCCTATACTCACATAATAACCTCTCCTTTCTAAGTTTGACCTGAACCATTTTAGGACTATACCAGAAAGCCCCACCTAGTTTTCCAGCCTGTTAAGAAGTATGTTGTGATAGACAGTGTCAAATGCAGCACTGAGTTCAAGTAGTACCAGTACTGATAATTTGCCTATATCAGTATTTAAGCGGATATAATTTATTATCTTTGAGCGCTGTCTCTGTGCTGTGATGCAATTGGAAACCAGATTGAAAATTGAGCTGAGCTGTTTTATGATTGGGGAAAACCATGTTGGAAAAACCAAACCAAACAAATGTTTTGGCAAAAATATTGCAAGCAATTTATCCCCCAATCTGTAGCCTGCCCGCAGCACGTTCCGTAACATCAACCAGCTCAGCATACATGAGGAGGGTGGCTGAGAAGATTCAGGATCTATCTGATTATCACCACCCTCATCAGTCATCTCCTGTTTGTCCAGGTGAGCACTCGCTGAAGAGGGACAGACGAGAGCGGAGTGTTCACAAAGAAAAACGCTCACAATTTGTACAGGGACTTCCCTCGAGAACTGCCTTTGCATGCTCTTCCTTCCCACCCAGCTTCAGATATCTTGAAGGACGGGTCTGCACACTTCTGAAAGCATTTCATAATTACCTGATTTTCAAAACGGTTACAAACAAAACAGTCCCTGAAGACGAAAAGGATATTGTCATGTTTGCAAGGCGCCCTTTTATGCTTCCAGGTTGCATGTTAATCATTCACATTAATGATTCTTGGTCTGTCTCCGGTCAATGTGATCGCCGTGATTTGACTTTGATTTCAGACACCTGTCACGCCTGAGGCGTTCCCCAAAGCAACATTCCATGAGTTCACATTCGAAAGAGAACTAATACCATGCTTCCTAATGACATCTCCCAAGGGTAGCATGTACATTACATTTACGCATTTGGTTGACGCTTTTATCCCAAGCGACTTACATTGCATTTTCAAGGTACACATTTATACATTCTTATCAGTTTTTGCTTTCCCTGGGATTCAAACTCATGCATTCAAAGCGCTCTACTGTTTGAGCAACAGGAAAGATTTCAACAGTATAGAGTAAACAGCAATGGTCCTAGTACTGAGCCTTGTGGTACTCCATACTGAACGAGTAAGACTAGTAGAGAGATACAACCACAATAGGATGATAGAGATGGCGTTCTAAGGCCACTAAAATGGACATTGCCTGGCCAAAAGACCATGCCGTGACTTTAATTGGTCTGAGAGCAAAATCAGTTGCCGAACGCAGTTCCTGCATCAGACTTGGCTCAGCACTACCCTTGTGTACCTCTTTCAGAGCTTTTGCCTGATGGACCTGCAGGATGGCTATGGCATGCAGGGCAGAGGTGGCATGTCCAGTGGCAGTGTAACCCTAAGGAAGAAGTAGTCTTACAGGCCCTGGATGAGAGCTTAGGACGATTCCAGGTGGTGGTACTCTGTGGGCAAAAGTTCTGGGGAATTTTCATCTATCAACAGCTCATCCTCATCTGAAGCCCTGAATGAAATTAAGTGTACATCCTGTGAGACAACATCGAAATCAATGTGCAAGACTCCTCTTGCAGCAAGAGGAGTGAGAGGTCAGTGGGGATTCACTCTTGTGTAACCCTGAGTGCTAGATGCAGTGCGGGTAGTGGCTGAGGTTTCTTCCTTGTCAGGAAAGAGAAGAGATCACAACTTTGCCATGGTATGGTTATGTTCTCGCAGTGAGAACATGAGCCACCCACAAAAGCTTTCTGAATGTGTTTGGATCGTCCGTATGAGAACGACAGACATCAACTGCACTAGAAGTACACAAACGGCAAGGGATCTTTAAAAAGACGCTCATCGTTTGTGCAAGGTCTGTTAGGGAAACCGTTCTTTTAGCTGAAGCACCCAGGGGAAACTCCCATAACTTTTCTGTGTTCGCTCTTTTAGGAGAGAGACCCTGTCACTTTTTCCAGTTAGAACAGCTCTTTTAGAGGAGAAGATTGGAATGAGCTTGTGTATTGGAGACACTTCACTTGGGTCTGAAAAACAGTATTTCGACGCCGCTCATTCATACCTGTATAAAGTAGAGTGGCATGCAAATTCCAATTACCAATTCTCAGTGGCCTTTTCTGAATTCTTACAGGTGATTGGGTCTCCCAAGTCTGACCCCTTGTGTCATCATTCGATAGTTTAAAGTTGTGGATATAAAACTGACATATAGAGATGTGCTTGAGAGGAATCCATTCTCAAGGCCTGGATCATGATCCAGTTATTTTCCTTCTCCTGTCAACTTTTCCACTATTCTTATAATTTAAAGAAAGGCCAAACATTAAAAAAGAAAGAATAGCCTCTCTGAGTCTTGCCTTATTACTTTTATATGATGTTTTTCGATAACATTTTGTCTTTATAGATGCCCTCCTTGCTGATCTGGAAAATTCAGCCTTTCCTCTGGGTCACTATCCTGTCCTACTGACCTCTGACCCTCCGGTGAACTCTGATCCTCCATCCAGTGCTCAGGATCCTGCCCAGAACCGACCACTCCCTCCAGCATACACCCCGCAACAAGTATGCCATAAGCACCATTTTTTTTAAACAAATATACATCTGATGTAATGTTTCTAAGCAATATATAGAGTCAAACGATTTTTATTCATCTGTTTCATAGACTGTTTCTGCTGCGATGAAGTCGAATGGCTCTCAGAACTCAAACCCAGACAAACTTTACAGGTATTTTAGCTCCCAAGAGCGTAATGTCCTGAATAATACATTGATTTTCACACATGGTACATCGTTCAAATAAAGACTGAAGTTAGTTTAGATGATCTGACTCTTCATATGCCCTATGCACATACATTCTATTCTCAACATAATTTCCCTTTTCTGTAACACTATAATAACCACATCTTATGAATCATTAGTTAAGCATTGGTTAATAGTTAATTCATGATTTATAAAGCATTGGCCCTACATTAATAGACATTAGTAAGCAATTTATAAATCTATATTTTAAATTTTAAAGCATATCTATAATGTGTTTAATAATTCTATTTTCATAATTTATTAATGATCAATTTATAATTTCTAAATTAAGTATTACATTATTTACAAACCAGTTATTTAAGCGTTTTCAGTGGTTCATAAGATCATTTAGAAAGTCTAAGTAGATTATTTAGACATACAGTAATAGTTACTAAGTGTGTAAATAAATGCTTTATTAATGTATTCCTAGTGTAATTCGTGATTAATTTGAGTAGTTATAAAACGTTTAGTAGTGGTCAGTGAACTATTTCTGTGAGCTCCTCTAACGTGAGGACTATTTATGCCTCAATGCTTTTGCAAAGGAGATTTCAAGGCTCAGTTATCTTCTAAACAGAAAAAAAGAAACAAACACTATACAGAGTGATACGGAACATAGAAATATATATTTAAAAATGCAAAAAAAAAAACTGTACAACTGTACACTTGATATTAAATGAAAAACAAACCACTGCAGTGTGATAGAAAAAAAAAACTGCACACCTCTAGAATACATAACTCTGCAGTAAAATGAAACTAAGCCTCTGTAATATAATATATAGCCTCTCATATAAAAATAAATTTCTGTAAACTGTAAACATTGCTGAATAAAAATGTACCAGTGCCAACACTGGATTACATGAGTGAGTGCCAAAATACAACATGTTTTCTGTTTTTTTTTCTTTCTTTTTTTTCTGTCCTGTTCATGTTTGAGTTTCTTTGTTGTTCTTCTAATCTGTTAATAAAGAATATGCACGTTACATCACGGTCGGTCAGAACGATGGTGGTCACGCCTACTGAGTGGCAAAAAGACTGAGCCCCAGCATTTTCAGCGCGAATGCCGTGAAAAACACAAAACAAAAACTTTGGAAAGTGCTTTACGATTGACTATACTACAAGCACAATTACATGTGACAAGAAATCTGAGTTATATATTTGCATACACACCAGTAAGTTGAACTCACAAATATCAGCTCATTGAAATACCCCATTTTTCCACTTTTACATGCAAAATAGTAACCATGACAACGCAAGCAAACCGTGGCACGTTTACATGACTTTATTAATAAATCGGGCCATGATCCTGTGTGACAACAAAACAGTCATTTGCGTATCTGACTCTGAATATTTCATTTGTTATGTCGGTTGTGATGTTAAATAAAGCTTGCAACATGTCAAGAGGAAACTTACACGCCTGAGTCACCAGAGTGCACAACACTGACCATTGTGGCCACTGCTATGTTATGTGTGTATGGGTTGCACACACAATGGCTCCAGCCCCTAACCAGAGTCCAGTGTTGGCTCCTATGTTTCTAAATTATTGAGTTGTTCTTTTCAGGTGCGTCTGTGTCACAGTGTATGGTTTATGTTCCCTAGTGTCCACTAGAGGACCTCTTTCCCCACGGTGTCATTCAATTTGGAACTGCATTCCCCACAGTCCTTGTCTGCGCTCATCACTGTTTATTGCTGTTCCCCATCATGATGGTCTTGGTCTGTGTATAAATACCCTGCCTGTTTAGTGTTTGTTACGGAGTCCTTGTTATACGTCACACTACTTCTGAAGTCTTGCATGTTCTTATTTTGTTTCTGTCTTGGATTTTTACCCTTGCCTGGACTGTTGTGAGTACATATTCCCCTAATAAATTACTGCTCTTGGATCTTACCTGTTTTGTGTGTACGTATTGTAACAGAAGGACCTCTTCCTCAGCCACAGAGAGGGAGAGGACACTGTAGAGGAGGAATTTTCAACCTAGAGACATTCCTCCTCATATGACCATTTTTGAGTGGTTTTCACTGTGAGGCGGATTGACTGAGGAAAATATGGCGTTATTCTCCTGTTAAATGTCGAGAGCGCATTATTGTAGCGCGAAAGTACATTAATGTAATGCACGAGCGCGAATCTCTCTGCTCGCGCAGGGGAACTGGGCGTGTGCTCTCAGATACACGCTGCTCTTGTAAGAATTTTCTCTGGGCTCGCTTAGAGAATATGCCTGCACTTAAAACATGTTCATTGCAATCTCGAATCTCTCCTCTCCTCTAGACCTCTCGCCTTGGTCGCCGGCTAAGTCATTATTTCCCATTTTTGTTCCCCTGCATGGACCTGGCCCACCATCCCTCCCCCTGATCCTCCGCCATTCCACCTCCCTCCTGAACTCTTGTGTTGTGTTTTAGTTATGTCTTGGAGCATCTGGTAACCGCTCCGTAGAGAGGGGTCGTCAGTGTCTGGATTATGTTCCCTGAAGTATACTAGAGGTCCTCTTTTCCCACCGTGTAATTCACTTTTGGAACTGCATTCCCCACAATCCTTGTCTGCGCTCATCACTGTTCATTGCACTCAGCTGTTCCCCATCACGATTGTCTTGTTCTGTGTATAAATACCCTGCCTGTTTAGTGTTACCCCAGAGGCGTTACTCCTTGTAAGGCTGTTATGACCTTCGACTCGATCTCCCATGTGAGTGTGGAAATGATTACTTTCAGGCGTTCGGCTGGATCTAAAATACGAGATAATTTATTAGGTTTGATGTTCTTGGAACCGAGAGAACAAAATCAAAACATCCGAAAAAAAGTGCCCACTGAGCCTGCCAAGAATCGAGTCTTTTAGCAGACCTAATATGTTCAAGATTCTTACGATCCTTCCAAACAATAAAAGGTACCCCTGACCCTTCTAAGCTCATGATGATAAACCGCATCGAGCTACTGATCAATAAACATGCCATTACAAAATATTGTGCAGAGCCTGTTTGTGGAAGAAGACAGTTGCTGCATAAGCGAGTGAGTTGAAACTCATTATAATATGCAAAACTGTTATCCACTCACAGCGGTGGGCGTTTACTTCCAAATCTTCAATGAGAGACGCCCATAAAAACTGAATGTTTTTGAGCTAGGCTCAAAACTAGGGCAGAATATATCCTATTACTTAATTATTTGGATGTTTTGTAATGTAAAAATCAAGTGAACATCATAAGCTGACCTCAGACAACAATATAAAAAAAATTAAAAAGCCAGTTCATGACCCCTTTAAATCCAAACTGTCACTTTCACACACACACACAGACACAAAAAGGGCCTGACAGCCCTGCAGTCTCTCCCTCTCTCTCTCCCTCAGAAGATTTATATTATCAAGCAGCCAATAAGTAATGTCCTAAAATCTTCATAGCCACATCCTAGCAACCAGTTACAGCACTCTAGCAACCGTAGGTCATACTAAATAACTATAATAACTCAATAGAAAAACTCCATAATAATTATCTGTTACTATGTTATAGTAAATAAATACATGCTGACATCTCAGACCCCTGAGTGATGCGTCAAATTGTGCGGCTCATTGAGGAGAGTGCTATGACTTTTCTTAGCGATGGTGTTTGCCCCAGGGGCAAATAATTAGGTAAAAAAAATCAAATAGATTTAACATTGTTACAAACTTTGACAACTCGTAGCACTGACCGATGATTTCTCAGAAACTTATAATTTGAATGTTCTGTAAGAACATACCTCGCAATGGGGTAAAACTTGCATCCCTGATAGGTGAGTCCCCAGCAGCGGTTCGCCTAATCAGGCCACTATGTAGCTCAGTCCCTGACACATCTGGTCCTTGATAGTTAGTCCCTTTCTTGAGAAGACTTTCAGGAGGCTGGCCTAAACAGGTCGCTCCAAGACTAGGCCCCAGGACTAGCTGGCCTTAGCAGGCCGCCCTGGGACTGTCACCCAGATTCAGTGCTCATAGCATCCAGATGTTTAGATTGCTATAAGGTAGTAGTCCTCTTCAGGCCTCCCTGAAGGTGGGCTCCCACATATTGTGGTTGTCAGGTAGTAGGCCACATCAGGCCTCCCTCAAGGAGAGCCTCCACATTTTGTGGTCGTCAGGTATTAGGCTTTACTCGGCCTCCCTGAAGTTCCCACATACAGTGGTTATCAGGTGGTCAGCCTCACCAGGCTTCCCTGAAGTTGAATTCCCACATATGGTTGCTATAAGGTATTAGGCCTTACCGGGCCTCCCTGAAAGCAAAGCCCCAAGCTGTTGGGTAGTTGGCCTAATCAGACCTCCCTGAAGGGAAGATCCCAAATATTGTGGCGAATATTGTGGCTGTCAGGTAGTAGGCCTCACCAGACTTCCCTGAAAGTGAGCACCCACATAATGTGGTTATCAGGTAGTAGGCCTCAGCAGGCCTCCCTGAAATTGAGCTCCCACATATTGTGGTTATCACACATATTGTGGTTATCACATAATAGGCCTCACCAGGTCTCCTTGAAGGTGAACTCCCACGTACAGTATTGTGGTTGTCAGGTAGTAGGTCTCACCAGGCCTCCCTAAAGGATGAAGTTTCCACTTATGGTGGTTATCAGGTAGTAGGCCTCACCAGGCCCCCTGTGAGTGGTTTTCCAGTGCTGCTTGGTTTAAGAAGCTATTGGCCACTTGCTAGCAGTTTAACTGGCCTTAACAGGCAGCTGCTGAAGGTGAGCTTGCGCCCTGGCTTGACTAATGTGTTCATACTCTGTTACTGATTCCCTCCCGGAACCTATTTCTTCCTGCCTACAGCCTGGTTTGCCTTCCATGTGGACCATGTGCTCTCCTCACCGAGGGTCACTATGAGCATGCAGACTCCTAAGTTTGCTCAGGTGGTCATAGGCCTCCCAGTTCAATCAGTTCTTAGGCCTTCTCGGTGCTTTGAAAGGTACATCCATGTATCGAGAAGAGTAACTCCCCTCGCTAGCAAGGGTTGTAAGCACATAGTGATAGCACTGAGTCATGCTTTCCGGGATACCCCGTCTCTGAGATCCGAGGCTGAGTGGTTCACTGCCAGCTCTGCAGTCCCTCGGGTTGGATGCCTTACCTAAAGGCAAGTGTCCAAAGGCTCTGTCTTTTGACAGACTAGAAGTGGCCATGCTCAATTGTCTTTGTAAGTGACACCAGGTCAGGCTGCCATGGTGCCATTTTTTGGTGGTACGTCCCCGAATAGTGACTGGATGGTGTTCCTTCGGGTTCCCGAGCCACATTCCCTTGAAGGGACCCCTTCTAATTTGAAGTTGTGGTCCTAGGCCTTTGTGAAGGCCCAGATAAGCCTTTCATTAAACTATATTTATGGAGGTTTCCTGTGGAAACTATAGCTTGGACTATGACCGTAGGGAATGCTGTCACTGACAGCCCAGTGTGACCTGAGGGTGAGTGGTTCTAGCGTTTCATTGAATTGCTGGTTCTGACAGTTGTCACTGCCAATGGGCATGCACTGCCCTTAGCATGGCGGCATGGGTATTTTGTTTCATTAATACAGTGTATACTTTTTTCTTTATTTACCCCGAAACAATGGAAATGCAGTGTGACAACATGCCCCATAGGCGGGGTACATTGTAACATGACGGCTTAAAATGTTATCTTATCTAATTAAAAGGTGCATATATACAAAACAAACTATGTTGTCAGTAAAATACAATTACAATTAAACTATGTTCACATAAAATATTGGCATTTTTAATAATTAAAAATAAATTCATTTTTGAGTTTGATGACAAACACACCACAAAACTCAGCTATACAGTATAGTTCAAAACTTAATAATAATTAATATTTTCTGAACAGTGACTCTCAGTCTATTCACCTTTTTCGCATGGTTCCTCAATAGAATTCATAAAAGTATAGAATAGAATTGATTTTTTAATTGTGGTGCAATTTTACTCTATAGTGTTGAAATGGCAACTTGGAAAAAACACTAAGTTTTATCATGCTAGTGTGGAAAGTTTTAAACCATGTGTGTTACAACTAGCCCCGCAATAGGTAGCAAAAAACTAGCCCCACTGAACCCTACGTTTAACTGTATTTTAAGTCTTGCCATTTAAAAAAAAAAAAAAAACATATTCTAGCTTCATACATATTTTTTTAATCAGTTCTTTGATATGGTAAGTTTCATAAAAAAAAGAATAATCAACATTTAAACAAAAAAGCTTACATAGCATTTTTGTCAAAAACTATGCCCGGTTCAGATTCAGAATGATGATAACATAGGAGATAGCTACCTAATGTTACCGAATGTTACTAAGCTTCACAGTCGTGTCCTCTTCTTGGATTTGACATTTCGTTCACATTAGGCAGTTTGGATTTATGGTGTTTAATGCTTGAAAATATTGTTGTTTTACATTTGCGTTAGCAATCTTTTATTACTTGTTTCTGTTTCTTCTTGTGTTTTGATCTGGATATTCTGTACTAGAAGATGTGTTATAGTGCCCACTACTGTATAACAATGAAAACATGAATAGCTGGAAAATTGGTTAGTGGTGGGGAAACAGTAAAGTAGATTTAAAGTAAATTCCTTTGTACACTATCATTGGACTAGCCTATACTCAAAAATCCCGATACTCAGATTTAGGAACATATCCGTTTTATTTATAAATCAATATTTTCAAATAAAGTCAGTTTACTACTAAGTACATAGTATGTAAAACCATGAGGAAAAAAAGTAATTGGCTACTCAATCAAAAAATTAAACACAACTACAAGCAAAGTATATTTAGAATACGTAATTATACTTTTGAGTATATCTCGACCAAGAGACTGAGTGCATGTATAGTCTAAATATACTTAAAAGAACACTGACGTTTTTGATTCAAGATCAAGATTGCCAAGCAACATTGCACAAAAAGTTTTTTTGATAGAACTAGTCCTTGGAATACAGGTTAAGATTGTGAGTGTTGTGGTAGGCCCTTACTAATGATTGTTTTGTAATTTTTGTTTTTCTCAGTACCGTATGTAAGCCACGCTTCCCACGCACAGCAGACCCTCCTCCTGCTTTCACCTCTGCCTCGGTTCTGGGGGGAGGGCTGAGTGAACTTGATCACTTACTACAGGAGCTTAATGCCACACAGTTCAACATAGCAGGTGAGTGCTGACTTTCTACTAACTTGTTACTAAAAGAAGTTCACTGACTATGTGCAAGAATAGAATATAACCATGCAAACCCATGACAGTCATTGGCCCAGTCTTTAAAGGGTTTGTTCACCCAAAAAATTTTGTCTAATGCATTTCAAACACGCCAATTACATTGGCTCTATAAGCGCGATCCCAATCAGTCGACATGTCTCCTTTCCCTCCTTCAGGGAACGAGGGTTACGTACGTAACCAATTTATGTTTTCTTGCTGAGGAGCCGAGACTGAACTCAGGTGTTACCAGCGGTACAGCAGAAGTGGCAGGAAGACATATTCAGGGAACGATGTTTACATATGCAACCAAGATGTTCCCTTTCAAAGTCACTATGAGCTACCAGTCTAATCACGCCACATCGACTGTCTAGGAAATTAGCCAGAGAAACAGATTATGCGCATCTGAAGTTTAAGTGGCTGAGTGAAGATAGTAGTTCGCGTTTAGAAAAGTTTAGACTGTCTGGGAAGGTGGATGAATTTTGTCCAGTGAGGCCTGGAAATCACCTGTGTCCAAGTTAATGCCCAAAATTCCTGAACCCATGATTTTAACCTGTTGGCAATTGCCAAATGACATTATGAAATAAATGCTTTTCTCCAAAACACGCTGGCCATAATTATTGGCTCCCTGTTATTAAATACTTTTTGCAACCTCCTTTTGCCAATATAACAGCTCTGAGTTCCCTCTCAGTCGCTCACGTTTGACGTAGTTGCACCATTTGTCTTTCGTTTTGGAGCCAATCTTGGAACTGGCAGTGTAAAACCTTGCACCCCTCAGCTCCCTCTTGTGTCACCAGCCGGCAGCTTGATGTGGTTCGAGGACCCAATTACTCCTTCTCATGCACCCCCTGCCGATCCATGGAGACAGTTAAGTGTTGCACCTTCGGGCTCTCTTTTTCCGTTATGAAGTTGGACTCATTCCAACACGTCTCTCATAAACTGTCTAGAGATGAAGGTGGTTGAGAACGCCTTGTGGTTCTTTCTTCCACCTCTAAAGGGCTGCCATGTCCTTGTCCGCACGGACAACATGTTGGTGGTTTCCTACATAAATTGCCAGGGCGGTCTGAGATCACGGAACCTTCATGCACTGGCAGAACGCCTGCTTGTATGTGTTCAGTGCAACCTACTCTCGTTGAGAGCGGCGCGTGTGCCAGGCCATCTGATCAAGCGTATCACGTCATGCCTGCCAAACCAGTGTTTCATCCCACTGAAACCGCCTGCCCAGAGTCTCGTCCCCCCAAGCCCGAGCCTCTTCACGTCAGCCCTGCCGAGCCCGAGCCTCTTCACGTCAGCCCTGCCGGGGCTGTACGTCCTCATCCATAGTGGCCAAACCGGGCCCCTACGGAAAGCCCACTAAGGTGAGTGACCCACCTCTCACTTGGGTAAGTACTGAGCTAGATGCTCCATATGTAGTGTATTGTACACGCTACAGCTTTACTAATGGTAAACCTGTCTACCCTTAGGCAGTTCTTTATTTCTGCCACCAGTCACCTCATTTGTAGTAGCTCCCCCCTCTCAGGTTGGCTCTATTGCAATGACGTCTTTCCACGTGTGGTAATTCTCGAGAGGCAAGTCCATGTGATGTGCTTCTACATGTTAAACTCCCCAAGAGTAGGATGTGGTTCTTTCTCCCAATTGGGAGGCAGAGTGCTTCCTCTGTGCAACAGTAGATGTTTTATTCATTAGGAAATCAAGCTAAAGAGACGTATTTCCATTGTAAGCTCTTTTTGATCACTGTGTAATACGTAAAAATTATTCTGAGCTTGCTAGGGATGCTGGGTAGGTTACGTTGTCAAGGGTGCACCTGTTAGCCGGCGCAAAGTAGTTTGCCGACATCTGCATCACCAGGACCTTTTAACTCGGTCTAGCATTGTGGCGTTTTCCATAGGCACCCTTAGTGTCAGTATTCGACACCATGACATACCTTGAATCCTCAGGACAAACCTGAGCGTGTGATGTCCGTATGCCTGGGGGCATGGCCAGACCTGAAAATTGCACATGCCAATTTCATTAACATTTCTGAATGCTTCAGAGGTGTTTGGGGCTCCCAAGAGTCACCCTTAGTGTCAGAATTCGACACCACGTCTCTCTCCTTCCATCAGGGCACGGAGGCTACCTATGTAACTGACACAAGATGGGTGTTTTCAACTGCTTTATCTGACGTGCTAAAGTCATGAAGGTCCCACCCCTAAACCAAGACCCTAAAAGATCAAAATGCCCATCAAAGGTCGAACTGATTGGGTAACACCCACAAGTGTTCTGCAGAGAAATATTTCTGCATGATCTTGTGGTAATCAACTACAAATCAAATGTGCAAATGTTAGCTTAAAATCCACTTTTCCAACTACGTGTGCTGTTGTCTTTCATCAAAATTTCAATGCTGATCCAACATACTTTCATCAATGAAATGTCAATCTCAACCAAAATGATGGTTTGGAACAAAACTTAACATTGTATTAATATCACCTTGCTATCCTCAAGCATTCATGCACTCAAGCATTCTATTCTGGGCAGAATTACTCTAAAGCATTTGTTGTCCCTTTGTCTTTCTTAGATGAGATTTTGGCTCAATTTCCCAGCACCAAAAAAGATGATAAGTCTTCAAAGTCTGGTCCGTCCTCAACTTGGTTAGTGCACTGATATATTTGCTATATATATTGATCTCTATACAAATTTTTCTACATATTCATTTTCCATCTCTTATGACCGGTATGAGATTACATACCTACTACATACTAACTGATAGCATTTCCCTGCAGACATTTTTTTAATAAATATCTTTGTATGCATTAATGAAACATTCTGGAAGAAAAGTTAAATTCACAGTAATCAAATTTGTATGGGTGTAGACTGTATACAATCAAAAAGTATTTATGGCTGTTGGACAGTGATGGTGATTTTTTTTCTCTGTTTCTAGCTCAGCGAAACCGTCAGCTACATCTGCTACATTAGAGCTGGACAAACTAATGGCATCTCTGTCAGACTTCAGAGTCCAAAGCACAGTATGTTTGATACACAATTTTATGCATATAAAGGTGATGTTTGTTATGTTTGCACCACTAGCACCACCAGATAGAAATACAAAATTAATAATTGTTTTCAAACTGGTAACTCAATAATTAGTAACTGCTATTGGCTTACTGATAGTTAACTTATGGCGCTTTTCCACTGCATGGTACGGTAAGGCACGGTACGGTATGGCACGCTTTGATGCTTTTCCACTGCATGTTACAGTACAGTTCTATACTTCGCACTTGTGGCGCTTTCCCAGTGCATGGTACGGTACGCTACGGTATGGCTCGCTTATAACCAATAAGTAACCAAGAATGAGGAGTTGGGGTGGAGGAGGGATGCTTGAAAAACGGTTGCGGAACAGAGGTAAGTTGGCTCTATAAAAGCCTCCTCTCAAGCTAACTGGGTAGATTATCTGTACAGGCTCCTTCCCATCTTTTTTAATAAAACATAATTTCTCAGGTTCACACATACAATCAGATATAGTATAACATAATTCAATCTTAGTATAACATGTGCTTATTCAAGTTCAATCTTTTTTAATAAAACGTAATTTCTCAAGTTCACACATACAATCAGATATAGTATAACATGTGCTTATTTGGTGTGCTGTCCAAGGAGAGGGCTCTGAGCTTGTAATTTGCCTCGAACCCAGAGAACTACCCCAAAAAAGCAAATAATCGCTGGACAGCAACGGGAGACAGATTAAAAAAGAACCACGGGATGCCGGATTGGATGATTGTTTTTTTGAGGTGTTATTTGGAACCAAGAACGCGTGACGGGGTGGTCGGAGTCATCCACAAAGAATGGGTCGGATGGGGATTTGACATGAGAACTTCTTAAAGGTATAGCGGAGGATCTTTCCGAATTTTAGCAAATATTTTAGCTTTAGAATTTTAGCTTGATCTGTTTTGCTTTGTTTGATGATAAAGTGTCATTTTTTAAAGCTTAATCTGTTTTGCTTTATTTGATGAAATAACAATAATGAGGTGATGACAGGAGACACGGATGATGATGACAAAGACGACTTAAAGAGGTGCTGGACTGGACCAGCGATGAAGGCTCTGTGCTGGACAGGACCAGTGGTAAAGGTTAAGTGCTGGACGGGACCAGCAATGAAGGCTCTGTGCTGGACAGGACCAGTGGTAAAGGTTCTGTGCTGGACGGGACCAGCGGGGAAGGCTCTGTGCATGACGGGACCAGCGGAGAAGGCTCTGTCTCTGTATTCCAGTCTTTAAGCCATTTTTCCTCTTCCAGCTCCACTAAAATTCCCACAGACACGTATGTACTGGCACGAATCTCGTCATCCAATCTGATCCAAAAATTCTCCATAAGCACAAAGTCGTTGCACTGTGCGAGGCGGCTGACGTCGATGAAATCCTCCACTCCTCCAGGTTTGACACAGTGACATGGATGATGATGACGAAGAACAGGTGGGTGATTGAGGGAGTGAGTTCAGGTGTGGAGACAAGAAGGATTCTGGAAAGTGTGGTGAAGACGAAGACAGAATGGTGCAGACAACGACTGTGACACTACTGTGGGGGAAAAAACACCTGGACATTTCTGTATTCTGGAGATAAACATATGGATTATCATGCACATTTCTTCGGTTTCAATTTTACAATTTTTTTTACCCAAAATAGGATAGAATGATCATTACTGAGGGCTAAATACACATCAGTTTCATTCATATTGGAAGCCTGAGGGTCAGAAGCCTAAATCAGCCAGCAGGACACTGGGATTTTTTCTCACTCACAGCGGGGCTGCAGGTTGTGCTAGATTGGGCATAGCAAAATGGACTCCACCTCGTTTGAGGTATTCGAGTCTCAGCCGCTGCACCACAATGGTACATGACTCATCCACAAAAGCCATCTCAGCGTGCTTTAAGCCCAGACATGTGAGACAGTGATTATGACTGTCAGACAGAGCCAGGAATTTACCGCATCCAGAAACAGTGCTTGTTTTTTTTTTTTTTGAAATAGCTCTTTTATAGTGCTGAAGCGCACAGGGAAATGGTTGCTCCACAGCATGCAAGACTATTGGACCATCTCTGAGAAAGAAGGTCCTTCCTCAGAGGAAGGGGTCAGGGAGGGACTGTCATGAGGAGCATGATTTCTGGGAATCAGTTGATATGCCAATGCAGTTAGGGGCCCGCCTACACCCGTCACTCCATGCCCGTTGTACGTGGCACCCCAGCCAGTGGCAGAGGCATCTGTGAACACCACAGCATTCTTGCACACCTGTTCCAAGGGCACTCCAAACCGCAGAAACAAACAGGTCTGACTACGGGCTGAAAGTGAAGATGCAGGACCTTGTACTGATGTGCATTGGCTCGTTGAATTACACTCAAAGTAGATTGACTCTGTAGTGAGATTCCTATTAGTTGGATCACTCCAGCGTGGCATCAAACGTGACCGAAAGGGATGTTGCAATGGTTCTGGGCTCAGGCCAAATTGTGAGCTCAAATCCCTCTCCTGGGAAAGCAAACCAAATATGCTTACTTTCTTTACTCTATCCGAGTATAAAGTTTGAACTCGTGAACCAGCCAGTGTTGCCTTGAAGTTGTTATTTGTGTGTGCACTGTTGGCTCTAGTTTAGAAAATAATGGCATGTGCAGAACTGCACAAAAATTTAAAGTCAATGGACAACTCCACAATAACAATTTTTGGTGTGCACAACCAACTAAACATGCAGATGCAGCTAGTATAACAGTGAATGTCCACTGAGCGCAAAAACTGAAAATGCTCAAATGTCTCTGCTATGGGGTGTGTCTGTAACGACTAGCGAGTCTTTAATTTAATTTTTATTCCAACACAAATGATCTTACCATATAAACAATGGTAAATGGTAAAATGGTAAATGGACTGCATTTATATAGCGCTTTCATAGACCCAATGGTCACCAAAGCGCTCTACAATTTGCCTCACATTCACCCATTCACACACACATTCATACACCGACGGCGACAGCAGCCATGCAAGGCGCCATCCAGCTTGTCGGGAGCAGCTGGGGTTAGGTGTCTTGCTCATGGACATCTCGACATTTGGTCAGGTGGAACCGAGGATTGAACCACCAACCTTTCGGTTTGTAGACAACCCACATGAACCACTGAGCCACTGCCGCCCCAATATATACAATATCATCACAAATACAAGAGATTACAGTTGCCAAGAGGTAAGCTTTGTTTCTAAATGCCCCATGTAAAGATATACAGCATAAAAATGTAACAACTGCCCAACCTTTTTACATTCTTCACTTTTTACCGCTCTCAGTGCTTTTTCTGTTCCGCTGTCAGTCCCACAATTCGCCACGTGTGCGTTGAACTCAACACCCATAACAATGAATTGAAAACGCTCACTTTGCTGCTTTGATTCTACACCATGGGACACACAACGTAAATTTAGCTTTAGGACAGAGTTTACTTACACATCACCTTTACTTTGAAATATCAATATTCTTAATGTATGTTTTTAATGTTTTTTTTTTTTACCAGCCAGCAGTAACTGTGGCGGCATCTCCACAGCAAACAGCTTCTCGACCCCCTGCATCCTCTGGAGGCTCATTGGACAGCATGTTGGGTCTCCTCCAATCAGATCTGAGTAGACAGGGAGTGCCTACCTCCTCGAAGGGAAACTGTTCCACTTGTCAGAAACCAGTTGTAGGACAGGTAAAATTCTTTAATAAATCCTGAATTACTCAGTAGTTAAGTAGAGGTCAATTGCCATATATATATATTTTTTTTAATGTTTCAAAGTTTCTTATTGGAGGTACTGTTATATTACACATTTATAAAATGTAACATCTAGGTTCCAATACAAGAGTATATAAACTGAGAAAGTTCTGTACATTGTGTTTTACATTTTGAGGTATAAATGATGAGATTCAATGAAGATTAAGGGGGCTTTTACACTGGGCTCGTTTTCTGCGGTCCGAGCCCGAACATGTTTGTTCCCAGGCACCCCCCACGGCATTGGTCTGGTTTCACACTCAGCTAGATTCTATTGAACCCTGGTGCGTTTGCGTGCAGATTGTGTCATTGCAACCATGCCCGGCGCATGATAGAAAACAGAACGTGTGTCAGTATTGTGTTTTTTATCAATTCACTGCTATTATGCGCAGTTGAGTGAACAATACAGGTTTACTGTGGATGTGTCACATAAGGTGGCCTTCTGCTTCTTGCAAACGGATACTTTTGAGGATACAGTGGATTTCCAATTTGGTGCCCTGATTTCACGCGCAATGCACGAATACACAGCAGGCTCACTCTTGCTTGTATCCAAGGTAAATCATCAACACTATCATCCCTCACAAGTGTTTTATTTAACTGAATACATCACAATAAGCTAAAACGCACTTACTTCCTGAACAAGTGAGCACCCGAGTACGTGCTGCTTTCACATTCACACGAAACGTGGCACGGTTCATGAGCAACCGAACTCAGACCACCTCCTCCATGTAGTCTCGGGTCGGTACCTCAGTGCACACCCGGGTCCCCTGACAGCGTTCACATTTGCGATTTTTCATGTGAACCGTGCCCCATTCCGAACTAAACTGCCAGTGTGAAAGCCCCCTATGTCAAGCAACCTAGGTGTCTGACATTAACCTTTTGTCTTTATGCACCTCTTGAACAGTGTCATGGTCCCTAGTTAAGCTATGATAATGTGAAGGTATGGGCGATACTGTCAGGCTGATTGGATTAGCATCTATGCATTTGAATGACACTATTATGCTGATGAGATCAGGGTTGGGGAATTTCCGGGAACAAGCTGACTTGCGTACTTCATTTACATGCTTTGTTTAGAGTGTCTCCACCTCTATTTTAATCCCTCCCCCTATATAAACTACAATATACAAAGCCTTAGTTAGACTTGATGACTGCAACTCGTGTTCTCAATAAAGAATCCTGCTGAAGATACTACCAAGTCTCCTGGTCTTCGCTTCTGACTTTACTACACTTTTGGTGGAGGAGTTCTAATTCTCACAAAATACAAATTTAGACACTTAAAAGTTAATTCTTGTAAACTGTGATCGTTACAGACACATTAGCAATGCTCTGTGTTGATTGTCTGTAATTGTATGCTGATATAGAAACAAATATGCAATTAATGTTCTTACAAGAAATAGTCTTTTCTGGTTGGAACTGTCATTTTCTCGTGAGGGGCGTGAGACATTTATTGAATGAAACACTTGATACTGTGGATGATTGGATAGTATCTAGTAAGAGAAACAACAGCAGAATTGCTGTTTCTTTTATCCACAGCTAGAATTTACCTAACATGTTTCTGATCCATGAAGAATTATCTTCATTCATCTGTTGTAATTTTGCTGAAAGACCAAGAATGTCTCGTTGGATTTTGTTCAAGTCTTCTATTGGATCTATTAACCCAGTGCTGTTCAAGGCCGATAATGGTGCTGCTCCCCCTTGCGCTACAAGAATATAATCCAAGGCCACTCTGTTCAGTAAGATCATTATCTTGTGCAAAGCAAGAGTGTCCGTGATGTTACCCAGGGCCAAAGCCGTATCATTGGCCAATTTCTGTCCAGAATTCGATAAGCTTGATCAAGGGCCTGTATGACGCCATAATATGGGATTAATGCTCCATGAGTTATTGACCACCATGTTTGTGCACAAGTGAGTCCTGGAATGCAGCCATCTTCTTTGTTTGTGGTAGAAGCTGATTTTTTTTGGTGTGGAGAGCTTGGGGTGGAGTGTGCATTTTAGACAGTAGAACAGTAGAACAGACATCCCTGGGTAGGATGTTGTAGACAGAAGTTCCACATAACCAAAAAGTGCCAGTCGGTGGAGGAATCATACGCCACTGAATTATTGCAAAGAGTTTCGGGAGGGATGGACACCCTTCTAAGCCCTTTTCTTTTTTTCCTGCTGATGGAATAATGTCCACATTGGATTCTGTTCTCATTTCGACCACAAAGCTGGAACATTCACATGGAATTTCACCCAAGGGAGCCGATGTTGAAATAATTCATAATTTCCCATGCACCCGGGTATAATCATTGGCAAAGGTAGATCTTTTATGATGGAAGTAGCTGAAGTTAGGTTGCAGGATGGTAATCTAGGAATGCAACATGGAAAAGCTGGCGGAGTTGTGATGTTGTGACATGTATGTTGTATATTCCACTGCTATGAACCTTGAATAAGGTACACGTGTTACAGTTGGAGAAGTGTGAAGTGTGTACCTTGATCTGAGTCAATGCAATCTGGTAATCTTCAATTGGGGATGAAATCAGTCACAAGAAATTTAGCAGTACTGTATGTGTAGCTGTAGCACACCTTGTTGGATAAGCTTCTATCCATCTTGAGAACTTATCTATTACAACCAAAAAGTCAGTTTTTCCCTTACAAGCAGGCAACAATATTTAGTCAACTTGCAGGTGACGAAATGGTCCTGGTGGAGCTGGGGTATGTGCTGCTTCTGTAGTTGCTGCTGGCACATCCAGCAGAAGTTAGAAATTGTCTGCTTTGCCAAATGACTCCAAAATTATGAATTACCCCAAAAGCATACCTAGAATCTCTGTAGATATTTGCAACCGATCCTGAAGCTAGTGTGCATGCTCTAGTTATGGCTACTAGTTCTGCAGCTTGAGGTGAAAAATTATCTGGAAGACGACCTGAAGCTACCACTTAAGTGGTACTTTAGTTACTTAAGTTACTGCATAACCTGCTCGTCTGTTACCTTGAATGACTTGAGCCGAACCATCAACAAACAATTTCTGAATTCACGAAGGGAGTTTCTGTTACTTTATTTGTAGGTGTGTATGTAAGTGTAACACAATCATGAGTCATATCTCTTTTATCCTCTGACAAAATTTCAGTCATTGCAGACATGATACATGAGGATGGGTTCGTGATTGTCACATGCTGTAAAACTTCTCTGATCAACAGAGGTTAACTAGTTAACAACAGACTTGTTAACCTTCCTTGGCAGAGGAAAGGATTACACAAATTACTAGCACTTTACGCTAAAGTGCTTACCTTCAGAAACAGAGGATAACCAAATCTTCACTGCCGAAAAAGAGAATAACCAAATATTAGCAAGTAATGCTAATCTTCCCTGCCTGAACAGAGGATAGCCACTTCTTCCCTGCCGAAACAGAGGATAACCATTAAATCATCCCTACCTGAACAGAGGATAACCAATTCTTTCCTGCCAAAACAGAGAATAACCAATATTAACACATAATGCTAATCTTCCCTGCCCAATCTGAGGATAACTTTAATCTCTAAAAGAAAACTTTAGAGGATAAATTAGTTAACCAAATACTACAGCCTACTGTCTGTTAACTCTTCTCTGACACCATAGAGGATAACAAAATTGAACTGGTCTTAAAAGTTCTTTTGGATATCACCAACCATTGGTTTGTACAGAAAGATTCAGTCTGCAACTTGTTGAGCTTGAAGTTTCAATCATCAAAACTGTAGAACACTCAGAAGCGAAGACCAGGAGACTTGGTTGTATCTTCAGCAGGATTCTTTACTGAGAACACGAGTTGTCGATAGTTGCAGTTATCAAGTCTAACTAAGGCCGTGTACATTGTTGTTTATATACCTTTCAAGGGAGAGGGATTTACATAGAGGTGGAGACATTCTGAGATTAAGCATGAAAATTAAGTATGGAAGTCAGCTTGTTACCGGAAATTCCCCAGCCCTGATCTCATCAGCATAACTGTGTCATTCAAATACATAGATGCTAATCCAATCAGCCTGACAGTATTGCCCATACCTTCACATTATCATAGCTTAACTAGGGACAATGACACTGTTCAGGAGGCGCATAAGGCAAAAGTTTAATGTCAGACACCTGGGTTGTTTGACTTAATCTTCTTTGAATCATTTATACCTCAAAACGTAAAACACTATGTACAGAACTTTTCTCAATTTATATATTATTGTATTGGAACATGGATGTAACATTTTACAAATTTGTAATACAAGAGTACTACCAAAGTATTTATTTAGGTCTGTAAGTTAAAGTCTTGTTTATTTTCTCCTTAGAAAAAAAGATTTTTTTAAAACACTTTAAAAACAGACCTGTCATTATCTTTGGTTGTTAAGTTTAGTGGTTTACATTTAAGTTACATTGAAGCAAGTAAATTAAATTACATACACTAGACCAACAGTCTCAAAGCGAGATCCACTAGTCAGCAAAGTTACTATAACCATGGAAAAAGAAATGCGCCCAAAATAACTTGGCTGTAACCGCCCACTCCCCTATTTGAATGTGACAAACAAATACATGGTATTTTACATTTATTGTAATTGACTTAGTTTTCTTTTACCTATATTTTCAAATTTTCAAAATTTGCTTAAATACTTTGTAATGTTTGCATTTCATAAATTTGAGTTGGTCGGTATGTTTCATGGCTTAGAACTCTTAATTGATTTTTTTTTAATGCCTGGAGAAAAGTGAATGAAATACAACAAAATAGGGGATGGTCAACTGTATTTATGTGCACTTCTCATTTAAATGACAATAGTAATTTTAAAAATTCTTATATCTCTTCTTCTTCTTATATCTCTTAGGTGGTAACAGCTCTGGGACGTGTTTGGCATCCGGAGCATTTTGTTTGCTCTGAGTGTGAATGTGAGCTTGGCAATTGTAATTTCTTTGAGAAAGATGGTCGACCATACTGTGAGCCCGACTACTTCACCCTGTACTCTCCTCACTGCGCACAATGCAACAAGCCAATACTCAATGTAGGTATACATTTATGTGTTATAATTAAGAACTTAAAGCTGTACATGAGCTAAAAGTTCAGTAGGAACATGTTCATTTAATCCAACAAAACACAATGCTAGAGCAAGCATGCATCTAAACACTTTTTACGGCAACCCAGTTTCTCCTCCACCCCAACTCTTCGTTACATTTAGGTCCTGTTTCCACCTGGTATTAAGATGCATTTTGGTCGAATGGATCACAAGTGGACAAGGGAGACGCATATCTGTTTAACCTGGTATTTTAATTTGTCTCGTTTGTCCACTTTCGACCACTTCTGTCCTGATTACTTCAAGGGGAGCGTCTGTGGGTCCCTTTGATTCCGTCAAGTTTAAATGCCGTCTGACAAGGACACTTAACAATAACACATCCCACAATGAATGTGCAGTTCAGTAGGCAGTCTTTAGTGGCTGTTTGAATGCAGTCAACCACATGAGCATTTCCACTGCGTGGTCGAAAATGGACAAGCTCAAAACTTTTTACACTTTGTTTCCAACTGTATTTAGCCTCATCCACATGTGATAAGATCATGCAAAACACATCTTAATATCAGGTATAAACAGGGCCCTAGTTATTATAAATATTAAGTAAGTCCACTGGGTACTTGGGTTGCATCTTGATCTCCAGCTCTCAATTATGGACAGCAAGGCAAATCTGTTTACCTTCACTTCAGATCAAGGATTATAACATGTCAACTCCTAAAATGAATTGTAATGCTAGCTTAGCAATTCTCATTTGACTGGAAAGCAGAGACAACACGAAATCGTGCCCTGAGCTCTGTGATGAAGGAGCTTATCAATGACTTGACAAAAATAATAATAATTTATCTTTTTTAATACTTTCTATATAAGTAAACCATCAGATTGAAAGGTGATTCTCACAAAACTAATTTCTGCAAGCTTTTTTCAAGGCAATTTAAGTGTTTTTCGTAAAAAGGATGTCAAATAACCAAATCAAATAAGGAGTCCATGAAATTCATAAAGGTATGAACACCAAAGCATCCATGATAAAAAAAAAACCATTACAGATTTTTTCCCCCCAAAATTCACAATGTATAGTTTATGCGTACAGTGCAACAGCAAAGAGCTTGTTTATATTTAGGACAAGTCAAGTTGAAATACTGAACAGGACCACATGGAGATGCTAAAAAAAAATACTGCATATACCTACTACAGTAGGTTAAAATTATATGTTACAGATATAAAATACAAGAATAGACATAAATGTCTGTTAATGTCGGCCTATATAAAAACGTATTATTTATAGTGGGGGAGAACGTCCGATTGTGAACACGTGGCAAACACAAAATAATTTTGCTTTAAAGGGGTGGTTTATTCCAGTTTCACTTTTTTGATTTTAAATAATGTGTAATGTTGCAGATGGTGCATTAACAGTATCTGCAAAGTTGCAGCGCTGAAAGTTCAATGTAAGCAGAGATATCGTCTTTTAAAAACCAGGAAGTGTAAACGCCTACAAAAACGACTCGATTGGGACTACAACGGGTTATGGTACGTCACTAACCCGCACATTTGCATCAACCACTCCCTTCGGAATATGCAGGAAATGGCATGCGCATATTTCAGCAGCACGTCGAGTGAGTTGTGTTCACGCAGCTGTCAGGTCTTCTGTGTTTCAAGCTTCCCACGGATGCTATACTTCATCAACAATGGATACAATTTATGTTTGATTATATTCCTGAAAGTGACGATCGTAATCTAGCTCTCTGTGCTGCGCATTTTACGGAAGACAGCTTCCAGAATCTCCACGAGTTCAATGCAGCAAGAAACTGTTAATAAACAATGTTTCCCCGTTAAGGTAATAAGCGTTAACCTTCCAGACAACGTGAGCGACAGTTTAGCCAATCACAACACACCCGCCCAAACTAACCAATCTGAGCCCACGACGTGTTTCTGAGGGAGTGTTTTCATAGAATCAGGAAGTAAACCGCTCGTTCAGGGGACAGAGGAGAGCGCGGCTGACGATAAAAGTGAAGTTTATGAAAAATAAGACTTTTTAAAAAAGAAAAACCACGAATGTTATATTGCACCCCATAAACACAATCATGCAAAGAAAAAAAGCAATGAACCACACCTTTAAATTTCCTCTGATGATGACGTAATCAGAATGCACACGTCAGAGGCTATAAATAGATGTGTGACATCAGGTCGTTTTGTCTGAAGAACATTCTGAACACGCCCTCAGTGTGGCAATGAAGCACAGCATCTTGTTCCCGCTTTTTCGGGGAACAGGGTTACAGTCATGTAACTCGAGACTTTCCCTTTCAAAAGCTACTCTCAATGCTGCTCTTGATTTGAAGAGTCTGGACCCCTCAAGGTTGTGTAGTGTGTGTGCACAAACACAAGAAGGGCCTCAGACATGAGCTTGGGATGCCGACTCAAGGACGTGAGAGCCCGGAGTTAAGCCGGACCTTGGAAGAATACACATATGGGAATTCTTAAGAGGGGAATCAAAACTTAAAACACACAATTTATACATATAGTCTAAAACAGAGGCTGACCAACCGGGTATGTACACAAGTACAAGACCTGTTTCCACGGCATCTGACTTCCGAGGATGCCGAAAAAAAAACTCACCCCCAGGGTTCACCCGCCAAAAAACTCACCTGAGGAGCCAAATAAACACTCGTATCCCATCCTCAGAGGGGAATGGGAGTGAGTCCGCACTACTCTAGACGGAGTGACGCAGGGATTTGCGGACGTTCCCAAGGTGGAGCATGTGATTACCGTGCATTTATGTCTACAAAACTCTGCCACCTGGTGGAATCACAGAGGCTCCTGTGCAAAGCGTGTACCTCGTGCTTGACAGTGAGAGCTTACACTACTGCTGAGCCAGAGCTATTGTAAACTCTATCCATTACTGCTCAGGCCCTGGGTCTGGTGATCTCCATGTTGATGCAAACTTTGCAGAGATGAAGGATGCAGAGAAAAGTACTTTCATGTCTCAATATTCCTCAGCACAGACCGTTTCTTTTGGTTTGGCTTCGAAGGACAAGAATATCACTACAAGGTGCTCCCTTTCGGGTTGTCTCTGTCTCCTCGGGTCTTCACAAAGGCTGTGGATGCTGCCCTTGCCCTGTTCGTGCCAAGATCGTGCTCAGTCAATGCTGAACTGCTTGAAATTGTTCAAACGTAAGACATGGCATATGTGACCTCTAAAGCATTGGCTTTAGACTCGAGTCCCAAGATGGGCATGGCACTGGGACAAACATCACGTGGTTATCATGCCTGTCATGGCCTATGGAGGCAACTGGCCAAGGCAGATACATGGTGTAGTGAGGAGGAGTACAGCCAAGGGATCGATCCGTTTGAAGACAAGTGAGTAACCTCCCTTTTTATTATTTCTTTTAGTAAATAACTAAAAAGAGTTACTGTGCAGTTTGCTAGCAATAATTTATTGCTTGCTATTCTATCTGTACAACAAGAACATAATTTGTACATTCAAGTTTTCTAATAGATTTGCCATTATTTTTAGGGATGCACCGAATATTCGGCCGCCGAAAATTTTCGGCCGAAAATGGCCCAAAAGTGCATTTTCGGTTTTCGGCCGAAAGACTTTTATCACCGAAACAATACGGCCGAAATATTGTGATGACGCAAACAGAAACCGCGAGCCGCACGTGCTTGTCTGAAGCAACGTGTCTGAGGTGTGGACGCATTTCAGTGTCTCTGAAGCCGCGAGGAGACGGAAGCCTTGTTTATCCACCTATATCTGCTCTAAACCATAGCTCTAAACAATGCGCGCCGCCATGACGACCACTCCGGTTGCGTGCGGGTCAAGAGCGGTGCACGCGCTGTCTGTGGAGACTCGCGCTACGGAGGCAGGCGAAAGTATAAACAAGGCAGCGCGAGTCTCCACAGACAGCGCGCGCACCGCTCCAAACGGTCGAGGCGTTTATACTTGACGCGCTCTCCGTTGTACTATTCCTTGAAACGACAGTGGACGACTAGAAACTGTCCTCTAACCATTAGGAATCGGTGAGAAGAAGAAAGATAAACACATGACAATGTTTATTTCTTTAAGTATTCCGCCACCAATACAAAAATAATCATGTAAAACCCAGTAAACCCTGAGATTATTACTTGTGACATTACAAAAAAATATGTATGGGAATTGGGAACATGTATGTATATAACTAAATTAATGCTCTCTTAAATATTTTCTACATTCACTAAACATGTTTCATTAAGTTTCATGTACATTTGTATTAAACATGGACCATTGTTCATTAAAAAAGGCTTTTATGCTGTTGTATGCTAAATTTTTAAAATGTAACTAATTTAGACATGCAAACTGGGTGCTGGTGTGATGAGAAGTTTGCACTCGGCTTTGTTTTTGAGAGAACATTTCATTTTAAAACCTTTCTGCAGGCCAGTAGATTATTATTTAGTGTACACATGAGTGGGGTCAAGTTAAACATTTTAGTTTGAATTTTATTTTATACTGTGCATTGTGCAAAATAAATATTTGCAAAGTTTGTAATTGATTTATTCTTTGAAAATGTTATATTAATTTATGCAATTGCAATGCCTTGATTTTAGTAAAGTTTGTACACAATCATAGCCATAAATGCAATGATACTAATAATTGGCATTATTTCGGTGTTTCGGTTTCGGTTTTCGGCCTTGGTTTCCTCTTTTTCGGTTTTCGGTTTCGGCCAAGAATTTTCATTTCGGTGCATCCCTAATTATTTTATGTGGTCAAGTCAAAAAAGTCCTGGCACAACACACGCCAACAAACATTTTCATTAAAATACATGGCAAGCATTGCATTGTGTTTGTATTACTTGGTCAGGATTGGCCTTTTTGTAGTTTTCCATTAGGTTGTTTATTTTAAATGCATTGCATAAAAAGTCAGTTGCTCATACCATCAACTTTGATAGTAATCTTGGCAGGGGGATAGAGTGTGTGTGTCAAATCAACAGTTTAGAAGTCTGTGTATATGAATAAGAGGTAGCATCACAAACCAACTGGAGCAACAATCTGAATGTGCTTTATTGCCACACAAGTTGACACACAACATTCAAATTTTTCATCCAGTACAAAAAAGTACAGACATGGCAATAGAAAAAAAAAAAAATAATAATAAAGATAGGCAATATGTTGTGCCCCTGTTAAAAGGGAAATAGAAAGACTTGACACAGACACGATGTGGCTTCAGTCAAGTCCAATCTTAACTATTTCTTTCTTTTAACTATTTCTTAATTCTAAATTTAACTATTTCTTAACTATATATTTAACTATATAACTTTAACTATTTTTAACAATAATACTTTTACCTTTTTTCTACAATATAAAACAAATACACAGAGAAAATGGCGGCCCCTGCACTTTTACATTAGCACCACGCTTTTAATCTCGGGCCACGTGACATAGTTAGCATACAGGCAACACTGGATCAACACTTCACGGTTAGCCTGCTAAATGTGCATATCAATTACTATAAACAATAAATTTACTCCCTACATGTTCCTTATGGTATTAGAAACGTATATAAATCGTTCAAACATATTACAGCCCACTTTCTTACCTGTTAAAAGGGAAATTGAAAGACATGACACGGACACGATGTGGCTTCCGTCAAGTCCAATGTTGTAATGAACGAACGTAACGTAAGCCGCGCGCTCCGTGCGCAGGCTGAACAAGGCATAAGCAATTGTTAACAGATCCTCCGATCACAAACCGGAACTTAAACTAGAAAGTGAAACTTATACAAACAAGCAAACACAGCATAGTATTGTGAGTTAAAGTGCATTACCCAAAAATGTTATAGAAGTTAAATAAGCATTTTAAACACATTGTTTTTTTTTAACCTCCTTAACTCACAAAGCAATAGATCACTGATCTACCGATCATATATGTATTTTCTTCCTCCTGTTTTATAAAGAAATTAATTAAATATTTTTTAACCAAACAGTGCAGCAATGCAATGAATTAAACATTTTAACTTTTAAGCTTAAGATATAAAATAAAGATTTTTAACTTGCACCTTTTTATAAACAAAATAATTATCTTTTAACTTGCATCAACCCATTCAATGTATCAGTATTACATCAATTTTATCATCCTTACAAATACAATTTAATATAATAATAACTATAATAAATATAGTTATAGCATATTTTAGTATACTATATAGTTATTATTAGCTACATTAGTTATAGTATAACGTATAGTTATTATATATTTTATACATAATATGTTTTCTTTCCTTTTTATTGTAGTCGAGAGGATGACAGAAGAGGTCATACCATCAGCTTGCTTCCTGCAGTGCAGGAGGGTCCAGAGTGCCAACAGAGGAGACAGGGGGCCAAACCAAATCCTTCCTTCATACCAGCCCCTATGACAGGCCGAGGGAGAGGAATAGACTGTGGGGCAGAACGGAAACAGGGAGATACAACACCTCATGTCCCAGAGAAGCTAGGAGCTAGGTGGAATGGACCTGAGGTGACAGACAATGCCCAGCAGCTTCCATCCTTTTCCCCAGAAATAACCCCTGGATTACAGGGTTTTATGGCTGTAACATACTCTCCTGTACAAATTTAAGACAGTTTTTTTAGTGACAAAGCTGTGAAGATAATCTGCCACAACACCAATATGAATGCAGAAAATGAGCATGCTAAGGGGAAGAAGTTTGTTTGGGAAGAGCTTTAGCCTGCCACATTCCTGGTGTATGTGGGCCTTGTCATTTATATGGCACTTCTGAAACTGCCAAGAATTAGAGACTACTATAGGAAGCGTACACTTCCCCTCTTCTATCATGACCAGAGATAGGTTCATGGCAATAAGCAGAACTGTTCACATGAGCAACCCAGAACATGACGTACCGACCAGAGAGGAAAAAGGCACCCCCAGAGTATGAGCCTCTACTGCGTCTCCATCCTCTTTACACCACTATAAAACACACAAGCAAGGCATTGTGCCACAAAAGCCAACATTGGACTCAGACAGTACATGAAGGCCAAGCCAACTAAGTGGGGTGTGAAGCTGTTTATGCTTGCAGTCTCTAGCAATGGTTACACCTGTGAGTTCATCTATTCATTCACTGGAAAGAGCCAATTAGTTTCATTGCAGGGTCTCTCGTATGATGTTGTCAGCAGTCTCATGGATCCATCATTCCTGGGCAGAGGCTATAATTTATATGTTGATAATTTCTAGACAAGCTCAAAACTTTTTAGAGACTTGTATGCCATTGGTTTTGTTGGATGTGGTACGTTCCGTGATTCACACAGGAATTTACCTAACAGAAAGAATACTGACATCACAAAGCCCCAGGGATTCAATCTGATTGATCAGACATCAGTAACTATTGTTTGTGAAATGATGGACATGAGAGAAGTGTCAGTTTGCTCTACCAAACACCAAGGCACTGTTACCAGAAACATACACAACAAGGAAACTGAGATGTGGCACCTTGCTGTGTGCTAGACTACAACAACTACATGGGAGGGACACACCTTCCCGACCAGCTCCTCCAATATTACAAAGGGTCAAAAGGTCCAATAGGTGGTACAGGACACTGCTTCATTGACTTAGCTGCAGCCAACAGCTACATTTTGCACAAAGAGATGTGTCCGACATCAGAGTGTTACAGTGTGGTGTAGGTTGAAGAAGACGAATAGGCAAAAAGTCCTGGAGTCTTCCTCAGGAGGGTTACCAGGACAGTACCAGCAGTTCAGGCGACCAGGGCGACCAGGCGACCAGCAGTGCAGGCTGTTTGGGAGGCCAAGGTGGAGACGACTATTAGGGCGGCCATGGCGGATCGTCTTTCGTGCCCCTTCTGTGGGGGCCCAGTCTGGCCACTATATGGCCGAGGACGTATAGATGAGTGGCGGGGAAACAGAACAAAGGAAGACACGTGACTAGTGGGTGACTGTGACATAGGGACACTGTCCATGTCTCACAGCCAGTTCATGGAGGAGTTGTCTGCAGACTGTGAGGTCCAATTTTGCTGGAGTTTTTTTTAAATTATGTTAATTTCATCCATTCTCAGACAAAAAAGTAAAACTTAGACTTTAAATGAGTTAGATGGAAACCTCTGGTTTTCCTGTTAAAAATTATAGTGTATGTGGCACTTGATGCTGACTGCTAGAATGGGCTACAAAAACAAAGAAAAGTACAGACGAGCCAGGTGCTCCAAAAAATATTCTAGGTTTTTAAGGGTTAACCTGTGCAACTGTGCAGGATGAAAGGGCTTTACAAATGTATAGCAAAGTCTCTCTCACCTGTTGCACAACTGTGCTCCAAACTCAAATATAGAGAAGCTGGGAAACTGTGATACTGGCTTTACAGGCTTTAAATATCTGGAAAAGATGTTTGGGTGGGGGAGAGCTCTGCACATTTCTAATGTCTTGTCTCCTGCTTTGTTGGGTTTTTTTCATGAACGTTACATGTGCAGCAGCATGTCTTACATACTCACAGCAATGTACAGTATGTGAATGTATTGGCATTAGAAAGTCTCGGTTCTTACTCTGCAGCAGAAGCTGTGTAGCAAAACTATTCCGCCAAGACCAAAAACATTAACATTTCCATATCTATTTCCATTACCAACCCAATCACTCCAAGAGTTTTCATGACAGAAATAATTAGTTCTGGCATGAAACTCTAGATAACACAGGCTGATAGGTCCTTACTCAATTGGTAGCTTTCGCATCATAATCTACATAGAGCTGCTCTTGGTTGCTGTTGCATCAGTGGTCAATGAGTTTCGGCTTAACATTTAAACAAATACTAGTTGTGTTTCTGTTAACAGTCTACAGCACGCTTTTAGAAATCAGCCTGTAGCTCCACCTGTATAGATATGCTACAGGGGGTTATTTCAAGTATATTACATGTGCATCTAATCTTACAGTACATACCCACAGTAATGTCTGTGAATGTATTGGTAGTAGCAAGTCTCTGTACTTGCTCTGCAGCAGCAGCGTAGCAGATCTGTTCCGCTAAGACCAAATGCATTAACATTGCCATATACATTATCATTACCATGACCATGACCATGCCATTCTCTCAGAGAGTTGTCATGAGAGAACTGCCATAATTAACTTTTTTTATCCCTCACTTAAGGACAAAAGTTTGTCACTATAAGGCAGGTGTTGGGGGATCTCCCAAGACATATGTCCAAGGGCTTTACAGGATCCAGCTCTGACATTGTATATCAATGTTTTTCATGTGATTATATGAAAATGATAGAGGTTCAGCTAATCTTAATGTGACCTTGCATTTGTTTTCCACACTGTTCTCATTATAGCACGGCTACAGTATTCTTGGTGCTTCAACAACGTGACTATCACACTCTCTGGGTGATGTATCCTGGGCAGCCACTAGAGTTCTTTTTCCCCCACAGGTTTCAGTCACTATTGGACTACAATCCCTATCACCCTTGCTGGACTCATTATTCATTATCACACTCAGCCATTCCCACTCACCTTGTTAGTGTCTGTCTGTTTAATCTCTTGTTCTGGAATCCTTGTATTTTGGTGGATTGCCTGTCTCAGGCATTTTGGACGCTGTCGTGAGGCATGGGTTATAATGAGGCTACTCTCAAGAATCTTTTTAACAATGCCTGGATGATCCTTTGCCTCGATGGGAGATGGAAGGGCTGAAGGTCCTGGATTTTGGGGGTTTTCCAGTTACCTAATACATTGGAGTCAGAGGGATGTACCAGAGCCTCGCCATGTTGACAACGCCACGAGTCCAGTGATCACTGTTCTGATGGTCTTGAGTCTAGTGGTCCCGAGATGGAGGAGGAGAAAGGCCTCCACAACGACTTGTCCGGTGGCTCCTAACACAGAGACCATCCCGGAGGTTACTGCTAACCCTGACATGCCGCCCAGGTGCCTTGCTCTGCCTGCGCCGCCCAGGCACCCTGCTCTGCCGGGCCCGCTCAAGCTGCTCACCCTGACTGCCCCATTCAAGCTGCTCACCCTACCTGCGCCACCCCACCGACTGGTCACGTCTGCCGATCTAGAGACTGTTCACGTCCCGTGAACATCTAAGAATCGATTTTTTCCCCCACCCCTACTATTTAGAGCATCTCGCCCGGATCCTGGAGAGACCCTTCAGACCTTTTGTGTCCATGGTTCCTGAGCCGGAGCCAGTGTATGTTCCTGAGCCTGTGTCTGCTTAATCACTTGTTCTGGAATCCTTCTATTTTGTCACCCACTTCCCAGAGTCTATTTTGGTTTGATTAAGTGTTTATTTCTTGTTTTTGGACTGCTTACATGGACTTTGATCTTTTTGCTGTTCCTGGATTTTTGATATACGGATTATCCAATAAACTGCACTTGGACTATCACCCTTTTGTGTGCGTGCCGTGACAGTGACACGAAATACAATGAATACCATGAAACTTCTTCTCTGAGGTGAATAAATCCATTGTGCTCGTCGTAACAAGAAGTTATCCCGTTCACATCTGTGAACTCATTCTGACTGTCATCAGACAAAAAGAGTTCCGGACCAGAGATATTTAACTCATTAAAGAAAGTATACTTTTTGTGGGATTTCTAGACATTGTATTCGATGTTGTATTTTTGATTTTTCAAAATTTTGAACTTGCACATTCAAAGACCAAACGCCAGAATTTTTTATACATAAAATAATACATTAAATTTTATTTTGTATACCCCCAGAAAACTTGGAATATACCACATGTGTCACATGTGGTCATTCTGTTATACTTTTGTGTCTTTTTTTAAAAAAAGCTTGATGCTGGTTGAAATTCACATTATATGATTAGCGTGAGTAGGGCATTTTTTTTTATTCTCCTTTTGTGGTTCATAAAAGAAAGAAGGGAATACAGCATTAGTACACCGAGGAATGATTACAGATTTGTTGAGTGTTATCTCATATAGTACATTGTTTTGGGCATTACTCCCCCTAAATGTGTAGTATGAAGTTGTTCATCCTTATTTGTAAATCAGTATCAACTTCCGCATGTATTATCTGGCTCTATTCTTACCTTGCCCTTATTGTTCTACCTTTCAGAAAATGGTGACTGCGCTGGACAAAAACTGGCATCCAGAATGCTTTAGCTGTGTGAAATGCAACTGCCCATTTGGAGATGAAGGTAAGGGGTGATAAAGGTATCTGATTTCAGACCATATATATCAATATATCTACTAATTAATCATGTGGATGAATAGATAATAGTATGTGCAGATCAATTCATGGTTACACTTTATTTTAAGTTGATGTAGTTACATTATACCTGCTCATATGTGTACTTAAAATTTTAATTACTACAATGTAATTACTACATGTACCTATTATAGAGTTACAGTTAGGGTCAGGGTTTGGTTTATGATTAGTTGATTGTAAATATGCATAGTCGACTAATATTACAGGAATAAGTGCATTTAGTAACATCTGACTGTCAATTTAAAATAAAGTGTTACCCAATTAATTAATAGATTTAGAAAAATTATTGTCGAAAAAACAATTATGGTCAATTATCATTTCAGTACTGTGTGCTAAATTGGATTATTTCTATTTTATCAATGTATCCAGTATGCATTATAATTTAATATTTGTGGTCTTGAGATGGTATTTGGACTATCAGGCTACAAGATATTCATAATATGAAGCAGTTAAATTTCAGTCCAGCAACCATTAAAAGTAGTTAGCTGCACTATACAGTAGCCCTTTCTCAAATGGCAACCTCATGTGAACTTGTGGTCTTTTGGACTTACAATAGCCATCATATGTGCATATTCATCAAGTCTATGAGACCGTGCAGTGTTCCATTAATCGTTTTAAGTTTGAGGCTGCTATGCGTCCTCGATGAGAACTTCTGCCAAGTCCGCAGCAGCAAACACCTACCAGTCACGGAGCTGTGGACTGCGAAAACTTACGGTGCCAATTTGGAGAGGGCAATTGAAGCTTTTTTTAAGTGGGTTATAGATATCAAAGATCATAAAAGAGGAGAATCTCAGATATAGCTACTGTCATGTTGGCAGAGGCGATGATCTAAGTGTGAGGAGTGTTTAATAAACAAACAGAAGTACAGTACTTAAAAAAATGGAGAAACACTGGGAACAAAGCACACAGGTAACTAAACACAAGGGCTATACACATGGGTAACAAGCTTAACCCTCTGGCCTGTGAGATGTTTTCTGGGTCCTGGAGGTGTTATGACATGCTTACACTGTATTCAGCACAAACTCTGCCACAGCATGTATGTAAAAGTTTGTAATTTTGAGATAATTATGTTTATGCGTGGTTTGTGAAAAAAAAATGTCACTGAAATAAGGTCATGAAACCCATACTGATTATTATACAGATTATATAGACAGATTATATTATTATATAGACAGAAACTTCTTTCACATGGAAACATTTGCTAACAATGGGAATTTGTATTCAGAGTTTACACCTTTTGGGAGCAGAATGCCATTTGCCTGGAAGACACACCCTTCTCTGTGTGCAAGTTAGCTCTAAACTCTTAAGAACTTTATTACCTTTTGGTTTACTTCTATGGGAACGAGACATTTGTACCAGTCACACTGAGACATTTTAAATGAGACCAAACATGTATAATACAGTAATGTATGATAATTATTTACATTAAACCATATAGATTTTTGGGTGAATATCTGGTGATCTCAGCATGAGAGAGAAATGACATGGAGGAGGTGATTGAATCAGGGATGCTAGTTTCACAAGAAAGTGTCAAATGTTAATTTTCAGGAAGGTCCTTTGTCTTCTGGGGAGTGGTCGTTCCTCAACCAGATTGCCCGGCATTTTCTAATTTCTCAATTCTTACAGATAAGATGGCCAGATGTTAGGGTACACATCGGATTTAAAATTTTCGAAAAGTGCTCCAATCAAGTGATGAAAAATCTGAAGATTCGATCTGTGCCAGATGGCAGTGAAAAAAAAAATCTAAATTGTTTGAATGTGTGAATACATCAATAGTGACAAACATTTAGCTCACAAGTCGAAATCTATATTTTTTCATGTTTATTAATTATATGAAATAATTAATTTATTAACTAATAATTAATTTAATAACTTTTTTTAAATGAGGTAATATCTTGCCAACATAGATCTTAAGGATGACAAATAACTGTAGGCTTATTCTCCACAGGTTTTCATGACCGTGAAGGGAAGCAGTACTGCCAGCAGTGTTTTCTAGCCCTTTTTGCCTCTCGTTGTCAGGGTTGTTCCCAGCCCATCATGGAGAATTACATCTCAGCCCTAAGTGCTCTTTGGCATCCACAATGCTTTGTTTGTAGGGTGAGTAGGTGCTGGATTCTTTGGTACTATGAGAATTACACCACACAGTGTTGGGGAAGCTACGCTAAACAAACTACAAGCTACTCATAATTTAAAGTAGATAAGATACAGAAAAAAAGTGTTTAAAGTAAGTAGCTACATAGAAACTACTTTCCATACTTTTACTTTCCATACTACTTTTTACTGCCACGGTCTCTTCTCAGTGAAAAGTTCCAAGATGCGTGCTGAAATAATGGATGGTGGTAATGTTTTAGTTTGTGATCTAGTAAGAAGACACTGTGCTGTTTCAATGCATTGCGAGTTTGTCAGAATACAAAACCGAATGTAGCTTTGGTCATACTACATTTGCTTTGGTCGCAATTTGCTGGAAAAAGTAGTTTGCTACTGGAAAAGCTAAATTGTTTTAAAAGCATCTGAGCTACTGTCAAGATACAGATAAATGTAAAGTTAGTAGCGTTAGTAGCGTTGCTCCTGGTAGTTAGCTACTCCCCACATATGGAGGATTGTGATACTGTCAAGGCTTATGGTGGTGTAAAAGCACATACTGCAGCAATGTACAGCAAAACACTTTAGAGCTCACTCAAATGTATACAGTAGAAGTGTTTCTTAACAGGGTCCTGCAAAAACACTTTGTTTGACATATATATCATAATCATAATGTACATATATCATATAAATATCATATGGTTATGTCTCATTTGCTAGTAACTTAACACAATGTTTATTCTTCATTACTTTCTGCAGGAATGCTATAGCCCATTTGTGAATGGGAGTTTCTTTGAGCATGAGGGCCAACCCTTATGTGAAGCTCACTACCACCAATCACGAGGCAGCTTGTGCCAGGCATGCCAGCAGCCCATCCTGGGGCGCTGTGTCACTGCGATGGGTGCCAAGTTTCACCCACACCATCTGGTGTGCCACTTCTGCCTGAAACCCCTTAGTAAGGGCTGCTTCAAAGAGCAGGACAGCAAACCATACTGCCACCCCTGCTTCATCAAACTCTTTGGCTGAGAAGAACTATCAGAGATGATTAAACATATTACTCAAGCAATGTTTATACTGTGATGAATATTCTTTTCCTTTCTTCTCTTTGAGGCCTTACATTCTAAACTCTTGAACAAAATGTACTCTGAAAAATGTTTGTGTCTATGGAAAATTCTGAGATGCTGACCAGACAATATCAAAAACATGCTGTCTAGATTAGTCTCATGACATATTGAGTAATCAACTGAACTTCTAACCTTTTGCATTTTTTAATGATTTGCTAAGTTTGCTTCTACCTAGTAACAGAAGAGTTTGCATATAAAGAACCAGCAAATTGTTTGTAAATGATGTAATGTATCATGCCACTTTTTTATATGCTCCTATTCTATAAAAACGATTATATTCTTTTTTGCTCTCTCTGATATTTGTCTGAGAACCTCCAGCCATAATTAAAGCGTATTTGAAGGCATTGTCTGAAGTTTGTCGGTTGTTATTGCTGCACAGCAAGTTAATTAGTGGAGCAAGTTATTTAGCAAAACACTAGAGATATTTCTTCTATTCCCAAGTGATAGTGTAGAGCAGGTTAACAACACTAGAGACATTTTTCCCAAGTGATAGTGTTCGAACGGAACGAGGCGTCATTTGACTCATTGCAGTCGGGTAACTATAATTCTTAGGCATTTTAATGCGGTTGGAAAACCTACACTTAGGGGTCACCTCGAGCGTTCAGAGGTGAATTTAACTGAATATAATGTTTTCAGGTGTCAGGGACACTAGGTTCAACCTAAGCCCGTAGGGGGTTCAACCTGTAGGGGAAAAATTGACCACAATACTTTATACAATACACATTGTTTCAAATCAGCTTTACAGTGATAAACAGGAAAATAATAACCAATACTGCAAACAGAATTCAATTCTGCAATAAAGCAGCTCTAAAAAGATAATAGTGTCATTGTTCAGCTGAAGTTCAGTTTTGATTCGGTTCAATTCAATGACTGTAAAATTCAACATTTATGAAATGAGTTCAATTTGGATACAAGGAGCTCTTCACTTCAATGTAGATTTTATTCAGTTCAGTAACAGTGTTGATGTTGGAAAATAAATAAATTATGAAACAAAGTCGAATCAGCTATAAAACAGCTCTGCATAAAGGTGTCCTCACAGAGGTCAATTCGGTTCAAGTTTTGTTCTCATCCAAGTGCAGTCATATCAAGTGTCAGTGCAATAATATTACTAAATAATTTAGCTGCGAGCAGCAATTATAAGAGAAACAAAGCGCAAGCAGAGGATAAGAGATGCCAACATGGCTGGGAGTGTCAGACCATTATGCAGCAAGGAGCAATTAAAGGAGCCAGTGTCTGCTGTTCCAGAGCCGGAGCCAGTGTCAGCGTCCGGTAGCCGCTCCGTATAGAGGGGGTACTGTCACGGTGTCTGGTTGTGTTTCCCTGGGTTTTCAGTAGAGGTCCCCGTTCTCACTGTGTCTTTCACGTTTGACTTAATTTCCCAGCATTCTGTCTGTCACTCATTAGTTCATTGCACTCAGCGGTTTCCCATCACATTGTTAGATCTGTGTTTATATTCCCTGTGTCAGTGTTTGTTACATAGTCGTTGTTTGGTGTCACACCACTTCCAGGTCTGCTTTCTTGTTTCCTTTTTTTTCTGTCTTAATTCTATGTGGCATTGATTCAACAAGGTGCTGAAAGCATTCTTTAGAAATGTTGGCCCATACTGTTTGGATAGCATCTTGCAGTTGATGGAGATTTGTGGAATGCACATCGAGGGCACGAAGCTCCCGTTCCACCACATCCCAAAGATGCTCTATTGGGTTGAGATCTGGTGACTGTGGGGGCCATTTTAGTACAGTGAACTCATTGTCATGTTGAAGAAATCAATTTGAAATGATTCAAGCTTTGTGACATGGTGCATTATCCTGCTGGAAGAAGCCATCAGAGGATGAGTACATGGTGGCCATAAAGGGATGGACATGGTTAGAAACAATGCTCAGGTAGGCTGTGGCATTTAAACGATGCCCAATTGGCACTAAGGAGCCTAAAGTGTGCCAAGAAAACATCCCCCACACCATTACACCACCACCACCAGCCTGCACAGTGGTAACAAGGCATGATGGATCCATGTTCTCATTCTGTTTACGCCAAATTCTGACTTTACCATCTAATTGTCTCAGTAGAAATCGAGACTAATGAGACCATGTAACATTTTTCCAGTCTTTTGGAGAGCTCTTGCTAATTGTAGCCTCTTTTTCCTGTTTGTAGTGGAGATGAGTGGTACTCGTTGGGGTCGTCTGCTGTTATAGCCCACCTGCCTCAAGGTTGTACCTGTTGTGGCTTCACAAATGTTTTGCTACATACCTCGGTTGTAACGAGTGGTTATTTCAGTCAAAGTTGCTCTTCTATCAGCTTGAATCAGCTGATTCAACTCATTCTCCTCTGAACTCTAGCATCAACAAGGCATTTTCGCCCACAGGACTGCCGCCTACTGGATGTTTTTCTCTTTTCACACCATTCTTTATGAACCCTAGAAATGGTTGTGCGTGAAAATCCCAGTAACTGAGCAGATTGTGAAATACTCAGACTGGCCCTCAGACAACCATGCCACACTCAAAATTGCTTAAATCACCTTTCTTTCCCATTCTGATATGGTGTTAACAACCGTTTAATAAGAAGATACGTTATAAAGACAGTTCACTTCGCGCCATCTTAGAAAATAGTCTTGATAAGTCAAACCACGAAAGTCGTGCTGAGTGAGCTGAACTGTATGAAGTTAAGCGAACTTCTGAACTGTATGAACGGTGTTCGGGGATCGACTTATCGAGACTATTTTCTGGCTCCTGCTGTGTATACATGAAGTGAACTGTCTTTATAACTTATCTTCTTATTAAACGGTCTGTACACTTACAAAGTTCTAAATGCTTCGTTTTGCATGTATGGAGCCTCATTATGTTACTGTGTTAGTGTTGGGCTATTTTGAGCCTTGTTAGTGGTATAAACTAGCGATTTCTTTTTACTTAGTCAATGCCCCCATTACTAGTATTATACGCTAAACAGTTTTAAGAGATAAAACTCTTTACATTTGATTATCATGAAAACAAACCTCAGAGAACAATTGACTAGGTACCGATGTTTTATTAGACCAAAGGTTCATTGTTCGCCGGAGTTCTCCTTTAATGCTAGGGGGTTACGAGATTCTATTAAAAGAAAATCAATTTTCTTGTTTTGTAAAAACGAAAAAGCACAGTGCTATCTTCTTCAAGAAACTCACTCTAATAACACAGATGAGAAGTTCTGGTCAAATCAATGGGGAGACAAAATTGTTTTTAGCCATGGCACAAATAGATCAGCTGGTGTCGCCATACTGTTAAATAATTTTCCTGGCAAGGTGGTAACTAAGAAGGATTCTTTTGCCTGACTTCGTCATACTCATTTTCTAATAAGAAAATATAACAAATGGTGCAACAGAATAAAGTAAAGATTTAGTTACAAACTAGCTAGTTGTAACTAAGCCTCTAGTGTGGACTTTACGTTACAATTTTAGAAAGAACTTACGAACGGCTGGTGCAACCCTACCCTGAACCACATGGCCAAATATGTTTAAGATTTTTTTTTTTTAATGAAAAGAGGCAAAGTGGTGTTTTATAATACATTTCGTTTTATTTTTGACGAAAAGAGGCAGAGTTGTGGCATATTTCATTTTATTGTTGCCTAAAATATAAATAAATAGATAAGCCAGTAGAGTAGCCAGAGCGTGCTGAGTGAGGCGATCAAGTACGCTCTGTTCCATTTGCAGAAGAAACCGGACTTGTGTCCTCTCGTCCTCAGGAGTTCGTTCTCCTGAGTCGTAGGCCTACTTGGCAAGTCTGAACCACCAAGGGTGCAAGTCTGAACTTTGTGTACTTGGTATTGAGAAATGGCTTGTGTAAAAATTAAATGTAGAAGTGTGAAAGTGTACAAACTACAGTCTGGTTCAACCAGGCTAGAGCAAAGCAATCGAAAACAAAATGTCAAAAGCACAGTTTCATCTAACTTTATAACCATATAATGCATAAAAAGTGAATTAACACTTAAAAACCAAATAACATTTTGTCTGTCATTTATAATTTTCTCTAGTACGGTAAAATTTCAACTGGTTCTACTGTAGGTGAATGAACCTGACAAGAACAGACACAAGATATAAGAAAGATTTATGTGCTTTTATTTGTGTTACTTTTAAGTTACAGGTGGTTTTGAGGACAAAGAGATGTAAAGAAAATAAATAGAGAAGAAAGCAAAAAGAAGACTTTGGGATAAAAAGTAGAAATAAAGATGTTTTCTTTTGTTTCTTTTCCTCGTCCAACTTTGTCTTCCTCTTTTTTCTATTAGTGTTCAGTGTTTTTCCTCCCTACTTTTTCTGTCTCTCCAAGAAAACAAACGGGAAACATTGAGAGAGATTATGGTGCTCTATTATAGAGATGCACCATCTCTTTAAATATATCCTTTTCCTATACATTTATGAAGGGAAACAATATGGCAGGCAGAACAGAGAGATTGTGATTTCATGATTTTAGATTATTTTATTGAAAATAATCACATTAGCTACATGTAACTCACATTCAGAAAGCCCAAATGCCAAAAGACCTCCAATTTATACAAGTGTTTCTGTGAGAGGACAGATGGACCATGGGGATACTGAATATGTAATGGTGTGGTAATGAGGAGGTAGAGAGATGGTTGAATTTTTATGGTGGATTGATTTATTCTTCCTCTTTCTCCTCTCCGTGTGTGATGACGTAGCAGATGTTCTTGTAGTCTACGTTTCCAGCCACATCTGGAGGGAAGGCAGCCCAAAGGTTTGTCATCTAGAAGAAGATAACCAGAAGATCTTAAATAATTTGTCAAGAAAATAGGCAACATGTTAACAGTTAAAAAAAAGATGTTTTAATGCATTGCTAGGCTACATTGTTTTGGGTGCTTACTTGCTGGCCCAACTGAAAAAGTAAACCCCTAAGTCTCTAAATATGGCTCGGGTTCTACCTTCAATGTATAGTGCTTATCACAAAACACATTGTTTGATGACAACTTTACAGATATTATTGATGTTAGTCTTTATAGTACCTTAATGCCTAATTGTTCACATTTAGCAAATAAGACCTGGCGATAGTATAAATGTTTGGCTAAGGAATATTTTTTTACTTGTTTAATCCCACATTTCTCCTCCACCCTTTAGCGTCAATATGAGACACAGATATATATATGGGCCAGAAGGCGCCTCTCAGTGGTGTAACCCTAAACATACCCCAGAACTAAACCTACCATAACTGAACAAAGTTATGTGCATGTTATATTGACGCTAAAGGGTGTTGGATTTAGACGAAATTTCAAAAGTGTCACTATATGACGCCCTAAGTTGAGAACGCGTTGGCAAGCCATACAGTTTGAATTCCTGCCATAGCACAAACAGTAATTATGGTTCTTGCTTTAGCAAACGCCATTAATTAAAATCCAACTACAACTAACCTCTTCTGCGGTAAATCTGTCGCACTGGGTAGTCAGGAGTTCCTCGAGGCTGTAGAAATAAAACAAATGTTATATTCTTGAAAATGAATCTTCACCATATTTGTAAGGGCTTAATGAACGTTCAGCATTTTTTAGTGTAAACAATGAGTCAGGACACTTACAATTCCTTCTTGATGGTGCCAGTAGCCTCTGGATCCAGAACTTTGAAAGCACTCACGATAACATCCTCAGGGTCAGCACCTTAATGTTGTGAATACTTGATGTGAATACTTGTTGAGATATCTATGCATTCTAAAAATACATAACTATATTTTATTCATTTTCATAACCATTATTTGTAAGTCAGTAGAGCATGGTGCTGGCAACTGCAAGGTCATGGGTTTGATTACTAGGATATACATGTACTGGTTTACCTTTAAAGCACTGTAAGTAACTTTGAATTAAAGTGTCTGCCAAATGCATGTAAATGTATCTGGCAGGTAAAAGTTATGTGCTGAAGTGAAAGTTACAAATATGAACTCTTAATTCCTAACTAAGAGAAAGAACAATAAATATTAATTGTGATTACAAGAATGAACTAAGTCAGAGAAAATTTAAACAACTCACCCTTTAGCTTCTCACCAAACATGGTGAGGAAGACAGTGAAATTGATGGGGCCGCTGGCTTCCTTGACCATGGCTTCCAGCTCCTCATTTTTCACATTTAGCTGACCCATGGAGGCCAGCACATCTCTCAGATCGTCCTTGCTGATGATGCCATCCCTGTTCTGGTCGATGATTGTGAAAGCCTGTTTGTTTTAGAGAAGGTAAGACAGTTTATTCAAGTTCATTTAGCTTTTTATCCAAGCAGAAAACATTAGTCAAGTTTATGGGGTGGGGACTGGATCTATGTAATTTACCGTTGAGGATTATACAAACAACAATCTTAGTGTTACTGGGTTTTAATTAAACGTTTCAAAGGGTATGAATTTTAATTGAAGTTTCTATTAATTGGATCATATGTCCCCAAAGATACACAAGATGTTTTCACTGAAGAAAGGATTGATTTTGTACTTGTGAAATACATTTCCCCTTCTGGCATCAGGTCTTGATGTCATTCTACTGAACATAGTTGAAACTGGAGATGACATCTGAGATCAAGAAGTATCTTGGCAGCTGCTGCCCACTTGTCTAAGTTGTTAGAAGGTCACAGAATGTACAACAAGACTTTGGGGATATATAAGGAGGCCATTGGTTACACTGGCCAGCAACTAATCTCCCTACCACAGCTCCTTAATACTTAAAACAGCTATTGGTTTTTGCTAATTGGTTATTGAACATAAAACTAATTCTACAGTTAGTGACTTCTTTCTTCTAATTTTTTTTCTCCAAAATCTACCTCTTGCTGAGTTAGTAGTTAACATAGAAATCTGCAATATAAGATTTTCAAATGTCTAACATGCCCTCAATCGCTGACATGATCTGATTTATTCATTTGATTGACGTTAAAACTACTCCCTGACTTTGTGTCTGTGTTGTGCTGACAAAATATATAACTTTGAATTGACAATATTTTAGGAAAAACATTTATGATAAAGGAATTTATGTATGATTTATCTAATTTTAGGTTTAGCAGAGATTTAAGAAAAAATCAAAGTCAAATTACTAAAGATTGAGCACTCTACCTCCTTGTATTCCTGGATCTGGCTCTGCTCAAACATGGAGAATACATTAGAGCTGCCGCCCTCTGCCTGCTGCCTCCTCTTGGCCTTCTTGGGTGCCTAAAGAGAAACACGTGAAAAACATACTTGAATGATGTGCTGCTCCATTTCCACAGTTACGACTTCTGTCATCATATACATAATCTGCTAATCACCTAATGAAAAGTTATTTTTCATGTTGCAAGTTCAAATGTATATTTCCAGTGATAATAGGGCTCTATATTTTAGAAGGTGTCAAGGAAGGATGTTTTGTAAAGTTGTTAAGTGCACTCAATGGCAACTCAATTATTTTATATATATTCTAAAAATATGTATAAAAAATATATTTTTTGTCTAAAGTCTTTCTTAAAAACACTCACCATCTCTCAATTTTTTTTTCCGTTGGTCAAAAGAGGAGCAGTATACACCACACTGATGTGACTGACAGGGTCGTAGTTCCTTTTGGGGTCTTATATACTGGCCTGGGTGTGCTAACTTTAGCCTGAACATCAGGTTTAGGAAAGTGAGTGCTGGTGAAAGTACAAGACAGGAGGTGTATGAAGTGCTTTGGTGTCACTTTTCATTCCTGTTCCAAAATAGGATTTGCACGCCTTGGAATGAGGTGAATTCAGTCCAGTAATTTTGGCAATAGTTTGGTTTACCTTGTGGGCAAATATGGCAAGGGTAAGGAGATTGTTGCTGCCTTAACTGAAGAGCTCAGTTTTTTCACATCTGTCTCTGTTGAGAATTAAGTTGTAGATAAATGTAAGCCTTGGTATATCTTTTCTGGTAGTACTAATTTTAAAACAACCCATGCATATCATTTTTATGTATGACATACCATTGCCAGTCAATTTTCTTTTCTTTTCTTTTTTTTATTAACAATAAGAAATCTGTCAATATTGGTTTATCTAATTAGAGACATCTATTAATACTGTCATAGTAAATAATCATTTTGGTGGATTTAAATATTTGTAAGACCTTGTTTGGCTGCATGTCCATGTATAACTTTACTACTTAACCATATTCCCCAATTAACTAATATCCACTTATGCATTATGTTCACTTTCTTGTGTCCAGTAAAAAGGCATCCTTCCTACATATAAAAATAATGACATAACTGCTTATACCCCATTCGTTCTTTAAAATAAACATTTTAGCAACATATGATAGTTTAATGTTTGGTTTTTTTTCCATTTTTTTTTCAATCTTCCATTCGTTTGTATTTCACTAAATGTAAATATAATTTTAGGATTAGAAAACAGTAAATTATCTAAAGATTTATATACAGTATACAGTAGCTAACTAACAACATATTGATTCTGGAAAATGATAAAGGTGCTGTGCCATGTACATTGGATGTGTGGTGTGTATTTTATGAATAAATGTCTGAATATAAGGGGAGCTTGATGACTAAACATAATTTTAAAGCTCTGTGGCTCTGTATCGAGGAGCTTATAGACCTCCAGGATAGTCCAAAACAGCATTCTGCAGCCCTCCTTCTTCACACCATATATGCAATCCATAGCCGACATGCATCATGGGCCCAACACTGAATGCATGTATTGAAATACAGGGTTGTGGAAACTGATACTCTGTCTCTTGCAGGGAACTTGTTTTTTTTCTTTGGCTCCTCTGTTAACTTCATAACATAATATAATATAATATAATAATGTAATATATATACAATATTATATTATATTTTATTGTATTTTATATATATATATATATATATATATATATATATATATATATATACACACACTCTTAGAAGAAAAGGTTCTATCAGCACTACGTTTTTGGAACCCCTAAAAGGTTCTTTGTAACCAGGAAAAAGGTTCTATATGGAACCTTTGGGGTTCATTCATTATCATTTGTTTTGTCCTTTCCAGATTAAATATTTCATATTATTGACAAACATCAAGACTCTAAAATGTATTTATGAATGTATGTGAATGATCCCAAAGTTCAAGATACGGGGGTTAGAAAATTTATATATTTATATCATTTTATGAAGTTCAATATCAATATCACACAAAGAGTGCCATTTCAGTTTTTCTCCTCCAAAAATCAGCATGATTAAATTGAAATCTTAATGCTTCAGCAAACCAATACATTTTGTACAATTGCATGCTCCCAACTTTGTGGGAACAGTTTAGTTTTTTGGGACATTGAGCGAGTTTGGTGTGGAGGAACTTGACTGGCTTTCAAACAATCCGGACCTCAACCCGATAGAACACCTTTGGGATGAATTAGAGCAGAGACTGCGAGCCAGGCCCTCTCATCCAACATCAGTGCCTGACCTCACAAATGCACTTCATTTAACTGGATGTCTGTCCAATGCACTTTGCAGTGCATTTTGAAGCTATATTTAATTTGAAAGTGAATTTCCTGTCGACCAAACTCATATTCTTGGTGTCTGTAATTATCTTGGGGTAATGTTTTTTGTAACGTAGGCCTATTTTACAATTTGAAGATTTTGCCAAATGGGAAGAGCAATTCAAAATATTGCCTTGGCACTGGCTGCACTGTAGTTCAACAATTCAACAATTCAGACAGAGTTTAAGAGACACTACGAGACGTTGTAGTGTAAAAAGTGACAGCTGCAGACAGAATTAGCTCGCCATCCCCCGATTTTCACACACCCTGTTCAGAAGAAATGTAAAGCGTATAAAATATTGCACTAGCCCAAATGCTTTCTCTCCAACAAATTCTTATCTGGCCTTCCACACACATTGGTTTTCTGAGACTTTCCATAGATATGAAGATTTTAAACTGTATATTCTATCCCCTAACTCTATCCCTAGCCCTTAAACACAACCCTTAAAAAAACATTATGCAATTTAAAATTTTCGATAATGTGATTTATATGCAGTCCCCATTTTGTCCAAAAAATGTGTGGTTTATCAGGACCACACAGACACATACACTCACTCTTTCACTCATGGCTGCTGTCCCCTGCTCTTTAAGCACAAACTCTCTTCACTCCCACTCCCCTGAGCTAAATATAGGGCAAATAAATCAACTTTTTTGTCAGCCAAGCTTCTTAGATGTAAAATATTTACTTCAAGAATCATCTGTAATTTTAAATTACTATTTTTAATGATTTAACAACATTCGTGTAAGTTCATGGTCACACTGGTGATTAAGGAGCCCAATCAAATTCAATATAGTTGTCATGTCTTCTTTTGGTTTTGTTTCATGTTCTTGTTTCATGGGTGCCTCTCAATTCTTACTTGTGCATTCTCATTTCCTTTCTATGCGTCTCAGCTCCACCCCCTGTAGGATGCAAGGGAAGGCTGCAAGGAAAGAAAATGAGGATGGAGGAATCGAATTAAAGTTTTTTTAATACATTGGAATACTTGATCACTCGAGCGTCACGTTATCAGCTGTGCTCAAAGGATCTGCCCTTATGTTGTTGAAGTTTGGTTATTTAAGAAATTAGTGATAAGTAATAATAAATCAAGATACTCTGTTGAGATGTGAGAGTGTAGTTTATGTAAACTGCAAAGGTAAAGTATAAATTAAAACGATTGTAACCAATGTGAACGGGGAGGAGAATGTATATGTGGGTCACGTTTAGTCGATAAAACACTTCCACAAAGGATACACTTGTGAATCCTCACTCATAACTCCTCTGGAAGCCTCCTCACTCCTCGATCCTTGCCTCTTCGCCTTCAAGATGGCTGAGCTCGATCGGTTAGTAGACGAAGAGGGATACTGAATTATGGGAAAAAGTGTAAGCAAGCAAAAAGTATGTACGAATCATAAAAGAGTAGGTGAGAATTACTTGGGGTTTGAAAATGCCAACTTTCCCACTATATAGTAGGCGAAAACAGTATGTGTAAGAAGCAGTACGTTCAAGACATCAGTATTCATAAAAGAGTAGGCGAGAAGTTCCCGGATGTCTTACTGCTTCCGCCCAGATTTTTGAGTGCTCAACTGCTCATCTGATACTCTTCTATCCCAGGAGGCCAGCTAACAGGGGCTCCAGTGAGCACACAAAACGTCACATCTCTAAAGTGGATTTACATAACCATATACATCTTAAACACACTTATTTAAAATTTCTATTTCATCTGAAAGGAAAATATTGTATAAGTATTGCAGATGAGCACATTTCAATATGAAAAAGACACATGTTGTCAACACTGTTTACATTAGACAAATGTGCAGTAAATAAGGTAAATAACATTATAATATAAAGTAATTAAACATATTATATATTTTATTATTCCCTTATTACTGTTGATAAATTGAGGAACATTTAAGTTGTATAAAAAGTGAGTTAACACATCAGCTACAACCTCAGCATGTAAATGTTGAGCACATAAATCAGAGGTTACAGTATGTACATCTTGTCTGTATATTACAGAGACAGAAGAACTTGCGTGTGTTTATCCGATGGAGAGGGGCTGATGCTGAATGCTGTCATCGAAGTCTTTGAGTGAGTATACTACAGAAATGGATAACAAAACCTATTGAAGGGATACTCCACTTTTTTTGGAAATAGGTTCATTTTACAACTCCCCCAGAGTTAACCAGTTGGGTTTTTACCATTGTCGAATCCATTCAGCCCTTTTTCTGATAGAAGAATATCAACCAGACAGTTTCTGGTCTCATTGACTTCCATAGTAGGAAAAAAAATATCCTATGTTTGCAGAGCTCAGTTGAAACCACAAAGTTCTGAGTGAAGGCATGGTCAGGTGCACAAACAACCAATAGAAAGTCAGCTGGCATCTTTGCACATACAAAGTTAAATCTAGCAAAAAGCCAGACAGTTGTCCGGAGTCGACATTCCTTTTGCTCAAGCCCACGAAGAAGCCATATTAGTAGAATGAGCGTGGACTCCAAAGGACAAATTTATTCTTAAAAATATAGTGTAGGCTATGCTAAATCTATAGCTTCTACAATCCAATGAAACAGTTTAAAAGGTGGCTCGAAAAGTGTAAAAGTCTGAACTCTTCCGGTGAGGCAAAAACCTTTATTAAATCAGTGAGAGCTGAAAGCAGTGACTGCTTGTGCACTTTATCTCACTAACTCCCCCTTTGAAACGGGGAAACATACACCGGGAAACAGCAAAGCCTGTGCGCATTTGAGGTGGGCACTCACTGGCAAGGGGCTGCTGACCTCGCCGGCCGATAGCCTCCATCTTTTAAACAATGGAATATGAAGCTAAGCTGGTGGCTTGCCTAGGGATTTAATAGCACAGTGGTGAGGTGGCCGTACAGAGGGTGTCGGGCGTGGCGCAGGCTTTCTAAGAAGGCAACTTTTAATAGACCCGTCCTCCTTTTTTTGACATCGCAGCACTGTTGCATTTAAGCAACGGTAGGACCAAAGAAAGTGTGGCCACGCTCAATTGGTGCTTCAGCGATGCACTTTTTAAAGTGCATCTTTCACTTTACACTATCGAGGAGATTTCACTTTTCTTTTCACTTTTCACTATCGGGGAAACCAGATAGATTAAGCCACAGTTACGTTGTCCAAACCACCGGGAGAACCATAAAATGCCGGCTAGCTTGGACAGCTTGATGGGCATTACGGAAAGCGAAGCCATTAATAGTGAGGATCTCCTTCCAGAGAGTGCACGCCCTTTCCTCCAGTTGTTCTCCCGTGTCGACCAGGAGTGGAAAGCAGGGAGGAGACGTTGCAGGCTCTTACAGCTAAGGCCAATTCTTTACAAGAGGCCTGGTGGATGGACACGGAAAAGCGATCCATTTATCCGGGGAGAACAGGCATGGGGGGGGGGGGGGTGACCCGTGAAACCCCAGCAATGTTTAATGTGTTTAGCACACATAGCGAGGAGAGTGAAAAACTAGGCCCGAGCAGGGTAAAGATGCGGGAGTGTTCATCTGAGGCGTCACAGATGAAGGATGGCATCCTCGGCTTCTGAGCCGTCAAGAAGGCCAACCTCGTCCTCAGAGCCAGGTGGCTCATTCATAAAAGGGGTTTGATAGACAAGGACACTTGTCTGAAAAACTATTAAAACTACATTTCGTGACACAATACCAGTAGTATTTTTAAATTTCGCGGCGTCTCTCGTCCGCCTTTGCGCGGAGCACCAGACTGAAGGATTGCCGTAAAAGCTGCTCTCTGGTCGTACAAAGAGTATGAAGTCATTGACATTTTAAAACACTTTTTAAAGCAAATAAGTGACTCTAAAAAAATATAACACCCAGTAATAAGTGATTTCTTTGCATCTTCTTTCGAATACAACATTCAAATTACTAAACAAAAAAATATATCCTGAGAAAAGTGGATTTTTAGGGGGTAGTGCTCCACAGACCTCCGTACTCCGCCTGTGAGCGCCCTCATATGGCCCAGAGTTCTCCCAAGGGGGAACATTATTAAAGATATAAACATTTACTCCAATAAGACACCACCTACTGACAATGATAAACAGGCATTAGGCCTACTTACTCTGCAAACTAAACTTGATGAAATTATCTTAGAAAAGCTGAAGGGGCTTATATCAGATCCAGGGCTAAATGGATTGTAGAAGGAGAAAGGAGCACTTCTTATTTTTGTCATTTAGAAAAGAGAACGCAGGAGAGAAATTCAATCAAAACATTATTGATGCAGGAGCGAGTGATTACAGACCTTGATTGGTTTCCAAGAAAACGGTTTCTTTCTACTCTAATTTATATTCCTCTGCCTTTTCTTTCAACTCCTTCAACTCCTCCAACTCCTTCTTTCAGCATGTTAAAGATTCCATCCCCCACATAGATGAGGAGTTTGCAGAGTTATGTGATGCTGATTTAACTTTAAACGAGATGGATAAAGCAGTAGAGTGTTTGTGCCTGAATCGTTCCTTACCACATAAGGAACATCGCTTTGACTGCAGCAGGTGGCGACAGTGTTTATAAAGAGCGAATAGTCATTAAAGAAGAAGAAGAACCGGATGTGCTCAGAATTTACACTTCCTTGACAACGACGGGCTGAAGGACGCTAATGTGTAGTGATTGGAGTAAAGTAACGTTAGGTTGTTCATTAATACATTATTAAATTTAATGCTTTTAAAATGACAGAGTGCAAACTAATTTTAAGACATCTTTTTGATACTAAGTGGACCTAAAGTCATTCCGGATTAACAGATAATTTCAATAAATGCCGAAGGTTGTTTTCTTTCGTGGTTTCCAGTTAGTTTTGATTGCGATTGTTTTACCTCAAGCGACTTTTAAAAACACTGCACAACACTACTCAACCGATTCAACAAACTCTTCGGTTTCATCTAACGTTAACGTGACAGCCGCAGCACAGAATGCCACATTCGCAGATGGAAGTGCTGCTGTTTTTCCCACTGATGCCACCACCACCATAGAGCCCATCATAAATCCATCGGGTAAGAGGAGGAATTTCAATAACATGCCTAACTTACATTCAATTTTGCTTCAGCATAAATAAAAGTTTTAGCCGTTAAGGACCATTTAAAGGAGTAGTTAACTTTTAAAAAAAAAACTTTTGCTGATAATTTACTCACCCCCATGTCATCCAAGTGTCCATGTTCCATGTTTTCAGTCGAAAAGAAATTAAAGTTTTTGATGAAAACATTCCAGGATTTTTCTCCATATAATGGACTTTACTGGTAACCAAACGGTTCAAGGTCCAAAAGACAGTTTCAGTGCAAACTGTGCAAAGGGCTTTAAACGATTCCAGATGATGAATAAGGGTCTTACCAAGCGAAACAATTGCTCATCTAAAAAATGAATAACAAAGTTTAAGTTTTATAAGCTCAAATGGTCGCCTTTCTCTGTTCTGTGATGCACGTTTGTGACTCTCCTGTTCGAACTCGTTCATCAAAATGAACGAATCTTTTCCCGAGTCAATTTGTTCATTTCGTTTGTTGAATGAACCCAATGACATGAAAAAAGATTTGTTCATTTTGATGAACTAGTTTGAACAGGAGAGCCACGAACACACATCACAGAACAGAGCAAGGTGACCATTTGAGCTTATAAAACTTAAACTTTGTTATTTTTATTATTTTATTGAATGAGCGATCGTTTCACTTGATAAGACCCTTATTCGTCGTCTGGAATCGTTTAAAGCCCTTTGAAGCTGCACTGATACTCATTTGGACCTTGAACTGTTTGGTTCCATTATATGGAGAAAAATCCTGGAATGTTTTCATCAAAAACCTTAATATCTTTTCGACTGAAGAAAGAACTACATGGATATCTTGGATGACATGGGGGTGAGTAAATTATCAGCTAAAGTTTTTTTTAATTGTGAACTACTCCAAATGCTATGATCAGAGGGACATCCATGTCGTATTCTAATTCTCTGCATTTTCTTTTCCTACAGTGACTGATTCTACACAGAGCATCATTGATGAGACTCCATTGAGCACCGATCTAAGCCAATACCCTTTCACTTTTACTGATAACCCACCCATAACTACTAACCAGTCACGATCAACAACAGCATCGAGTAATGATTTGAGGGCAGAAATTAACTCTTCGTATCCAACAAACTCAACCGACTCATCTGCAACTGCTACACCGAATGATACTTTCATAGATGGTCGTGCAGTTCTGCCTACTGATGCCACCATAGAGCCCATCACAAGCCCGTTGGGTGAGTCGAAAGAAGCTGAATCTCAATACTATTGTGCATAAATTAACCCTATTTCGAACCATTTTAGCACTGTAACCTTATTCTCATCCAAGTTAAGCATTGGAAGAACTAGGAAGTTTGGGAAAGAAATTCAATACATTAAAATATTACATTGCAGTACAGACATTCATCCTAGCAGCCAGTTTATATGTAACTATATTTTCATTCAATGCTTTAGCAGCATTTATTATAGATGTGTTTGGCTCAAAGGGTGCTCTTCACAAATACACACATTTTACACTTCCATACATTTTAAGAATATATAGTTCTATGATAATTTCAGTTTTTACTCACGTCCTCCCATCCTATATGAATGGTTGTCAAAATATGCACATGCAGAAAAGTGTGAGAAAAAACGTGCCCTATGCAGTTTCTGGTTCCACCAAGCCTGTACTCCAGGGTTAGCAACATAACGAAAAAAATAAACTTCTGAAGGGAAGTAGTAATCATGCTAAGCTTTTAATTTTAGATGTTTCTTCTGCATTTAATACGATTCAACCGAGTTTGTTGGTCCACAAGCTTAGATTGGGTTTTGGCATAAATGCAAGTAATCAGGCAGCAGTGTCATTCACTACTATTGATAATCATCTGATAAAGGCATTATATCTGACATATCTCACCCCTTTCATGATTCATTTCAGACTCTTGCTTCAGGGTCTTTACACAGTGTCCCCTTAGCTAAGTCAAACAGATTTAAAGTTTGTATTTTAATGTATTATTTATGTTGTATATTTGTCTGTCTTGTATGTAGTGGTAAACTTCCATGGTGCAGAATAAATGCTCCTAAGGAGGACAATAAAAAGGTTACTAAACTAAACATTCCAACAGTGTACATCATAAAACTTACCCCAGTATTTGACATCAACTTACAAGGGCTGTGATATTATTGCAGCGGTTTGATTGGGTGCCTTTTGTTGTAAACACATGTGGGTAGTTTGTGTAAACATTCAATGAGTTAAAGATGCTGAAGCAAAAATGTTTACAACCATACCTGGTCTCCCAAAAATGTTACAAGTTTAACAAGTACTTTTACAAGTATCTTTAAAATGATGTATACATGTTTAACTATTGAGCTATTCCACCCTAATCACACTGGTAAGTTCGATGTGTGTTGTCTTTTGCAGGCTGCCTGTGTGATGTCACACCTGACTTCTGTGACATTGGATGCTGTTGTGATGTCATGGACTGTGGTCTCCTGAACCTCAGCTCTGTGTTTAACAACTGTGGCCAGGATGCTGGGTAACGGCTACTGTCTGTCATTTATATGTGTTCACTAACCTTTGAATGTGCTTTAAATCGCAGATGTCTTTATCACATAAAGGTCTGGCTTCTGTCTTGAGAGCTGGCTGATGTTTAGAACACAAATTGATCCAGCACTGGTTACTCTCACTGGAAACCTCCTTTGTGTTCAGGGAGAAGAGGGTAAATCACCATGCATTACTGTATTATCACCTCACTGAACTATTGAACAGAAACTCTAAACTCTAAATCTATAAAGTCTTTGTTTCGAGAGGTTGAAACCGCTTGCCAAAACAAAATTTCCAGAAAACTGGTAAACATCTTCCTACCTTTGGTTACACAGATTGTAATTCTAATTGGAAGCAACACTATTTTCATTTTTCAAACCCTAAAGTTGTTTCCTTTACAGCAATCTATTGTATAAAGTCTATTTAAATCAATTATTTTAGTGCCGAAATGAACATCTTGTATTAACATGTCCACATCAGGTTTCACTCGCATGACTGGAGCGAAGACCTGAAAGGCAAAACCGCAGCACTGGCCCGTCTATTTTCCATCTGTTTTAAGAGACAAATACTCTTGCCACTTGTGATCCAACAATTGCAGCAGTATTTGAATCAGTAAAAACAGTAGGACATTCTAAAACGTTTCATGTGAACAAAGCGTGGTGTTCTGTTTTTATTTGGAAAAACAAAATCACATTGAAATATTTGAAATGTTAATCTTCGCATACAGCAAACTCTTACACAATATTTATAAAAAATATATATAAAAAGAGCAGTAATCAGTATTCCATTCTAACACATTCCCTCCATTTCTAAACATGCCTGCATGGCTTTTTCACACAAGCATGTTGTTTCAAAAAGCTTTACTTTTTCTTTATTTCCTTCTCTCTGTGCTTAGAAAAACAGTCTGCTGCCCAGACTTCCTCTGCTCGCTTTCAGCCCAAGTCCATCTATCCATTCTTACTGAGAGAGCTTACGGCCTTCAACAGTCAACCAAACAAGTTTTACAAGGTAAACTGTGATCACATGTTGCATATTGCTTTTAATTAGCATTTTGTAGCTTGCATTTAAACACCATGTCATAATTACAGGCCGTAAAAATTAGGGGCGTGTCTCTCGTATTTTTCATCTCGGAGTAATTCCCAAAGCCATTTGAATTTATTGACAGGATAGCCCCTATTTCTCTCAAACATTGTTCACAAATCTGTCTAAATCGGTGTTAGTGAGCACTTCTCCTTTGCCGAGATAATCCATCCACCTCACAGGTGTGGCATATCAAGATGCTGATTAGACAGCATGATTATTGCAAAGGTGTGCTTTAGTGCCTTCGACCACCATTTGCCTCACAGTGCAACACATCTCCTTCGCATAGAGTTGATCAGGTTGTTGATTGTGGCTGGTGGAATGTTGGTCCACTCCTCTTCAACGGCTGTGTGAAGTTGCTGGATTTTGGCAGGAACTGGAACAAGTATTTAACAGTGTCATTGCTGGACTTTTTCACAGGCTGATGACATCATTCTGACCTATTATGACCGTACATCCATAGTGAACGCACTTAGACAGCCATCACCAGGGCCGGCGTCATCTGCCTGCATCAACCACAATCCTGCAAGTATGGGCAAAAATGTGTAAACATTTGATCTGGTTTTTGCTCTAAATAATGTGAATAGTTGATTTATGGTTTCTTTTTCAGGGTTTTTGCGTTCAAATTCTCTATCTTGCTCTCGTGCTGTGACGGCACAATCTTGTGCGGATGACAGGAGTTTAAATGCTCTCTCTTACTACACTGGCTTTGGACTACTGAGGGTGAGACTAAAGCTCTCTTCTAAAGCCTAGATAGTTTAGGTCAGCATCCCAATAGAAAGGCTGTTCCAACCAATACAGTGGACTGAATATATATCAAAATGTGCTTTTCTTCTAAGTATAAAGTTGACTGTTTACCTGATATTTGTTCTTCTCTACATGCATTTTGCGGGATTAAATAACAATTAATCGATTCATTTTAGTGTTTTTAGATTTATAATTGATTAATAATAGTTTTAATGGTGGATTATGAATATTCCTTGAAAATAGACATCCCTGGATGCCTTTTTTTATGCATATTAATTATTAAGCCTTTGTCTTTTAGGTTCCAAGTGCCCAGGTGGAGAACAGTCCAGAGTTTGTTGTGAGTTGCATCCGATTATTTTAATTATCTGTTGTAATATTACAATTTTTTGACCCCAGAATGTTTCCAGACATTTTGTTTGCATTTTCTTAGATCCCAATTTCTACCGTGAGTGACTGGCCCGAACCGCTTGAGCAAAACGGCTCATGTCTGAATGTGGTATCAAAGGTCCGTGCAGACAGAGGTTTGTGGGGATGCACATATTTTTGTCAGAATGTACGAGTTAGGTCTTTTGTTGTTCTCTTAGGTGGAGTATGTGATCGAGTACACAAGCAAAGGAGAGATTGTAAAAGCTACACTGAAGACAGAACTGCTGAACACAACTATAGATACACAACTACAGCAAAAGCATGTGATTACATTCCAGGTAACTTTATCTCTATACAGTTGTGGTCATAAGTTTGCATACATCTTGCAGAATCTGTAAATGTTAATAATTAAAATAATAATAATAATAATAGGGCTCATAAAAATCGCATGCTGCTTTAATTTAGCAAATTACCCCATTCAAAAATTTACAAATGCCTGATTCAGTTTGTAATTTCCTGGATGATCCATAACTATTTTTATTTTTTTTATAATAGTTGTTCATGAGTCCCTTTTTTTGTCCTGAGCTAAACTGTTCTTCAGAAAACTCATCCAGTTCCTACACATTATTTGTTTTTGCTGCATTGCATATTTGAACCATTTCCAACAGGGACTGTGTGGTTTTGAGGTCCATCTTTTCCCTGTAAGGGCAATCGGGCAATTCTTTGAACAGAATGATCAGAATGAGTTTTTGAACAGAATGATCTTATTATCTTGTCTTCAGGGAAACATAAATATATTCTATAGAGTTACTAAATGGAAAGAAAATACCTTTTTACAAAATACTGTTTATAAAAAAAAACATTTGTATGGGTACTTGGTTCTGTCTATTAGTTGTTGATTGGATTGTGGGAGGAAGGTCAGAATGCAAGCTTCTAGTTGATGGTAAGAAAGACGTTCCTGGAGACGTTCGACATTTGTCACCAGAGAGAAGTCTGTTGTTTCACCCAGAGGATAGAAATGACATTGATATATTATGAGGTAAAAAAAACAACTTTTTAACACCTGTTGTTTGAATACCAGTTGGCCACACTCAGACCCCCCATGGCCACACCCATACCTCAATCACCTCCAGAGGGGCTGAAACCTGCATCACTACTAGTTGGATGGTTTGGTGAAAAATCACAAGCTGTATCCTTTCCACTTTACTGTGAAATTGTTACTGTATCAGATTACACTACTGTAGTAATTCATCTGAGGTTAAATCAATTAAACTGAGTGTGATTATTTTTGTATAGCACATGTTCATTGGCATCGTGTGCTGCCTAGAGTTTGCTGGCGAATGAATGATAGAGAAATTGTGTCACACCATCTGCTGATATAACGTTTCGAAACTCCTAATGCATCATGTTTCTGCATTAGTAAGCTAGGCATAACTAACTTTACAGTGTCCACCTTGCTCTCCACCATTAGATGCTGGTACATAGTTTTTTGCTCATTTTGCTGTCCTACTATAACGATTGACCTACAAATGAAATTCATATTCATAAAATTCTTGCACTTGTGAGTGTTAAACTAGTTGTATTGTTTTTGTCAGCATTTCACTATGTAAGTTGTAATCCTCCAGTTACATTTGTGACTTAAAGCTGGAATAAACTACACTTTTAAAATCGGAACAGATTTTAAGACAGTAGGAGGGTGAGACATACACTTGCTGTCTTTGCAAGTTAAATGGTTACACAAGTAAAAACTGCCCATCATACACTAAACAACTGAGGATCACACACTATCAGACCTTAAGTTGTTGTTGCCAACACAACAAACGCATGCAGAAACATGAGGCTTATTGCTGGGAAATGCATGACCGGTGAAAACAGTGTGCTCATTGTAAAAAATAATCCTGTTGAAAGATGGTAAATATGGTGTATTACTGTTTTTGTGTTAGAGCATATAGCTGTAAAATTAAAGTTTTTTACTCTAGCTGACAATATGGTATTTAGCTGTTAATTTCAAAAACAGTAACACAATATTTTTTACGGTATGATGCTGGCAACCACAGCTGCCAGTAGTTTACTGTTTTTTTTTTACAGGATTATTTTAATTTCATGGTGAGGTTAACGATAATCTATTCTAACTAATGCAAACCAAATTGTGTCCACATTTCAAATGCCATGTTTTTTTTTTTGTAATTTTGTTAAGAGATATTGTCAGAGCAAATATTTACACCTCCTGCATATTTCTTGGCTTTAGGGAGGGATTTAATGGATCTCTGTGATGAATTTGTAAATTCTTTGACATTTGTTGAAGTTGACAGTTTTGGGGTTGTCCGAGGATGGAGGGTGTTCTGCTGATCTCGGTAATCGGACCCCTGTTCTTTTCAAACAAAACATTGTGACTGGCTGCACCTTCAGGTATTACACCAATTTACTACGTCCTAACTTTTTACCACTTAAAGCTTGAAGACATGTCAACATATATGATATAACCAACAACATGATGGTTTTATTTTCATTCTTGTCGTCTTTTTGATATGTCTAGATCTTTGTCTAGTGACTGTGGCGTGTTGCGGGCAGAGCTTTTGGGTATATTAGTAGGGGTTACAGTGCCTGATACGATCAGTATGACTGCAGGCTCTCAGACAGACCAGAGTCGAGTCATTTCACAAGACTGCTCCACACCAGCTTCAGTGAGTTACAATACTCTGTTGCATATTGCTTGATGACACTTGTCACACCTACTTGTTTTACAAAGAACACTTCGCATTGTTGAATAATATTTTAAAACATGTATTTTATATCTGATTGCATAAACCACAGGTGTCAAACTCAGTTCCTGGAGGGCCACAGCCCTACAGAGTTTAGTTCCAACACTGCTTCAACATACACACATGCAGTTTTTAAATAAGCCTGAAGACTTGATTAGCTGATCAGGTGTGTTTAATTAGGGTTGAAGCTAAACTCTGCAGTAGTTAATTCCTGAGATGACCCTGTTACAAACTGTTTATGAATCTGGAAGTTTCCGGGAAGATCTGTTTTATGCGCAAATTACACATATTTCCGAAAGTTTCATGATTGTGGCCCAATATGGTCTCTTTTTGCTAAATTTTGTCAACAAAAATATTACCTGTAAAGCCAGATCAGAACTATTGCGCGTCTTCGAGCAACGCACATCAGAATGAATGATTCCGCGTTTTGAACGAATCAATCGGGTAAACCAATCATTCAATGGCCCATTCATGAAGAGAGTGTCGTTTGAACAAATCAAACGAATAACTCAATTACTTGCTCATTAGACATTTACAACTACCTACTGGCAGTTTTAGTTTCTTATTTAGAGTATCACTTCATTAAAAAATTTTTTTTTTCATATTTTGGGAATAGTTTGCCCAAAAATGAATATATTCTATATTTACATTAACTCACTGTAATGTTTCAAACCTGTATACGATTTTCTTTTACGGAACATAAAATCAGTAGTACTGTCAACATTAATGCATGCGGAACTGCTTAAAATTGGGAGGGAAAAAATATGTTCATTGAGTAGCTGTATTATTATCTTTTATACTGCCCTTTATTCATAAAAGATATGCCATTAAACAAGTATTTAAAATATACTGTTTTAATGCTGACCATTGCTTTTGCCTTTAAATATGCTACCCTTGGGATATATTAATTTGAAACATCATTGTGTTAGTTCTCATTTTCCAGTTGATAATACTTAAAATATCAAAATCAAATGCGGGTGGTAAATCTTAAACTTTGGAAGTGTTCTTAGCATTGTTCAAGAGGCAGACATACTCTTGTTTTCTGTCAATTTAAATCTATTTTGAAGACCCATCTCTTTAATTGGGGGGATTGCACCCAAAAACAACCAAAACACAGTCCTGTGCGGTCAGTTAAGAACCCAACGACTAGACATGCCTTTGGCAGATATCAGAATGGCCAGCTATAGCAAAGCATTATGACGATAATTGTGCAAACAGATAAGTCAGTGCTTTTTGTAATGTCTATTTGATGCTTTTCACATTTAACACAATATTATTTGGGGGTAATTTCTCAGACAAATTTGATGTGCGATTTAATTAATTAATTGGCACATTGTGCAATTAAGTTATAATTTGATTTTTTTTAAAAATGAAACACTTGACAGCCCTAAAATATCCCAAATATGTTAACAAGCTTTTTTGTAAATGTTTCAGGAAGCATGTGAGACGGGTTGTCTCCTGCCCGTGTCTCTATCATTGCAAGTGCTCTGGGCTCAGAGGGGCCTCAGGGCCCTGCCACAGAACCACATCTTGGCGGCCAAATTCATCTTTGGCTGTCAGAGACTGAAGGTAAGAAGCATAATGTTACTGTTGAGGCCTGAGATACTGACATGAATTTCATGTGTAATTTTTCCAAAGTACTACTTTATGTAAAACTTTGTTTTTCCTGTACACAAACATTTAATTTGTACAAATATCTATGTAATGTGTTTTGATTGAGCAGCTGACATTTTGCCCACACAGTAAAGAGGTCTTTGGGAAGTTCACATGAATTAGGGTCTTCTTCTTGCTTCTAGTGTCCCCTCCGGTCTGCTGTCCCATTGACCACCGAGGTGATGTTCTCTGATGCCACAGTTTACCCAAAAGCCCCTGGGGGGGAACGTCAACCTAAATGGAAGTTTCCATTTGATTTTTTTTCCAGGGGGGTTGGAGAGTTTGATCAAGAGTAAATAAAACTTTGGTACCAGCCAATGATGGAAGTTTCTCTGACATTGTGTAATTTCGGCAGTAACAGTGCGCAACTGTTGCTGTAGAAATTACACCACCTTTAAATAAGTGAATTGGACAATTGGAAAAAACTGTAATGCACGGCCTCTGTTAATGTCCATATTTTTTGGGGGGGTGGGGTTAAATTTGGTGTGATACTGCTTGCCAATCAAACATCACTCGTAAAGCTTGAAAGATACCACAGTTGTAAATAGTTCCTCATTTTAAATAAAGATGTTTTAGTTTTTTTCCTCTCTTTTTGACTATTATTAACTTTCACCGTTGAATTATTTTACATAATACACTATTTTGATCATTCTTATGAGACACCAACAATCTTCCTTTGATTCCTGTGTTTGTTTTTGTGCACATAGTTAAGCAGATGAACTATGGCTGCTGGGGTGATTCCTGACAGACGGGCAGCAGCTCCCAACTGAAAATCAAAACACAATTGAGTTACTAATTCATAGAATGGCTGATTTTAAGATCGGACTGTCTGATCACAAGCAGTCAACTCTTAATGCAGGTATCCAAAACATTTTGTATTCTGATCACTGTAGCCAGGCACAAAAAAAAATGTACTGTGTGCAGCTTTAAAAGAAAAGTGCATACATTCAAAGTAGCACCTCATTGCAGTACACGAGACAAAACCAAATGAAAACATTTTACACAAAAAACAAATTAAACATTGAATACATGTGAATGCTTTAAACGATATAAAGTTTTAAATGATGAATAAACCAATGCCCCAAGGCTCTTGTGACAACGATGTAGCATACTTCTGTTTGAAATGGTTTATAGTGGCAAAGTTTCAAATATTACGTTATTTTTAAATAGAGGGTATGCGCGTGGTGTCACCATCGGCCGGAGTGCCTACAGTTACTCACAGTGAGTGGCAAAAAGACTGAGCGGCTGTATTTGTTTTCAGCGTGAATGCCGTGAAAAACAAATACAACAAATATAAAGAGGCAAAGAGCTTTGCGATTGACTGTACAATTAGATTTGACAAAATGCTGAATTTAGGTGTAAAACCATACCTATATATTTTATATATATATATATACATACAGTATATATATATAGGCTATATATAACACTGATATAAGTGATCACCCGGATTTAGACCTACCTGTGTTGTATTTATATAAAGCGTTCACAGGCAAATTTGCTTTAGCCTATGTTTAGGCCTAAATTGCTTTTATTTCCCCAGTGTCGAAATCAGGCAAACATAAATGCCAGGCAACATGATTCCTGGCTGCATGTCAATATCCATGGATCACTGGATCTTTAGTAAATTGTAACACTATATTAAGTCCAACATTTAGTTTAAATTGATAAAAATGTTCGTTTTAGTCACATTTTCACAGTTTCCCTTATTAAATCCAGTCACAAAGCAGATCTTTTGCCACTCAGTCAGGCTGAGGGGGGTTGTTCCGGCGGGAAAGTGACGTCAATGCATTCCCTCTATAATAGGTTCAACATGTTATACTACACTAAGCGGTACACTAGTATTCTGCTTAGACTCCTTTCGAAGCCATGTGAATCTTTACCAAGAATTTTGGTTTCCTTGTTTAGTAGTTGGTTCATTAAAATATATGCTGAAAATTTCAGTATCAAACCGCATTCATCCCAAGAATCTCCAAATATGTAATAATACAGTGAAATACGGAATTTACCAGCACAACATAACTTGTATTAAAGATACAAAGAATGCAAGGTGAAGCGAGTCATTTTTGTGTCACTTCTTGTGGCACCAAATTGACAATAATGACTGGATTCTTCATTTTGTGCAGCTTGCCCATGTAAAACTGAACTAACTAAACTACCAAAGAACTGGAGTGGTGGTCAGAAGTGTCAGAATCTCAGTCAGTGAAGCTGCTCTGCTATTTCTAGGGCTGTCAGATCACTTAAGCCCCTTTCACACAGATCGTTGATCCCAGACAATTGCCATTAAATTGCTAGAGTGCCTTCTGTGTGTCCCGGGATTGATCCAAAATCACATTATCATGTAAACACATGATTTGAAGCACGATTCGTGTCCGCTAAATACCACTAGTGTCACAGAAATTGCACGCTTCACCTTTATAGTGTGGGTCCTTACCGTGCTCGGTCGGACACTATCCAGAATCTCTCTGACCTCCTGAGAGAGGGACACGGGTAGAGTCAGATAATCAATGTCCTCTGGCAAATATAGACTCTCCTCCGCTTGTATTCTCTCTATCTCTTTCCTCTGATTCTCACAGTGTGGACGGTAAATAGCTACAGAAACAGACCGAAGTAACCGTTGCACGTTAATTAAGTTTTGCAGGTGCCATTTCAGTTCACACATACAGTTGTGAGCAAAAGTTTACAATATAAAATGTTGATTATTTAAAAAAAAAATAAGGATGATAAAAATGTGTTACATATAGCGCTTTACTGGGTACTCAAAGCGCTTTACATGGGGGGGGGGGGGGGGGGGGGGGGTAATCTCCTCCTTGATTATGGTTAGGAGGTCAAGATGGACAGGGGCCAATAGGCAAATTTGGCCAGGATGCTGAAGTTAAACCCCTGGGATGTCAGGACCTCACTTTAACGTTTCATCCGAAGGACGGTGCTCTTTGACAGTATAATGTCCACTCAGTATATTCTATAATAATGTCAGTAATAATGTCCAGTCACTATACTGGGGCATTAGGACCCACCATCTTTTGCATATTCAAACCCTTTCCAATCGAGACTATGATTTTGAGATCCATCTTTTCACACTAAGGACAACTGAGGGACCCATACGCAACTATCACAAAACGTTTAAACATTCACTGATGCTTTCCTGATGAAAAGGAAATAAGATGCATTAAGATCCGGGGGGTGAACCCTTTTGAACAGGATGAAGATGTGGAAGTTTTTACTTATTTTGTTCCTTCAGAAGCTACAGAAGACACTTGCATGTTTCCCGGACAACAAAATAAGTACAGTTTACCCTGATCTTCAAATACAAAAAGTTTTCTCGTGTCGTGTATTCTTCTGGAGCATCTGTAAATGTTTGAACCTTGTGTAATAGTTGCGTACGAGTGCCTCATTGTCAAAAGATACAGTCATGGCTGGAAAGGGTTAGTTACAATATGCTAATTCTAAAGCTTCTGTCAAACCACAGAATTTGCCATGGCACCTAGAGGAATTTTTTTTAATGTAAAATATCTCAGTACAGTACAGTATGATCCCTCTTATTTTGATACAATAACTTTTTTTTGCTGCAAGGGGCATGAAAACTTTTGAGCACGACTATACCTGCCATTAGTTACAAATCTATGGAGTATGGTAACAAAACACAACAATCATGGTTTGGAATGTTAGATTACCTTCGACTTTCAGTCTCTCTGAAAATTCTAGATACAGGCTAGATAGTTCTGGGAAGGCAGAGGCTAACATCTGGAAAGAAACATCTTTGTACTGCAGCACCTCCAATCCACTGAAACAGAAACTTGCACTTTCAGGTCTGTAGTTATTTATTCTCTTATTAGACATTGAGAAAGGTATCAATGATGAGATTAAAATCAATCAATCAATTATTTGCATGTGGTCAGTTTAAAATATTACATAAGGAAGTTTATTATAGTAAGTTAATAAAGGACTTAGGTCTTACTTGAGAACGGAACTCTTAGTCTCGCTGATGTTAACATCTCCCAGTTTGTCCTTCCAGCGAGGGGCAGATAGATGTATGGACTTCAGGGCAGATAAAGCATCATTCAAACTCACTTGAACCCGAAGAGCTTCATTATAGCGCTGCTCAGACACGCAGCCCAATTCCTCAAAACCTGTAAATAATAAACAGTGTTATATATACGGTAACAAACTGAAAAACCAACCATATATCAAGCAATCGCTAGCAGGAAATAGATCTTCCGTGTTTTTGGGAGAGGAGGAATTGGGAGTTGGTAGCCCAGTTCAAGTACCTTGGGGTTATACTAGATTCAAACCTCACTTTCAAAAAGCACATACAAAACGTAACAAATACAATACAATTTAATTGACAAAACTTCAAACAAATTAGGTCCTATATTACAACCGACGCTGCTAAATCTTATCTTCATTGTATGATTTTTTTCCCATATTGAATATTGTTTCACAGTTTGGTCTTTTGCCGGAGTCACTGCATTAAAACCCATTAATCAATTATATAAAAAAAGCAGTCAAGGTATTTGACAGGAAACCACAGTCGTTTCACCTTTGTCCAATTCTTGAGAAGTACCAACTCCTAAATTTTGAAAATCTAAATATTTTTAAAAGTAGCTGTCTAATTTATATAAATGGAATCGCCCCACCACCCCTGGGGGATTTTATCAAAAAGAAAAATTGCGAGACTAGGACAAGATCATTTACACGGGGGGATTGTGAAGTACCTTTTAGAAAATCTACGTTTTCACAAAATGTTCTCTCTATTAAAGGAGAAGTCCGGCGAACAATTAACCTGTGGTCTAATAAAACATCGGTACCTAGTCAATCGTTCTCTGAGGTTTGTTTTCATGATAATCGAATGTAAAGAGTTTTATCTCTAAAAACCGTTTTGCGTATAATGCTAGTACTGGGGGCATTGACTAAGTAAAAAGAAATCGCTAGTTTATACCACTAACAAGGCTCAAAAGAGCCCCACACTAACACAGTAATACATTCTCTATAAGATAGGCCTATAGAAACTTTTATGATTATTACTATTCTTAATTTATTTACTTTGTTTAACTTCATATGTGTTTTGTTGATATGTATATTGTGTGTCTGTTTTTGTTTTTGGATTGTATTTGTCTGTGTTAGGGGACAACGGATGGAAATTAGCATTGTGCTAAATCCGGCATATTTACGTTCGACTATGCTTGTACGTTCATTTATATGCATTGTCCCATCTAAAGAAAATAAAAATGTAAATGTAAAATGTATTGGTTATATATTTGAGTTTGGCCTCACAATAGTAACAAACCAGTTTATTGACCATATATCGGTTTACTGAATAACCAGTGTTATAACAGTTGTGATAACTGAAAAACAATTTAGTTTTTGTCATAAAAAAAAAAACCGATGCAATTCTGGCCCGATTATGCAAGTGAATATTGCGTCATGTCCCGACCGACTCCTAAACGCGAGCGTGTAGTTTCACCGGCTACAGCGCTTGACGGTTGCTTTGAGCAGCCCTTTTTAGAGACGAGAGAGAGAAGACGCAGCGCCATTGAACTCATGCTGTTTGTAAGTAAGTGAGTAAAATTTATTTATATAGCACATTTCACAGATAAAAATCACAAAGTGCTTCACAATAAAAGAGGAATACACAACATTAATACATACATGATCCTAAAATTTGTGAAATTGCATCTCGCAGAAATTACTGATTTGATTTTATAATCTGTGTGGATTCATTTACTAATACAACCTACATGCTAAAGTAAATCATTGTTTGCTGGAATTTCTTGCATTATACCTGATGGAGTTTTGGTTCCTTGCCACTGTTGCCTTGCTTTTTTGGCTTGCTTAGTTGGGGACATTTAATGTTCAACACCAACATTATTGATCAGTGTTGTATTACTTTCATGTTATCACTGTGAAGCTGCTTTGAAACAATCTGTATTGTAAAAGTGCTATATAAATAATATGACTTGACTTGACTTATAAGAGGGAGAATGATTAAAATGTAGGAATGATTAAAATTGTGTACAATAAACCCACAACGATGTATCGTTCTATCGATATCCTGAGCACAGCCCTAGCAAGGAGTCATATAATGGATCGAAAGATTTTATTTTCAAAATATTCAAAATTTATTTCAAATAAATGCTGTTATTTTGAACATTCTATTCATCAGTAACCTAAAATACAATATTTTTAAACAACTAAAAAATATTCATACCTTTTTACTGTAAAATATGTAGTCTCAGCTTTGTGTAAAAAATATTCCCTTTTTACATTATGTATCTTTTAAATCTTACGGTACCTCTGAGAGTGAGTCGTAGGTCAGCATTGTCTGGTCTAAGGGTGGTTCTGAACTCAGCCCTGCTTGTGAACATACGGTATGGCTCCGTCACTCCACGACCAATCAGATCATCAATTAGAACTCCGATGTAGCTCTGAGTGCGTGAGAGGGACACCGGGGGCTTAGAGAGAGATGTCCGACCTGCGTTGACCCCAGCCCACAAACCCTTAACAAAAAACAGAATAAGCAAACATAAGACACAAGGCAAGGCAATTTATTTATAAAGCAAAATTAAAAACAACAGTTAGTTGACCAATGTGCTGTACTTTTTAAACACATGCACACACACAAAAAAACACATAATAGAAATAAAATGTTTGGAAACATTCTATGTTAGATATGTTTGGGGAAAAATTGCATTAATTTAGGATGCATTAAGTTTATGTAACATTTAATACGAACGCATGAAATTTAAAACAAGCTATACCCATAGCCTTATGAAAAAATGGTTGTTCTTTCCCATATGAATTTGTAAAACTATGTTGGATGGACCCTTAATATAGCATTTACAGTTTTACTGTTCCTCTAGCGGGGTTCAGGGCCATGCTCCCCCACAAGAAAATTTTGTACATTTTAAGATTAAATGCATCAATCTCATGCTCTTTGAGAGATCAAAATTAAGAGCTTCAACTTTGTTGAACAAGGAAAAAAGCATTGATTTGTACCAGGACAATATAAAGAGGGCTCAAACATCTTTTTAATTATGAGCGTCTCAGTCTACATTACATAATCAATGGTGTTTCAGGATGCCAAACAATTATTATAATAATGTAATAATGATTTATATAATTATTCCTATGACATAAAATCCATATAGCCTATAAATGTACTATATAAATGAAAATGAATATTTCAAAAGTATATTTTAGTCTACATTACACTAATATAGGCAAATTAAAATACCTTTGTCCTTATTTCTTCACTTGCAAGAAATAAACCCTTGAGCTTGTATTTAGAAGAAAACACCAGATGACCATGCTGATCGCGTGAGCAGAGTGTACACTTTTCTTTAATTCACCGAGCACAAGCAGAATGCCTATTCTTAAAGTCTTGTGCTGTTTTATAACGGCAAAAAGCCATATCATGGTTTCGATTTTAGTTCATTGGCAAAATATAACGCTAAAGACCTTTATGTTAGGTTATACATTTTACATCTTCTCATATGTGTTGGGAAAAGGGAGAAGAGACTTCGGCAAAATTTCGAACTCGGATTCGAACTCGGGTCGAGCGCATCAAAAGCTGATTCACGCGCTTCGCGCTCTACGACCTACGTCACTTTAGCTGTGACGTGACGGGTGGCTTTTATCTGAAAAGACAGGCACTTAGTGCAAACATACGCTCCGTTTTATCAAACCTCAAAACACTACCGGCCCACCGGGGAATCTCTCAACTCTCCCGATTGCCACTCCACCCCGGTGCCCAGGGCCCTTTAGATGTCGTGGGACCCTGGGGAAATGCCCAGTTGCCCCAATGGTTAATCCGGCCCTGATTACAATATTGCAGTTATCAGGATATCCCTACCTGTGCAGCTGCCTCCTCATAGCCTGTGGTTCCATTTATTTGTCCAGCCAGGAAGAGACCCTGGGTGCTCTTTACCTGCAGCCACGGGAAGAGTTGTGTTGGACAGACGAAGTCATACTGCACTCCATAACCTGGAGTAAAACATTAAGACAACTTATGAGTTTTCTGTATAGTCCATTGCAGAACAACACTGAGAATTACCCATTTAATATTTACCCGTCCCTAAATGTCCCATTGTTTACGGTCGTAGTAGGCAGTTCTTTGACAAAAAAAAATCTGCTAAGCGGCCCGGTGGAGATATTCAAGTCTGGCAATATGATAGTCCAACGTAATATGATACAAGGTCTGCGTCTCTACAATGTTCCAAATTAATAACCTGAATTAATTAACGAATTAACAGTCACTAACAAATAAAAACATCTACAATAAGTATATCCAACCTTACCCAGATACATCTCGAACACTCATGTTAATCGGTACTATATACAATGTAGCAAATCTCAACTGCTTGATTGTTATATCATCAAAAAATGTAAACTACACGCTATTATGTCCCAGGAATATTAAAAGTTGGATGTAAAGTAACAACTACTTTACCTGCATACATATAGTAATGCTTTCGCGAGCATACTGTATAATGTGTATATATACATACATATACAGTAATACTATATAGTAAATCTTTGACTTCTTTGTCCATCACAGATTGTAATTGTTACTTATCGCCCAGCTCTTTATATAAATTTGGATATAGAAGTGTGTCCAATTTTATCTGAATCCATACAGTATACTCATGTAAAGCGATATATACTACAGGGTTTAAAAAAGTCAGCGTATTAAAGCCTCACCTCCTTTGACTTCCATTCAAAAAGCCAACTCATTCTCACTCGAAGGAGTACGATAATAATAATGAAAATCATGCTCCAAAATATCATGTCATGATGAGAAAATTATATCCCAGCATATTAAATTGCTAAAGTTCCCATGCCCTTAGCGTCAGTATTTTTATGATATCTCTGTAGCTGGGCCAATAGATCATTTCTAATTTATCTAATTTCAAACCCTGTATCTTAATCTCAATGGCTCAATCTCAATGAAAAGTATTGTGCAAATAAATTTGATTTGGCTTGATTATAAATGTACCTGGAGTGCTAATTTTTGCACGTTGCAGCCCAGGAATCTCTCTGATGAGGCAGAGCTGCTTCTCAGGGGGCATCGTCATAGACAGACCCTGAGGGTACATGAGGTCAGAGGTCAGACCCTCTGGTTCCAGCCATACCTGGTGCTGTCGCCCTGGAAACCGAAGCACCTTTGACTCAATGGAGGGGCAGTACCTGTGAGAAATGCTGTCAGATTCAACATTTGATGCAAGCATTTACTCTAAATAATGCCCCATTCTCATCTTATTAAAATTTGTATAATACAAATACTTAATCAGTATATTAATTCACCATAAATGCTCTTCTAATGACAAAACAGAACTAAGAATCTGCACCAGGCAACACTGGCTGAGCTAAAACGGTATATAAACTATTATGTGTGTGGTAATGTACCTAGCTACGTTTGAATGCTAAGGCCACTGCCATTTTGCTTTTTATATGTTACAATAATATGAGAGTGGTAGAGGTATAAGCTTTCATACGATTTAAAGTTTCCTTGAATTCATGAGGACGTGAACAGCTTTACTGGTCAGAAATTCATTATTATGGTAATTCAAAAAAAGACGTGAACCCCCCACCTTAAGCCAGAGGAAAGTGTTGGTGTGGGTGTTCGAAAATTACCTGGGTCCTTTAGCGTCTTGCTGTATGTGTGAGTTATGGTGGCTGCTCTCTTTCACCACTCTTTCCACCCCAGGAGTGGTGTATGTCAGATAACATGGAAGCTGCTCTTCGGGCTACACAGAAAATTAGCAACATGTCAGTTTTCTAATCCTAACTATGATGACAGAGATCATATGGCGGCAAATCAATGTCAATAAGAGCCGAGCGCACAACTGATGCTGGCACGCGCGATAAATGACTTTCACGAGAGGATACCAGATCCAAAAAAGGGGTGAAAATGACTTGCGAGCATTTAAGTATTCATTTATCGGCCATTATAACTGCCGATACAGATAGTTTGGAAAATGCCTAATATCGGCCGATAATATCGGCCGGCTGATATATCGGTCTGGCTCTACTCCTAATCCATCATTTCCGCCCAGATTTTAGAACTGCTCACTCGTACTGTTAGCCTTGCAGTGTCTCAACGACCATCCGCTAATCCACCATGACGAGGATACAATGCTTCACTTTTAAAGCCGTAACACTCTTTTTGCCCGGATAAAACAATAAATCACGGGTGTCTTCAAGCGGAGCTCCGCAAGGTACTCACTGGCCAACTTCCGACCGCCGAACTCAACTTCCTTGAACGACGCACGTCATCCAGATAAAGGTAACTGGCTTCCGACTCATCATTTTTGTCGCTATCTTATGACGACCGCAGATTCACATGTTATATACACTATATACATTGTTTTGACTTTTGTGGATAATGAACTTGGATTATATTACTGAGGAAAGATGACTGATCAATCTAGGATAAATAAACATTTAATTGCTTATTTTATGACGACATCATCACAGTATGTGTTTTGTGGCCTGATTTCAAGAAACTTTAATTTTTATTTTTTTCAATAACCATGCATAAACAATATTCTCTCAAAAATACACGTACATACATGTTGCTCCCATATTATGGTAGTCCTGTTTGTGCGAAATACAGTGGAGTGTAATTTCACCTGTGCCATTAATATGTTTATAAGCAACTAAAAAAAGCATTAAAAAAAGTGGCGTAGTGCATCATGGCGTAGCGTAAATATCAGCAGTACATCACATTACTCACATAAATTGCACTTTACACTCAAATCCGTATGTCCTTTTGTTAAGAAGCTAGCTTTTAGTAAGAAGCTATTTTACTTTATAAAGTTTCAAATCTGAATATTTTTCCTACACAAACTCATCATTTTGCTTCAGAAGGCATTTATTAACCCACAGGAGCCATTTGGAGTTTGTTTATGACGGATGGAAGGCTTCAATCTGTTGGTTGCAATCCACTGCCATTATAAAGCTTGGGAAGACCCAGGACATTTATTAATACAACTCTGAATGTATTGAAATGAAAGAAGAAAGTCATATGATGGCTTGAAGGTGAGTAAATCATGGGGTAATTTTCATTCTAGAGTCAAACAGTTGGGTTTTACCGTTTTCGGATGTATTCAGCCGATTTTTTGATATTTAGAAGAATATCAGTAACCAAACGGTTTCTGGTCTCATTGACTTCCATAGTAGGAAAAAATATATACTATGGTAGTCAATGAGACCAGAAACTGTCTGGTTACTGATATTCTTCTAAATATCAGAAAATCGGCCGAATGGATTTGAAAACGGTAAAACTCAACTGTTTAACTCTGGGGGAGTGGTAAAATGAGCCTATTTCCAAAAAAATGGAGTATCCCTTTAAAGTTAACTACTCCTTTAATTATAGAATATGGCTGGTAATTCATACCTTGCAGTGTGTGTGTGTATTCATGAAGCTGAATGGAGTGGGACTTGGGTCAGGCAAACGAATAAGGGTGACGGAGAAGTCGATCGTATCCTTGATGATACGGGGAGGAGTACCAGTCCTTAGCCGGCCAACCTTCAACCCCAAAACTTCTTTCAAGGTATGAGAGAGACCCGCACAGGAAGGCGGATCAGCCAATCGACCCCCTGGAGAAGTGTTTTGGCCGATGAAGAGAGACCCAGACAGGAAAGTGCCAGTGGTCAGAACCACAGACCGGGAATGGATTTCACCACCTCCATGAGCTACCACAGACAAAATTTGGTCAAAACATGAATCCGTCACTTTGTTATTAGAAAGAGTTGAGTGTGTTGAGTATATGATGTTTCTCACCCAAGCGTATTCCATAAACTTTATGTCTTCCTGGTTTCTCTGGATCAGCCGTAGTCAATAGAAGGTCCTGCACAGAGCCCTCTAGGATGGTCACTCTCGGTGTAGATAAAAGCTCTGACTGAAAAACAGAAGGTCAAGATGGTGTTACTATGAAACCTATAGAAATCTATACGTATATTTTCTTTGGTGGTTCTACCCACCATTGAGGTCTTCCGATCCTTAGTATTTTTAACCAAGATAACCAAGTTTCTCATGAGCTGCCTCAGCAGTCTACTAGTGCTTGTCAAAGTGGAAATGTTTAAGATAACCAATCCAAGCAGGAAGGCTTTACTGTTCACAAAGGCTGCTCATTGTGAGATAAGATGCAAGTAACTAAACAAAACATTTAATATTTTATTGTTTTTTTTATTAAATTAACCTGTATAAAGTCTTTATAGCGTTGCCGGTCCAGCTGGGTTCTGGGCCCCCACACTGCAGGCCCCTTACTGCGGTTAAGAATAGAGAAATGAATCCCGGCCCAGTCTCCAGCCCGTCCCATCACACCATCCAAAGCGTCAATCTCCTTCACTAGATGACCTTTCCCGACACCCCCCAGCGATGGGTTACACGAGAGCGCCCCTACAAGACAAATAGAGAACTGTGTTTAGAGGTTGTTCTGAATAAGGTGCTATAGTAAACCTTTCAACTCACCGATAGTTTGGATTTTCTGTGTGATGAGAAGAGTTTTTGCTCCAACTCTGCTGGCGGCCGCCACTGCTTCGGTTCCAGCATGACCGCCACCCACCACGATGACATCATAATGTTGAGTGTGAATATCAGAGGCCTGAATGGAGCAGGTGGAGAGTCTCTTTGGAAAGCGCAATCTTCTAACAAACATGTGCGATGATTGTCAAGGTGGTACACTGCCTCGGATGGTAAGGATTTTCAATCTGTGATCAAAAAGAGAGGTTACACGCAGTTTAAAAAGCTGCTTTGGAAATCAATACGCTTTTACATGCGTCTAAAAAAACAGGATAGAACACTCTCCAGCTGAAATACTAAATGATTTGTTGTTTTAAACTGCAAATCTAATCTCTATCATAATTGTTGCATCTGCAAACCCAGCTGCATTATCCTGCAAAAAATTATGGAAATTGCACCATAGCATGTACAAATTAAACATGTTTTAAAATTAAACATTTTTAAGGATTATTAGGAACACCATACTAATACTGTGTTTGACCCCCTTTCGCCTTCAGAACTGCCTTAATTCTACATGGCATTGATTCAACAAGGTGCTGAAAGCATTCTTTAGAAATGTTGGCCGATACTGTTTGGATAGCATCTTTCAGTTGATGGAGATTTGTGGGATGCACATCCAGGGCACGAAGCTCCCGTTCCACCACATCCCAAATATGCTCTATTGGGTTGAGATCTGGTGACTCTGGGGGCCATTGTAGTACAGTGAACTCATTGTCATGTTCAAGAAACCAATTTGAAATGATTCGAGCTTTGTGACATGTAGCATTATCCTGCAGGAAGTAGCCATCAGAGGATGGGTACATGGTGGCCACAAAGGGACATGGTCAGAAAAAATGTTCAGATAGACCGTGGCATTTAAACGATGCCCAATTGGCACTAAGGGGCCTAAAATGTGCCAAGAAAACATCCTCCACACCATTACACCACCACCAGCAGCCTGCACAGTGGTAACAAGGCATGATGGATCCATGTTCTCATTCTGTTTACGCCAAATTCTGACTCTACCATCTGAATGTCTCAACAGAAATCGAGACTCATCAGACCAGGCAACATTTTTCCAGTCTTCAACTGTCCAATTTTGGTGAGCTCTTGAAAATTTTAGCTTTTTTTTCCTATTTGTAGTGGAGATGAGTGGTACCCGGTGGGGTCTTCTGCTGTTGTAGCCCACCCGCCTCAAGGTTGTGCCTGTTGTGGCTTCACAAATGCTTTGCTGCATACCTCGGTTGTAATGAGTGAATATTTCAGTCAAAGTTGCTCTTCTATTAGCTTGAATCAGTCGGCCAATTCTCCTTTGTCCTCAAGCATCATCAAGGTACTTTCGCCCACAGCACTGCCGCATACTGGATGTTTTTCCATTTTCACACAATTCTTTGTAAACTCTAGAAATGGTTGTGCGTGAAAATCCCAGTAACTGAGCAGATTGTGAAATACTCGTCCGTCTGGCACCAACAACCATGCCACACTCAAAATTGCTTAAATCACCTCTCTTTCCCATTCTGACATTCAGTTTGGAGTTCAGGAGATTGTCTTGACCAGGACCACACCCATAAATGCATTGAAGCAACTGCCATGTGATTGCTTGATTAGATAATTGCATTAATGAGAAACTGAACAGGTGTTTCTATTATCCTTTAGGTGAGTGTAGTTAAACCACCATGCATAACCACAAATTAAACACGATTTTGCAACACTAACACTGGTAGGCCTATTTGTGGTAAAACTGTGGTTATAGAAATGGTAATAAATCCGCCAAAAAAACATGGTCACGACACTTTGACTATAATAAAACTTAGGTTCAATTTCATAGGGGATGTTACCTGAGTGACGTTGGTCCCCCCATGCAATGCAAAACATCAACGAAATAGTCTATGGTAGATCATAATTACTACGTGTGAACGAAATTCTGTTATAGGCCAACACTGCAAAAAAAATGTTTTTGTTTTTTTTTTTAAAGATTTTTTAAGGCTATGGACAGTATATATTTTTTTCCAAGGTAATGAAAGCATATCCTGAAATCCTGTGGAATTTGTTTTTCCGTCTTGTGTGTAAACAAAATGGGGGAAAAAATTGCACCTAGCTTTATCATCTGTTCAGATCTATCAAAACTGCACATTTTTGTACACAATAATGCACAATTTGCATAATTAAACGTGCAAATTTCAAAAACTTGTAATACCTTTTTTTTTAACTTGTGTAAGTAATCAACTTGAACTTTCAAGGTGATATCTATTATTTTAAAAAAAAATTGACCCTATTCACCTGTAGTGTCTCGACTTAAGAAGGGAGTTGTAACCATAGACTGTGAAAATAGAGGTGTAACATTCTGATTGTATGTCCCTAAAGGGACACCATAGCCCTCAGGAAAGATCACGGTACTCTCGCGAGATTGTGCAGAATTAAAATGGCAAAATAAACAGCCGGTTCTGTTCTGTTCAGAATATCCGTTGTGCGTTCCGGTTATTTAATACAAGCTTGTTTAGCCACTGTGCATTACACCATACATAGAACAAGCCCTGAAATGCATCAAATAATACATCATAAACGTTTACATATATAACGCACATATATAACGTTCCATACACTTGGGTGAGACATTTTCCGTACATTTGGAGCATGGGTGACCTCAGAATGACCTTTTATTACGTAAAAAAACAAACTAGACTTTTTTTACCGACGTTTTGCGTTGGGTGGGGGGGCCACGCGCTGCAAGTTCTAAGAATGTGTCCATTCGCGACCACATTCTATTCTGAGCATGGAGGAAAAAAGCTTTCCAGTAAAGCTGCTTTGAAACTCTGATATGACTGTATAAAGAGCTAAATAAAGGTGGCTTAACTTAAATTACTGTGAATGCGTGCCTTGATTAATGACGTGATGCTCACTTCTGGAACTCTAACATGACATTAACCTTCTGACAACTGCACTGCAAGAACTGTTACTCACGTCTGCTTACTTCTTCTTTTATTTTAATGGCTGGCTGGTGTCGTGAGCATTCTCATCACTCCTCCTGAGGTAAGTTTTGCTGTTTACAAAAGTTATTCTTTGTCGTTACAGTGAACAGCATCCTCTCGGTGATCAAGCTTTTGCTGTCTGTGGATCAAGATCAGGTTCAGGCATAAGTTCAGGAAGAAGGCAGCCATGGCTCAATATTTTTACCTTAATAACTGTTATAGATACGCAAAATTACCGTAAAAACATATGTAGGCATTAGTTTACATCATTATTTTATTATAATAATTAATGCACTTATGTACTATGTTATTGAAAAACAATAAATATGAAAATATATCTATTGTAGTAATTATAATATACCTAAAGAAAACCAAACCTGCAAAAGTAAATTACCAAATATAGGCCTATAGGTCTAAATATATTCTTTTTTAAAGCCACAGGCCCAGGCTACATTTATTTACATTTACTGTATATTATCTTTATTGTATATTCATTCAACTCATTTTTTTTTCAATAAATAAGATGAAAATTTTTTTTACCTACAACAATAGGGCCCAGTGGGTTATAATATTTGACAGAAATACTGTAGACTATACTTGGATTGTACACTGAAATAGGCCTATACATGCGATCAATCAATTTCACACATTCAGTATTTACTGTTAAATTACTTACTATTTAGAGTTTAAAGGTCGGTGAACAGGACATTTGGAAATGTTGGCAATTGGCAATTATGATGTATGTGTGAATAAAGCATTATATCATACAGTCTTAAGTATTGGGAGTGACATACATTTTGTGTTTCGCTTCAGTTGTAGTGATGATTCACATTACTAGATTATTGAGTGATCAGCTTCATTTTAAATAATTACAAAAAGCTTAATTGGCCCAATGAAAAAAAAAGGTATCAGATTCAGATTCATTCTTTATTTAAATGGACGTGCCTCTGACGTCAGTGTTGTCAATTCGCTGCGCTGCAACTATAATGTTATTTTTATGGCATATACCTGCAGCACCAACTATACACAAGGCTAGTTCAAATTCGTCAAATGAACGTCCTCGTCGTGCAAACATTTTATCGTCACCGGCAGGAAAGGAGGAGTTCGACTGCAAGTTGACTTCTCATTATGTCATCAGACCATATTTCAATTAAAAACCTTGTCTCCTCATCTCCCCATGTGCAGTACGGCTCATTTCTCCAGCCACCTACTGTTTTTCTGCTTTTTGGGAGCCACCAGAACTTCCTGTAAAAGGTCTGAAAGTCCAAACCATACAGATATGCTTTCACACTAGAAACGAACCAAACCTTTGTTCAGTTTGATCCGGACCGAGACTACCTCTTTTCGTCAGACCAAATTTCATCTGTTTGGTCCAGACCGTGGTCCATTGGAGGTTTCACACCTGTAATTTTGATTCGGTCCAAACTGAAAAGTCCAAAAGTCCGGACCAAACAAGGTAGGTGTGAAAGGGCCCAAGATATTAAGTTAAACTTATCTGGCTTTTAACTTTCCTTTTTCAGAACTGTGTATTTCAACAATAATGTTGTAAAAATACAAATAGCTTCATACAGATCTCCATTGTACAGGGTTTAAACAATGTTTTCCATGCATGTTCAATTAACCATAATCAATTAATTAACATGCACCTGTGTAATGGTCATCAAGACCATAACAGCTTACTGATGCCATGTCCACACCATGTCATTTGAAAACGTATATTATTCTCTCCGGTTTGGTCCACTGAGACGGCGTTTTAAGTCAATGAAAACGTAGCTTTCCAAAATAAATTTAAAATGCCGTTTTCAAATTTATGAAGACGGCGGCAGCAGTGTAAAAGTGTGAACAAGTACTAGTCAGGCATCTTTCTGATTGGATTATAATAGCAGACTGATATAAAAGACTGAAAAAAACTGATATAAAAGACTGCAATGAGAGAAGAAGTGCTTCCCATCATTAAGTGCTTCTCAATCTTCAAATTGATGCTTCCTCATTCCTCTCTCCTCTGTCCTCCAGGCTGTGACCCAGAAACCAATAAAAGGAAGCCATCTTGAAGGAGGTTTCAATTCTCTGTTTTCATCATGAGGTGGTGAGGAAATTCCTATCATGTTTAGCTTGTGTTCCCTTGTGTACCCTGTGTTTTAGTTCAGTCCTTGTGAGTTCATGATGTTGTAATGTTTGTTGTCTCGTTGTTCCTGTCCTGAGTTCACTGTTTCTGTTCTGAGTGTTCTGTCGTTTGCCCTAGTTTACCTGTTTGTTTGTTTATTAAAGTGCTTGCGATTGGATTCAATCTCTGCTTCATTCCTGCCTGCATCGTTACAGAATGTGCATGTTCTCAATATATATATTGATGTACAATATATGTACATATATTTTGATAAAATTTTACATATATTTAAAATATATTCCACAATATGTTGAACACATATCTATACATATATGCATGCATATATTTCCATATAATTTTAAATATATTTAAAATATATTCATATAATTTCATATATATTGAAATGTATTCTACCATATATTGAACATACATGAGACCTTATATCTTTACATATATAACCAATACATTATCCCATACAAATTCTAATACATTATGGTGGATATTAATAAATATAAAATTGCATATATATTTTCGGATATATAATTACATATATTATATATTCATTTACCATATATTTCAATATATTGAAAGCGGCAATCATTTGTATATTTTGCAATATATTTATTATATTGTATAATATATGTATCATCAATATATTACTTCATGCATTTCCAATATATAATATGTTGGAAAATGGAAAGGAAAATAATATATTAAAATATATAATAAAATATATTTCAAGTAATAGTATATTGGTAAATATATTTTTCTTTCATAAGGGTGTCTAGCACACTGCGAGCAAACTACATACGTTTCACAACAAACACATGCGAGATGTAACAAGGAAACAATGCAACATCACACGTGCAAGACCAGAGTTTTACGTGAGCCTTTTTTTTCTTTTCGACCCGGTTGTGGTACAGCTCAGATGAAACTTCAGGTGCTAAACAGATGCTCCTGCCAAATTTCTACTAATGTTTCTTCCATTTCTTGGGTCCAAATAGAAGAAGCCTTTTTTCTGAAACAATGTTGATTTGTAATCTATAACTCCTCCTCGAACTCCCCGCTGCTCTGTTTCTGCCGATGTAGCCGATGTAGTTTTCAGTCAGAACACTTTTCACACAGCAGGATTTTTCGCACCCTCGCCGAAGAGTCACCGACGCCCGTGCAACATGACATCACGACTTTTGCGTAAACATACACGCCACTTTCGAGTCAAGTGGCGTGTTATCTCTACGCATTTTGAGCTATCCGCGTGTATCCGCATGTATGCGTGTATGTCTACGCCATTAACGTCCGCGTCATTCCGCGTGTCTGTACACGCGCGTCAAATGTCCAGTCATAAATGCCATTAACCCCAGTGACGGTTAAGTTTAGGGATAGGGTTGAGGTAAGTCATATCTTTTTTTCACTAGGATGGTAAGGGAACAGTCATAAATGCCACTAACCCCAGTAATGGTTAAGTTTAGGGACAGGGTTGAGGTAAGTCATATATTTATATAACGTTAAGTCAACTGCGTTCATAAACACGCGGATTATGCGTCTTGATAGCACGCCCAAAAATGCAAATACGAATTGGCGTGTCATACACACGCTACTTCATGAGATCAGTCTGGCCCGTGAGATATTTGGCATGCTAAATATCTGGACCTGTCGGCGATTCAAAATCCTGCTGTGTGAAAAGTGTTCTAACCTAAAACTACCATGGCGATTCTCTCAGATAGTGTCTTTGCTCTTTCACACTGCGTGATTGTCACTCACGTGAACGAGCACCGATTTGCCTGTGATTTTGGGCATTTGTCTGTCAAACCTGTCGGCGAGCCAAAATTGTGGCTAAAATCGTGCAGTCTGAACTCGGCATTAACTAAATGTCAGAATGGGAAAGAAAGGTGATTTAAGCAATTTTGAGCGTGGCATGGTCGTTGGTGCCAGACGGGCCGGTCTGAGTATTTCACAATCTGCTCAGTTACTGGGATTTTCACGCACAACTATTTCTAGGGTTTACAAAGAATTATGTGAAAAGGGAAAAACATCCAGTATGTGGCAGTCCTGTGGGTGAAAATGCCTTGTTGATGCTGGAGGTCAAAGGAGAATGGGCCGACTGATTCAAGCTAATAGAAGAGCAATTTTGACTGAAATAACCACTCGTTACAACCGAGGTATGCAGCAAAGCATTTGTGAAGCCACAACAGGCACAACCTTGAGGCGGGTGGGATACAACAGCAGAAGACCCCATCGGGTACCACTCATCTCCACTACAAAAAAAGAAAAAGAGGCTACAATTTTCAAGAACTCACCAAAATTGGACAGTTGAAAAATGTTGCCTGGTCGGATGAGTCTTGATTTCTGTTGAGACATTCAGATGGTAGAGTCAGAATTTGGCGTTTAACAGAATGAGAACATGGATCCATCATGCCTTGTTACCACTGTGCAGGCTGGTGGTGGTGGTGTAATGGTGTGGAGGATGATTTCTTGGCACACTTTAGGGCCTTTGTGGCGATTAGGCATCGTTTAAATGCAGATCTCAACCCAACAGAGCATCTTTGGGATGTGGTGGAACGGAAGCTTCGTGCCCTGGATGTGCATCCCACAAATCTCCATCAACTGCAAGATGCTCTTCTATCAATATTGGCCAACATTTCTAAAGAATGCTTTCAGCACCTTGTTGAATCAATGCCATGTAGAATAGAGGCAGTTCTGAAGGCGAAAGGGGGTCAAACACAGTATTAGCATGGTGATGTTACTCACATCAATAAGTCAATAGAGCCATCAGCTATATGGAATACTAGTGTACTGCAAACTGCCAGTATTGCGTTTTGTCTTCTTTTAAAAAAAAGGTATGCAATAACATTTGAAACAGTAGTGCATTGCATTGTTTAAAAATCAAATTACCAGAAAGGGCTATTAGGCTATCTATTCATAAATAGGCCTACAGTCATTTGCTAAGTTAAATAAATGAGTATGTTTGGCTATTTTGAAGGAATTGGTCGAAAGAAGAATTTCTACTTATTTGCCTACTTATTACTGTACAGTCAGGCCCGGCTCCAGGTTTTGAGATGTAAGGTGGGCCAAGTGAAATTCCTGATGGGCCAAGACTTTTAATATTATTTTATTTTTCCACATAACAACTTTATTTTATAACAAAAGAGGCAGGTCTTGAAAGGGACACTCTATATTTACCCCATACATACCTAAACCTACCATAACCGAAGCGTCTCATTTGACGCTAAAGGGTGCCATGAGCGTTGGATGTCTATGCTTTGGCAGAAGTGTCGCATATGACACCTGTACAGAACTGTACAGATTTTGACTTTGTTGACATTCCCTGCTGTGGCTAGTATCTGCCCTAGCTCAACTAAAACCACAAAGTTAACCTATGACAGATAGGTTAACTTTTTGTTTTTTTTTTGGTCCTTTGTGGAACTTTGTGGTCTAGTACAAAGTTAACCGTTGACAGATGAGGAGGGAGTGTCTGTAAGTCGACACTCTTGATTTGTAGATGATATTTACATGCAAATTAATATTAAACAGGAGGTTGAAAGTCTTTCTTCGGTTTAGTTAATATTTCTAACAAGTAGCAACATAATTTTAATGTCGAAATAGAAATTATGTTGAAATATTGCTAAAACAATTTAAATCCATGATGTATAAAAACACCAGCATAGCCATTCATATAAAGAGGTGTAGAACATGGATGGGTGGATTTCAAACTAATATGTATTGCTTACTTGATTACTGGCAGACAAATGTATTTTTACATTTACATTTACATTTATTCATTTCAATGATGCTTTTATCCAAAGCAACTTACAATTGCTACAGTATATACAGTATGTCAGATGTCGCACGCCTCTGGAGCAACTAGGAGTTAAGGGTCTTGCTCAGGGACACATTTGGTGTCTCACAGTTTATTCGAACCCTGGTCTCTCACACCAAAGAATGCATGTGTCTAAACTTATTACGTTTTATTTAAAATTGCTTAGGTTTGCTTCGGGTTCAGGACTGACATTTAGTTTTATAAATGGTCACATAAATCATTTGAGATATATCTTTCTGAGTTTTATATAATTCTCACTGCTTTAAGAGGAAATGTGGTGTGTAAACTTTTTTTCATTTTATAGTGTCACTTTTAAGACACTCCCTTGAACTCAGATTAACAGTTAAGATAACATTGCTGAAAGTTTGGAATTCAGCCCTGGCTGTCCAAGCGTTATATAAGCACCCTGCACTTTAGGTATTTACAGCCTACTCCCAAGGAGTAGAAAGAAATATAGGGACACAAAAAAACGGAAAGGCAGAGAGAGCACACAAAAAAAAAAAAAAAAAAAAAAAAATTCAAAAGAGTATCCATAATTGGATTAGTAAAAGTCTAAGAAAAAAACTTTGGACAGCTAACAGAGAATGATAATTATTGAAGGAGGTCAATCGAACAACTAACTTTAGGAGTAGGCAAAGACAGTGTGCGGCTCAAAGTGTATATTTATGGCTACTAATCTAAGGATCATTTAAGAAAAAGGCTAAAAGAAAGATTTCAACAAGAGTAAATTAGGGAGGAAAACTTCAGAAAGTCGGACTAAAAGGAATAAGAGGATATTCCAGAGGACATTTTTTGTGGTGATGGAAGAGGTACTGAGTTACGAAGAAGCCATTAAGAGGGCAAGTATTCATCGGTTTCCTGTAAAAGATGTTCAGGGTATCCCTCTCATAAGCACCATTGCAGACAACTGGAAATCAATCAGCGAATTCTGTCCTGACCCATCAGACCTACTCATCTCTACTTATCCTAAAGCAGGTAAAACACTATACTGAGTATACTGTAACAGACTATACTGAGTAACAGACTATGCTGTATACTGTGTACTTTGCACTCTTTCTTGACACAATTTGAGCAATGGATTTAAAGGAACTGTCTTCTGTAGTGGGAATACAAATTAGATCCACTGATTCTATGTCCTGACACAACATGAAAAAAAAAAACTAATGTGAACTACATTATATATGGTATTCAAGATTAACATAATGACATTAGTTTAATGATTAGATTAAATAGTTTCCATTCAGGGGGTTCTGCCAGTCCCTTCATAGGGTCAAATTTTGTGTGAATATTGACATGTCTCTATTTCTCATGACCTGGCTAGGTCTGCTGGATCTCACAGTCAGGGGTAATGTCCTGTGTTGCCTTTAGATGCTTTGGTTAAAGCGGTCACCTCTGAGGCTAAATTTTATAACAATCTGTAGATTTAAAGTCAGTGACTGATTTGAAAAGTAGCACATTCCACATTACATTGAAAAAGTGTCAGGTCTATTATTTTGCATGTACACTCATTTGACAGATTAGTAACAGGTATCAGTATCCTTCACTGTCATTGCTCCTCCTTTTATCCCTCCGCTCCTCCGTGAGAGATACGGGACCGGTTATCAATCACGCCACAAGCCTTGCGCCGTTCTCTCACGGCCCTCCTTATCCTGTAGGAGGGAACTGAGATGTTACGTCAATGACTGACGAATTGGGATATCGTCTGAGAGCCCAATCACCTCCAAGTGGTACAGATGGACATTGGCAAGTGAGATTTGCAGATTTGCATTGTTAAACCATGGTTACTACACAAAAAATGTGGTTAAACCAAGGTTATCATAGTAAAACTATGTTTTTAGTTACTATGGTTTTAGTTACTATGGTTTTACTGCAAAAAACATAGTTAAACCATGGTTACTACAAAAAACCCATAGTTACTACAAAAAAAAAACAAATGGTTGTCTTATGAAAGGTTCTCTCTATTGCGTAAATTGCTTATGCTATGGGTAAAGTCATCGTTTCTCAAGATTTTGAAGCCAAAAATTATCTGTTATTTTTAATATATTGTCAACGCAGTGCAGCAGCCAGCAGACCTAGAGCAGGCTAACTTGCATGACCTGCGGCTGCCCTGCGGGAACTGCTGCAGCCTACCACTAAGCCTTGCGCTTGACATCACGCCCAAAGAGGGCACTTCGCACCCTCTGCGTGTCACAGCTCGCCAGAAGGGGGGTGGCTTACTGTAAAGGATAGGCTCAGGGGCTACATCACTGATTTCACCATCTTCAGCGAAGCTCTCCGCATCGTTGGACTCTGAGAGAAGTCATTCACCGTTGAAACTAGCGACCAGCAAGCAGAGGTCAGCGCCTGAAGAAGCCGGCCAACTTTGCCACCTTCAGCCTTCCGTGCCTGCTATGCCATCTGATGTTGAGTATCCTTTTTTACTGTGCTATTTGCCTTGTGAGTGTTCACCGCTGCGACACTTGTCCTTCTCTAAAACAGCGCTCTCTGCCTGGGCCCAAACCACTCAGCCCTCACCCTGGATTCATGAGGCTGCGTGCAATGTAAAGTGCTTCCATTGTCGACCCTGCGGGCTCGACTCGGAGCCTTCACCACGGTTGCTGTCACTCCGCCCTCCAGATCACACAAGAAGAAGCGTCGTTCGCAGAGGATACCGGAGCCTAAGTTTAGGGTGAAGAGCTCGCCAGATTTCATCCCACCAGCCTCCCTCTCTCCTTCTCCGCCCCTCCTGGACGCACAGCTGGCGGCTTCGGCCCACACTGCCTCCACCTCAAGGGATGAAGCTGAAGGAATCGACCTGGGTGACAGCTGTTCCATCCTTGCATCGGATAGTGAATGGGCCCAAATCTGGCCCAGCCTCCGTCTTTATGCTTTCCCTCTGGTCTCTCTGTTACCAGCTTCCCAATAATCAAGGGCATCAGGAAAACTCGCCACACGGTGCTCCTTAAAGTCCCGTAATGGGAGAATCAAAGCTGGTTCCTGGAGCTTATGCAGTTCTCACACACAGCCCCTTGGCCGATTCCGGTGAGGAGAGACCTCTTCTCTCAAGCCCGCGACTCAATCTGACATCCCCATCCAGAGCTCTGGTCTTTGCATGCATGGGCAATTAACAGGTACCCATTGTCTTGCCAGAAGGAGTGATGAACACGATTACACAATCCAGAGCTCCCTCTACGAGGCGACTTCAGCCAGAGTCAAATGTAACATCACTACACTGTGCACTTCCCCTGTTTCCTGGATCCTCTTCTGCCAGCTGCAACTGTGGTGCATCCATCCATTGCCTTCATTCATTCCCCACTCAGCTATATTCAAGAAAAGACTGTTACTTTCAGTCTCCATATCATCATCGCTCATTGCTCTGTTTCGTTCAGATTCCTGCCTGCTTTGACTCACTCTCTGCTCCATCAATAAACTCATGTAAAACTGTTCTCCAGTTGTGCTCTCTGAGTCTGCATATTATTACAGTCATCTTGTGGCCCACAGAAATTTGCTGAGGCCCCCTTGTGGGCTCCAGCTCCCTGGTTGAGAACAAGTTGTCTAATGCTTGTCTCTGTGTTAAGGCACAACCTGGATTCAAGAGATAGTGGATCTTCTGCTGCACAATGGAGATGCTGAGGTGTGCAAGAGAGCGCCGATAGCTGTCCGTGTACCATTTCTGGAAATTTGCCCTCCTCCACCTATACCATCAGGTACACATTTTTGTACATGCTTCATCTATACTTATCACAAGGTTTTTGTGATATGAAGAATGTGTCAGTGCACCTGCGTCTACATCACTCATGTCTTGAACATTTTTATCTTTTATGCTTCATTCAGGGCTTGACTTACTTAGACAGATGAAACCACCAAGAGTAATCAAGACTCACTTACCCATTCAACTAGTGCCTAAAGGATTCTGGGAAAATAAATGCAAGGTAATAATTGAAACAAATTCAATCACAAGGTCAAATTTGGGTTTATTTTCATTCTTCCTATCCAAAGCAAAAGATAACAAAATGACCTGTCTCTAGAGTGTTCTGGTAATAGGTACTCAGCAATATAATGTTTAAATCCCTTGATTTGCCTCTGACCACAGAGTAACACAAATCATGTCCACTAGCTGCTCTGCCTGCTTTTCCCCATGCAGGTTATCTATATGGCCCGAAATGCTAAGGATAATCTTGTAAGCTACTTCCACTTTGATTGTATGAATCTTACCCAGCCAGAGACAGGACCTTGGGATGAATACATTCACAAGTTCATGAAGGGGAAATGTGAGACAAAACTACATATTTAAATGCAGAATGTAATTTAAACCTAGAATATTTACTCTGTACTCTAATGTTTTTACAGTACGTTGGGGCTCTTGGTATGACCATGTCAAAGGTTACTGGAAGGAATGCAAGGAAAAGAATATTCTCTACCTGCTCTATGAGGACATGAAGGAGGTATAGTTTTAATCCAGCATATCCTTTCAAGTCCAGTCATTTTGTTAAAATCTGATTTATCTTTTATTTTATATCCTCTTTTTTTAGACTGACTTTCTTGTATCTATGTGTTTCTCGTTTCCTCTCACCAAGAATCCTCTTAGGGAGATTAAAAGAATCATGCACTATCTGGACCTGTCTGTTTCTGAGGATGTCATAGAAAGGATTGCGCAGTTGACATCCTTCCAAGTCATGAAAGACAATCCAATGGCTAACTACTCCTTCGTCCCGAAAGCTGTGTTTGATCAGTCTATTTCTGCCTTCATGAGAAAAGGTTAATATAAAACCATACTAGGGGTGTGAGTGACAATGCACTTAGCACTGTAAAATGTTGTGCTTCAACTCAACTCTGTCATACTGAAATCGTAATACTTTTTACCTCGCAAGATTTCATCAGTAGAGATGATATGACACTTATTAGATGATATTTATTCTTAGTTATTTATACTTTAAATGTTTTTAGTTATAGAATGAGGAGCAGAACCTAATATTTTCCCCAAAATAACACTGGTGTACCCCCTTAATGGCTGCCTGAGAAAGTTAGATATGTTAATGTTCTTTGTAGTTTGTTCTGGACAACAGTATTGAAACTAAGGCTACGTTTACACAGAAACGATCTGAAGAGAAAACGGAAAAGTGGCATTGCGTTATCACTTTTTATTCTGCGTTTAGATGAGCGTAATGGGTGGGAAATTCGCGTGCACATGGTGATGCAAAAGTGGGTAAAATTCGATATAGTCTGCACTCCAGGTGGCTAGGTGGCAATGTGGAGCACTGCCACACAACAAGTCAGTGCACTGCAAACAACCTTCACTGTTTACCAGACTTTTGCGTTTTTACCCTTTAAACGAGAACACAACGGATGAGCATTTTTAAGATTTCCACTCTGGAGGGTGGTTTCACTTTTTTTGCATTTTTAAGCCACAAAAACGCCGCTGCCGTGTAAATGAAAGGCACATCCGATAAAATATTTTTACATTTTCAGGGCCTAAGAGAAATCCAGCAACATTGTGGTGTATCCTTAGGGACCCTTCCTTAGGGTATATAACAGATAATACATGAACATTAAAAAAAATTAAATGAAAAATAGCCCATGATTTACTCAATCTCAAGCCTAGGTGTGTATGACTTTCTTCAGACAAAATTACGGAGTTATATTAAAAAAATATCCTTGCTCTTCCAAGTATTATAATGGCAGTGGATGGCAACCAACAGATTGAAGCTCAAAAACGCCCATCCATCTGTCATAATCAAACTCCACATGGCTCCTGGGGGTTAATAAAGGCCTTCTGAAGCAAATCGATGAGTTTGTGTAAGAAAATTATTAATATTTAACACATTACAAAGTAAAATTCTAGCTTCCGGCCAAATGAACTCTTTGTAAAGTGTACTTGTAAAGTAAACTACTCCTTTAAAGGGATACTCCACCAGGTTTTCATATTAAACTATGTTATTCCCTTAGCTAAGACGAGTTGATGCATACCTCTCTCGTCTCAGTGCGTGCACTCTATCGCTCTGTATTGCCGCAAAACTATGTTAGCACTTAGCTTAGCCCAGTGTATTAAATATGGGCCAAAAAGAGAAGCGACCAAACACTTCCTCGTTTTCCCTATTTAAACACAGTTACTCGATTAGTGTAACTCGACCTAGGCTGGTGACACAAAATAAAACGTTGTGATTTTCTAAGCGTTTAAAATTGATGACTCTATTATATGGCGGAATACCATAAAAAGTGCTTTAGAACATCTCGACTATCGCAATAATACCTTCACTCGTGAAAAGTCCTCTTACTGGCTCCCGCTTCCTCTCCCCCTCCCAACGTGACATGCGACAAGCGGGAGCAGGTGGTTTTAGGAGTTCTAACAACGCCCCTTAGCTGTTTTAAATTCACTGTAAAAGATGGCTTCGCTTTTGCTTTCGCTATTGCTTTAGTGAATAAACATCAAGGTAACAACTTCCATTTGAAAACACATCAGAGCCATATATACATCACAGTACAACAGTGAAATATAGTTTAGCTGTCATTATACAAACCCCTCATGGCAGTTGAGCAATCATAATCAATTATTCAGAGGCTCATGTAATAAGAAATTATATAATGTACATAGTGTTCAAAATTAATAAATAAACTATGATTGTTTTCACAGGAGAGGTCGGTGACTGGGTTAACCATTTCACCCCAGCTCAATCCAAGATGTTTGATGAAGACTATGCAATCCAAATGAAGGACACAAACATTCCTTTCCGCTTTAGCATCCATTAATAATTTGTGCAACATTACATATAATATCACATTCACATGCTATTATAATATCACATTCACATGCTAACTTGTAATGAAGCTGAGGAAAGCAGGCCAAAACCAGGATCTAAACGCAGGGTTTTCAAGGATTTAATAAAGTAATAAATAAAACAGATAACATGGAACAAAGCCAGGGGATCACAGAGGCAACCATTACACATACAACAACTGACAAGTAACAAGTGAAACACAAGGCTATAAATACACAGGGACAAACAAGCTAAACTAAGTAATGAGAAAACAAGATACACCAGAGAACAATCATGAACTAATCAACATGAAAAACTACAAAGAACTACAACCACATGGCACAAAACAGGAAACAATAAAAGTCCACACAAGACAAGGGGAACTCAAGACAGGAATCATGACATAACTAATCTCTTATAATTACAAATGTATTATATACATATTCAGAGCAAATAAAATGTCAGCATTTCTATAAAAGTTTAGACCTATATCAGATTTAGAGCAATATGCTTTCAGGCTCAGGTACTTAAATGTTAGAATTTATAGCTTGATTAATTTACAGTTAAGGTCAAGACAATTGCCAGGATGGAAACAAAGAGCTTAACTTAGCCATTGTTCAGTGGGGGACTGAGTAATGGAGGACATGATGGTGTGTCCAATTTAACCCTTCAAGGTCTAAGGGGTTTTAAGTCCACCTGGCACTATGTTGATATTTTGGCTTCTGGAACGGTCAATTTTCAGCAGAGTAAAGAGACACATATTTCTGGATTCTACAGATTCTCAGCTACAATTTGGATGCATTGACAATACACTTTTTGAAACAATTATGTGTTAATGTGATATTTCACCAAGAAACACAAAAACAGAAATTAATTATTTTTGTTTCAAAAATATGAAAAATAAATGAACAATGGATTTTACAACAAATATTTATTCCTCAAAGACTTTAGAATACTTGCAAAAATAGGGTGAAAAAATATAAAGAAACAAAACAAATATTTGCATTTCTGTAACTGTAGTCCCCACACTTTTTTGAGAAAAACACAGAAACAAGAATATAAAGGGAACCAAACGTTATTTAGAATGGAATGTTCTCATGTCTCAATTTAAAAAATATACAAAACCACCCCTAGATGGCACTGTGGACTGCATTTGAATGACTTGAAATATTGACTTTAAATATTTGATGTTTGATTGTAAAAAAATGTTCTTCCAATAGTCACTTACTGCTGGGAGCTTTAGAACTCCCATGTACAAAACCAAGCCAATGAATTTGAACATCTCTGCAGTGTTGATGGTGGTCCACTTGTAACTTTTCCCAGCAGCAATATTTCTCTCTGCCAGCTTGTGTGTATTGGCACACAATGTCCTGATTGAATCATCACTAAAAAAAGTGCTTGAAAAGGCTGATGGGGCTTTGCTCTACGGAGGTGTGCAAAACCTGTTTCATCTGCTTGCTTCGGATTGTGGTTTGGTGGAGGTTTCTGTAATTTTGATTCGCCCCAAACTAAGAAGTACGAAAGTCCGGACCAAACAAGGTAGGTGTGAAAGGGCCCAAGAGGTTAAACTTATTTGGCTTTTAACCTCCCTTTTTCAGAACTGTGTATTTCGACAATAATGTTGTAAAAATACAAATAACTTCATACAGATCTTCATTGTAAAGGGTTTAAACAATGTTTTCCATGCATGTTCAATTAACCATACTCAATTAATTAACATGCACCTGTGGAATGGTCGTTAAGACCATAACAGCTTACTGAGGCCATGTCCACACTAATATGTTTTCGTTTGAAAACGAATTGGTTACCTAACGTAACCTCGGTTCTCTCTAGATGAGGGAACGAGTATTGCGTAAGCTAGCTTTCTCTATAGGAAAGAGTCATCTTTTCTGAGAAGTTGAAGCCAAAAAATGATCCTTTAATTTTGTATCCATTGTCAACGCAGTTCATCTGTAGCAGACCATGAGCGGGCTAGTTAGGAGCTCATTGTTTTGCTCAGGGAGTACTGCTACAGCCTATGAGGGAACTCACAGCCAATGAGAAGCTGACACGCTCTCATTGCGTCAAAGCCCGCCAAACGGCATGGCCCGAGTCTATAAATAGGCGATTTTCCCGCTGTTTTCCGGTTTTCTTTGAATGAAGCGAGAACACTACTAGCGCAAGCACGGCTGGAAACGCAATACTCGTTCCCTCATCTAGAGAGAACTGAGATTACGTTAGGTAACCAATTCGTTCTCTTACAAGAGGTTCTCTCGTATTGCGTAAGCTAGCTTACGCTATGGGAACACATGGTCAACGCCGTGCGTGCTAAGCATCCACAGAGTTCCGGGGGAGGGATCCCGGGGGACCCTTATAAGTGGGAATTAATAATGTACATGAACATGAAAGGGCCAGCCATCGGGCCAGGATTGTGTAGTACATAAGTGTCACGGGGTGACAAAATTCCTTTTTTTTAATCCTAGGCGGAACCAATGTTTTACCTCCCGCCGGACCCATAACAATGGGACACTGGGTTAGTTCCGGGGTAGCGTGAACAATCCCCGCGAACGGGGTAATCAGCAGAAGATTGCTGGCAGCTGTGCATGGTGAAAAACAAGCCTTGCGATTGGGACACGTCATCACAAAGGAATATAAATGAGGAAGTAGCGACTAAACGGCGCATTGCTTTTTGTAACAGTGTTCCCGTGGGAAGAGTGAGCCATGGTGAAGGGGATGTGGGGCCGACAGACGGGCACGGGGCTGTGAGTTGGGAGAAAGAGGTAAACATGGGGCTGAGGAACGTTTGTGAGAGAAAGTGAGTTGTCCAAATCAATTTCCACCCTCCTCTCTTGTGTCTGTGGGACATCTTGATGTGAAAGCCAGATCAGATGGGCAGCGGCCTTACTTATGTGTATTTTCCCACTGAGTGCTGGACGCGCACGTGGGCTTGTGGGTGCGCTTATGCACTCTGACACTCGAGCAGGCTGTGTCCGCTCTATGGGAGTGGGCTCTGAGAGAGACACGGGACCTGTGGTGCTTTTGTGTATGGGTGAACACAGGATTGTGGGCACATATTCTACACAAATGGCGTGTGTATACACACCATAAACCCATTTTTGGTGAAGCTATGCACCGGGGACGTGCTAGCTCTCTTGTAAAGTAAAGAAAGCTAGCCGCGGTCGGCACAGCCTATAAGCGGCTCGTCCCTCATACAGCATCTTTAAAAAGACGCTCGCTGCTCTTTTGTGAAGTTACACAAGCAAAATACAAATGTAAGGATACGTCGCCGGATGGCGTCTTCCTCAGACTCTGTCCACTATCGCTAAGAGATGCCTTCTCGACGGCGATGCGGCTTCCTCTCGGAGATCAGCAGATGCGTATAGCCTCGCTGAATTGATGAAAACCGGAAAACAGCAGGAAAATTGCTTATTTATAGACTCGGGCCACGCCGTTTGGCGGGCTTTGACGCAATGAGAGCGTGTCAGCTTCTCATTGGCCGTGAGTTCAACCGAGTTCTAAAGATGAATCTTTCCCGTAGCGTAAGCTAGCTTACGCAATACGAGAGAACCTCTCGTAAGAGAACTTATATTTTTCTCTCCGGTTTGGCCTTCCGTACACACTGAGATGGCGTTTTAAGTCAAAGAAAAGAAAGCTTTCCAAAGTGGATCAATTTGAAAACACTGTTGAGGATTATTTAGTTAGTTATTTGTTCATTTATTTATCTATTTAACATGGATGCGTGCATTAAAAGTACCATTTCAGCAATGAGAACATTTCTGAGCCAAATAAAGATAAAAGTTTATTCTGGTGACGGGCATGTTTATTGAACCAATCAGATAAGAGTAAGCAGACTGTGAGCGAGAAACTCATCTGATTGGCTATAGGATGAATGTGGACCCACCCTCCTCTTCGCACTTGCAAAACTCAGTTAGTGAGAGAATCGTGCCAAAACTGGAAGCGCAGGTAAAAGGAGCCCGTTCTCATCCCAAGGCGTCATATATGATGCTTTTGCCAAAGCATAGACATCCAACGCACATGACACCCTTTAGCGTCAAATGAGATGCAAATATATATGGGGCAGAAGGCGCCTCCTAGTTGTCTAACCCTACCCCATACATACCTAAACCTACCATAACCGAAGCGTCTCATTTGACGCTAAAGGGTGCCACGAGCGTTGGATGTCTATGCTAAATTGGCAGAAGTGTCGTAGGCGCCTTGGGATGAGAATGCATTGGTAAAAGAGACTCAACTGTACAGATTGGGTTATTTCGGGAACTTTTGTTACACAATGCACATAACAAGTCATTCAGACATTTGCAACAGTTACTTATTTTAAACAAAGTTTGATTTTATGCAATTCATCTCTTTTGCAGTTCCTGCCTGTTTTTTTTTTTTTTTTCGCCTGCAAATTTCTGTTCCCAGGCTTGCAATACTTTTGGCCGCATTTGTGTGCAAAAACCATGCCAAAAGTGTAAGCGCGGAAAAATGAGAGTCTGAAGAATACAGATCTTATTTATTTTGCTTTAGCATGAAGATGCAGGTTCAGAACACGTGTATTACATTTAAAAAAAAACAGTTAAATGCTGCAAATATTTTTCCTTACACTTTCTTTACACCTTTACAAATCTTCTCTTGCGCATGCAAATTTATTTTACGCTTGCAATATGTACTCTTTCACAAATCTTACCCTGTGCATACAATACTTTTAGGCATTAAGACTTAAACTTTTTTAGGTTTAGTTGAATGAAGGAAAACAAAGTTTGTACAGTATGTGTTTGTGGTTGGTCTTGTGGAGTTAAACTGTGTGGGGAGTTTGACTTTGTTGACATTCCCTGCTGTGGCTAGTATCTGCCTATCTCAACTAAAACCTCTAGTACAAAGTTAACCGTTGACAGATGAGCAGGGAGTGTCTGTAAGTCGACACTCTGTAGAGTAGATGATATTTACATGCAAATTAATATTAATAAGGATGTTGAAAGGAGGTTGAAAGTCTTTCTTCGGTTTTGTAAACATTTCTAACAAGTAGCAACATCATTTTAATGTCGAAATAGAAATTATGTTGAAATATTGCTAAAACAATTTAAATCCATGATGTATAAAAAAAACAGCATAGCCATTCGAGGACATGTAGAACATGGGTGGATTTCAAACTAATATGTATTGCTTACTTGATTACTGGCAGACAATTTTATTTTATATACATTTACATTTATTCTTTTACATGATGCTTTTATCCAAAGCAACTTACAATTGCTACAGTATATATGTCAGATGTCGCATGCCTCTGGAGCATCTAGGGGTTAAGTGTCTTGCTCAGGGACACATTTGGTGTCTCACAGTTTATTCGAACCCTGGTCTCTCACACCAAAGGCATGCATGTGTCTAAACTTATCATGTTTTATTATAAATTGCTTAGGTTTGTTTCGGGTTCAGGACTGACATTTAGTTTTATAAATGGTCACATAAATCATTTGAGATATATCTTTCTGAGTTTTATTTAATTCTCACTGCTTTAAGAGGAAATGTGGTGTGTAAACTTTTTTTTCATTTATAATACCACTTTTCAGACACTCCCTTGAACTCAGATTAACAGTTAAGATAACATTGCTGAAAGTTTGGAATTCAGCCCTGGCTGTCCAAGCGTTATATAAGCACCCTGCACTTTAGGTATTTACAGTCTACTCCCAAGGAGTAGAAAGAAATATAGGGACACAGAAAACAGAAAGGCAGAGAGAGCACACACACACTCAAAAAAGCGACTCAAAGTGTATAAGGCCACTAACCCAAGGATCATTTAAGAAAAAGGCAAAAAGAAAGATTTCAACAAGAGTAAATTAGGGAGGAAAACTTCAGAAAGTAGGACTAAAAGGAATAAGAGGATATTCCAGAGGACAGTTTTTGTGGTGATGGAAGAGGTACTGAGTTACGAAGAAGCCATTAAGAGGGCAAGTGATTCTATTCATCGGTTTCCTCTAAAAGATGTTCAGGGTATCCCTCTCATGAGCACCATTGCAGACAACTGGAAATCAGTCAGCGAATTCTGTCCTGACCCATCAGACCTACTCATCTCTACTTATCCTAAAGCAGGTAAAACACTGTTAAAAAATAACTTGCTAATCATCCTAAGATCTTGTGCTTTTTAATGTCCAGTTAGTGTAAGACCAGACTATACTGTATACTGTGTACTTTGCACTCTTTCTTGACACCATTTGAGCAATGGATTTAAAGGAACTGTCTTCTGTAGTGGGAATACAAATTAGATCCACTGATTCTATGGAATCAGTGGCCAGTCTCTTCATAGGGTCAAATTATGTCTCTATATTTCTCATGACCTGGGACTAGGCCCGCTGGATCTCACAGTCAGGGGTAATGTCCTATGTTGCCTTTAGATGCTTTGGTTTAAGCGGTCATCTCTGTGGCTGAAATATTTAATAAAATAGCAGAAAAGGTACTGACAGCTCAGTACCTGGACATTGTACATTCTAAAACACAACACAATGTGTAAAATTTAAAACACAGGTAAAACACCTGTAAAAAAAATAAAATATAAAATTCCAATTTCAAAAAAAGGTTTATGATTTTTTTTATACATTTTCTTTTAAAGAAAGAAAGAAAGTTCAATCTAAAAAACCTGAGCAAAACCTTTCTGTAGTTTGCTCCAAGCAATTTATTCATGAAATACAAATAATCACAGTCAGGACAAATCATAAAACAAATGTGCTTCGAACTGTTTTATAACAATCGCTAGATTTAAAGTTACGGAGTGACACACACCTTACAATGAAAAATCCATTGCTGTGGATATCATTGTCAATCAGAATCAATCCTATATTTAAATAGAGATGTCAGTCAAGAAACATTGCAATGTAGCAGTATGAAAAAATATATAGCTATGCAGAAATCGAGCAAAGGTCGCTGCCATTATAATCACTGAAACTGTCCATTACAGTGTGAAATACACAAAGCTGCACTCTTGCGAAAACTCCCACTATAATCAATAATGCTGTCCAATGAATCTCTTATTGACATCATGTTTATACTTTGTTGGTTATTGTAAAACAGTTCGTTGTTGTGGGAAGAAGGAGGCGGGAACCAGCAAACGTTCAAAAGACTTTAATAAATAAATAAACAATTACAAAACAAAAGTAAAGGCAGTCCCTCACGGACGACTGCTGCCACATATAATAAAACAAAAAGTTTAAACAACATAAAATCCAGGCCTGGCCTCTCTTGTCCTTCACTGTCGTCGCTCCTCCTTTTATCCCTCCGCTCCTCCGTGAGAGATAGCCGGTTATCAATCACACCACCAGCCTTGCGCCGTTCTCTCACGGCCCATCTTATCCTGCAGGAAGGAACTGAGATGTTACTTCAGTGACTGACGATTTGGGATCTTGTCTGAGAGCCCAATCACCTCCAAGTGGTACAGATGGACATTGGCAAGTGAGATTTGCACATTTGCATGTTAAACCATGGTTAATACACAAAAAACATGGTTAATCCAAGGTTATCATAGTAAAACCTTAGTGCATTTTTAGTTATGGTTTTACTGCGAAAAACATAGTTAAATCATGGTTACTACAAAAAAAACAAATGGGTAAAGTCATCTTTTCTCGAGATTTTGAAGCCAAAAATGATCCGTTATTTTTAATATATAGTCAACGCAGCTTTGCACCCTCTACGTGTCACAGCCCGCCAGAAGGTGGATGGCTTACTGTAAAGGATAGGCTCAGGGGCTGCATCACTGATTTCATCATCTTCAGCGAAGCTCTCCACATTGTTGGACTCTGAGAGAAGTCATCCACCGTTGAATCTAGCGACTTTGCCTGCTATGCCATCTGATGTTGAGTATCCTTTTTTACTGTGCTATTTGCCTTGTGAGTGTTCACCGCTGCGACACTTGTCCTTCTCTAAAACAGCGCTCTCTGCCTGGGCCCAAACCACTCATCCCCCGCCTTGGATTCAGGAGGCTGCGTGCAATGTAAAGTGCTTCCATTGTTGACCCTGCGGGCTCGACTCAGAGCCTTCACCACGGTTGCTGTCACTCCGCCCTCTGGACCGCGCAAGAAGAAGCGTCGTTCGCAGAGGATACTGGAGCCTAAGTTCAGGGTGAAGAGCTCGCCAGATTTCATTTCGCCAGCCTCCCTCTCCTTCTCCGCCCCTCCTGGACGCACAGCTGCCGGCTTCGGCCCACACTGGGACGAAGATGAAGGAATCGACCTGGGTGACAGCTGTTCCATACTTGCATCGGATAGTGAATGGTCCTAGAAACACTGAAAGCTTTCCCCTTTGAACCATAGACAGTATAAGAAGTGGACAGAGCGATCTCATTGGAACTCCATTAAGACGACTGAAGCCCGTTTTTGGCGATTTTTTAGAAATCAGACTCAAACAGAGCTTGACTAGTACGTAGATGTGACGAGAGCAACACGTCTGTCTTCTAGTGCTGTGGCATGAGAAATCTGAATCATTCCCTTCCGAAACATGCAGAGGCGGAGAGTGTCAATAGAAGCTGTCCATGAGCTAGGAGAAGGAGACAATTTTGCTAGGTATTCTGATTAATTATTTTGTCATTTTGCCTCCACGTTTCCCTGATTGCGCGTGAGCTTCTTCTCCTGTCCATACGGTAATCTCTCTGCTGTGCGACAAAGAGTAGCTTGGGTATGACGCAATAGTCAGCCTACTTTCACTAAAACTGCTTCTACAAGCCATAACATAAGCTACAAGGTAATGGAGCATTTTATACATTGTTGTGTTTCTTTAGAAATAAATAAAGGATAAATGGGGTCTTCAAACGCCTCAGATGTAAAGTTATTCGCTGTCAAAGTGACGCCAAAATGAATGGGAGTCAATAGGAATGCTAGCGCAAGTGAAGTTCTGCTACAAGATGGCAGTTCCCGCGAGGCTTCAACTTCCGGTCGATGGATTCCCCCTTGCTTTGAACCAATAGACTCCGTGGACCTAAGTACCTCTCAGCTCTGTCATCAGTCAAACGTGTAGGGGATTTGTACGTGCTATCTGTTAGCGCCGTGTGTCTTGAGTTCGGGCCAAATGACTCAAAAGTCATCCTCAGGCCAAGGCACGGTGTCCCAAAAGTGTTAACCCCCTTTAAAGCGCAGGTCATTTCCCTCTCGGCTCTGCCAGCATCCGATAGTGAGGGCGATGTTGATCTCCTCTGCCCTGTCAGGGCACTGAGGGCTTACATTATGCACTCCGCCCAGGCGTTCCACCAGAGGCGTGGCCTCATTGTGGGTATTGTCCAGCGGGATTTCCATTCAAGACATTCGTGAGGCATCAGGCTAGGCCTCCCCGTCCACTTTTGTTAGGTTTTATAACCTGGAAGTTCCTGCCTTGAAGGCTAGACTTCTGTCACTATGAGCGGTGTGTATGTCTTGCTCAGATTTCTCATGTGCAGACTACTTTTATGTGTTTCTGGCTCTCCTGGTTGAGCCGCACTGTATGGTGAATATTACATGGACCGGCATTGCCGCTATGTATACCCCATATATGCTTACAACACGTGCTGGCCCGCGCTGCTGGCCACCCATTTCCCAATTATCTATGTTCCCTGGGAATCCCTGGGACTTGTGAAGTTGATGATGGGCGCGCAAAGCGTTGACAATGGGTTCCCGTAGCATAACTTACCCAATACGAGAGACCCTCTCGTAAGAGAACGTACTTGGTTACATACATAACCTCGGTTCCTTCTAGACGAGGTGAGTTGTGTCAAACATAGCGTGTATGTGTGTGTGTGGTCAATTATTGGCATAAAACCCATCAAAAATAAATGTTAATTTATTTCTTGAATTTGCTAGGTTGTCTAAAAAATTAATAACAAGAATGTGCATCAGATTTGTTTTGATTTTTAATGTTTTGTAAACATTATCATTAATCCGGATACAATTGAAAACGACGTTTTCATTTAAAGACGCTGTCTGTCCTCACTAGCGTTTTCAGGCGTTTTCCGACGTTTCAGTGTGGATGAAAAACTTCTAAATTCATCTTACTATGCATGTGTGAAACCTCATAAAAGCTCACCGAGATGATACAGATGGAAAAAATAAATAATAAGGTACAAAGTACAGCGTAATTCTTCAAACAGGATAATTTTATTTAGCAAAATATCTCACCATCACTGATGCATTCAGGTCGCACTCAGTCACCATATGTTTGGTCTAAAACACAACTGCTCTCCTGTATTACCATGGGACACCAAATGTGAGTACATTTTCTGTCATCTGTGCAATACTGTGATATGAAGAGTGCGCAAAGTAACATATTTTAGCAACAGCGTAAAAGCGAATAGCACATAACAGGATGAATATCTATTGGTACAACATGGACCACATGACTAAACTCATCGTTTTCAAAAATACCTCCGGCTTCACAGTCTACAACACACTACACACAAACACACACACACACACACACTACAACGTGAAAACAGCGTTTTCAAATATGGTTGCCATCGTTGCCATTGGTCTGGACCGAGATGGCAAGAGTAATAGCCAATCAAAGGCAGAGCAGGGTGATCGTTTTTTTTTTTTTTTTTTCTGGTTAGGAAAACGTCAGTAAGAGTTTTAAAAGGAAAATATGTGCGAGACTGGACCATCGCGACTGTTAGTGACTGGACTGTAGGAGAGTTTTATATATTAATTATATGTTAGATATTTTAGATATAGATATATTAATTTAATTAAGTTTAACCCTTTAACTGTCACTCCCCTTTTTGAAAATCACTATTCAAATGGCTGTAATTCAAGAATGCTTTGGAATATATAGGCTACCTATTTGGTCTTCTTTTAAAGAAGACATTTGGCAAATTATTTCTGAAGTGAAGTATTTTGAAATTATGAAAGTGAAACACAAAAAAGTTATAAGTTTGAGTTTATGAAAATGAACAATGTAAAAATAATAATTATTTATATTTTATAATAAATATGTATAAAATATATTTTACTCTAAAACTGCAAGAAAATGTAAGCTAAAAATCTGAAGAAGTTGTTTTCCAAATTTTAGGGCGATATCTCGAAAATTAGCTTTCGGTCAGATTTTATTTGGGCGCAGTACCAACACTAGATGGACAGCCAAGCACAGAAGAAAAATAAACTGTACCGTGTGCACAGTTTTACAAAACTGCGCAAAGTTTACCAATCTGTCCACGTGGATGTAAATTGACATTTAAAACTATCCGATCCATCCCCACATGTTGTAAAACCGTGCACACAGTTTTTTTGTGTTTTTTTTCTCTCGTCCCAGAACCTAGGGGGGCTCCGAAGAAAAAGCTCTTTGAATGTCTATGAGAAAAAGTCGCTTGTTTTGGGCTTGTTTTCACCGGCCTGGTTGCTTATTTGTCTCGCGAGATCTGGCAACACTGATCTTGTGGCCCACAGAAATTTGCTGAGGCCCCCTTGTGGGCTCCAGCTCCCTGGTTGAGAACAAGTTGTCTAATGCTTGTCTCTGTGTTAAGGCACAACCTGGACTCAAGAGATAGTGGATCTTCTGCTGCACAATGGAGATGCTGAGGTGTGCAAGAGAGCGCCGACAGCTGTCCGTATTCCATTTCTGGAAATTTTCTCTCCTCCACCTGTACCATCAGGTACACATTTCTGTACATGCTTCATCTATACTTATCACAAGGTTTTTGTGATATGAAGAATGTGTCAGTGCACTCTTGAACTTATTTATCTTTTATGCTTCATTCAGGGCTTGACTTACTTAGACAGATGAAACCACCAAGAGTAATCAAGACTCACTTACCCATTCAACTAGTGCCTAAAGGATTCTGGGAAAATAAATGCAAGGTAATAATTTAATTGAAACAAAGTATCATTTCAAACACAAGGTCAAATTTGGGTTTATTGTCATTCTTCCTATCCAAAGCAAAAGATAAAAAATGACCTGTCTCTAGAGTGTTCTGGTAATAGGTACTCGGCAATATAATGTTTAATCCCCTTGATTTGCCTCTGACCACAGAGTACCACAAATCATGTCCACTAGCTGCTCTGCCTGCTTTTCCCCATGCAGGTTATCTATATGGCCCGAAATGCTAAGGATAATCTTGTAAGCTACTTCCACTTTGATCGTATGAATCTTACCCAACCAGAGCCAGGACCTTGGGATGGATACATTCACAAGTTCATGAAGGGGAAATGTGAGACAAAACTACAGTACATATTTAAATGCAGAATGTAATTTAAACCTGGAATATTTACTCTGTACTCTAATGTTTTTACAGTAAGTTGGGGCTCTTGGTATGACCATGTGAAAGGTTACTGGAAGGAATGCAAGGAAAAGAATATTCTCTACCTGCTCTATGAGGACATGAAGGAGGTATAGTTTTAATCCAGCATATCCTTTCAAGTCATTTTGCTAAAATCTGATTTAGCTTTTATTTTATAACCTCCTTTTTTAGACTGACTTTCTTGTATTTATGTTTTTCTCTTTTCCTCTCACCAAGAATCCTCTTAGGGAGATTAAAAGAATCATGCACTATCTGGACCTGTCTGTTTCTGAGGATGTCATAGAAAGGATTGCGCAGTTGACATCCTTCCAAGTCATGAAAGACAATCCAATGGCTAACTACTCCTCCATCCCGAAACCTGTGTTTGATCAGTCTATTTCTGCCTTCATGAGAAAAGGTTAATATAAAACCATACTAGAAATTCCTTATTAGGGTGTGACAATGCACTTAGCACTGTAAAAGGTTGTGCTTCAACTCAACTCCGTCATACTGTAATCGCAATACTTTTCACCTCGCAAGATCTTATCAGTAGAGATGATATGACACTTATTAGATGATATTTATAGTTATTTATACTTTAAATGTTTTTAGTTATAGAATGAGTAGCAAGACCTATATTTGAAACTAAGACTATGTCCTATGTTCTACTAAAACTAAGACCTATGAAACTAAGACGGAAACGATCTGAAGAGAAAACGGAAAAGTGGCGTTGCGTTATCACTTTTTATTCTGAGTTTAGACGAGCGTAATGGGTGGGAAATCCGCATGCACATGGTGACGCAAAAGTGTGTGAAATTTGATGTAGTGTGCACTCCAGGTGGCTAGGTGGCGATGTGGAGCACTTCCACACACCTGCGTACAACCTTCACTGTCTAGCAGACTTTTGCAATTTTACCCTTTAAACGAGAATAAGACTGAGTTTTTAAGATTTTTTAAGCCACAAAAACGCTATGATGTGTAAACGAAAGGCACATCTGATAAAATATTTTTACATTTTCACCCGTGAGCATTCTCGTGTAAACAGGGTCTAAGAGAAATCCAGCAACATTGTGGTGTAGGGACCCTTCCTTAAGGTATATAGCAGATAATACATGAACATTTAAAAAACATCGCCATATTAAAGGATTAGTTCACTTTAAATGAAAATTAGCTCATGATTTACTCAATCTCAAGCCTAGGTGTCTATGACTTTCTTCAAACGAATACAATTGGAGTTATATTAAAAAAAAAAATATCCTTGCTCTTCCAAGTATTATAATGGCAGTGGATTGCAACCAACAGATTGAAGCTCTAAAACGCCCATCCATACCTCATAAACGAACTCCACTTGGGGGTTAATAAAGGCCTTCTGAAGCAAATCGATGAGTTTGTGTAAGAAAAATATTAATATTTAACACTTTACAAAGTAAAATTCTAGCTTTCGTCCAAATGAACTCTTAGTAAAGTGTAGTGTACTTGTAAAGTAAACTACTCCTTTAAGCTCATTTAATCACTATTAGGGAAACAAAGGAAATTCACAATAGCTGACAAGCTCCAATAAAACCAAATGCATTTGATTATAATTAACATGACAAAGTGTACAAAACTAAAGTAGCCTAAATTTATTTATTTTTATTTATTTATTTATTTTACATTTCTGTCAGTCTGAGGTTACGGTCTTGACTGACGGGGGAAAAACTGATAATTCCGGTCCTTGATTCTGATTGGTTAAGCAGCGTTCGAAGCCATTGTAAATTACTCAAACATACACCTGGTCCTGTGACCACATTACATTAGGATTACTGCGCAAATTCTATTTGTGATTCTTCGTTGCTGCCTGCATGTGTTGCTTGACGACCTCTTTCGAACTAAATTGCTTTGCGGAGGAATCATGTGTGTTATAATGTTATATTTTTTGTTGGTGTTTATTTTATGAATAAAATTAAAATGAATATTTTATGGAGTAACTGTTTTATAAAAGCAATAAGCCCATTGACGCCGTGTTTAACAGTGGAACAGCTAAGGGGTTTGGGAGTTCTAACAACGCCCCTTCTGTTTAGCTGTTCTAAATTCACTGTAAAAAAATGGCTTCGCTTTTGCTTTTGCTTTCGCTATTGCTTTAGTGAATAAACATCAAGGTAACAACTTCCATTTGAAAACACATCAGAGCCATATATACATCACAGTACAACAGTGAAATATAGTTTAGCTGCATACAAACCCCTCATGGCAGTTGAGCAATCATAATCAATTATTCAGAGGCTCATGTAATAAGAAATTATATAAAGTACATTGTGTTCAAAATTAATTAATAAGTATGTTTGTTTTCACAGGAGAGGTCGGTGACTGGGTTAACCATTTCACCCCAGCTCAATCCAAGATGTTTGATGAAGACTATGCAATCCAAATGAAGGACACAAACATTCCTTTCCGCTTTAGCATCCATTAATAATTTGTGCAACATTACATATAATATCACATTCACATGCTATTCAACTAATATCTCTCCTCCCTGAAAATGATTTTGCTTTTTGGAGGATGATGACCTCCATGGCTTTTGTTATTTTAAGGCATAGTTCACTCAAAAATAAAAATTCTTTCATTGCTTACTCACCATCTCACCCTCATGTTGTTTCAAACCCGTAAGACTTTCATTCATTTTCGGAACGCAAACGAAGATCTTTTTGATCAAATCTGAGAGCTTTCTGTCCCCCATTTACATCTATGCAACCACTTTGACACTTCGAAAAGTTCAGAAAGAGACCATAAAACTATAATCCATATGAATTGAGCGGTTTAGTCAAAACTTTCTGAAGAGACACAATCTCTTTATATGATGAACAGATGAATTTAGGCTTTTATTCACATTGCATTACTATCTCAGTATCTCATCCATTCTGTTTATTCATTTTCTCATATATTTTAGTTTGTTTTTTACTGGTTTTAAAGAATTACAAATACAGCCTTTTCGAATAAACAGGAAATAAAATGAATAAATTAATTAAACAGTGACAAAATCAAGTTAAGCAAAACATTGAAACATTAATGTTTGAAATGAATTAACATTGAAATTAATGTTTACAAAGAGAAACACATTTTACAGCTTTCTTATTTTTTTAAACACATTTGTTTTTAGGTATTGATGAACTTCTGTCTTTAAAATCAAAAACAAAGTCTCATTTCAACCATAATTGTAAGACTCTATTGGATATATTGGCTCAAAATAGGCCTATACCATCCACAATCCTAGAACTGAGGTCTAACAGTCTTTTTTTTAACTATAACTGGTTCTCATTGTATTCAATATTTATATTTCTTGTGACACTGACATTAGTAAATTATTGAAATTACATTTAATATTGATAGAAGTGTTGAATTTTTTAACTATGCATTCTCCGATATATATAACTATTCTAGACATGTTAAACACCAGGACACCCATGACTGACCAGGGGACATCAGGATTGAATAACAGTAACCTTTGCATTAGTTTCTGTGAAATTCATACCCACCTGAACTGAAGTTTGAGTGAAATGGTCCTGGACCTTAAAGGCAACACTTTCAAAGAAATTCTCTCAAAACATGTTTAAATTTACTTTATATTAATTTAGTTATGCTGTCAATGTTCTTAAGCAAGATAATAAATATTTTGGAGATAATCTATTAAGGCCAAAGTAGGCTACTTGTAAACCCTGAAGTATACTTTGGCCTTTATTCTTAGATTTTTACTTTGATATTGGATTGTGGTATTTTTTAAACATATTTCAGACATATATTTGTGTAACTTGCTTCTCTTTAAGTATAGGCTATTTGAAATGTATTGCCTTACTAGTTTTGACATAAACCTACAATTTTAACATTGCTAAAAATGTATATAAGTCAGTTTACAGATTGTTATTTTATTATAATTTTATTTATTGAAACACCACTTCATATACTGAATAAAGCTTTCATTTAAACATGCCATGTTAAATTAACACAAGGTCATGTGACAAAAAGCATAAACAACAAAAATAATTTTATTGAAATCTGAAAAACGTGAAACATGCATTCAGTATACATTTGGAATAAGAATTGATTTTTCAGTCTTTGATTGAAAAAAATAGTATACTGTACCCGTTTCTGAATATTTAAATATTATATATCAATGGTCAACTTAACTAATCAAAATCAAAAACATGACACTTAAATTAAAATAAAATAATGAAAATATTTTTTAGCCTACAATTTAATTATAGCTATAATTTTGTTTTAACTTATACTTAAATACACAGGTGAACAATGAAGACAACAGCTAAAGAGAGTGATGAGTGATGGTGATTGCTGGGATGTGGGCCAAGGAGGATGCTGGGAACTAGTGCAGACGGGGAATAACACGTGACAGTGATGATGACAGTGACAGAGACGATGACCATTAGGTGGTGACTGTGACAATATTAATACAGCAGGCTATTATCTGAAGACTGCAGGGGACCATGAGGACATCCCCATTCCCCATGAGATTTCTGGAACGTTAGCCTTAGCCAAGATTCTAAAAAAAAAAAAAAGGAACTCTACCACGACACCTTCACAACGCATATCGCACAAGTACATCTCGGTGACATCTATTTGATGTCTCATCAGACATTTTTGTCTGTAAGATATATTTTGAGAGTGTTTGCTCATATGCAATACGTCTCTGATGTTTCTTGATGTCATATGCATTTAGAAGATGTCTTAAAGATTTAGAATGTAGCTTTTGTAAAACATTTTTTTTTCTGAGACTGCGATGTTTTTACACAGATAGTGCACTATTCATCTGCAAAGATGTCTGTTAAAGATCACTTCATCTGGAAACCCACTGCTGTGGACAAACATCTGATAGACGTTTCTAAGATGTCAGTTTATCATACATTCTAAATTAAACATCTTCAGGAATTGTCCTATAGCTACGTATTGCAAATGAGCAAACACTCTAAAAAAAATACATCTTCCATATTAACTAGGCTAGATAGGCTACATCAAATAGACATCTCCGAGATGTGGCTACGTGTGCTATCGCTTCCCAGATATCACAAGTCTTTGATGTGATGTTTAAATCTGGAAGACGTATTTTTAAGAGTGTTTGCTCATCTGCAATATGTCTATAGGACGTTTCCTGTGTCAGATGTCAAATAGATGTTTAGAAGATGTCAGTTTAACTGCATTCTAAATCATTAGGCTACATCTTAAAGACATCTTCTAAACGTCTATTTGACATCTGACAGGAAACGTCCAAGACATATTGCAGATGAGCATATCAAAACATATCAAATAGACTTGTGCTATCTGGGTTTTCAGATTAACAGATCTTTAGCAGACATTTTTAACAGACCTGGGAAGAACGGAGATAAATTATGTTGAGAAAACATAAAATAAATATGTGCAAAAAAGGAACAAATAAAGCATTTTAAAAACAGTTGAAAGCTAGGCATAATGAGCATTAATAAAAGAAAATAAATCTGACCAAAAAAAAAACTAATTGAATGAGGACAAATCAAAAATAAATGAAAGCATGCATGTAAAATGCACAACATATATCAAAACAAAAACGTTGTCATTCAGACTAAACAATGACTATCATGGCGACGTCGTGTGTTTGCTGGGAAGTGTTCTTGTTTTTGTCAATAAAAATATCAATGTAATATGATATTTGAGACTGCATGAACAGGCCACCGACACAATGATTTTGTGCTTAAAAAGGAATGGCTAGATGGATTGATTGATGATCCATCTATTCGAGCCATGGCGCGCCCTCTCTCGGCTATGACGGGTTTTCGGCTGGTGTGTCTGTTTGTCCTGGAGGCGGAGCATCACGTCGCGTGACATACTGGTCAAGAGTGCGGAAGTTAAAGGCTCCACACATTAAACAAATGTTTTACTTTTTATTTCTTCTCTTTTAAAGTCTGATTTGAATGTAATAGAGCGGATGGAGTCGCAGTGCAAAGAGGAACCGGTGCTGCACATCGTAGTTGTGGGATTTCACCATAAAAAGGGTTGTCAGGTAAGAGACTGTCGCATGTTTGTTTATTAATATTAATCTGCTTCAAACGTGCCGTGCGCTTCTCTATTAACAGTTACCCGTACATAAAATTTATGTTTTTAATATTAATTGTACAATTTATTATTTACCATTGGTACTTTGGTGCAGAAATGCAACAGACAACAATAAAGCTCCTTGCTTTAGGAGCTCGACTCAATAAATTATGAATGATCATAAATTATCAACATCGCCTGTAACTCCATACTGGTGACGATAAAGTGTTCGAGATCTAGCATTTCTGCCTTCATTCCATCCAGACAAACAAAACAACAAAAACACATTTCTTTTATTTTTGAATGAATGGCAATTATTGTGTAATGTCCACTCACATGAGAAGGTTTCAGAGTCATATCATAAGCTATAACGTTAGAAGCGAAAGCTCTTTTATTCTTTATAAAGGTCCCTCCCTCATGGTGGCTTTCATGTTGATATCACATGACCAGATGAATAATGGTCACTGACTGTGAGATAGCAATGTATCAAGGCATCACATACAAATTTAATTATTGGACATCTTGTAGGAATAACAAATTCAGTTAGAATAATAAGACATTGTAATAATATAGTTATAAATCAAATTAAACCAGTTAAAAAAAAACAAAAAAAAAACAATGTTACACTAGTGCATTTTCGTTTGAATACTTAATCCTTTGCAAAAGTTTGAGTTTGTTGCCCAGCCCTATTTATTTGAACTGCGAGAAGCGTCAAAGCTACTCCTACATCACGTCCGGGGTTACTCTTTTGGCGTAAGTTGGCTTGTGTAGGCTGTCTCCTGGAAGCTTTATTTCAGTTTTTAAATATGGATACTTTTCTTACACATATGCATTGCTACACTTCAGAAGGCCTTTATTAACCCCTTGGAGCTGTGTGGAGTAGCCTATGTTTATGTTTGATGGATGCACTTTTTGGGCTTATAAATTTCATCCTCTATTCACTGCCATTAAGCTCTACCAAACTTTATAATGGCAGTGAATAGAGGATGCATATTTTTGCGCTACTGAATGATTCTCTGTCTTTTGTACATGTAAATGAATTGCTGCTATAAACTAATGGAATGCCTCATTGTAATGTACACTCATACAGAAGATCGTGCCTCACAATCTACAATGTTTTGCTGACTTTTTTGATGAAATATTGTGGAAAGCAAAACACTGCATAATTTTATTTGCATCTGCCTCCATTGCATTTTGTGCTGTTTTACTCCTTTTTCAGGGTCAGAATGTCTACATTTGGTAGTTTCAGCAGTGTATAGTATAAATTCAAAAATTGGATTAGGGTCACTTTTAAAAGATGATATTGCGTCGTCAAAAAAATCGGATATAGTCAGAAAATCGGATTTGGGCATCAAAACCTGAAGTGTAAATGCAGCCAAAATCTCCCCCTTGTGTTCATGATTTGTAATAATATCACACACAGACAAAATGTTATTTTTCCGCTCCTTACTATTTTCTTTAACCTTGCAATTACAACCTTGCAAAAAAAAAAAAAAAAATCCATATGGTTTAATTAAAATAGGATTGAAATTTCTATATAAAATGGCAGATTACTTGCATACATTCTCTTTTTTGAGGACAAAGTCTAAAATTTCCTTTCGTTTTAATTAATTTTAAGAGTATATTTGGGGAATGACTGCAAAAATGTCAATGTGGTGTAACCATAAAAAAAAAACTTTTTACCAAATAATTGATCTTATTTTAAAAAGGTCAAATTCTCAATAAAACACAATATCAACTTGTTTGGCATAATCTAACATCAGAACTATTTAACAGTAAATAAAAGTAAATGGAACACCATTGTTCTAAATATTTGATAGTCATTCCAAATTCCTGAAGTGTCAATGTAGTGTAACCACCATTCAAGAAGTCATTTGTTAACATTGTAAAGACCATGTGACAGGAGAAGGACCCCTGGTGACACTTACTGTTGCATGCAAATGTTAGCAACTCTCATTAAAATGTAAGATAATTTGACATTTTTAGGGTATTCTTATATATATATATGTTAAATGGTATGACCCTAGGAATACTCTCATGATATAACCAGACACAGATTCTGTAGATCCAAACGTAGCGTGAGTTTATTAAAGGGTAGTCAGACAGGCAAGGGTCACAGACAGCAAACACAGCATAAGAGATAAGGCAATACTCAGGATCAGAAACCAGGCGAGAAGACAGAGGCAGGCAGCAGACAAGATGCTATCCAGGAAACAGGTAATGGGTCAAAAGGTAGGCAGTAGACAATCAAAGTATGGTTCATCAAGAGTCGAATACACAGACAGGAACAGACCAGATATAGATAACTGACTAGGATAAAAGACTCGGAAAAATTAGGAACTGCTCAGAGATGTACACAACAGTGAAACAAGACTTCGCCAATGGTAATAGTGTGAGTGGGGTTTTAATGTGTGTGGAGCTGCGTGTGGAACTAGTTGCAGGTGAGAGAGTGATCAATGGAAACAGGTGAGAGAGTAATCAGTCCTTGGTGTGCATGAACAGTCCAGGGATGACTTTACAGAGTGGAGCCCCCTCTCGTGGCACTCGAGGGCAATCATTGGCACAAATACATTCATAATTCATCATTATTATAAATGAGTTTTGACTTTTGAAATTACATTTTAAACATTACCACGAGGCTACGTGTCAAATGGTGTAACCGGTTAGACCTAAGCCCCTTTCACACAGCGCGTTGATCCCGGGAAATTGACAGAACGCCTTCTGTGTGAACGCAAACACGACCCGGGATTGATACCGCCATCGATGTGGGGTTAGGGACCTAGTAACATTGCCAGAATCAGTCCCATAACGCTCGCTGTTGTGAACAAAAGCCAGGACCAATGCCGTAAGGGGTGTCTCATAGTGATGACGCTCGTGCCATTGCGTAACTCTGTTGCTGTTTGAAGAAAGTTTGTGTTTGCCATTAACAGTGAAAGGACGAACGAATGTCTGCAAACTGGAAAGAAGCAGAGACCAGGAGCTCCTCACTATCTGTGCTCACCAGCTTTGTGGAACGGTATGCCACGTGTACATGTTTTCAACGCATACGTTACGTGTCTCATCCTGAAGTCATATGTCTTTCCGGGATCTTTACGGGTTGTGTGTGAACGCACTCACAGATTCCAGCAAATCACTGGCAGTGTGAATGAACCGAAATCAAACAATCCTGGGACAAATGCCGGGTCACATTATCCGTGTATTTTCCCGAATCTCTGTGTGAAAGGGGCTCTATTGAATCCTATTACAAGCCTTTCTGTGAGGGTCAATTTAGTTGAATTTAATGATGCTGATTAAACATGCTGAAGCTCAAACGTGCTGCTTAACAGAAGAATGAACCACATTGGTTCTTGCTGAAGCTCAAACATGTCGCGTAACATGAGAATGAACCTCAGTGGCTCTTGGTGAAGCTCAAACATGCTGCGTAACACAAGAATGAACCTCATTAGTTCTTGGCAGTTGTTGTTTTTCAGGATTAACAAAAATAAAACCACTTCTGCTGAACTTGTTGACTGTCATGCTTGATTTTCAGTCACAATTTCTTCAACAAACAATGGCCTTTGACTCTAGAAGCAAAATGGTCAGGTGGTGTAACTGGTTTGTGTCAATTGGCGCAACCAGTATTTTTTCATAAAAATATAATTATAAACAGGAAAATTAATGTATTAATAATTAAAGATTTAATAATCTAGTTGAGAGTTATAACTTGGTTTTAACAATTTCTACATAATTTGTCAAAGATTATTTAGAAAACAGAGGTGTTTTCAGCATATGTCCTGCCCCCAAAAATATTTAAAATTACATTTGATAACTCTAATAAAATCTATTTTTGTGTGATATATTGAAATTAAGTTTTCATTTCTATAATAATAATAATAATAATAATAAATTTTATTTAGAAAAGCGCCTTTAAAGTTAGGACAAGGACATTGTACAAAATTGGTATGGTAAAGAACACACAAAAAGTACACAGTACATAAACAGTACACTGAAGTACACAGTACATAAAATGTCAAGATGGAGAGAAATTAATTTACTTCATGTATTAATTTAGGGCATAACATATCATTAAGCCGTCTCTTCACACGCGTTTAGTCGTCTCATTGCAGGTGTTGGGGCATCTGAAAGCTCCGTGAGATGCTGGATAAAAACTGGAGCTGACAAACGCTATTTACCCCAGGTCTTTCATCCTAATATAACAGCAGAAAAGCAGATGGGAAATAATTAGCATAGCTGATGTTCATAATATTAATGCATTCGATCTGATTCAACAGTGGTATAAAAGGTAAGCATTATGTGAATGCTTGGCTGCAGAGATGCGTCTTTAATCTAGTTTTAAACTGGGACAGCGAGTCTGAGCCTCGAACAATATCAGGAAGGCTATTCCAGAGTTTAGGAGCTAAATGCGAGAACGCCCTCCCTCCTTTAGTGGACTTACTGTACTGTATATATCCTAGGAATGACCAGAAGCCTCGAATTTAGTGATCTTAAAGAGCGCAATGGATTGTAAGGCGAAAGAAGATCCATTAAAAACACAGGAGCTAAACCAGTTAGGGCTTTATAGGTCAGTAGTAATACTTTGTAATCCAGTGTAGAGATGATAAAATCGGTGTTATATGATCATATATTCAAGACCTAGTAAGAACTCTCGCGGCTGCATTTTGTACTAACTGTTGCTTATTTATTGAGGATGCAGGACAACCAGCTAATAAAGCATTACAGTAATCTAGTCTTGAGGTCATGAATGCATGAACTAACTTTTCTGCATCAGAAACAGATAGCATGTTACGTAGCTTAGCAATGTTTCTAAAGAGGAAAAAGGCTGTTCTTCTAACATATTAAATATGATTTTTGAAGTTGCAGCCGAGTATAACACCCAGGTCTTTTACTGTAGTGGATAAAGTAACAGGACATCCTTCTAAATTAAAGTTGTATTGTAAGAGGTTTTGTGGTAGTTTTTTGGACCAATAAGTAATAACTCGTTTTATCTGAATCTATACAGCAGGAAATAACACATCATCCAGCATTTTATATCTATATATATAAGACACTCTGTCAATTTAGATGAGTTGGTGTTTTCATCTAGTCATTGTCGTGGTTTCAGTCTTTTTATGAAATCACTTCTCAAGAATCTTTGATGCCAGAAATATTTGACTTCATTAACAAACAAAGCTGAGCGTCCACTCCCTCCAGCAGGAGATTCCTTCCTCCTGCAAGCACTCACTCCAGAACAGGTGGCCAGTTTCACATATATACACATACATCACCTCCAAAAATGGTAATATATCCTATAGATATTTTGAGGTAAAGGTCTTGTACCATGTGACTTCTGAGAATAGCACTCTCTGTTGTATCAGCATTCGGGCCTTTCAGACTTCCAAATGTCAAACCCAAAGACGCACAAACGTACACTTACTTTAGTAACGTACACAAGTTACTTACTTGTTCAGATGACATTTTCCGGTGAAAATTCTTATATTGGTCATACTTCAAAAAAGTAGAATCTGTGATTCTGAATGACAGTGGACAGTGCCGTGCCTAGGCACAACCTACTTAAAGATGGTAATTCCGCAAATAACTGCAATTTCAGATTTTGAATAGAGATTGTTACAAAGAGGAAAACCTACGGACTGCAGCTTTAATAAAAAAAAAATAGGAAAACGACGTTCCAACGTTTAAGTACACTTTCTATAAACTGGCATGGTTTTAATTGGTATGAATTGCATTGAGAGATAATCGTATGGAAAGTTAATTATGCCAATCTCTAGGTATGGTGAAGGGTATGTGATGATATGGGGCTATTTTAATTCCAAAGGCCAAGGGAACTTTATCAGGATGCATAGTATCCTGGATCCATGAAATAACTGCCCTTTAAAAATTAAAATCTGCCTGCCTTTATGGGACTTTAACATGGGTGTGTCCTGACTTGTGCCCCTGTATTTTAAAGAAGAACATTTATTTACTTACTGTACATTATTCATTATTTATCAGTTAACTTTAGTATGGGTTTGTTCACTTATGCTAAGCACTGTATGCCAGGTGATTTTATTTTGAGAAGAATCTAAAATGCTAACTAATGTTTATTGTCTCTTCTAAGCAAGCAATCATTCAGTGTAATGTCTCTATTGTTTTGTGGTGCAAACTGCCCCATTCAGTTTCAGTCTTCCTTGCACACATTCAACACCTCTCCACCTGGTTATGGCTCTAATTTTTCTTTTTCTTTTATTTTTTGATGCGTTGCGTTATAAATATAATCTGTGTGTTGGATTTTTAGACGAAATGTTCAATGTTGTTCAATGTTCGGATGAGAATGCGTTGTCTCACCACATGCCATGCTCATGACGGGTTAATTTGGTTAAAAAAAAATACATTTGGTTTTAGTAAAATTGATAAGTACAAAGCTGTTCAAATATTTGAGCTGTGCTAAAAATATGCTTGCTTTATATAGTTTTCAGATAGCCCTTTCTCATCATTAACCTCAAATCAGTCTACTGTTTTGTTTTTATTTTTATTTCAGGTAGAATTTTCATATCCTCCTATTATTCCCAGTGCGGGTCATGACAGTAACACACTCCCAGAGGAATGGAAGTACCTGCCTTTCCTGGCACTGCCCGACGGAGCGCACAATTATCAGGAAGGTAAAGTCTACACTTTAGACTTAGACACTTTTTGAAATTCTAACTAAATACTTTTATTTCTTCAGTTGTATATTTCTAAACAATCTGGTACCATTTGTAGAAAATATTTTGAACCGGTTTATTAGTTGTGTTCAAAAGACTTTTAGTTTATTGTTCTTCCTGTCTTCTGTTCTGTGTTCATATTTGCCACCTGCCACTCATCTGTTACCATGGACTAACACAGTCATCACAGCTGTTTGTCGTTTAGTTAATTATCTCTGTGTATTTAAGTTCCTGCCTGTGTTCTGTTCATGGTCCGGGAACGTCTACAGTATGTTAAGTGTGTGTGTGTTGCTTCAAGTTCACCTATCTGTAGGTTTATTGTTAGTAAAACTTTCTTTGCCTGTTTACCCGCAACTATCTGTGACAAATGCAGCATAATGCATATTGTTTTATTGACTTTTACAATACTTTTACACAAAGCAGTAGCGATACCATAGCCCATCTCCCTTTTCCTTACAGTTAATGTTAGGGGAAAAGGATACAGCTACACATCCATACACCAGGATTCATATTTTTATAAATATGAACTACATTTTCTGAGCAGATCTATTTTTTTCCATGTGACCCAGTCACATCTGCCACAATATCAAGCTATATAAGCTACATTTTGGGCCAGGCGTACATGGGGCTGTTCTAAAAGTCGAGAGGTTGTGAGCCCCAGCATAAGCAATCATTTGAATTTACGTGCCATTATAAATTATCAAATAATTAATTAACTTTCTTGGCCATTTTGCCGTTAAATTTTTCAAATTTATGTTACCAGCCTGCTGAGATGGCGCCAAAACATTTCCCCATAACGCTTAAGGCCCTATTTTAACGATCTAAGTGAATGGTCTAAAGCTCACGGCACAAGTGAACTTAGGGCGTGTCCGAATCCACTTTTGATGGAACGATGGGGAAATTGGTCGGCACATGCGGCGTATGGTCTAAAAGGGTCGTCCCTATTCTCTTAATGAGGAATGGGTGTGTTTTTGGCGTAACGTGTAATAATGCATTTGCTATTTAAACAACGTGTCGCAGGACATGAAAATGATAACTGCGTCAGGCTGAAACTAGCAAAAAAACACTTTTGCTACGCAATGCCTGGGCGCCGCAGTATGTTCAGACTGAGCTATAATCATAGATATAATCAAATCAAAGTATATAATATAGTATAAATTATATTACATGTATGATAATCTATTATAATCAAAGTATTTTATCAGCATATTTGTTTTAAAATATATATTATGTTTTTTTTTTTATGGACAGACACGGTCTACTTTCATTTACCTCCTCTGGATGGACAGATGAAATGTGTTTATGGAGTGTCTTGCTACAGACAGATGGAGGCTAAGGTTTGTCCACAATAATTTATACTAATGTTTTGTGTAAGATTTATTTTTTTAATTGAGCATAACCCAAGGAAATGCTGTCTGGTGCCATTATAATATTGTAAAACAATTTCCTCAATCCAAAATAAATTTCTCTTAATAAATAAATAAGCAGATTTTTTTTATAGATGCTGTTAAAGAATAACATTATATCTAGTCTGATGTTATTGTAATGCTCTGTGTTACAGGCACTGAAAGTACGAGAGGCAGATATCACGAGAGAGACAGTTCAGAAGAGTGTTTGTGTTCTCAGTCGATTGGTGAGATGCATATACTAGAGAAGCTTTGATTTACATAGAAAAATACTGATTATTAATATGAATGTTATGTATTGTTGTTTCAGCCACTGTTTGGAATGATAGAGGCTAAACTTCAGCTCATAACACACGCTTACTTTGAAGAAAAAGATTTCTCTCAGATCTCCATCCTAAAGGCAAGATCTTTCACAAAACATTTTCAGATATTTTAAGAACTAATACAGCTAGAATATGTAAATGACCTGTAAGTTCAAATGTTTTACACTTATGAAATTACGAACTCCAGTCGTATCAGTGATGTAGGTTTTGAATTCTAAATTCCATCTGTAGACTCACGTCTAAAGTTAAAAATGTCTTGACCAGGGATTATTGAACATGTCCCCCACGCATTTCTCTCACACAATTCCTCTCACACACCGGTTCTTTAAACCAGTGGATTTTAAATTAGGAATGAGCACAATGACTAATGTAAGTGTTGTTTGGACAGATTTTTTTCAATCGACTAGTCGGTTGGTCTAAAATGAAGAAACTCTTAGTAATGAGTAAAAAAAATTGCATTTTGTATATTTGGGATTCATTTGTTGTACTAAATCTATTATAGCCAACAACAGCTACATCTGACATTAAATGGAGCTGGAAATATGTTTGCAACGTGTTGTCCTACATGCACAGCTAAAGTAGTTTCAGGCAGGTCTTGACATCATTACAGTTCCATATCACTTAGCCGTATTATTTCATATTATTTCAAGACCTTTGCAGATTAGCACAGAAAAAGAACCAAAAACCAAAAAGATGTTCAAATAAATATGCATTTTGGTGTTTATGAAAATCACACTAAGGTACACACTTGGACACTTACACAGAGACGAATGCCACTAAAGAGCTACATGACATTTATCAGTACTGAGGTAATTTTGTTATTTTAATTTTGTTAGTTTGAAGTAGATAAAATTACAGCTTTGCTGTAGGGGCATCTTCTCAAATCTATATAAATGACTGGATTGTTCATTGTGTGTTTATCTGCCAGCAGTTCATATTGGTATTCCCTACCGACAGAGAGCCAAACTCTTTACCTAAAATCACCCGATTTGCTGTGTATCAGTAAGACATGATTAGTTTTTATGGATATATGTATGTAAATTAATTACTTCAGACATTATCTGTAATGTTTGTGGTCTTTTCGGGCAGGTTAAATGCTATAGAAATCTTTCAGATGAGTGTGTCTACTGCACACTGTCGACACAGGTACTGAACTACACAGAATATATTTCTTTATGAACGTAATTATGCTGGAAATATTAGGCATGAATAGTGAAATATACAATTATTTTTACAATAGATACAAACACCTAATATTAGATTGCACTATATTGCATGAAAATCCAAGGTTTACAATGCAGCATCTTGGTCGGAGCGACAATAAATGCTTGGAAATAAAGCGCCATTCTATAAATCTATACGGAGCCGGCGTTATTTCTCTAAATAAGATGTGAAGTGTGTATATTATTTCCTGAAGTCTTTTTGTGGATCATCATCTACTTCAGACCAAAATTTTATGGCTTTTAACTAAAATTTTACAAAGCGGACCACAAGCTTTTTGTTTGCCTCGGCCTACGTCGAATGACGCGTTGCTAGCGGGAAAGGCGTATTCTAGAGCCTAGCACGTTTTCATCAAAATCTCTACATCAAATGAGATTTCATTAGTAATTTCTACATATGTGTTTTTAAAAGACCTCTGCAGACAATTTAAAGTATTAATTCAGAAATAAATTCAACCTGCATGTTGCTCTTTAAGTCTGAAGCCAAGTGAAGAATCTAGACATTTTGACAAAGAATGAAAAATTAATAAACCAGTAGCTGGGTCAAAGTAACCCTACCAACTGAAAGGCCTGTCTGTGTTCCACAGTACTACAGCCATGTCACTGTAAGTTACCGGCAGTTGTGGTCTAATGGTTAAAGAGTCTGACCTGTAACCAAAGGGCCATGGTTTTGTCTGTCATGGTTTGCAGTGTGTGTGTGTACTTACTTGGATGGGTTAAATCCAGAGGACAGATTTCAAGTATGGGTTACCATACTCTGCCTTCACATGTCCCTTTCACATTTTACAAGTCACACCTCCTGCAAAGAAAAAAGTATGGATGTCAGTGACTGAAACAATTGTTGTACATTTATTTAATTTAATTAAGGTACAGGTTTCGGATCCTATGAGAACATAACAGGTATTAGTAAAACATCAAATAAATGAGACGACACTCACACATATTAGGGGAGTTTGATGAATGTATATACCTCTGTAAATATAATGTAAATTAACACAGTGGAACTAACATAATGTGGATGTTTGCAAAAGGTCTATTATTCACCTACTTTCATTTGCAGAATAAATTAAACTTAGGTGTCAAATACATCCGTACTTTTATGGTGACATCAGTAACTGATGTCAGTATAAAGAAGACTGCTTTTATATCAGCCAGTTGCAAAAAATCACTGTATGATTGTTTTTGGTTCTCTGTAGGAGCTCTATGATCATATGAACAGATCTTTAAGCTGTACAGCGCTGGAGGGATCACAGATTTATCTGGGTAATTCAAAAACACATCTGTTTTTTACAACTATAATAGATCATTTCTCCCTTAAAGGAATTATGTAATAATTGACTCACCCTCAAGTTGTTTCAAACTTATATGGATTTTTTTATTCTGCTGAACAAATGAAGATATTTTGAAGAATATTGGTAAACAGACAGTTGATGTACCTCATTGACTTCCATATTAGGGAAACACTCTGTAAGTCAGTGGGGTCCATCAACTGTTTGGTTTTCGACATTCTTCAAAATATATTCATTTGTTCAGCAGAAAATTCATGCAGGTTTGAAACAACTTGAGGGTGAGTTGATGAATTTCCATTTTTAAATTAAATATTCCTTTAACTGACCCTAATTGGGTGTGTGTGTGATGTCAAATTTGAACCTATTTACTTTCCAAATACACATTTCTAGTCTTATTGTGTGTGACTGACCTGTGCACATTATTGCAACAAAAAAGACCATATTTTTGTCATAGACTATTGTGTGCTATACTGAAATATGCCTAATTACAAAATTCAAATGGGTTGCAAATACTGTTTTATGATGCATTTAAAGGGATACTCAACTGTTTTCTCATATTAAACTATGTTATTTCCTTAACTAAGACAAGTTGATACATACCTCTCGTCTCAGTGCGTGCACTCAATCGCGAGATACTTTGATAGCACTTATAGCCCAGTTCATTCAATATGGGCCAAGCAGAGAAGTGATCAAACACACTACTCGCGTAACTGTGTTTAAATAGGGAAAACATGGAGGTGTTTGGTCGCTTCTCTGCTTGGCCCATATTGAATAAACTGGGCTAGTTAAGTGCTATCAAAGTGTCTCGCGATTGAGTGCACGCACTGAGACGAGAGGTATGTATCCACTCGTCTTAGTTAAGGGAATAACATAGTTTAATATGAGAAAACGGTGGAGTATCCCTTTAAATGCTTTTTAGGAGTATTTTGAATAACTAGACAAAGACCAGTTATGAAACTGCAGCCAATGTTTGTGTGTTTTTTTTAACACAACTTGGCTGTGATAAAGTCAAATTATTAAAAAGAAATGTGTGCATGTACATGATTAATATATATACTTAATTTGTCATTTCCAATTTTCTTCTGAAGGTCTGTCTGCCAGAGATTTGATCCTGCACTTTAAACACAAGGTAAAGGACTGGACTCATTTTAAATGCTGCCTCATCCTTTTGGATAATACATATTTATTTTGATCTTTATTATGAAACTTGTCTGATTTTGGACTAAATGTTGGTGTTGTTTCTCTTTATTTGCTGTAGGTTCTGATTATTTTTAAACTGATTCTACTAGAAAAGAAGGTAATTAATACCATCTCAAATACACACTTTGTAGTAGAGTGGGATGAGTCCAGTCTTAAATACAGTACACTCACGTTTAATATCTCCCCATAGATCCTGTTTTATGTGACTCCGGTGAAGAGATTGGTTGAAACTCTGATGACTGTGCTGTCATTGTTTCCAGGTAAGAATGCTTTAAAACAGGTCTTTTGATAATGTGCAGATTTATGTTGGTGGGTGTGTTATCCTAACAAAAAAAAGTTAATAAAGTAATAGTAACACTGCAGAGTAACTTTAACAAGACAGTTTCTTAAAGTGCCCCACTATGCTATTTTAAAGTTTCCTAATGTTGGTTTAGAGCAGTGGTTCTCAATCCAGGTCATGGGGACCCACAGCTCTGCACAGTTTGTATGTCTCCCTATTTAACACACCTGATTCAGATCATCAGTTCGTTAGGAAAGAGCTATGAACTGAACTGGGTTTGTAAGGTAAAGGAGACATATAAAATGTGCAGAGCTGTGGGTCCCCAGGATCAGGATTGAGAAGAGTCTCCTAAAACAGGTTTATATGCATCAAAGATCTAAAAACTGTTTCATTTCCTCATAATATACATTTGCTCATCACCACATTTTCAATGATTCTCAAACGACTTGTCAGATGAATCAATCTCTCTAAATCCCTCCTTTCCTCGAGCAACTCTGCTTTGATTGGCCAGACAGCTCAGTCTGTTGTGTTTGGCTCATAGTGTATGGTGCGTGCGTCCGTCAAAACCAAAAACGACCAAAAAAAAAAAAAACAAAATCGTGTTGTTCTTTTTTTCAGGTATAATAGAGCATGGGATGGCAGATTCCTCCCACTACCAGCCCCGGAGGAGCATCTCAGAGGACTTCAGTTCACCAGAAATCATATCTGCAGATGAAGAATTATTCTCCATGTCTGCTACAGATTTTACTGACACACCAAAAGAGCTTGAGGGCAGGTGTGATGTCAGTGACCAGCCAGATCAATCAAAGGCTTGTAACACTGCTTTGGACACACACTACATTCAGCCTCAAACGGGAAACTTGCTGGACTCCTCAGAGTGTGAATGGGAGACACTGGAGCCTCATGTTGTGGATGAAATGGAAGAGAATGTGGACATGGATCATTCAGAGATGTTTGACACAGATTCAGGTCTGCCAATAACAGTACAGCCACAGTCAGCCACAGGACAGGGAACGCTGACCTCAGGCATTGTATCTGGATTGCAAGAAGACCAGTATGGACTACCACTCGCTATCTTTACAAAGGTGTGCACATAAGAAACATTGTCACGTCCACCATAGTGTAAAACTACACTTGTGCAAGTTCCGTAATTATAAAAAGCTTGAATATATTTGTTAAAACCGATACTATAATTAATGGAATTTCGCATGCTTTTATTTAATTCAGATTCAGAATTTTAATTGGTAATTAAACCGTAGGAAAAATGACTGAAGATACACTTATTTTAGCCTAAAGCAAATTAATGCAAAAGCATTGACATATTTTTCCCTCCCATTTCATATCACCATGTCCCTTTAGGGGCTCTGTAAAAAATGCAGGAAAGGTTAGTTTATAAAGTTTGCAAAGTTTTTTGTACCAAAAAAAAATGTCCCACTGCTGTGATTGGCTAACTTCATCACACTGTATCCACGACCCTCCTTTACAGTATCCTCTGTGTTTTCAAACTTGAGATAGCAAGTACTGTGATAGAGCATATTTATTGTATCGCCCCAATTAAATTAGTTAATCATAAATATGCAATATGCTATTCAATAAAGTGGCAACCCCTCATGAAGTCAAAATGTTAACAGATATGCACATTGGGTAGCAATGTAGTAACTGACAAATTCTCAACACGAACTTTTTACTCCAGAAAGTAGTTAGAACTTCTACCAACAGGCATAAACTGCTAACCAACCCTGACCACTGGATTAAACATGCACCATGACCTTTTGACTTCTTTGCCCTGTTTGCAGGGTTACCTGTGCATGCCGTACATGGCACTCCAACAGCATCACCTGCTATCAGATATAAGTGTTCGAGGTTTTGTTGCCGGAGCGACCAACATCCTCTTTCGTCAACAGCGCCACCTAAGTGATGCCATTGTGGACGTGAGTCAATCAATTTATTTATTTTTTGTGCTGTAAACACTCTAAGTATGGTGACAGACATATGAGATATTATTAGGTGAATCTCACAAAGCCTGTCAAGAATGTGTGTTCAGCTTTTTTTGCTTTGTGACGTTATATTCATGAGAGTTAAGCATGATTGTCATGAAAATGTGTCTTCTCAATTCTCATTCCTGTAATGTAGTCGGTCTACTTTTGATTGTAATTCTCTTACTTCTCGATGATGATTCTCAAGATAAATGTAATACAGTCCTGTCCAGATATTATAAACGATGAAAAAATTGTTTAAAATATTGTACATGACCAAAAGTGGACATTTTTCTAAATGTGTGTTACATTAGCTACAGCCAGGCCCCACAAAATCCAGCAGTCATATTATATAGGCCATTGTTGTATGAATAATTCTAATGTTTATATTAGTTGTATGCCTGAGATTTAAATGAAAACCACAAAAACATGCAATTTGGTTAAGTATTTTTTTTTCCAAATATCTGCTTCTCTTACCTTCCTAAAAATGGATTAGTCCAATCTTACGTTTTTATTAATTATTCAGTCAGTTACAAACATCAGATGGACGCAATAAAATTGTAAACAGAACCAGTCAGAGTTGAGACGGCAGCTGCCTGAAGTTAACGATGAACATGGACACAAATTGTTTGGCCACTTTTTTATGCTTTTAAGGCATCTTTTTGAAAGCCTGAATGCTTCAGTGCCCATTCATTGTCACTGATTTGGAAACAGTGACTGGCAGTTACAGTGAGGAGAGAATATTTTGTTAATTTGGGTAAACTATTCTTGAACTATTCTTGAAAAATAATGTCATGATGCAAAACAAAATACGGTATTAATGGCCCTTAAAATAGGCTTAATTTTAGTTTGCAATGTATACACATTTTTATTTCCTTGTGTTTGAAATATGAAATTGGTCCGTTTTGTAGAGGTATTAAGTTAACCCATGAGGCTGTTAAACCAAATACCTTCTCGGAGTTAATTGTTTTAAATTTGCCTGTGTGCAGGTGGATGAAGCCCGTATTCAGATCCATGACCCAGAGCTGCGCAAAATGCTGTATTTAAGTACAGCTGATCTGCGATTCGCTGATTACCTGGTGAAACATGTCACAGAAAATAAAGAGGATGTGTTTCTGGACGGGACAGGCTGGGAGGGTGGAGACGAGTGGATAAGGGCGCAGTTTGGCCTATATGTACACTCACTGTTATCTTCTGCTCTACAGCAAGGTGCATTACAACACACACACACACATTTATATTCATTTGTGTAAAATGTTTTAGAATAGCTGTTTGTATTACAGTATGAATGAACATTAATTAACAATGAGCAATAGTAATTAAAGGGATAGTTCCCTTTGAAATTAATTTTTGATATGTTTTAGCTTACCTCAAGGGCATCCAAGATGTAGGTGTCGTTGTTTCCACAGTATTTTCAATTTTGATATTTCTATGTCAAACCGTTGTTTGTGTGCTTTTTTTGGCACACAAGTTGAAAAATCAACATTGATAAAAACGTAACATGTAATACTCTCTTCACCAAGTTAAACATATGAACCAGAACTCCAGTTCTCAGTTGACAGTCAGATTGACAGTTGACAGATGTGAATGCGATAAAACAATAGATATATTCACCTCAAAGAAGAAAGTACATGGAATGTATTTCATGTTGTGTTTTGATTTCTTGTGTGATTTTTCTGGGCAAATTGGAGTTAACTGCGGCACTAATAAGTGTCATGAATGCTCGCCAATCAGGATTTTCATTAAATAATACAATAAATTTTGATAGTTTTTCACCAAACCCTATAGAGAGCCTAAGTCCCGCCTCTTCGCTTCCGGCTCATGGGACCTTATTTCGGAAAAAATATGAATGGAAGTCAATGGGGAGAGACAACTTATCTTTTTATTCCGTCTGAACTGTGCCCTCAATTACACATATGATGTTTGTCAATTTAAAAGATTATTCTCAAAGTCAAAAACGTCGCAGTTTGTCATACAACAGAAGAGTAACATTTAGTTTTATGTGAAAATCGCTCTGTGAACTACATCTCCCGGGAAGCGAAACGAGATCCGCTGCTCGTGTGCGTGCAGTCTGGTACAAAACACTCAGGTAGGACGGCGTAACGTTACGATTATAACGTAAGGCTGTAGAAACAATGACAGACAGCCTCAGTAAAGTTAGCTTCAGTCATTGAGAGAAAATGTGCGCCTTTGGGGTTTGTAGTCTTTGTAATTACGTATTTTCACAGTCTTATACCTCAACGCTTTTACATCAAACTGCGACTTTATTTACTTTAAAATGTATCTTTTAAATTGGCAAACATCATATGTGTAATTGAGGGCACAGTTCAGACGGAATAAAAAAATAAGTTGTCACTCGCCATTGACTACCATTCAATATTTTTCCGAAGTTAGGTCCCATGGTGGCCGACCGGAAGGGGCGGGACTTAGGCTCTCTATTGGACACCCCAGAACACTTGGGATATATTACACGTGCCATTCTGTGATACTTTTGCATCTTTAAATGCTTCATGCTGGTTCACTGCCATTATATGGATGAGCGCAAGCGGGACAAAATGAAAAATCTGTTTTTGTGGTCCGAAAAAGAAATTAGGGCATATGACATTAGAACAACACGGGGGTGAGTAAATGATGACTTCATTTTAATTTTAGGGTGAACTATCCCTTTAAATCCTCTGTTATCTTTGATTTAGAGTATCACTATTTTACCACATCCAGGAATTCAGTACCTTTTATTTATTTAATTATTTTTTATACAAGGTCAAGTTACCAACTGAACACACATCACTCCAGGTTCATGTATGTGTACTGTTGTGTCGTTGCGACTCTGAGGTTTTATTTTATTTATTTATTTTTTAATATTGTTTATCAGATCATGAGCGGCTGTTGGCGGATTATGGAGCTGCGTTCACATCTGCCTGGAAAATCACACACAACTACAGAGTGTGGATCAGCAACAAGCATCCAGCAATGGCCGAGATCACTCCAGGGTATGAGAACTGAGACAAAAAAATCAGAATAGAATACTAGCAGTAATTCTGCTACATAAAGTCAATTCTGCTAAATAAAGTCAACCATATTTTAAAAAGGAGCTTTCTCAAAATATGTGAGAACGGGGATGGTGACCACACACGTAATACGCCGTCAGCGTTTTCACAGTTTCGCGTTTTTGAAGTTTCGAATTTTTTTTTCCAAAAATTTTCAAGGCTTGCATCTTGGAACCTATTTCTACGAGCCAACGGGAACTGTTGTTGTGAGAATGAGCAAGCGGAGTGCATTAAGGGTTTTCTTTTAGAACTGTGTCGGGTTAGCGGCCCTTAAATTAATAACTAATGATCGAATCACTAATAAGTGAAAATAAACGCGAAACTGTATAGAACATGAAAGTGCGTTAAACTTGAAGCCGTTAAAGAAACAAAGCCAGCAGACACAATATTAAATTTCATCTGCTGAATGTTTTGTTTCCCTTTTATCTGACATGATCTGTCATTAAAACTGCAAGAAGCAATTGCATAAACCGGCATAACATTAGGTTGATTATTGTTTATTCACGGCATTGCAGATTAAATATTAAACCAGGTAATTTTTTCCCTTTTTCACACTTCTACTATAACCTCAAAAGGATGAAGGTCATGTTTAATAAAGATTTCATCCGTGTCGCTAATTTTGAGTATTTAAATTGGTCAAACTGTGTTACAATAGTCCCTGGTCACCACTATTTAAACATGGAAGGTGTGCATTATTATATAAGCAACTCAGAACACAAGGTCTCAAATTGTTAAGAATATTTAAAGAACTTTGATATAAACTCCTTCAGTAGAGCTTGTGTGGATATGAATGTACTGTACAAACATAATTACAAACTTACTCATTTAAAATGAGTATAATGTTCAGTGACTTCATGTTAGTTTACAAAACATGTTTACTTGCACCCTCCTTCACCAACTACCATTTTATCAAGTTCTGGGGTCTCATTTATAAAACTGTGTGTAGGATCCTTACTAAAAGTGTACGTGTGCCCGAAAGCCAAAAATGGCGTACGCCAAAAAATATTCAGATTTATAAAACCGTGCGTACGCCAGAACCTGCGCAGAATTCACTTTATAAATCCCAGTCAGCGGAAGAATGCGCGCACATGCGTCTCCTCCCCGAAATACCCATATATGGAGCTTGCAACGCCTAGTTTACATATGCATATCCTCATCTGCATATCATTTGCATGTGGTTATTCATCCACGTGATACCATGTTAACGTACAAGACGTTAGGAAAATATGAAATACAGATGTGCCGTGTCACAATAAATTATTTTATTTTTTTCGTTGCATATCCTTGCCTTGTTTTTGAATGAATAAATCAAATAGTGTCAAATACATCTCAGAGAAAGATTTTCTCAATCTTTTCCACTGGCCAAATAGTATTTTTAATGAATTTATATTTTTAATGGAAAGTTGTGGATTGTTTGCATGGAATTATTTTCTCAGACAATCATGATTAGCAATTATCTCTAGATAAAACATTAAAACACTGCATGCTAGAGGGAAAGTGTTAAAAGGCATTGCATCCACAACAAATATATATTTGTTGAATATATATATATATATATATATATATATATATGATTTCATATAGTTTAAGTGTTTAACTCCATTAACGAGAATACCATATTTAATCTAAATGTTTATATCAGAAGTAAAACAGGTTAAATCATTATTTCATTTCCTGTTATTGAGAACGTGCACTGTTTATTAGCCTACTCATGAAGTTATATTGTTCATCTGCCGTTAGATTATGTGCGTCAGTTTCACTAAACGGCCCAGCGCGCGTGCTGGCGCCGACACTTAAGAACGGATGGATATTTGCTTGAAGTGATTGGCTTGGTGAGTGAAATTTTATTTGTAGGCTATTTTCTTTTTGTAGTCTATAGATAGGCTATAATTTTCTTAGATTTGGTCTAAAAGTGACCAAAAAGACATTTAACTACAGCTCACCATCGGTGTCTCCAATTCCCTTTGTCTCCAGAATGTGCGTACGCATGGCTCAAAGTTTGCTTAATGGTGCGCACTTCCTCCCGTCAAGTTTGTTTTTTATAGATCACAAAATTTGCGTGGAAACCAGCGTACGTACGTTTCCAGCCCCGTTTTGTGCGTACGCACGCTTTATAAATGAGACCCCTGGTAATTAAGTGTTGTCATCTTTTATGCATCAAGAGCATGTGTTGCTCAGTTGGCTGTTACTTCTCAAATTACCTTTTTTTAAGGGATAACTTTCAAAGGGATGCCAAGCATGTTTATGTCAATAATAATTTTCAACAAATGTTTTACCATAACACAGAAAAATAAGGAGGGAATGGGAGACATTATGTTGACGTGACGACGTAATTGGGATCACTTCAGGGAGCCCTACCATCTTCGAGTGTCTACAGAATGAGCCAATGAATGTTGGCGTGCGTGAATGGCGCCACCCGCCCCGCAGCGCGGGTATAAACAGGAAGCAGCCGCACATTTTTTTTTTCGCAGGTCAGCAACAGTGGCGACATAATGTTCCTTATCAGTCGCTCACAACGTAATTGGGATCCCTATGGATCCCACACAGTGGAACTCTTGGATGACACTGGGAAAGCGTGGCTTTCCAGGGGAGAGGAATGCTGCGTAAGCCACATCCTGCCTGAAGGTAGGTAACGTGAAGAATACACATATGGACTGGCTGGTTAGAGGCAGTGCAACATATGGAATGTTACTGGGGTGGCTCCAGCCTGAGAAGGGGGAGGCAACACCGGGCAGTGACGGCAGAGGGGACTCTGTCAAGGGAAAGACACGGGCTCACTGCAGGGAGCTGGTCATGGAAGAATACACATATGGGATTGCCGCAGAAATCACAACATATGGAACCAAGCCTAGCACAAGTTACACAAGCATTCGAGCATATTAGGCCTGGCTTCGGAAGCTCTGCAGTGTCCGACTGCCGAAGGGGTACGGAAGATCTCTACAGGGTTCGCCTAAGTGGGGAGCTTGACTGGAGAAAAAAGCACACATATCCGCTCCATGTGAAGAGGAGTGGTGCACCAAGCCAACACTAGAGCGGAAACTTCAATGTTACCTGCTCAACACGTATTAACCTGTTAGGTTTTATGTTAGCGAACGTGTTAGGTGTCGCCGAGTCCGCAGCTCTACAGATTTCTGTCAGCGAGGCGCCATGTGCCAGCGCCCAAGAAGAAGCGACGCTCCTACTAGAATGGGTTATGAACCCGGGCAGGCAAGGCACCCTTTGCATTCTCTCCACGTATAGGTGCAGAGCATGAACGGGACAGAGAAAAGCCAGCGCTGTGTCTGCCTCTTCCAAACGCAGCGCTTGCAGGTTCACCACCTGATCCCGGAAGGGAGTGGTAGAAACCTTGGGCACGTATCCGGGCCAGGGTCTCAGGATCACGGCAGGATTCGTCGGCCGAAAATGCATGCAAGTCCCCTACCCTCTTGATGGAGGCCAATGCAACCAGGAGGGTGTCAGCGAGGCGCCGTGTGCCAGCGCCTAGGAAGAAGCGACGCTCCTACTGGAATGGGCATCAACCCGGGCAGGCAATGCACGCTTTGCGTTCTCATTCTCAGGGAGGGGCTGTCGCGAGGAGCACTAATTCCGGAAACCAGGTCCAGTTGGGCCAATATGGCGCAACAAGCAAGACCTGCTCCTCGTCCTCCCTGATTTTGCACAGGGTCTGTGCAAGAAGGCTCACTTGGTGAAACGCATACTTGCGTAGGTCCCGGGGCCAGCTGTGTGCCAGTGCCTTGGCTCGATCGCATCCTTTGCCAGTAGGACTGCTATCTCTGCCTTGAGCATTCTGGGTTGTTTGCACCTCCGACCAGGGTCAAGCGCACCCTTTGTCAGAGGAGAATGGGCTGTCTGATTCAAGCTGATAGAAGAGCAACTTTGACTGAAATAACCACTCGTTACAACCGAGGTATCGTTCTGTAGACACTTGAAGATGATAGGGCTCCCTGAAGTGATCCCAATTACGTTGTCACATCGGCGTAACGTCAAATGTGAGCGATTGATAGGTAACTTGAACTTTGACTCTGTTCGTAGACATCCATTCCAGGGTCAGTACAGTGTGGCCGATGTAAAGATCCGCTTGTCACAGTAAGTGTTGCACTATTACTACTATCTTGTTTACATACTCCTTCGTCAGGTAGTTTTAATATCCATATAAAATGTCTGTAGAACTTTAATTTAATTAGTAATTTATGTTTACTAATTTACTTTAAAACTAGTTTACTAGTTTACTAAAAAGGTAGACATCCGAAATGGTTCACTAGTGAATATGCAGTAATTCTAAAAGGTGTTCTCCCCACTTGAATTAAATTATGTGTTTGAATTTGAAATCTTTATTTTGAACATGGAAAAGAAAGTATATAAAAATATAAAACAAAGTTTAAAAACATTGGAGAAAAAAACAACAAATGAGCAGCAAAGTACACTTTTTTTCCTGTTAACATTACTAAAAAATTTGTCGCTAAAACCTGCAGTATATCCTGTGTAAACTTACATATTCTGTGCTTGAAGTGGGTTTGTGTGCAGGGCATTTCTGTTCACCGTTCAGGAAATTCTTCTTCTGAATGAAATTGTGACAACAATCATGCCCTTTTGTACAAAGGCCCAATCTTTGAAGACAACAAATCCAAAAGTGAATTGAATGTGTACAGGGCCAGAATTCCTAATGTATTGATTTATTTATTAAGCAGTACTTCCCCCAGTACTTCATTTATTTATTAAGCAGTACTTCCCCCAGTACTGAACGGACCCATTTTTAAGTAAAGCACCCCCAATACCAGTACTTAAAAAGTTACTTTGTGCCTTGTTGTGAAAGAAAAGCAGGTGCCAGTTGTTCACTGGTGGGAGGTGGGAAGGAGCATACATGTATAGGAGTGCACCCCCATGTATGACAGCTTCTCAGAAGTCTTAGTCTTAGAAGGGGTTAATCATGGAATTGTGCAAGAAATTGTAAAATTGGAAGCTTTTGTGATAGCTCACTCCTGCTATTTTAGTTCAATGCAGAACAGCGAGCGTGGGAAGAAGATTGGGAATGCTGTGATGTCAACGAGCAGAAGTGTCGTGCAAACAGGAAAGGCTGTCGGTAAGATTAACAATTGATTACAATAGTTCACTTGTTAGTTCTTTCTTATTTCACATTGAACTTATTTCCCATTCAATCTGTTCTAGCAGTACAAAACAGCCAAAATGTGCACGTAGTACATGCCATTTACAGTGCCTTGTGAAAATATTCATACCTTGCATTTTCCTCCCCACATTTTGCATGTTGCAACCTTATGCTATTTTTTTTTAACATCAATCTATACTTCACAGCACATAATTACAAAGCAAAATAAACAGTTGTGAAAACGTATTGCAAATTTATTAAAAAGCAAAAACTGAAATGATTACAACCCTTAACTCGGTGCTTAGTTGAAGCACCCTAACTTAATTGGGTCCATCGGTGAACAGCCATTTTTAGGTCTTAGATTTAATTGGGTTCACCTTCAGGATATCACTAAGCCACTCAAGAACATTCAACCCCAGTTTCACTGACAAGGCTTAAGCTTAGTCCCAGACAAATTAATAAGTTTCTCCCATCTCCAGATATAGGAGTTCAGCCAGAATTAGGGCAACATGATTTAGAGAAATTCAATATATATAAATGATTCACATATGTCTAAATTCACATATAAATTTATTTAGAGATAAGTACTATTTTTCTTATTTACACTCAAAATAGGATGATGTGGTTGTGAGCATTACTGACTACACACATGTAATGTAATGTAATGTCTGTTTCATGCATGCTGGAAGCTCTCTTTAATGTAGTAGAATTGTTTAAAAAGCTTAAGGGTACGCTCATACTGAAATGAATCCTGTTAACAGTTATGGATCGTATTTAGGAACATAGTTAATTCACTCATTAACTATCTCTCCAGTTTCATATTATTTTAAGTTAATATTTACCGGACATTGCTGAAAATGTAGTAGTTGCTTTCTATGTTATGGGAGCAGTCCATTTCCCTCCTAAATCATTCATTTGTACATGCACAGCGTAATTATTTCTATTTTATGTCGGTTGGAATTCTGAACCGACCGCCACTGCAGACCTCTTTGTGATTACAAAGGTATAGACTAATGGCTGAATCGGAATTTATAAGCAAGATCACGGGAATCAATAGCCTAATACATCCCAGTTGTGCTAAAATAAATATGAGACAACTATCATCAGATGAAAGCCTACTGCATGCGAACATGAACACTAAGCTTTTCCCTTCAAAAAAAAAAAAAAAGCCTAAACCTTATCTAAGTAATATACAGTATTTCGTTGTCACCCTGCCTCTCCAAATGCTAAATTGACATTGACGAAATGCAATAATGTAGTAACAGCTGAAAAAGTTATTGGGTGTGTTTTTTATTTTATATTTACCTTTCAATAATGCAATATTGCATTTATTGCAATATTGAATACTTTTGCAAAGAATACTTTTGAAACAAGCAAAAGGAAATTGTTTGATTTTTTTTATGTACCGGTATAAGAATGTGATGCTTTCCAGATGTGCGAACAGGTCTTGGCTCATACTCGTTGTGATCCTAGAACTTTAAGTAATTATTGGTTTAACGGTTTTGTTTATTTATTTTTGGGCACCATGTTTTGTAGCTCCTGCAATTATTTCTTGCTTGGCTTAAATGTATTATTATTATTTTTAGGTCACTCAGTGGGTGGAGCTTTGACCGTCGCTAAATCAGCCATGTCGTCCTGGTTCTCCATGCTGGCTCAGCCGACCGCAGCAGTCAGTGCATCTCCACAGAATACGGACTGACGTCTACTTCTAAGTACTAAAGAGAAGACAATACTGCAGACGTTGCACACATCTCTATTGTTAGTAAATATAACAATGAAGATTTTTATGAGAAAGAGAAAATGTAAGATAAAAGCAGCTACAGCAGCTTGATTTTAGATTTAGTACTCGTTTTAGTAGTTTAATGGTTATAAATACTATAATAAATGCATTTACCTCTGACAAAATACACTATTTTCAGGTGTTCTGTTTGGGATTGTTGATGGTTATGGGACTTGGAAGTTGTGGGAAGTCATAAAACCTGTCTATTCTGAGATAAGGGAATCCAAATGTTTTTATTGGTATTTTTCATACAAATATCACACTGATTATCTCTAATGGCAAATGAAACATAAACATTATGGTCACAATCGGCCTATGTTACTTAAAGCTGTCGCTGTCCACTTTTCTGACAAATAAACCGTGGCAATATAGAGTCTGTGCATTAATTGGAGCTACATCTTGTTTAGATCAGTCCTATAATGCAATGAAGAGAGTACTATTTAACAAATATTGCACAAAACTTCGTAGTTTTCATTTATTGATGAAAATGACCCAGGAGTTACATGGTCCTAACCAGAAGATATGTGATAAGATGTAAACGGCACCTATTATGGCATTTAAAATGTTCCTAATATTGTTCTGGGAGTCACCAACAACAGTTTTACATGAATGCAATGACAAACAAAAAAAAAAAAAAACTTTTGTTGTCTTATAATATATTTTCACTAAACATATTTAGATATACAGGAAATCGCAATGGAAGACGATTTCAGTATATATAAATATGTTTAGTAAAAGGTAAAACTTCCGAAATCTCTGTGTAAATATTGAGTGACGTCACACGCAAGCGATCACTTTCCGTCAGAACATTGAACATGATTCAGTTCTGTTCAGTTGGACATTGCACAACTGATTCAGATCACTTGGACGTGACTGTGATTACACGAGGTAAAAACGATATAAATACTGTTCGTTTTCTCACACAAACCGCTCATTTCGTGTCTTAGGCTTTCTATGTGTACTTACATTTTAGAGTCATTAAATCATGTTTAATTTTGACTTTTCTGTGCATGATCTTTGAGGTGGACCCCCTAAATCTGCATTATATGACTGGCAGACAAGAGCGGTTTGACTGAAAAATGTCGAAATTGAAAATACTGTGGAAACAAAGACACCTACTTCTTGGATGCCCTTGAGGTAAGCTAAAACATATCAAAAATTAATTTCAACGTGAACTATCCCTTTAAAGGATTAGTTCACTTTAAAAAAAAAAAAACTTTTGCTGATAATTCATTCACCCCCATGTCATCCAAGATATCCATGTCTGCCTTTCTTCAGTCGAAAGAAATTAAGGTTTTTGATAAAACATTACAGGATTTTTTCAAGCGAAACGATCGGTCATTTAAATTTTTTTTTAAATTTTTATAGTTTTATAAGCACAAATGCTTACCTTGCGGGAACGAATCTTTTTTCCAAGTCATTTCGTTCATTTCTTTCGTTGAATGAACGAAATGGCCCGTAAAAAAGATTTGTTCATTTTGATGACCGAGTTCGAACAGGAGAGTCACGTACGCGCACAGAACAGAGCAAGGCTTTTACTGTCTATGGTTGGTTCTCACTAATGTAAAAGAGCGAAGGGGCATCGTCCATCTTTTACTGTCTATGGTTCGCACTAGTGTTTTAAGAAGCCAAACGATTAGAATATAATAATAGTAATTTTATATTATTATTATTCCTATGACTGTAATAGTAATACATTGCAAAACAAATGGACTGTAAAATAAATAAAAATTTCACAAGTATATTATTTTACTTTACGCTACCGAAGAGAAAACACATTACTTTTGTAATGTACTACACTTGAAATAGATTTAAACCCTAGTGCTTTTAGTTTGATGAAAATTGAAGTTGAGCTTTTGATTTTAGTTCGTCTGATGTTGCTAAAACAATGGAGCAATTAAACAATAGCAACCTTTGATTCACAAGCTCTGGCGGCATAGAAAAGACTATGGTGGGCCAAAACAGTGTAGGTAATTAAAGGGATACTCCACTTTTTTTTTTTTTTTGGAAATAGGCTCATTTTGCCACTTCCCCAGAGTTAAACGTTTGAGTTTTACTGTTTTCAAATCCATTCAGCTGATTTTCTGATATTTAGAAGAATATCAGTAACCAGACAGTTCAGGCTGATCTCATGAAGTAGTGTGTGTATGACACGCCAATTCGTATTTGCATTTTTGGCGTGTTATGAAGACGCATAATCGCTTTTCAGCGTGTTTATGAACGCCGTTGACTTAACGTTATATAAATATATGACTTACCTCAACCCCATCCCTAAACTTAACCGTCACTGGGGTTAATGGCATTTATGACTGGACATTTGACGCGCGTGTTCTGACACGCGGGATGACGCGGACGTTAATGGCGTAGACATACACGCGCATACACGCGGATAGCTCAAAATGCGTAGAAATAATACGCCACTTGACTCGAAAGTGGCGTGTATGTTTACGCAAAAGTCATGATGTCATGTTGGACAGTTTCTGGTCTCATTGATGTCCATAGTATATTTTTTTTCCTACTATGGAAGTCAATCAGACCAGAAACTGTCTGGTTACTGATATTCTTCTAAATATCAGATAATCGTCTGAATGGATTCGAAAACTGTAAAACTCAACTGTTTAACTCTAGGGGAGTTGTAAAATGAGCCTATTTACCAAAAAAAGTGGAGTATCCCTTTAATGGGAAACACTGTATGAATGCATGCATAAGCATGTATGCGTGTAGTGTGTATATAACATGTGAACTATGTATGATAATGCCAAGTCAGTCACCAAACCAAAACATCATTCAGTACAAAATATCTGACCATACCCTTGACCTTACCATACCCTGCTGACATTTGGGAGAAGGGTGAGAAATGTATTTCTGGAAAATGAACCAGACAAAAGAACAGTGATAAATTTAATAAGTCGGGTGTACAGCTGTCATTTTCAAAGGAGGTTTAATTGCATCATTCATGATCCATTTACACCATCAAATTAAACAGTATGCCAAAACAGAATACCAAACTTATAATGGTGACATATGAAATATTCTCAATGTTCTCAAATTTGCTATGAGAAAATCAAACCTACACATGCCTGAGGTGGGTCAAAAAAAATTGTTTCAGGTTCCAATTAAATATTTGATCTCCATGAGCACATTAGGCATTAAGGGAATCCCGTCCATCGGCTCAATCACCTTTCAGTACAGTGGATATATTACAGGACAAGTTTCAAAGATGATGCCATTAACTATACATGAGGCAGTAACACCATGTCCTCATCCACCTCAAACTCCTCAGCTCCATCAGGTGAGAAGAGGTAAGTAGGTGGCTTCCAGGGCGATTCGTCAAGGCAGGACGGGTATAATTTACCCACGGCACAGCGGAAATCTTTGCCGAGGTCCCAGAGCACACGCTCCGACACGGGCTGCCGCAAGGACCAGCAATCGAGCTCCAGGTCGTACTGATACAGAGCATACTTAGCCCGTTCGTTTAAGTGCGTCTCACGTATGAAGATGCATAGCGTATTCAGTAGCACCACGGCACGCACACAGGGGTCAGAGTACCGCTTGGCTGGGATGTTGGCAGCTAGACGCCATTCGTTTTTGTTGAGATCGTATATCTCTACCGTAACAGAGGAGCCATCGATAGTGCTCGTCGGCAAACGCAAACCCGAGTTGCCCACCACGTGTAGACCACCGATGTAGAAGAGGAGATCTCCTAACGCAGCAGCGGAAGCAAAGCAACGACTAGTCTGCCGCATGGCCATCTCTACCCAAGTGTCGGCATGAGGGAAGTAGCAGTACATGAGGTCGTGTGTCATGACGTAAATGCAGTCCCGGGCGGTCACCGCTGTGGTCCAACTCCATGCGCAAGGAAGCGGGCTGGTCACGCTCCATTCATCCTGCTCGCAATCGTATCGCTCCACTGTGCGCTTATTCAACTCGCCGCCCACGTTATCACCGCCAATAGCGTAGATGAAACCCTGACAGTACACCAGTGACGGTTTAGTGCGAGCGTAAAGCATGGGCGTTTTAGCCACCCATGCATTCTGCTGGGCATCCAGCCAGTAGAAGGTGTCCACTGAACAATAGGCAGCCTGCAGCTTTCCGCTTTTGCTGCCGTGGGTAGCTAGCGCACTCTTCAGTGGTATCTGTCCACCGGCAATGTAGACATCATTGTCCGGGGTGACCAACGTCCCAACCTTCTGCAAGTCTCCCGGCAGGCTACACAGTTTATAGACTTTCTCCGCTTGAGGACTATAACAGACCACTGTGTGACGTGGACCTATCACGACGGGGTGGCTTTCAGCTGGCGGTTCGGCCTCTACAAAAATCAGCATTTCTTCCTTGGTCATGCCCAGTCTGGGCTTGAAAAACTTTGGCATTGACTTGTACAGGCCTTGCACTACCACGGATTTGTCATTCGATGGAAGACCTTGGAACCAGGCACGTTGGGTCACCTCGGAAAGCGCGTCAATTCGAATCTGGCTGAGGACGGAGGATAGATACTGAGAACGTGCTTCCATGTTGTATTCCAGCCACAGCATGGCCGCCTCGCGTACCGTTTCCTCTTTCTCCACGTTGAGATTATCGCTGCTCAGGAGGTCCAGCAAGAGCTCGTGCGAGAGCTGCAGGAAAGCTTCCTGTCTGTAGACGACAGAAAATTTGTGCTCCACCATGCGCTTAGCACTTTGTTTCAACTCTGTGCAACTGAACATGTCCCCGATGCTCAGCATGCGGACGCAGTTTTCAGCAGTGATTTTCTTGACCAAATATTCTCGACACTGCAGTAAAACGTCTTCCACCTGAGAGGAAATCAATGAAAGAAAGAAATAAGTACACATAATGGAACTGTATTGTAGATATTGAGATTCTGTAACTGGCCCGCTTCTAAAATGTAGTTGGTTTTAGTAAGAAACATTGAAAAGCTCCTTTTGGCCAAGTCTGACGCAATGGCATATTATGACGGTAATATGTAACCCAAAGGTTTTGTGATTGAAGCAAATGGAAAACTTGTGTATCAAAACGGATCTATTTAACGAGTTAACCTGTGGGAGACTGTGTTGTGTGCATGTATTTCTAACCTGAAGAAAACAGGCCGTCTCGTAGAGAGGTTCCACAGTGGTGTCGTTGATGACCAAGTTGCCGGTGTAAGCATATGTTATGATGGTCTGCAGTGTGATGGGGTCAACGTTTCTAAGATGAACATGGGTCTGTTTGCTCTCACTGAGCCCGCTCATAAACATGGCCCTAGAGGAACACAAACAAAAAACAACAGGTAAAAACAAATAACTATAATACATATGGAAAAAAAAAACTTGACTCATTGACTAAAATTCGTTTAAAGGGCCATTGAAAATATTGGCAGGGCAAGTAAATATTTTAACCACTGGTTTGACCAGGCCAGTAGAAAAAAACTTAGTGTTGAGCTCTGCTGATGTGTTAAATTTAAAGGTTAACATAAATATAATTTATTAGGAGCATAATCACGCCTTAAATCGAGTACGTTCTCAAACTCATAACAGAAAAGCAAGCATTACTGTATGCATGATTTGGCGTGGCAGCCATTAGGGATAATAAATAACTATTGCAGAAGCCATGCCACTCCTGAAAGTTTGCAGTGTATGTGGCAGCTGGTCAAGCATGAAAAACAAGTTTTATTCAAATTCTGATTGGACTATATTTCCCCTAGAAAGTGTTCTCTTTATAGTAACTAAAAAGCTCCCTTAAACACTGCCTATGATAAATGGTAAACAACTCTCAATTCCAAAGATTAAGGCAACATTCAGGTTTATTAATCAGCCATAGCAACTTATTCTGAGAACACATCCCACTTCAGAGTTAGTTTAATGGGCTCTATGCATGGCGGTTTTTCCGGTGAAGGTGTAAGGATGCTCGATAACATTATTTTTTTTAGAAATGCTTTGCAATTGTGCAAAATTATCACAAATTAGTATTTATGCAGTGGAATCCTTTTCTATTGATGTGTGTCTCATTTACCGTTTGAGCAGTTATGCAAACATAAGTTCCATCAATGGATCCAACAACTCAAGAGAGCCTGAAAGTCTCATAAAAGTGGCTTTATTTTGCTGCGAGGTTTGAAGATCAATTGGAAATTCAATCAACTGCCATACAATTGTGGCCAAGAGTAAGGCAAAGAAAAATTTACCGAATTACTCTTTATTCAAATAGTATTAAAAATGTGTTAAATATTTTGTGCGCTTATTGTGATTTGCTTGGAGTTAGGGTTGTGTATCGTTTGAATTTGAACGATTCTGATTCCGATTCCGATTCCTTGTTTCGATTCCGGTTCCCAACGATTCTCGATTCTGATTCTTTTAAGAGGCAGGGTCAAAAAAGTTTAGCTAACCTTGCTAACCAATGGTCTTTCTGAAGAAAATACTCCTCTCTAAAGGGAAATACTCTGCATTTTGCCAAGATTTTGATATTTTTAGAAAATTGAAGCCACACTTTGGACCGGCGAGGTAAGCTGCTCATGTTCGACTCGCGCGGTTATGCCAACTCTTCCGGTAGACACTTCTTCATTGGTGTTGTTCAGCGGTTTCTTCTTCTGGTCGGCGGAGTGTGAATATCGAAACTAGGAATCGAAATTTAACTTTTGAACGATTCCGGGAAAAACTAAAAAGTTAGTCCCGGTTCCAATCGATACTCGATTCCCGATACCCAACCCTACTTGGAGTCAATTGGTTGTTTGTGATAACACAATGAAACATGTCAAATTGTACAGACAATTTTTAGCCAGGCAGTCAAACAAATGAACAAGAGAGGACAATGCAATATTAGTAACTGACAATGTTTAAGACAATGTTTGTTTGTTTTTCTCCTGTGAGCTTTTTCTGTTTTTTTTTTTTTTTTTTAATCGGTTGCTGTAGTTTGCCATTTTAACAACAATATTATTGAGCTGCCTGCAGTGACACCATTGTCTGAGAACTGAACTGAGCTGAACTGAACTAAATAGATAACTAATGATTTTTTACAATGGAAATTAATCATTGACTTACTTAAGCTGGATAATGACACTATTTCTTTCTAGAGCTGCTGTACAGCCAAAACTAACTTTGTTGTGTAAAGCTGCTTTGAAACAATCTGTATTGTAAAAAGTGACTTGACATAATTTTGTCAGATAAATTACTTCACTAAGTTTTTCTTTTATATTTTAAAATATGAGGGAACAACAAAACACTATTTTTCTCATATTTTGATGGTTTAAGCTAACATGTAGGGTCATTTAAAAAAAAAAAATCTCCACATCACTTTTAGCCACTAAAAGTTTGGTGTGATCAGTGCCACATTAGAGCTATTAAGACCCTTCTTTGTGGACGGATGAGCACAAGTCATCACTGATGCACTGCTGCTTTTTATGTAATTATTACTTTCCTTTCATATAATTCCTATAAAATTTCTTATAGGTCAGTTACAAAAAGAATACCTTGATGATCAAACTTTTATCGTTTGATCAACTCCATCATCATTTAACCCCAATACATCATATTTTCATTGAATAGTGCACGACCTCCTCCTCTATGCTGCCATCTTGTTCCTCCTAAATAATTTAGGAGCCGAGACCTAGTCTTAGAAACTTAGGAACACTTAGGAACTTTTATGAATCACACTTCATGTCTAGGAATTCTTAGAATTTTGACAGACTTAAGACTAAAATTTTACTCTGAGTAAAATTTTACTCCATCACAGTCCATCAAAAAATGCTTCAGTAATAATGAATTCTGGCATGAGAGGCATAAAAATGACCCTTTAACAGAAATGAGTTAATCTGTAGAGTAGCGTATACAAATTATGATTGTGTATTCACAAACCCCAGCTCTACCCACCTGAAGTAAGAGCTGCAGGTGGCCAGCACCATCTTATGGCAGGGGAACTCATTCTCCTCCACCAGCAGAGTGATGTCAGTCAACAACTTCTGCTCGTAGAAATACTTCAGCTGTTCTAGCACAGAAACTGCATAATCTGCATTGACTGGCCGACGCTCTCCAGCCTCCGACATGTTCGTATCCCATGAGGTTTTCAACCAGCTTACTGATGTCAAAGCGTAAAGGTTCCTTTCAGCAATGGCCCGTTCCCAGAATACTTTGAAATTAAGGTTATTCCTCTACCATGCTGAGTCACAGCTTGTACAGCACTCCCCAGTGTTCAGCTGTCTTGGAGGATGTTGGAATTTACAGAAAAGGAAGCATGAGGTAGAGGGAGATATCTACATGAGAGAAAAAAAAATAGTTTTTAATAACAGTATTCAATAATAATAATAATAATATTTTTATTATTATTAATAGTAGGCTGCTGAAGTAGGTTAGGCTATGTCAGAGAAGAAAATGAAGACTCAAAAATATCTATAGAAAATGTACCCATTTAAACTTGTTTTAATTTCCCTGTTGTTTCCCTGCACATTCTCCACTTGTCCTGTTTAGCCTGGCTGGACATGTGTCGGATGTGGGAAGAACTGTTTGAGAAATATAACTTGCCATTGATGTACAAGTGATTGCAACAGGCCTGTGTGTGTGAGAGAGAAATATGTATATACTGCAAGCAAGGCTATATTTATTTTATTTTTATGTGTTATTTATATACTATTTAATTGCCATTACCTGTTTTCATACAGAAGTTTAGTTTGCTAAATATATCAATTTTTTTTTGTTGGTTATTGGATGTGAAAAGGAAATGGTTCTTCCATAACACTGCACTTTAGATGTGTGTGAATTTTCCAAATATATATATATATATATATATATATATATATATATTTATCCGTTTTATAGTGATTATCTATTCAAAAAAATGTTCTATGTAAAATGTTCTATTAAAGAGAAGACAGAAAATAAATATTTGTGTGTGCTGTAAAGTGGTTTGAAAAAAAAAAAGAAATCGGAATCGGCTAAAATCGGTATCGGCAGGTCAAACTCAAGGAAAAATTGGAAATCGGGATTGGTTGACAAACGCGCTGGTGCATTTTGCTGGATTTTTTTCCACATATCTGCAAAAATATCAATATGAACATGTGCCTACTACAGAGAGTGCGCGCGATTGACATCAACCCGACAAAGCTCATCAGATGCCGATCGCGATGCGGGAGTTTAGTCCGCAGTTTGAGCCAGCGGCTCAAATCGATATGACCCCGTGTCCACAGACAATTCACTCTCCTCCACTTCAGGTGAAGGTGGGGGAGAAAAGTCCTCGACTTCAAATGACCGCTCAGTTGCAAAGTTACTTGCGTCACTCTCCATTAGAGTCTGACAGCAACTGTCACTGCGGGTCTCAGGTGCACACGCCCCGCTCAGCCCCACCATCGGTTCATCCCTCGATCTGGGGTCTGCCCATTTTTTCAGCATTTTTCAAATATTGCCAGTGGGTGGAGTCAGGCTCCGACCAGGGGTTTAGTTACCCTTTAACGAGATCTACTACTCATATATATTGTTAGCATAGAGAACCACAATAAAGGCTAGATATCTTGTCCACGCTGCTAGCCAATGGAGGTCGATGTCTGCACCTGGCGGCCATCTTGCCACAGGCAGCTCACTCACTCGTAACATTGTGTTTCAATGGTGCATGCACTTTTTAAATAACCATAACTTGCTCAATTTTCTACCGATTTTCAAACGTTTTGGTTTGTTATAAACGTCAGAGATGTAGTTGTGACACTGCATACTTATGAATAATAAGTGTATAAACAAATAATCATCAACAATTATAGCCAGGTTAATAAAGTTGTAAGAAACCGTTTGTAAATCCATCAAGATATCAACGAGATTTTTGTGTTCGTGCTGATCACTCATCTTACATCAGCTTGCCTGTGACAAGATGGCCGCCGGTGATGACGATAGAAACACCGCCGTAAGACATCTAGCCTTTATTGTGGATATCTGATTGTTAGTGCCGATTGTTATTTTCACGTGAATAAATGCATAGATCAGACACAAGTGTAGATTGTGTATTTTCATGATCTAGTGATAGACCTTTTGTGATTTCAACAGAATGATTGAAGCATGTGTCCGAGTGAAGACCACTGTATCAATGCCATTTGATGGGACAGAAGATGTGATGAGAAGCTGAAATCCTTGTGATGTCATAAAAATCAGTGATTTTAGTGGAAGTGAAGGACTCTATAATTTTTTGATGCTTATATATCTCCTATATGCAAAATGTAGTCATTGATTTGGATCACCTAAGCTTATTCATTAAGTTACTTACTTATCAGTCGGCATCAGCTGCCTTTCATATTATGAGGTTTGTAAATTGGCGGGACATGAGCCATTTCCGGTGAAAGCTCATCAATTCAGAGATCAGTAATGTAACAACATGAACTCATTACACCCACATTTCTCAGTCCCCCCTATATATGAAATATATGAAAAGCAGCTTAGAAACAACTATACACACATTACAATAAAAGAGTAGATTACATTAGCTACAATACAGTTAAAGTTTACAGTTATATTAGCTTAATTTCTTAAGTGACGAACGTGTTTTGATCAGGCATCATTGCTGATATCCGATTATACGGCACATTACGCCATATTACAGCATCTTACTGTACTACGCAAACATGCGGAGTTTTAGCTTCAGTAAACATTTGATCAAAACCGGAGCCTAGCAGGGACGCTGTTATCCGGATCATAACCACACTACGCTGTTAAACAGGCCTACTAGAGGTCACCTTACCTCCGATGTGCTGCTGGATCTCCGGCTGCTGCGCGTTTCTGTCGGATCCACAACACAAAGACGAAGCCTTTTCTCAGACTGCAGTCGTCTAGAAATGCTCGGTCCTTTTCGGATCGAGACCCAGTGCCTACAACAAACTCCTTGACGCCCTGATCATGATTTCAAGCGCATATTACACCCTGATCACTGATATAGCATTATGCTGCTAAATATAAGCAAATCTAGCTACGAACAGCAATTCTATCCTGTAATCGATATTCATGTATTGAAGATCGCTCGTGCACTTAAAACATTTGCACTCTGTATGCAACGATGAAGTGACTTTTCCGGGCCTTTAGCCGTCGAGTGAGCTACTGAAGCGTAATTTAAGAAGTCGCTTCGATCAGGAAAGCTAGTAGCTGCATGCTAACAGCCCGAATTAAACCGGTAGATAGGAACCAACGACAAGCAGAGACCGAAGGGGGCGGAGACAAGCTTCTTCCGCCTGGCCCGCAGGATGCACTGTAAATGACATCTTACAGTTCAAACTATCCTTATATATATATATATATATATATATATATATATATATATATATATATATATATATATATATATATATATATATATATATATATATTCAAGATTTGTAATCACAACATTTTTTCTTTTGTCAAATCAACTTAATTTATTTAGTTCAGATAACTTATAATTTTGAGTTTCTGATGATTAAATCAATCTCCTTCATTGCATTAACTCACTTTTTTTCAGTTCAATCAACTTAAAATTTTAAGGCAACCAGGTAAATCTAATTTGAAATCGAATATATTTAGGCACCACTCACGTGCATGTTACCTTTAGATTGCATTTTTTGAAGCGGAGCTCCGGAGTCCCAAACACTGCCACAGGGAAGATAATTAATTAAAATAATAATAATTAAATTAATTGGGGGAAAAAATCATAATATACACTACAGTTCAAAAATTTTGAAAGATTAATATTTTAAATGTTTTTTTTCTAAGTCTCTGCTTTTTTTATAAAAAAAAAATGCAGAAAAAAAACTGTAATTTCTGGAAAACAAACAGTAACAGAAATATTGTGAATTTAAAATAGTGGTTTTCTATTTTGATATACACTTTAAAATATAATTTATTTCTGTGATGCAAGGCTAAATTTTCATCACTCCAGCCTTCAGTGTCACATGATCCTTCAGAAATCCTTGTAATAGGCTATTACATTATATGGTTTCATTTTATTTTGATGGTCCATTTTAACACATTATATTGACTATAAGTAATGTTGCACCTACAGGTCGACTAACTCTCATTAGAGTGAGTATTAGTAGACTTGTAGGGTTAGTAGAATATCAGTTGACATGTAGTTGTAAAATTATTACTAATAGTCAGTAGAATGTCTTTTTGAGGACCGTCACAATAACAGGTTAGAAGATAGGCCTATTAAGCAGATCATCTACTAATAATCTAATGAGAGAGTTAGTAACTATTAACTAGACAAAGTGTTAGGCTACCTGAGTTTCGAGTAGGCCTATCATTATTAGCCCTTTGAAGAACGATATTAGTCAGAGATCAGTTGTTAGTTGTATTAGTCAGTTGTATTAGTCTGTCAAATCATCTCAGATGTATTAAGCGAGGTACAAAGAATGGACCCCAATAGGATTTTTCCTTTGGCTTTTGGATTGTGCAGAAAATAAGATCTGCGACTAACAAAAGTTTATGATACCTACACGTTTTGTATAACCTTCACAAATGACCACAACTTTTATTAATTTTGAAGCAAAAGCTAAACATAGGGTATAACTAAGGAACCACAGTTTCATGTCTTCAGTGTCACCATCCTTAAGATTCTGCCAACTTAGTCTTTATTTAAAAAAAAAAAAACATTTTCCCTGAAAGATGGAGGTAGAGCATGATTATAAACAGCGGACTAGTTGAGATGAGTTATCCTGTTCAGCGTGATGATGACATTCCCAGACAACCTCTGTAGTCCCATTTAGCCACTTGTTAGCCTTTTTCAAGACATTTTTTTTTAATCACAAGGGGTATTACTAATGTACTTTATGTCGTTGAATAAAAACGTGAAAATGTATTGAGCCTTTGTCCACCACAGACGGCACTTAACTTAAAACCCATTCAAAAAACACTGAACTCAGGACAGTGGAACCAGAAGTGCTAACCCATTTCCAGATTTTTGCCTACAAAAATGTGTCTTCTCTGCAGCACTCAATAAGTCTCGGTGAGAGGGCCTGTCTCAATACCCTTATGCAGTCTTTGCACTTGACCACTTTGTATTTCCTTTCCTGTATTTGGCACCAGTGTTTGAATGGGAGTAAAAACCAGTGTAGAACTTCTGATTAGGATTGGAAAAATGTTTTTGATTTGTGTGGTAAACTGCATGGATCGTGCTGACATCATTTCCTCCATCGCCTGAGCACAAAGATTCATGTGCTTGGAGAGAGTTTGGTTTAAATGTATTTTATTTCTGCTACCAGACGATGAGACTTAAAGCTCAACAGACTAAGAAGAGCAGAAGAGAGGACTGACCATATGGCACAGGTTCTGTTGGCTATATGTTGCTTTAACAATCGAACAATTGAGCTTTTTGTGTGGGAGAGCAGCGACAGCAAACCACTGCGGAGCACTGACGTGATCCCCTTACCCAGTCTGGTTCCACTGTTCTCTCTTCCAATTACCTGCTCTGTCCAGACGGTGGCACTCACAACACAGCCTATCGAATCCTGCTTGGCCTCATCTTCCTGTTTATGTCCGCTCTGGTGGCCTGTCAACATTGTTAACATTTGAGTTCATCCTGTTTGTCGCAGTTGGGTCCTTTTTGTTTGCTGTGACTGTGTTGTACAATGTCTTAATCTCCGATTATTTTTGTCTTTATGTCTGTTTTTTCTGTTACATGATGAAATACTATAGTATGTGCTCAGTGCTCTTTTTATGGCAATGATGTTAGGCTACATTTTTTTATATATATTCGTACCAATACTTAAAATGTGCGACAGTTGCAACAAGATGAGTCTCCATAAGAATGCAAGACAAAAGAACAGTCAATGTCTGCAACCACAAGATATTGTTGAGGTGTCAAATGCGCGGTGTGCATTATGGTGAAGTTTAAATCATTAGATGTTTCATAAGATTACTTTAATATAAGGCTTCTTTAATATCTGGCATCTCCAAATATAGTAGGGGGTGCCCACCCTGTGGTCTGTGTGGGTGCCTATACCCAGTTTAGCGATGGGGACACTATACTGTCAAAGAGCACCATCCTTCTGATGAGACGTTAAAGCGAAAATCCCAGGATGTCTTTCAAACAAGTAGGAGTGTAACCCCAAGGCCTCTGTCCTTCATGGCCTCCTAATCATCCCCTTATATAGCCTGACTGGCTGCTTCACTCTGTCTCCTCTGGTGTGTGGTGGGCGTTCTGGTGCACTATGGCTGCCATCACATCATCCAGGTAGATGTTGCACATTGGAGGTGGTTGAGGAGATTCCCTCTTCCATATGTAAACCACTTTGAGTGCAGAGAAAAGCGCTAAATGTAATGAATTACTATTATACACACACGCACACACAAACATATATATATATATATATGTGTGTGTGTGTGTGTGTGTGTGTGTGTGTGTGTGTGTGTGTTAAAATCAAGCATTTTAGAAGAGAACAAAACATGGTTGTTCAAACCATCTATACACACATATGCTATATACAATACATGTCTTTATTAAACAAAAAATAATAATAATGCGTGGGGGGTTGAATCGAATAACGTTTACTAAATCACATCCAATTTATTAAAACAAGGCAAAGGAGTATTAATCAAGAAATATCCACTTTTGATCTCGTGGCTGGCTGATCTCGTGAACACTTTTGACTGCATTTATTTGGATCCCCTGACTGCAGTTATCTATACTCTTGTCTACGTTTGCAGTTCTGTCATCTTTATGTATTTGCATTAATAGTAAACTAAACTAACACCAAACAACTTTTCTTGAATGAACAGCCAGTCTCTGTCTAATAGAGTCAGCTGAACTGGCTAATCAGCTCATGCTTCATCCTAATTAACGTCTTTCTAATTAATTGGTCTAATTATTTGGGTGTGGTTTTCTCTGGGTTCACAACACACTATTGATTTAAACTTGTGGAAAACTGTCGGTTAATTTTTGATGTTATTATTTCTGGTCTGAAAAAGCTTTTCAGGTAAGTGCCATGTAAAATGTAAATAAAGCAGCCTACTTTGTTTTAATGGTTTAAATGAACTATTCAGTTGCTATCAAACATTTGATAACTGTTTGTCATAAAATGCTAGCAAAGCTTAAATACATGTAAAATAAAATTGACAATAAAGTGTGGATTGATAAGTAAAAGTTCATCTTGCTTTTGAAAGAACTATATAGTATAAGAAAGGTCAAGCATTCCAAAATCATCCTGAACAAAAATGAAAACTGCTTCAGTTCAATTTCGAAAACAAAAGCCTGATTGTAGTTTAAAGAATAGTCTGACAAATGAATAATTCCTTCTCTTGACTTGTTCTTCAAGTATAACTGCTATAAGAGCCCACTGGTGCTATGGCAGGTGTACTGAGTGGACCACTGTATGCCCCTCCGCTCCCTGGTCCTCTGCCCTCCAGAGTGTTACACCCAGATGAGCACCTCCATCAAAACCAACCCTTATACATTCCCAATGTCCAACCTCTCTTCCCATATCAGTGGTCCATGCCAACTCCGTATGCTCCCTACGGTGGATTTCATGGATCAGGTATCTTCTAAAGCATATCTGTTTCTTTCCTCATTTTACTAAATATTGTTAGGGTTGTTATTTTTTTCCTGTTTAGATATGGATTTCAATTGAATTAAACTGAGCAATTTTTCAGGATTTTACTTAATTTGTTGTGCCTTTTATTTAATGTTACCCGATGGACATGATGTTTCTAAAAAGTGTTTCTGAATTTCCTGATGGCTTCTCTTCTGGATTGTCTCAAGCATATTAAGCTCTTGATTGAAAATATGGAGGACGTTTTTCATAACATAAAATGTGAAATTTGCTTTACATTATTTAAGTGTGATATGAGGAACTTTGATTGTAGGATACTAGGATCCAGCAGTTAATGATACCAGGCAGTCTCTTAAAATGTATTCATTGACACCCACATTTACGTGATATGACTGTTCTTTGTTTTCAAGGTTACGGCATGATGCCACTACTACTCCCCCCATATTTGGAAGTCCCTGGATACATGGTTCCTCATCCTCAACTTCCCATATTGGACTACAGACGAATAACTCCCCATGTGGCTCCAGTTATTGCACACCAGACCCACCGACCCCATTTCCAAAACAGTTTGCCTGTTGGTCGTGTGATGGTCAGCTCAGAGGTGCAAACTGAACCCCTTTGTCATAGCATAGACTCACATGGGTCCCAAACTTGTTCTGAATCTGGTAGGGGTACTGGCTGTGGCAGTCCAGTGTCAACATCCCTCTGCTCCTCAGATAACAAATCAGTAGCTTGCCCTGAAGGTACATCCACACTGACTCAAAATTGCAATGCCACCAATACTATTGACATTACTGGTTTATCTGCTGTTCCCAAGACTGAAGTACTCCAAGCCGAACGGGTGCAAATCAAATGCAATGAAATGCCTTCTGAGCTTAAGATCTTTCAGAACATTGAGCTGGTTAGTCAGAACGAAACTGACCTTTTGCAGTGCAGCTTGGCATCTGTACAATCTTCAGAGGATGTCGTCTTGTGCTCTTACCAGTCATTAGCAGTAAGGAAGGATAAACGGAAGGTCGAAGCTGGGATGTTAAGATACACCAGTAAGCATTGTCTCCCTGCTTGTACAGAAGATACTGTGGTGAGAACTTCTCCATCTTGTAGAACTATTAAAACGTATCCTAAGCCAAGCAGATCTATTGTTACCCAAAGCTTTAAAGCAAAGAAAAAATCAGAGATGCCTTTTCATACAGAGAAGGAAGATGGAAACTCTACCAATGTTCCCTTTAAGATTCTGCGGCTGCCATTTGACATGCAGTACCATGACCAGCCTTGTCAGCTCGAGGCTTCTATCTGGTCGGTAGAGTCTTTGATGCCGTATGTGCCGTCCAGTGAGTGGATGATTGAGAAAGGTCTTCTAACCCCTCAGAAACCATTGAGCCCACTGATTGAACCCAGTCATGGGATCTCAAAGCCAAAATGTGTTTCTGTAGGGAAGTATCAACAAACTAAAGCATCTACTAAATATCATGGTCTTCCACATCAATTAGAGACCTCTATCTGGTCGGTAGAGTCTTTGATGCCGTATGTGCCGTCCAGTGAGTGGATGATGGAGAATGGTCTCCTAACCCCTCAGAAACCTTTGAGCCCACTGACTGAACCCAGTCATAGTATCTCAAAGCCAAATTGTGCTCCTGTAGAGAAGTATCAACAAACTAAAGCATCTACTAAATACCATGGTCTTCCACATCAACTAGAGACCTCTATCTGGTCGGTTGAGTCTTTGATGCCATACGTGCCGTCCAGTGAGTGGATGATGGAAAATGGTCTTCCAACCCCTCGGAAACCTTTGAGCCCACTGACTGAACCCAGTCATAGTATCTCAAAGCCAAATTGTGCTCCTGTAGAGAAGTATCAGCAAACTAAAGCATCTACTAAATGCCATGGTCTTCCACATCAACTAGAGACCTCGATCTGGTCGGTAGAGTCTTTGATGCCGTATGTGCCGTCCAGTGAATGGATGATGGAGAATGGTCTTCTAACCCCTCAGAAACCTTTGAGCCCACTGACTGAACCCAGTCATAGTTCCTCAAAGCCAAAATGTGTTCCTGTAGGGAAGTATCAAACTGATGCATCAACTAAATACCATGGTCTTCCACATCAACTAGAGACCTCTACCTGGTCAGTAGAGTCTTTGATGCCATATGTGCCTTCAAAGGAGTGGATGGTTGAGAATGGGTTTTTAACTCCTCAGAAACCTCTGAGTTCACAGATAAAATTCAGTGATGTTGTCTCAGAGATTAATCAGTCTTCCACTAATGGTATTCCAGGAAGTGTAAGTCAACAAACCGGTGCATCAACTAAACGTGAAGACTCCCTTAGCTCACTTAAGGCACACTCCCCATACCGTCCCTCAACAAGCTGGCTGGCTGACTTTGGCAATGTATATTACTACAGTAAGTTACCCATTATACAACCACCGCCGAACATTTCAGAGAGGCGGCTACCAAAGAAGTCCCTTGCCGTTGGTTTTGAATCTTCTCCTCTCAGAAATGGGAAAGACACCAGGAACGAAAGACCAGCAATTGGCGTCTCAGATCAGAAGCATGGTTCGGTTCATGCTTGCAAGTGCAAAGCAAAAAGCAGTCCGAGGCTTGATGGATCTGGAAAGATGTGTGGTTGGGTTTCTCATTCCACATTGGAGAAAAAGCTTCCCTTCTGCACATCATGTAGATATACCATGAAAGGAAAGGATCATGGAAAGCTTTCTTTTTCAGATGGTCTTTGCTGCAAAAAAAGAGAGATTGCTAAAATGATCACCTTTGATGACAAAAGGGCTGCTCAGGGAGTCCATGATATCCAAAAAATTATTTTGGGAAGTCATGTGGCAAAAGGCTGTGCTGCTTATCAGCCTAAAATCAGAGATCAAACGGGACTGTTAGAAAATTACCAATGCCTTAATGCCAGCCCTGCTCAAGATAAATGTGTTGACTGTGAATGGAGAACTTGGGAAAAGAGTGGGGAAGACTGCATTATCAACCCAAATGAGAGATTGTTACAGAGACTGCAGAAAGGTAGGGCTGCCAAGAGACTGTTGCCCAAATTCTCTACATTGTGTGTGTATATATCAATATAACAATATAGATTATATTTATCTTCTGTTAGACAATGCATGGAAAGGAACAATGCAGGCACCTAAAACTGAAAGAAGGATCCAGAAAAGAAAAGCTTACTCACAAGGTAAAGTTAATTCACTAGTTCGCCTTCCCATTCAGCCTTATTAGCAAACTAGCTTGGCTTGCTGTCCTTGGAAGAGGCTTGAACCCGAGGCCTGGCTTGAGCTGCGAGTTAAAACCCCCCATAATGAAATTGAGCATATAGGAGGATAGAGATAATTTACATGGGTAGCTGGGAAGGGTGGCTGCAGGAAGAATTTGTCAATGGAATGATGTGGTGTTTGCTGCTTGTATATATTATTATTATTATTATTATAATGATGTAAGTTCTCTTCCCGATCCTACGTTTTGAACTTAATTTTTGTGTCTTGAAAGAATTGTCCCTATTATAACATATCTGTTTATGTATTTAATGCACATTTAAAATTCCTTATATTTGATCACTTAATCTTTTGCTGTTATTTTGTTAACCCCCTTTCTTTCTCTCTCCAGAGCTCACACAACAGGGAGACACAATGCACACCCCATGGAGAGAGTAAAGGCACACTAATGTCACAAATGTCACCAGCACACATTTTTACGTTTTTATACAGTGATTTAATAAAGTACTTATGACCGTTAACATACTACATATTGCCTTTTGTTATTTAATCTTCCAAAGTTCCATTTGAAATGGAATGGCACTAAATCATATTGTAATGCGTTATGTGAATATGAATAACTTTATATGCAATCCACAGTACTGTGCATATGCTATGTGCCAGGAGGAAGTCTGAAATTTAGTTTAAATCATCTTTTTCCTTTTCTTCAAATGTTGTAATGAATCCTACAACAGAAGGTATGATCTCCACACAAATCTGATCTCACCCACAAGACAGTCTGACATGGTGCTGTCTAGACTCTAGAGTGATTTAACCCTCTGGTGGTTGGTCATTTAAGTTTTTGAAAATGATACTTTATTGGAATGATACAAAACTAGGTGACATTTGTGGCAGTTGCTATTTATAATCTCAATGGTCGTCAAATAATGGTCACACGTCAGTGCAAATTGCCTTGTGGGGAGTGCATGTAGCTCAGTTGCGCTTCAGGCACCCCAAGGCTGAGTCTCGACTAGTTGACCTTCACTGATCCTATTCCCCTCTTTTTCTCCAACTCCGCTTCCTATGAGCTAACTGTCCAGCCATAAGACAAAAAAGCCCAAAATAAATCCTCTATTGAAGTCACATGTTTGAATGTCATAGGAAGTGAATGGGGAAATATGTAAAAATACAGAGAATGTTCTAAAAAAATCAGCCATGATGATGGAAGACTTGGAATACTTGTATGGATAATTTTAATGATGTTTTTTTTTTAAAGCCCCTGGTCCCCATCCATGGGGTCGTTGAAAAGCATGAACATTCTTCAGAACTTCATTTGCAAAGTCATGCACATTTGTAATGAAAAGGGATGATCATTTGACAGTGAAATGCTCATTGAGATGGTCATTCAGAACCAGATGGAGAAGAAAAGAAACGTTACCTGCAAAATAATTAAGAAATAAGTGTGAAACCATCAGGAACCCTTTAGTTTCCAGTGCCACCATTTTCCAGAACTGCAACCTACCTGGAGTCTCCAGAAGTGCAAGGTGTTAGGATCTCAGAGACTTAGGTTAGGTAAAGAATCTAAAAAAGTACCCCAACTTAATAAGAATCACAAGCTCAAGTGTTGTAAAATAAAAATAAAAACAGACACACTTTATAGACTAACAGTTTGAGAGTGACTCTTGAAGGACCAGCACCACATCTTCTTGTACCGCTGTTTGAAGAATTCATCTTCCGGAATCTGGCAGTAAGTTTTGGAAGTTAATTTTTAGTCCATCTCATACCCTGAAGTCCGTTTTGCAGAGATGGACTAAAAATTAACTCTCCAAACTTACTTTTGTATTTGATTGTGTTCTTATATTCTTGTTTTCCTGCCCCTTGTGTTCATTGGTTTCTGATTTGCTTTTGTTATTAAATATGCCTGCACTTAGAGCCACACTTCTGCCAGCCTTCTTTGCCCTCCATGTTATAGGCTACATATAGTTCAAAAAACAAAATATTTGCTGAATTGACAAAAAAGTCTACATGCACTTTACGGTTTAGATGCACTTGATTCTGAATACAGTTGTTACCTGTGAAATTGGTGTGAATGTTTGTCTTATTGATGGAACCACAGTTGTTTCTTAGCGGATATTGTATAACAGCCCTTGACTGCTTTTGTTATGATTTTTAGTTTGAAGATCTGTCATGTTTCCATTTTCTCTAATTTTCCAGATTGTTTCTCAATTCTAAGAATGCAAAAAAGAAAAAAAATCAGACTTGCATTCTTGTAGAAACCAGACTTGCAGGATACCTTAAAACATCTAATTTGGAAGGACAGGAGGACACAGAGTGCATCTGTACAAGAATTCAGATGTGCTGTGATCTTCTGTTGCTCAACAGCCAATCCCAGCACATTTTACTTCACTCTTAGGCTATGTTTACACGGAAACGATTCTGAAGAGAAAACTCTAAAGTGGAGTTGCGTTATCACGTTTTATTCTGCGTTTAGTCAAGCGATTTAGGTGGGTAATCCACGTGTATATGGTGACGCAAAAGTGTGTGAAACTCAATGTAGTATGCACTCCAGGCGGCTAGGTGGCGATGTGAAGCACTGCCGCACAACACCACCTGCGTACAACCTTCACTGTCAAGCAGCAGACTTTTGCGTTTTTATCTTTTACACGGGAACGCGGCGGTGAAGATTTCGACTCTGGAGGGTGGTTTCACTTTTTTGCGTTTTTAAGCCCCCAAAACACCGTCGACGTGTAAACGAAAGGCAGATCCGATAAAATATTTTTACGTTTTCACCCGCGAGTGTTCTCGTGTAAACAGCTAGGGCCTTTTAGAAGAAAAGGTTCTATAAAGAACCTCACAGAGGAAGGATCTGATGGTGCGTTCTATTATTCATCCGTCTCGGAGATCCGAATCGGACGACAGACGTTGCCTAGCAACACGCCCCCTTTCCTCGGATTTCTCCTCTCGGACGTCGGACAACCGTGAGTACACCGAGCAAGATATTAACCAACTGCACAATCATAATTTGTAAATAAATTATGTTAAAAGGCTGTCCTTTTCAAGTTCACAATGTAGAGCAAGAGCAAGAATCAACTACAGTATTCAGTAAACAAACAAACAAACAAATATTAAATAAACAAATAAAACCCATCTTAATAGAAATGAATAATTCTGTGTTAAAATATTACTAGTAAAATAGTATTAATATTTTAATTGCTCATCACAAATGTAAGTTTGTTTTGTCCCCAAAAAACATTTGACATTCCCATTTATAGAAGCAAGGGTGGATAAAATACTGTCCTCTCAGCATGGCTCGTGTTCACCTCACATTTTCCATGCCCTGAGACAGGACTTAATTTGTATTGCAGGTATTTACTCATAGAACACAAGGCGCTGTAGCTTTATGTGAGAAATTGAGGATTTGGTTCAGTCTGTCAGAAAATGAGATGGCAGGGGTTAAGAGTATTGGTCCGTGAAATGCTGGTGAAACTCCTTAATCTTGGCCAGCACTATCTTCAGTTTCTCTTTTGAAGGAAGGATGGTCATTCTGTAGGAGAAGAATACAAAAATCAGGTATACAGTTAATCAACACATGGATTGAAAGACTGAGGATTCCATGAAAAAAAAACGGATGCTGCTTAGTTACATTAAATATTTTTACCACATTAAACAGATTTTAGCGCATATGTTAACGTCATAAATCCACCTTTTCAGTTCCTATGGCACCAAAACAACGAGTTTATGCTGAATTTACACTATACTGTAATTTTTAAGAAATTAGTAAAATTGAAGAAACGGAAACCTCATTATTATTGTAATGTTATGAGCTTTGAGATGAAGTAGTTTTAATAAGTATTTTTATTAGGATTTTAAATTTTACAAAAAAGGAAAAGAAAACAAAATACATTTAGATGTATACAACTCAATGAATGATAATATCAGCAGAAAGATGAAGTAGTTTAACGCCGTTTCTTGTGGCGCTTTAATTTGCTTCCTGCTGTACGTGTTCATGTGCTTTGGAGGAAGCATGGCTTTGGGAGTGCTGTATGTTGATTGGGACGAGCTGTATTATATATGGTGGCTGGGACTTTAACCTTTGGCTCCTATTCAGGAAATGGGGGGTGGGAGGGGGGCAACAATACGGACACTCAAAGGGGGACGTGCCTAAATAGGAATGGTACAGGGCATATGAGCAAACTCAACCTAGATAAGTTGAGAGCTCCCCGGCCTTCCTACTCTGGGTCACCAGGGGGAGGAGACAGTTTATCAGGACTTACTTCAGGACTGGTAACCTCAAGTAAGCTGGTATCCCACTGTCGCTCCAGCTGTCATTCTTTGAGACAATGGTAGGACGTGGCCTGGATGACCATGTCAATGAGGGATTCAAGATCAGGAGCAGGGTTTCAGAATGCTAAATTGTCCTTGAGCTCGGGGGACAAAACATTGTGAAAGGTTGCTCTTAGTCGCACCTTTGGTCGTGAGAGTATAAAACTCTATATGGCGAACTCAGGGGGGCTCCAGAAGAGATTGAGCAGGTGGTTATCCACGTCTGCCCTACTGGCTGGATGTTGAAAAACCTTTTTCATATTCCCAATGAAATCTTGGCTGTTCGTGGACAGAGGAGACATCTGGTCCCACAAAGCCCAGTCGAGCGCCTTCCCCATGAGGAGGATAATAATGTAGGCAACCTTTATGCTCTCAGTGGGAAAAATGCTGGGTTGAATTGGAAGGCCAGGGTACACTGGGTAATGAATCCTATGCGTCTCTCAAGTCTACCATCAAACTGCTCTGTGGCTGGTTATTTGGGCTCTGAAGGGAGTGTCAGCATGGATCTGGATAGAGGACCAAGAGACTGTTGGGGTTCTGTAGGTGAAGAAGTTTAGGACTGGAGGTTCAGAAGATGGAGAATCTCATACAAAGGCTGATCATGTTACTGAATGGTTGTGGCTTGCTTAGAGAGTGCAGTCAACTTCCTTCCACTTCCCCGACCTGAACAATTGAAATCAGTTTCATGTGGCAATGTTTGTGTTGTGCTTGAGTGTTGTTTGTTTTGTGTATCTTTGTCTTTGTTTGTGTTCCGTTTGCCTTCCCTATATTGTTCTTTCTTTCCTCTTGTGTTGCTGGATATTGTAATTTTGTATGGCCTTTCATTTCCGATGTTAATTCACTGTTAAATATAACCAAACACAAACATATCAATGGTTGATGTTATTAATATGGATTGTTTAAAGAGAGAGTAACCTGAAATGGTAGGTGTCATCTCGCTGTCCAAAGCCACTGCCAGGAACCAAACAGATGCCTGTTTCTTCCAGAAGCTTCATACAGTAGAACATATCTGGAGATTGTCCCTTCTCCTAAATTTGAGGGAATGAAGTATTTCAGGTTGCGTTTTATGATAAAGTTTAATTCAACCAGGTAAAAAAAAAAGTATACCTTAAAGAGGCTATATGCGATTTCCTGAAATTTAAACTCGCGACTGACACCTGTGGGCAAAAAACAGAACTGCTCTTCCTTTCTGCTCGCTCTCGCAGCGCGCGCTCGTACGTGCACACTTCACAAGTCATCTGCAGCAAGGAGGTCAACATTATGTTTACAGAGGTAAGACCAGTTAAATACTTATATTGTTTGAGATAAGAGTTCTGTTTGCGAGTGTAGGCTACTTGCTGACTAGCAGTGGTGGGCTGGCAGAGTGATGGGTTTTTCACCGACGTCACGTTCTGGGCAGTAACCCGGATGAGCGGCCATTATGGAGGCACTCGGATGTAAACAACAGCGTCAACTGCACCGTTAATGTACGACTGAACACATTGTTACAAAAAAAATCCGTGGTAGATGCGAAATCATATAGAGAAGGACCTTATTCATTTGCATAAAGATGGGCATCGGCCAGCTTTTTGACGCGCTGCATTTTTTCAAATGTTGCGCCGTCTGGATGCTTTGCGGAATATACGTAACATGAACGCGCTTGACGTCACATCCGCAGACAGCGCGGGAAAATTCGGACCCGACAGAAAATAGGAAAAATAGGATACAGGCTTATAGGTGCACCCACTGTGAGCCGACAAGGTGTCAGTATGCTCATCCGGAGATGTTTGAGTCATAAATGGTAAAATAAAAAGGCTATTGTTATGTTTATTTGGGGGAAAAAGCTGCATATAGCCTCTTTAAGTATACCTTATAATTTTATTTTATTTATAAATAAGAAACATCCACACAGTTCTAACCATGTACATTAGTGGTTAAAAGTGATGTCTGGCCTAGGAAATCATTCAAATATGATTAAAAATGTGCTAAAGATTTTGTAAGTATATTGCGTAGTTGTGCTCGGAGTCAATACCCGACGAAGTTTCTTCGCGATCTGTCGGTGCGGTGTGAATTGGCTTTTAAGGATAGTGTTGAGTTAATGAGCCATGGTAACTTAAAGTGAGTCATGGCAAATTCACATTGCCAACAGACTCAATGCAAAATCTTCATGGGGAAATCTTTTGAAATGATTGGATTTTTTCCATTGAAAATTTGCAAAACAGCAGTAAATGTAACCACACCTTTAGAGATGCCCATAAAAAAGAACAGATATTAGATTTAACTGAGTGCAGGCTGATTCTACCTTGGCCTCCAAGATGGCTTTTGGAGGGAGGTGGATACGTGGGAAAGTGTACATTGCACCCTGCACTGGGTTACATTTTATTCCTGGCACTTGATTCAAGATCTCTTGCGTCATGTTGGCTTTCTCTGCCAGTGTGGCCAAAGTTTCTGTGCGTTCCTGAAAACAATGGAGAAAAGGTTTGATTACATTCGTCTTAACTGGTACAGCTCAACAAGGAAACAATCAACGGGACATTATATACCTTGATGAATGTGTTATATGAGGGTTCATCTGGTTGAGGTGGATTGACCACGACATCTAGAAGAGCCTGACCAGGCACCGGAGGACACAGCCGCACAGACACCAGCTTAGTGAGTTGAACTTTCACCTCCGGGTCTAGATTTACCACCTCCATATAACCACCACGAAAACCACACCTTCAAGAAGAAAGACAGGTTTAGAGCTTGACTGTTTACCAGACCTATTTTAGGGGACTACAATTTGGTCAAACCAATAGACAATAGACTAAATACACACTGTTTTTATTATTATTCTGGTGGGGAAAGTTAAATGTGATTAAAAGTCTAAATGAATCTGTTCAGCATATTAAGCGATCAAGTCTCTTCAGACATCTTGAACCTTTGAAGTGTCCCCTTTTGGTGTGATGGCTTTAGCTTTCAATGGAAAGACAGAAATCTCAGGTTTAAAAATATCTTAATTTGTGTATCGAAGAAAAATGAAAGTCTTATAGATTTGTAACGACATGAGGGTGAGTAAATAATGACATTTTTATTTTTAGCTGAGCTAAACCTTTAAGAACAAATAGTTATTAGGATTCATTAAATTCTACAATATGATCCTACATAAACCTGCAGATCATTTGCACTTCTCTTGTTTTGGACACTCACTCTCCCATGTAGCACTTTGAGGTCGAGTGAAACGAAGCTAGTTCCACTTTCTCAGAGTATTCTGGACCCATTTCAAACAGTACCTTCTTAAAGGAGTGAAACTTACACCCATCTGCATAAACATTGTCCTGATAGACCTGGATAAAGCAGGGCAAATTGAAAACATTATCATTGTGTGTTTTATATATTTAAAAAACATATGCATAGGCCTATCACACAAATCACCTCGTCAGACATGAGGAAAAGGTTTTCTGTCGCAGCAAATCGGATCACATCTTCAATGCACTGCCGACTTTGCACTTGACCTGTCGAGTAAACGTAAGCAGCGATGCCAGATTATTTCTATGTTTTCCAGCCAAATGATTGTTCATATACGGAGCCCCCCTAGTCCCACTTTGGCAAAAAAAAAAAATTATAACTATCTTGTGGCCTCAAGATAGTAACTCGTGGCCTCAAGATAGTAACTCGTGACCTCAAGATAGTAACTCGTGGCCTCAAGATACTAACTCGTGGCCTCAAGATAGAAACTCGTGACCTCAAGATAGTAACTCGTGGCCTCAAGATACTAACTTGTGGCCTCAAGATAGTAACTCGTGGCCTCAAGATAGTAACTCGTGACCTCAAGATACTAACTTGTGGCCTCAAGATAGTAACTTGTGGCCTTAAGATAGTAACTCGTGGCCTCAAGATAGAGTTAGTATCTTGAGGCCACGAGATACTATCTTGAGGCCACGAGTTATTATCTTGAGGCCACGAGATAGTTATAATTATTTTTTTTTGCCAAAGTGGGACTAGGGGGGCTCCGTATTCATAGCCTTCACCAATGCAACAATATTTTTTAAGCAAATAAGTACAACTTTTATTTACGCAGTCTTCTTAGTTATACTCAGCCAGGGTGCTTCTCATTTCTTAAATCATGCATCATTTCCTTTTTTTGCTCCAAAAATGCGAGTGAGGGATGCAAGGAAAAGAAATAATGAATCAGTGAACGGTTTATTTGTTATTTAATTTTTTTCTGAATTTGCCTCCGATTTCAGGCATTTGTGTTTCGACAAAAAGAGACTATTTCCTCACTTCTTATCGTTGCATGGTGCATTTAGACAACTAATACATCCTTCATCATGGTGATATGTTTCCGGGTCATGAACTTGAAGATGAAGGAGTCAGGAAAGAGGATGGACAATTTGAAGGGAATGAGAAGCACCCACAGTAATATAATAAATATACAGTAGTGGCCAAAAGTGATGTCCGGATGGGATATTTATTTTTAATGATCCTATAAGATGAGGTAAAATATATATCAAGTAAACCCAAACTGGCCACCACAATGAAAGCTGATAGGTTTGTCGTCACACCTGTGGGGTTGCCAGGATTAATAATGCACAGTGCACGAGGGTTGCAGTGCTTTTTTGCTTCCTGCAGGGCACGCCGTAACTCATTGATGTCCAAACTCCAGCAGTTGTCTTCATCCAAATAGTAACTGATTTGCACAGCACCCAACTCAGCCAGAGCAGCGGAGTACAGTGGGTACTGGGGGATTGATATCATCACTCCCGTACGAGACTTTCCTTCCCCTGACACTAGTAATTTAAGCATGGTCTGACACAGACAAACAGATATTTAAAGCTAATTCTGATATTGAATTCTCTAATGCAATGACAATCAAAAATATGAAAGGTGAAAGGTGAATAAATATGAATAAAACTTTGTGTAGATTTCAGCATAAAGTACTTTTTTAAAAGGTAGCTTATACACAAACAATAAACTTTTCGTAAAGTTATTTGTACACTCGAATTTATGCAAATTCCCTTTATAAATCAGTGTTCATGAAAATGAATATACACATTAGCCTTAAGCCCAACACTGTCTGGTTACACACTACGAAATAACCATACATATTGAGCTGACAATGCCTTTTTTAATATCCATGGCCTAATTTGCATTTAACTACCATATGTATATTGCCATGCAGATATTTAAACAAGATATGTTATCTGTGTCTATTTTTTTAAATGAATGTAACATTTAGCTTTGTTTTGTCTTTTCTTGTTGTCTGTTTGTAGTATCTGCTTACCACGATCGCATCACTGGCTCCTGTTGATAGGTAAATGTTGTCAGGGTCACATGCGATTCCTCCATCTCGCCGTTCAATATAGCGAGCGACGTCCTGCCGAATCATTTCAATTCCCTGACTAGTACTGTAAGCCCCTGAAAGATTCAAAAAGCCAAATTACAAACACTTGATTAATTGCATCTAACACAGTGCCTATTAAAAGTATTATCTTGGTAACCCAATAGTTAACTTTAGTCACTATGTTTAACTAACAATAGCAAAAATGTGTTACATTATTTATTGATCTTTGTTAAAGTTAAATAAATGCAGCTGTTCATTGTTCATCTATAGCTCAGATCCATTAAAACATATGAACAACTTTTGATTTAATTATGTATCAGTGATTTTTTTAACAAAAACTATCATTCGTATATACTAGTCTTTTTCATTGTTAGTTTATGTTTACAAGTGTAATGTTAACAAATGCCACGTCATTGTAAAGTGTTACCATTCTACTTAAGTATGCATGACATCTGTTTCAACCGTCCATAACAGAGTATTGTGGTAGTGCCGTGGAACAGTGACATTTACAAATGCAATGCAATAATTTGCAATATCTCAAAATCTTTAAAGCATGTTAATCTCTAGAAAAGTGCTCTTCTGCTTTTCAATACTGTACTTTGGGGTAGATCACACAGTTACAGTAACTGATGTTCAAATTCCTCAGTATAGACAGCCTAGACAGGCTACTTGCACTGCAACAAAAAAAACGTTATTTCCTTTAGGCACCATCAAATTCTTGTAAAATTAATAGTTAAGTCAAAATATAAGCAAATGCAAATATTGCATGTATATGGGCGCATTTAAAATATGGCTGCTTTTACAAGAAGATGAGTATGATGGAAAAAGTAATCTAGTTTATCTATTATTTAATTATACCAAAATCTGTATTTTGTCATCCATTTTAATTTGAATAAGAGGTTCACACATCAAGCACATTGCACACACTTGTAAACATGATATTGAAGTTAACAGACCAAAATGTTGGACTTCCCAGCTTTGTTTATGAATCAAACACACTTTAAGTCGAGTGTGTCGACAGTTTAAGTCGAGACTGAAGAGTCATCTCTTTAACGAAGCATGCACCTAATTCCTTACCTAAACAGTTAAATCGAATGGAACTGAAAACATGCATCAAATAACATAAATCTTTATTATCATATGAATCAGGCCAGAAGTTTCTGTTCTGTCCTGTTCTGAAGTTAAACTCCATCTACAAGCACCTTACACTCTAAAAAATGCTGGGTTATTTTAACCCAATTTTGGGTAAAATATGGACAAACCCAGCCATTGGGTTACATTTTTAAATTATATTTTTAACCCAGTTGGCTGGGTTTGTCCATATTTTACCCCAAATTGGGTTAAAACAACCCAGCATTTTTTAGAGTGTAGTAGACAATGAAGGATGGACCTTTGAAGGACTTATTCACTCAGTTTGATTACAGTAATATCGGTCTATTGTACATGTACCAATACTATATCTTACCAAGTTAATATGTCAATACTATTATATCTTGTATACTAACCTTGAACTGTCCTTGTTTTCTATCCTTGTTCTACTATCCTGTTCTCACTAGCCAGAGCATGGCTTCTCCAAAGGTTTCTTTCTACATCGATACATCATTAAATCGATATATCGTGATTAAAAACAAAAATGTGACGACGTGTCGTTGATATACATGATGTGATTCGCAATATGTCAATTTAGTTTTATCTGAAGCTCAGCTTATTGTATTTATAAATTATAATTCACCCAAAAATGAATAAAAAAATATTGTTTCAAACCTATAAGATTTTTGTTGAACCTCCAAAGACAAATGAAGAAATTTTTAGATTTCATGAAGATTTTTGAGATTTCTGTCCCTCCATTACAGGCCATTCCTCACAAATTTAAAAGATCCAAAAAATGTCATAAAGGCGTTGTAAAATAATCAATCGAGTGGTCTGATCCAACTCCAAGCCTTCTGACGAGACATGATGACTTAACAACAGATTTAAAATGCGAATATACTCAAGTAAACATTCAAATGCTTGCATGTCACAATGTTTTTTTTTTTTTTAAAGTAATTAAACTCACAGCGTCATGGTTAGTAGAGACACTGCACAGACTCTGGTAATTTACACATGTACACCTCTCTCCCTCTTTTTACTTTTGTTTTGACTTTTTTGATTATTGCTATACTTTTTGATTACTCTGTAGACCCTTCACACCAAATACAAATATTCACCACAAATGTCCTGTACAAGAAACTTAATTTCTTTTTAATTTAATTTAATTTAATTTTAACTTAATTTCTAAAACAAATTTAATCAATGGATTCCTATGGAGTGCTGTCTGAGGGTATAGCTCCGAGCTCGGAATTTGGTTCGATCCCAGAGCACCCTGCCTACCATCACACCATCTCTGCTGGGATAGGAATAATTAAGAGTTTTGGTGGTGGAGGGATGCTGGAAAAATGTTCCGGAACAGAAATAAGTCGGCTATATATAAACATACATCCTCTCGCGCTGATTGAGTAGATTATCTGAACGTACTCCTCTTGAACTTTATAAAACATCATTATATGTATAAGCAGAAGAGGAATAAAAGGAAGAACATTTAGTAATAACCTGTCCATGTATTGTCAGTCAAAAAGGAAAATCAAAGGCTTAGCAAAATACTATGTTTTGACAATAGGTGAATAGTTAGTTTAATTTGGTTTCAAGTTTATTTAAAGTTTGTAACATCTAATTAAAAAGGTTTTTCCAGTACCGAGACTTCCTCCACCACAGGCTTGGAGAATGCGGCGTGCTCTACTTTTGGCATCTTCTGGAAATTTGCTGTCTTCAAGAAGATCTGGATAAGAGCACAATGCCAAGACCTGACAAGTAAATGGAGCATACGTAGAGTATGTACAAAAACTACTGCTCAGAATACAGTAAGACAAGCACAATATCTCGTAAACCCACCTGTCTGAAGAAGGTGATGGGTTTCTGGCCCATAGCATGGCAGTCACCGATGTTGGCTTTAATGACCTCTGTGAATGGCTTAATTACACCCTACATTGATGGAGTGGTTAATGGAAAAGGTAGGAAAACAAAGAGAATAAGAGAGAGAGAGAGACAGGAAAAAGTACAGAAGATTTACAACTAGGTTTCTTAAATAATTAGAGAATTTGCATCCAATTATTTGTGTTCTCTCAAAACAAAACTGTGTTTTACACACAGGACATGTTATTGTATTATTGTTATTGTTGTGTTTTTTTTTTTCAGAATGCCCAAAGTAAAGATACAGTGTCAATTTAATAACTTATAAACACAACATACAATAAATGTCTGGATGCCTAAGTGATGTCCACAGAATAATATACCTTTTAGGTAACTGGACAAGATTTTGGGGCAGACTTGACCCTTTAAACATAGAAGGTCTCCATCCTGGGGTGGTGCATCACTTTTTTTCTAGAAATCTGGTACATAGTCTTGGTGTTAATACTCAGGAAGCATTATATTGTAAATGTAGCATTAGTGTAACATTAGTGTGAATTATTTTTAGACATTTGTACAGGCTTCTGTATACAAGCCACCAGGGCACCACACAGACTTTAGATCAAAGAATAAAATATGCTCTAAAGCATCTGTCAGCAAGGCACTTTATGTCAACACCTAGGCAGGAGCTATACTCTCTCTTTGGAGGAGCTCACTACCCAGGGGGGCACGTGCACCTTGGGATAACATATCAAGATGGGTTATGGCAGTGGTGGCAACCACTGTGCAGAGGGCCAACTTCTGCTTTGAAACAGCCTTCCCTTTCTGCTGGTCTCTGTAACAGACAAGAGCTGGTCTAAGGTACTAAGGCTTTGAGTTCTATCCATTCATTGACTTGACCACAACACCTCGGGCTCCACAGTGACTCTGGCGTCCCGGAGTCACCTCCCTCCCTCCCCACTCAACTCAGCCCAGCTTACTGACCTCTACAGCCCACCTGCTGCTGAGACCTAACCACAATCTCTCCGCAACCCAACCATACGCGCCAACCAGTTTGACTAAGGCTGTCGAGCCGCACTCTCTTAGTTAAAGTAGGTTATGTGGCAACGGTTCCGTATGGTAGACTACCTACCTCAAAATACAATATCTGCCCAAACACCAACCCTCATTCACGCAATATACACAGGAACGTAATAACTGTAATTACTATGCAAAATATACAAATAAACCAACAGACTCTAAGAGTTTTTCAAGAATTCTATAAAACAGTAGCATGGTGGCCTGTACAAAGCTAGCCAGAATATTTCGGTCTCAACCACAGACAGTTGCTGCTCCTTTCTGCTGCTTCAGATAAGCCACTGAATCCGATGTCTCTGAGTAACCGGTCTGTAGATTGTGCCACAAATCCTCAACAACCCACTTCCACTAGATAAACCTGGACTCTCCATCTTCGCTGTTCTGCTTCAGTGGCCAGACGACCATACCGCAGTTTCTTCCTCTCTTATGCCTCATCTACCACATCCTCCCATGGCACTGTTAACTCTATCAGTTGAACAATGCATGCTAATCCAGACCACAAAACAAAATCTGGTCGGAGGTTTGTGGTGGCAATCTCAGGTGGAAAAATAAGCCGTTAATCAAGCGTTTTCCAGTCCCGAGCAGCTTCCAGTTGTCCTGGGCGAGAATTGGTTTTAACACCTTTTCTTGGTGGTTGCTCGCCTGGGTGGTGGAAAATTGTCTTATGTGTGTAATGTTTTGCTAGATCAGGTGGCAACTTATTGATCATGTTACGCTTGCCTTCCAATGCTAAAGCCAAACATCGCAGTACTTGGTCATGGCGCCAAGTAAACCGACCTTAGCTAAGAGGTACCTTAAATGCCTTATGTACCTCAAAATACTTCAAAATGTGCCTTAATGTGACAGGTGATGAACACAAAGGACAAGAGGCTCTCCTACCCAGAGGTTTAGGTTCTGCGGTGATGGGAGGACATCATATGTTGACCTGATAAGGAAACTGATCCTACTCTCTTCCATTGACCAAAGGTCTTGTCAGCTCATCTTTCGTTGGGAGAATTCCACACTCTACCATCTCATCCCCTCTCCCTGCTTGGCCTGGGAAATGGCCTTTACATTATCCTCTCCTCCTGCTTTCACACCTCGTTGACTAGCTTCCTCCTTTGAGCTGGGCCAGACCTTGTGCCATTTAGTAGGAGCTAACCTAAGCCTAAAACCCTCTCTTCCGTGCTGTACTTGTCCAACGATATCACCAATTTGAAGGTCAGCCTTTGCCTCTACTACAGATTTCTTTACTGACCACTTTCTACCAGTTTTTAACACAGTTTCTGCCTCCCTTACACATTAGTTGCGTGACTCAACTAGTCATTTCCAGTCTGACCTTGGCGCACTTAAACTCCTTGGTTAAAGCAGAGACTGGCAGCTGCAATATTCCTTTACTATAAAATCCCACTCTGCTGTGGCAGCATGGAACTCCCAACCATTTCCTGGTGTATAAACTTGTTAACGCTTTCAGATTATCCACTGTTGTCAAAGAAACCTTGTACACAGTCAGTGGCCACAGCATCCTCGGCAGTAGACCAAACTGAAAGCACCAGAGTTTTAGTTTTCCTGGTAGAGCACAGCTGTTTATGCTCTTCAACCCTTCCACTGCTTGACAATAGAATCTCACAGATCTAACACGCCAATGTGCATTGGATCATTATAAATTAACAGTAAATGTATATAAATTCACAGTAAATGTATTTTTCTGTTCTTGTTCAACCAAATACTTTAACCATAACATATTTTGTGTATCAAGGCATTTTGATTGTTCCATTTATTTCATAAAATAAATTATTAAAATATTAACTTAATATTAAGCATGTTATTTTTAAAAAATGTATAATATGTTAGGCGAAGGAGGAGTCGTGCATAGAACATATGCTTGCAGCAGATAAGATATTGTCATTTATGAGAAACTGTCTGACAGCAGACAGCCAACAAACAAAGATAAACTACAATTTGCTTTCTAGAACACTGCAGGGGAATCACACACACACACACACACACACACACACACACACACACACACACACACACACACACACACACACACACACACACACACATGTCTGGCTTTCTAAGCAATGTAATGAAACTAGATAAAATATATAATATAAAAACATATAATGTAAACATAAAAACATATAGTAGGTATGCTGCCTTAAGCAATGAGATCAATACATAACATAAACATAAAAACATATAGAAGGTATGCTGCCATTAAAATTTTAAATCGTCATGAAGTTAATTTCCCGTAACCCATTGCCTGAGCTCAATATGTTGTCATTTGGTTCAGTTGTGTGTCATTAGCTAAGCCCTGACTATATAAACCCTGTCTTTTCACTCTTTCTTTAGGATGTCTTCTACCTGTTTCCTGGATTTCTCTGTGTTTTCTGACTGGTTGTTTATTCGGATTATCTTCCCAGTGCCCTTTGTTTTAACCATTTGTCGGTTTTACGATTACAATTCTAGACTGCCCTAGTAAAGCTGCATGTGGACCCTCAACCATATCAGAGCAGTTTGTGACACTTCTAGTACTTCTGGATATTTAATACTTGTATGCAGGGCCTAAAATTAACACTTGCAAAGTGGCAAATTTGAGTAAAAATCGACGTTGGCGAGTATTTGAACTGTTATCACTCGCCAATTGGCCGGTAACATTTTTATTTATTCTAACAATGCATGAACTTGAACAAACATAAACGATGCTCGGGACAGTTTACGGGCAAGCGCTGCATCTTCACAAAAGTTTAAGCCTTGGCAATTTAAATATTACTTTGGTATTTTTATTTTCAAAATAATAAAACATAGTCAATAAAATTCTTAATTTCTGTATTTATTATGTTATAAATGAAAATTTGATCTCAAAGCCCCTGGTATAATCTATCATTTACAGCAAAAAACACAAATTACCTTTTTTTTTTTTTTTTTTTTTTTTTGCTATTTTTATGGCTATGACTACTTTGACGCTTTTAATCTCATAATTAGATTATGCGACTTTACTTTTGGTTAATTACATTTATCTAATTTGAAAGCCTGATTGCTTTGTTCTTACACACATTTTCACTTACCATATGTATTCTCAATCATCTTTAATGTAATTATGATTAGCTAGAATTAAGTCTTCAATGTCCAAATATTAAATAAAGTTAAAATAAAATAAAATTAAATAAAAATGAATGATGTTCAGTTATTCACTTGATAGGCTATTATTTAAATATTATAGGAAATATATTTATTTATTCATATCATATAATGCAATTTTCACAAGACGTAAAATAAGTCTCTTAAGACCCAAGAGAGTGTGTGAAGTTTTAGCTCAAAATACATATTTTTTTATAACATGTTAAATTTTGTGGGTGACAAAAAGCGCAGTGTTTGTCCCTTAAAGGTGCTGTCAGCGAATTCAGGCCCAAAAATAAATGTTCACATTCTTAATCTTTCCTAACGATCCGCTAGCTGCCCGCCCCATAAGCATGCCGATTGTATTGCATGGCTGATTGTGACCGTAAGAAGTGAACATGGCTAGCCTACTCTTTGTTTGAACATCCTATAAAAATTCTTTATATAATTTCAAAATGTTATGGGTAGAATCAGATGAACACTCACCATCTTGAGTTCTCTTTCGATCTGAACTGCTCTCTGGACTATGGGACCCCGAACAGCGTATTCCACGCGTTTAATGTTGGGGTTCATCGTGTCCATCGTCAGCACCCTCTCACGGTGCTCACAGCCGTTTTCAGTCATATTATCTCTGTGTATTCTGCTTCAAATACTTTCTGTTGTGACCTGCAGATAACAGAGCAGACGTGCAATAAAACAAGACTGTAATAACCAAGGACGTAATGCACTTAATGATAAAAAATTGACAGCCGTAGAAGTTTTTCCTATGACAACGAGATACAGTCGCCTGCCATTTATTATGCAAGAAGACTTAAGTTAAAATCCTGGGTCGAATGCAATGATTGGACACACTTTATGTTTCTGAGACTTCCACAGAAAATATTAAAATTTAAATGTAAATATTTAAACCTCTTCTATTATTAATTGCTATCATTTTTTCAACAAAAATTGTTTTTGAAAAACTTTGCCTGAAAAAAAACCTTTTTCCCCCCCATTCACAGTTTTTTTTTTACTAAATTAATTTTTTTACTGCTCTATTTAATATTTTGTCATTGCTGTTCAGTTCATTGCATTTTGATCATGTCATGTATTTTTACTCAATATGTGATATAACTGTTCATTTTCATTCTGTTAGTAACGGACATATATTAAAAACAGATGGTTGAAATAAATGATACAATCTAAAGACTCCAACAATTCTCTTTGTAACATCTTGTTCAGGTTTTATTCTAATCATAATGTAACATTACTGAAAAACTTTTGTCAGTACAAAAAAATGCTAAACTTTGACCAAAAGTGTCTTTTTGTTTTGTTATAATTGTGATTTTACAATATTTAGATATGAATCCAACTGGAAAAACTTTTGAAAAGATATATTTTGATTTGTCAAATAGCAAATAGCATATAGTGGAGCTCTATAGACATCTAGTGTGACATCTAGTGGGACTCATGAACAACTATTACAAAAGGTTTAAACATTCAATGATGCTCCAGAAGGAAACACAATGCATTAAGAGCAGGGGAGCAAAAACTATTGAATAGGATAATGATGAATACATTTCTCTTAACCCTCATGCCCTACTCACTTAACAGCCCTTAATTGTTAGTTCTTGGACAAATGTGGACACAGAGGTTTCAGGTGTGATCCAATTTTTTATTTAGTATAAATTTTATATCACTGTCTTTGATAAAATTTAAACTATCCATTTATGGTCTTTTTTTTTTGGGGGGGGGGGGGGGGGGGAGTGGGGGGGTATTTTTGAATATATTTACCTTTAAAAGTACCATATTTTCTAAGTAAATTATGCTTACTTTTATGTTATATTTAATATTTCTTTAAGTACATTAAAAATATCATTCCACAAAGTTCCAAGAGTGTCTTTGCTGGCATCTGGAGTCTTATGTTGGTATTAAATTAATAATAATAATAATAATAATAATAATAATAATAGCCACTAGATGGCTATAGTAGTCAATGGCTGCATATAGGCTGATCTCTATTAACCACTGTATAAAATTAATTTGACCTCTTAAATTTTTGACTTTCACAAGTTAAAATTGTAATAATATGTGTGTTAGGTGAGACTATACAAAGATGCCAAGATAAATATGACCTTGCTCTAAGGAAAAGTAGTAGCCTAGGTCATTTGGAGAGTCTGATGAGCCAGGTCGATGATTACATCATACCAAAAACATGGTCAGACATTGACTCATTCAATTCTTTGTTTTTTTAATGTGTGAGTGAGTTTTTATTTGTAAAAAAAAAAAAATAAAAAAAAAAAAATAGCTCTGTCATAGGCTCATTGAATGCATAATTCGTGTTTGTGTGTGTGTGTATGAGTAAGAGTTTTTGCCATGTTGAGATTATTATGCAGGATCAGCCCTTCATTTGTGTGTATGTTAGATATACATATTGTATTGGATTGGATTTATTGATATTTTTTTTACAAAAAAAACAAAACAAAACAAGAATGCTCTGAATTACAGTTTTTCCCTTTCATTACTATGGGTGCCCATTTTTGTCCACAAACAAACAATTAAGGAGTCTTTTTTTTCACCCACTTAATATTGTAGAATCGAGTCGTTTGTGTGTGTGTGTGTGTGTGTGTTCAGGTGGCAAACTTCAGGTGTAAAAGTCTTGTACCGCTCAGATCAACGGAAGTATTTTTTTTAAATAAATCAAAATAATTTTGCCCACTTTTGTCCCTATTTTGTACTGCCCTTCCAGAGATACAGAAGTTATCGTTTCCCATGCAGCAGACAAAATAAATACAATTCACCCCAATCTTCAAATTCCAAAAAGTTTTCAACCCCCTTCACTTTCAGTCTAAGAAACTTTCACATCTTCATTCTTTTTTAAAATATGATTAAAAATGTGTTTTTTTTTTTTTTTGAGGCTATTGCATAGGGTTTGGGTTTGGAGTCAATAGTTTTATTTGTTATAAAGTAAACATTACCAAAACATTAACCCTAAAACCGTATTCTGGACAAATGTGGGCAAAATAGTTTTGATTTATTTTTAAAAAATACTTCCCTTGATCTGAGAGGTACAAGACTTGGCTACTTTACCTAAGTTTGCCTTCTGAACACACACAATTCTTTTGACTCAATTCTACAATGTTAAGTGGGTGAAAAAAACAACTCCTTAATCTTGTATTTGGGTCAAAAATGGGCACCTATAAAAATGAATGGGAAAAACTATAATTTAGAGCATTCTATTGGAATGATATTTTAATGTTGTTAAAAAATAAAAAAAATAAAACATAAAAATATGCATAATTTACATAGAAAATATGGTACATTTTGAAGTAAATAAATTCAAATGGATAGACAAAACTTTATCGAAGACAGTGATATAACATTTATAATAAATAAAAATTAGGATCACACCTGAGTCCTCTGTGCCCACATTTGTCCACAATTACAGGATTAAAGGCTATAGAGTGAATACGGCTTGAGGGCTACTAACATTAATGTTTGTTTTTTTCAAAGTAAAATAAAACCTGTTTCTGTAGCTTGCCTTTTTTGCAAAATAATTTTGTCAGATAAATACCTTAACCAGGTTTAGTTTTCTGTTCTTCCCTCACATTTAAAATATTTAATATGTAATTATTTGGTTTAATTGACCTTGTATAGGGTCATTAAAAACCCATTTCACTTCTGTATAATGACATTAGCCTTGAACACTGAGGTGCAAACAATTCATAGTTGAAGCACATTAAAAAAAATCACACAGTACCTTATTTGATACCCTTTGCTCCTTAATCTCTGTCTTCCAGTTATTTAATCCTCTCTTGTTCCCTCTCTTCTTGTGCAAAGTTTGAATGACAGCTCCGCAATGTGAAGACCTTGCTTTCATACATGACATCAGATCCACCCCTCTCATTCCATTCTATTCAAGGAAAGTTTCCAAGACATTTCCGAGTCGCGAGCATTTGCCTCTTTGGATTGTACCTTCTCTTGGGTTAGTGACATTTGATCTTTGTAGACACGTGGTGTTTACGCAGATGACATTTGGCTGAAAGAACGTGCTGCACTCTGACAAAATGTACAAATGCTGCAGTCCATCAGCATAAACACATACTGTCCCATACACCATTACACAGGCTTTTTCAACAGCTGTTGCTAAAACATGAGCCATTAAAACACTCTTTCTAAAGATAACACACAGCCACCAACATGTGTTTTGGACATGGAATAAGAAAGTGTTGAGTCAAGGATGTATACTTTGTTTAGTAATCCTCTGTTACTATTCGTAAAAAAAAAATAGCTTTTTGAATTTTTTGATTTACCCTCCTATAATCCTTGGGGTCAATTTGACCCCATTCAATGTTTAACTTCTGTAAAAACATAGTTTTATTTTATTTATTTTATTTTTTTTGGCTTAAGATTTAATACTTTTCCTATTTAATGGGGACAACTTAACATAAAATTAACCTGCTAATATTTTTTCAAAGTCCTGTACACATTTTGTAGCATCAGTGTTCCTTGGGGTCAATTTGACCCCATGAAGGCTCTTTCAGATGTATAATAAAACGGAAGAAATATTAAAATTTCACACACATTTGTTTTGATTGTTTTATTGAGGTCACTATAACATGTTATAATTTGAATTTATAATGTTCATTGTAATTTTACATATTCAATATTATATTCAAAAAAATCCCTCTGTTTTAGGGCTCTAACCAAACATAACCATATCTGTAGTATTGCGAGAACTACTTGTAGTACATGAATTAGTTATGTTTTAGACATAACTAATTCTTTCCTGTGCCATGGGGAGGGGAAAACATAGTTTTTGCGAGATTGACCTGAAACATTACTGTTACTATCCTTGGTAAAATAAATAGTTTTTCTTTCCAAATGTTAGAGATTACAAACATCTATACTTAGAAATATTATAAAACAAACAAAACACCAGATATATTTATACTTTTCCAATTTTAGGTCAATCAGTAAGATTCTGGATGTATAAGGGGTTAGGTGGGGTGGGGAGGGGAGTCGTGGGTGGATGTCAACTTAAAAGGTTACTTAAGTAGTCAACAAAGACATACATTAACTGAGTCAAACCTTTGTAAAATATGTATATTTTAACCCCAGTGGGTAAAATGTAAGATTTGAGGGTAACAGGAGGGTTTATTATTATGATTATTATTTGTACTTCATCGGAATGGTGTGAATCTTGGTGTTTTTTTTTTTTTTTTTTTGTGGCGCTTGCCATGTAAACACAAAAAAATCTTGGACATGATTCAAAAATGTCCGATTGGGAGCTAAACAATTGTATTGTGCGTGATCAGAAATGATCGCTATATGAAATAAATTGGAAACAAATACGGAATTGAATCTATTTCACAAACAAGGAAGAGGCTAGACAAACTAGTTTAGCTAGTTTGTCTAGTAAAATAGAGGCTGCAAAAAAAGACACATAGGTATGCCAAAATAAGGTACGTTCTTGGTTCTTTAAAGGACAGTATAAGGAACACTTGTTCTAGTGTCTCATTCAGTTTGTAACTGTTTTCTTTATTTCACAAGTAAAGAAAAAATCTTAAAGATGTTTGTGTAACTTTTTGATTCCGTTTTATATGTTTTGTTGGTTGTATTTTATCCCAGCTTTTATGTAAAGTAGTGTTAAAAAACTGAAACAGGAAGTGCTTCTGGACCAGTCTTGTTTACATCTTGCAAAATGGCCTATAGTACAAGTGAATGTTTGCTTAACATATTTAAGCACAATTTGATTTTTTTAAAAAGATTTATAAATAGCTAGCGTCTATTTCTGTGGGATGCTATACGTAATCCGTTTACCATACTAGAACAGTCAAATTCGGTCCATGACCACTGGAGAGCAAGTTGACTGTGCATCTCTGAATGTGCAATAAGTACACTTTTAAACATTTTTTTTCTCTCCAATGTTCAAGAAGACAAACATTTGGCATATATTTTGAAAGCATAACAAATGAAAATCTATAAAACATTTTTCTTATTAAAGAGAACTTAGGGAATTAGCAAGGTGCTGGTGCTTGAGACTTTATTGGTCATTATGCTGTCATTTATTACTCACCTTCATGTCATTCCAAAGCCGTAAGACTTTTGTTCATCTTTGGAACTCAAATGAAGATCTTTTTTGACGAAATCGTTGAGAGCTATGCAACTACCACTTTGACGTTTCAAAAAGTTAATCTAGAGATCGTAAAACGAATCCATTTGAACTGAGTGGTTTAGTCTAATTTTTTTTGGAGAGAAACGATCACTTTATGAACAGATCGAATTTAGGCTTTTATTCAAATATAAACATTAATCAGTGCACACATCAGTTATGATAAGTGTGTCAGGAACAAGGAACACAAGCTTTTTATGAAAAATGGGTCTTTATTTATACCCCCCCAAAAAATCAACTTTACAAACTCATAAATTTCTTGCAACAAAAATAAAACAAACAGGAAATAGGTCAAAAACCAGTTAGACAAAAACCAAACAAACTAAAACTGGCCTGCTCAAATCTTCTTATTTGGTGCATTACTGTCTGCCCCCCTCTGCTCCGGAGCTGGATCAGATAATAGATTACAACACATCTTTGTCTGTTCTCTTTCCTACACTTAGCCTACATAATACTCACTCCCAAATAAACACTCACACACAAAACAAACTTTATTTATTGATTAAATCCTATTGAAAACTCCTGCTTCCCTTAAAAAAAGACATCAATATTGTACTCTGTGTCCCATTTACTGCACTTAATAACCCTTTTAATGTAATCTCCTGCACCCCAACCTGACCTATGATTTATAAATTAAAGGTGCTATATGTAACTTTTTTCTAAAACGAATCCTATTTTTATTGCCTGTGTGTGAAGAGGTTGTAAGCACACACTATGATCCACTTGTTGGGTTTTGCTATTACCTCTGAAGGCCATTATTCCTGTTTCTATGTTAAGTCTCTGGGTCGGATTTTCTGCAAAATCCATCGGATGTGACGTGCATGCGCGTTCCCGAGCCTCTCTCCTTTTATATACAGTCTACACAGGCAGCTAATGACATGGAGTCTGATAACACCAAAAAAAAAAAAAAAACCTCCTGTCTCTACACAACACAGACTCCAACACAAACTCCACATAAATATAAACAAAACAAAACAAAAATGTATCTGCTGATGCCAAACGTGAATCGGATCAACTTAGGATGAAAACACGGATCAACATCGGCAGAGCATCTGAATTATGAAGAGACCTCCGCTATTTTTATTGTGATAAATTACAAGTTTTCAGATACGCTAAAATAAAGGTAAACTGCAATGAAATAGCAAGGTAAACTCATACACTCACCTAAAGGATTATTAGGAACACCATACTGTGTTTGACCCCCTATCGCCTAAAGAAATGCCTTAATTCGTGGCATTGATTCAACAAGGTGCTGAAAGCATTCTTTAGAAATGTTGGCCCATATTGATAGGATAACATCTTGCAGTTGATGGAGATTTGTGGGATGCACATAGGGCATGAAGCTCCCATTCCACCACATCCCAAAGATGCTCTATTGGGTTGAGATCTGTAAAGTTGCAGTGGGAGTTTACAAAAATTATAGGCAAAACACTTTGGATGGCCTACAGATAATAAAGGTAGAGAATATAGGCTACTACAATAACATATTCCAAAATCAAATAAAGTTAGAACACCTAGAAGAATACTTTTACATGAAACTGGTCTTATGATAATACCAAGACTGTACTGTCTACAGTGTAAAAAAATATTGTTTGTTTAACTTAAAAAAGTAAGCATGGTTGCCTTAAAATTTTAAGTTGATTGAACTGGAAAAGTGAGTTAATACAATGAAGGAGATTGATTTAATCATCAGGAACTCAAAATAATAAGTTATCTCAACTAAATAAATAGTTTAAGTTGATTTGACAAAAGAAAAAAATGTTGTGATAACAAATGTTGAAAATATTTTTTTACAGTGTATGGTAAAAAGGGATAGCCTACAGTACGTATCCAGTAGTCAACCGCCATTTAAACTGAAGAAGAAGAAGAAGAAGAAGAAGAAGAAGAAGAAGAATGCTGCGTCCCAATTCGCATACTATCCGTCCTAAATAGTATTCGAAAATAGAATTAGTGCGTCCCAAACCGTAGTATGTTGAAATGAGTATTTCAAAGATACCCGGATGGTCTACTTTTTCCGGTCAGAATCCGAAGTGTAGATCGATGCACACTCTAACGGCTGATATTGCCCACAACACTTTGCGCGTTGAACGAGGATTCGGTTAGAACTACAAACACGAGTAAAACGTGTTAAAAAACTACAGACACCGAGGACGCGCGAGTCCCGCGGTTATGTTGAGAGGTTTAGATAAAGAGCTTTGAGTGATTAATTAACACTATCTGACCTGACGAAAATTAATTTATTCAATGTTCTCCACATTATGTTGCATCTGCAGCAGCATTGTGAACTTTTTTAAGGACACGTTTAGCCATTACTTTTTAAATGCATCATTATATTCAAATTGCAAAACATGAGGAGAGTATACACATGAATGACCCACGACTGGCAGATTAACGTGCTCCGATACGGTAGGACATCAAATTAGATTGAATGGAGGATTTTAAGTGTGACGAGATGATTGACAGGGCAGGTGACAGTGACAGGATGCACGCAGCACGCGACAGAGCCGTCCGTTAAAGATGACGTGATAGTATGTCCCAAAGCTTGCCTACTTTTTTGCTACATACTCAAAAGTATGTACTTTTTCTTCACAAAAAGAGTACATACTTTTAGGGCGTAGCATAAGTAAGCGAATTGAGACGCAGGGGAAGAAGAAGAAGAAGAAGAAGAAGAAGAAGAAGAAGAAGAAGAAGAAGAAGAAGAAGAAGAAGAAGAAGACGACGTATCCAGTAGTCATGATTTGACACGCCCCAATGTAGGTGGCAGTATGCAACTTTTACAATGGTCTGTAACCCACCAGGAAACTACCGAAGAAGAAGAACACATCACCATCCAGCCGCAGGACTGTAATCGCGTTTGACAGTTGCGAACTTCAAGAGCAGACTTTGTTTAGCCTGGTAAGATTTGGCTTTTTTTTGCCGGGCTTATACAGTATGTTGTTCCCCGCGGCAAACTGTGTACTCGACGCGTGTCTATAGCGTAGAACGTGTCATTGAATATAATGGGAGTGTTTGTTTGTCCCGTGGCTCGCTGTTCGTTTCCTAATTTTTATGTGTGATGGGCTATTCTGTGTCCATTATATATATGGAGATAGATAGAAGCACCAAACCTATGGCAGGGCAGTGAGAATATAAAAGATCAGATTCAGGAAGTAGCCTACCCTAAACAGGTTTATTTTGGGCTTTACACAATGCAGCTGTGTTTAGCAAACATTTCCCAGTAAGTACATATAATAAGATACATATCGTGTAAAGGCTATATTATAGATATTACTTTGTTATTCTTTAGCACTCACATACCTTGGTACTGTTGCCTACCATGTTCATGTGTTATGATGTTCAGTTCCATGATGTTTTATGGAATTTCAGTTTAAATTATTATTTTATAAACTCTTTATATTTATATTTAAATGTAATAATTTCACATAAAAGATGATGCATCCATTTATAAATATTGATAAAAAGATGCCCTTGGAAATCAGTTAAAGGTGGCAAGTTTCAGCCCGTAATGGAAAAGTTAATGTATGTCATTAATCAGAATGTGGTTCTAAATTTATATAAATTTATTATATTAATGCTTTTCCATATTGTCGGCATTTAGCAAACACATTTTTAACAAGTCTTTGAATATGACTGATATAAACTGATAGCGTGTGATGGTGTCTCTGTCAATGGAAAGGATTTTTATATTAAATATTATATATAATAAATCTAAATTTCATTGCCAAAATTATGCATTTGTTAATATACTATCTTTTAATATGAAATATTGCAATCATATAAGCCTATATCAGCTTTGTAATGTATCTGCCATCGGCCAGTCGGCCACCCTGCTAGATATTGGCATCGGCTATGTGAAAAAAAATCCATATCGGTTGACCTCTAATTTTATTTATAAAAGTAACATTTAAAATAATTAAACATTTATACTTACAGTACATTTACACTAAAGGCCCTGATATACTCACAGCTAAGTTAGTTTTTCGCTAAACGAAGGTGGTAAAAAGAAGTTTGTGACCACATTATTAATATATTCATTGTTAGAGAACATCCCAACGCCGCCCACACTGCAGAGCGAATATCAATCCTTACAGGTACCTTCTTAAAAGCCCTTGGTAGTTAGCATAACTCTTCTAAAAACACTATTTTCCTGCCCAGTACAAACGGATGCCTGTAGATATTTCCAAAATGATCCCAGCCTTAAGTTAAATAAAAGAAAAAGGCCATCACTACTAAAAAAAAAAAAAAAAAAAAAATCCACTTCTATACATTTGTCCCCAAAACAGATGTTTTGTTTCCTCTAGAGTTGCACCGTTATTATTATTATTAAAATGTTAGCCAAATTGTGCAGCTCTACAGACAAGTAGGCCTACAGCAAACCTGTAATGGTTTTTTTTATTATTATTATTTTTTTTTTTATCACATTTTAACTAACAATCGGAAACTTTTATCATAATTTTTTTTTGTACTTTTTTTATGAAATTAAAGTGATAATTTGGGTTGAGGTTATGGAAACTACAGTACATTTAGGTAAATACATAATACTAACATGAACTAACATGAAAAAAAAAAACATGGATCCTGTTCCTGAAGAAGAATGAGAATCACAACTGCATGCAAATCCTTCCTGTCTAACACACAATGTACCAGTTAGCCTATGTAATTTATTTGTACTTTTTGGTAATTTCATGACTTAAATCAACATAATGCCCCTAATTTCATTTGCTTTTTATATAAAGTGAAGTGATATACAGCTTGTGCCGCACGATGTATAGTTTTAGCATCGATATTGCATTGTGTGCCTCGTAAAAACAGCCGGTTATGTGTTGTATTTATCTACACTTGTAATTGGCTCTATGCACAGCTGCACTACTTCCTGAACTTCAGCCAGCTCCTTGTTTCCTGTCTGCCATTATCGGACAAATTGATTAATTCAGGTGTGCCTGACTTCAGTAGTTACTGCAACAATAATCAGACACACCTGAATTAATCAAGTTTGTCCAATAATGGCAGACAGGAAACAAGGAGCTGGCTGATGTTCAGGAAGTAGTGCAGCTGTGCATAAAGCCAATTTATTTATGATTTAGACAATAAAAATAATAAAGATGGTCTCTTTTTTAAAATTGTATTTCCTCCCCCAAGCTAGTTGACTCAGAGTCACGTATTCTGATACTGAGATAAATGACTGATGAAGTGTCTGAGTGCTTTGGCAAAATGAGTTGGGGTTTTTTCACTAGAGACGACAAAAGAAGAATGCTTAAGATGCATTAAGATGACAAATTGCATACCCAGCAGTATTGTGTCAAAAAGGTTTAGTTAACAAAACCACATCAAATGTGCTGTTTTTGGCAGTGCAATCCTAATTAAAAGGAGTGGATTTTCACTTTAAGCTTGAGTTTGTAAAAGCCCTGTTTTTTTCTTTCTTTCTGTAGTCAGTGTTCTCGGCTGTGATGTCTGCCAAGGCCATTTCTGAGCAGACGGGAAAAGAGTTCCTGTATAAATACATCTGCACCACGGCAGCTGTCCAAAATCGCTTCCGCTGCGCCACCTTCACTGCAGACACCGTGTGGGACCGGCTTGTACAGGACCACCCATGGCTGCTAACAGAAGTGAGTATAGGCCCTATGTCTTGGTTTTCGGGTCCGTAATATTGCTTCGTTTTCAGTGTAATATATTTGTCTATCCCTCCGTGCAGAGACTGGTTGTGAAACCAGATCAGCTGATCAAACGCAGGGGGAAGCTGGGATTGGTGGCAGTTGACCTGAACCTCGCGGGTGTCCAGGAATGGCTGAAATCACATATGATGACAGAAATCACAGTAGGCCTTTTAAAATGTTTGTATTTGTGTCCAACTGGAGTAACTGCTTTTCACTCAAGTTTATCTATCTATCTATCTATCTATCTATCTATCTATCTATCTATCTATCTATCTATCTATCTATCTATCTATCTATCTATCTATCTATCTATCTATCTATCTATCTATCTATCTATCTATCTATCTATCCATCTATCCATCCATCCATCCATCCATCCATCCATCCATCCATCCATCCATCCATCCATCCATCCATCCATCCATCCATCCAACCACCCACCCACCCACCCACCCACCCACCCACTGAGCTGAAGTAATTATTGAATACAGTGTTTTTGAGAATCGATACAGCATCGCCAACACGTGTATTCTGACTCCCCTACTTATTACAATAAACGAAATATTTTAATGGTGGCAGACCAAGTAGCTTAACACAAGAGGTAACGCAAATGCAAAGAGATGAAATAAAACATCATCATGTTTTAAAGGAGAGTGACTTGATTTAATTATGGGAATAATGGATGATGGACACAGAACGGCAACAAAACTCTGAGACATGAACAATTACACACCCACCACAGCTGTAGAGTGCCCTGTGCAAACTCACAATACCGGTTACATGCCTCAGTTTAAATAGATTTTGTGTGGGGGGGATGGGGTGTTTGGGTTTAAGGATGTTTAAATAACTATAAAAGAATGTTCACCATTTCAAAAAAATGTATTTTGCTTATACATCTCAGATGCTTCAGTTTGTTTTATATTGTATTGTATTATAAAACCTGGTAAATAATTTATCTCACAAAGGGGAATTTATGAGCAATAAGTCAACATTTAATTTGTCTGCTTTTATGCTGTCTATCAATAATTGACCATGCAAAAACACATGATGGTTGTCCCAAATCATCTCCGTGTAACTGCTTAATTTTTTTTTCATATTTTATTTATATTATATTATATTTAGTGCTCTCAATCATTAAACAAATTAACTTATTAATCGCATATTTTTCTGTAATTAATCGTGATTAATCACACCTTAAAGTTTTTGATATATTTTTATGTTTTAATAATTTCACATTTAATCTCTAAAATAATGTAGAAACAACATAAAGACAGTATATTTTAAATATTTGTTAAATGGTGTCTTTTTACTAAGCACTATGAATGAAGGCCAGTAACTGATACCAGTACTGATGTGTCTAATATGGATTTTTTTTTCCTCAACTTTATTCATTAAAGCTGCAGTCCGGTGTTTTTCCTCTTTGTCGCCATCTCTGTTCGAAATCTGTATTTGCAGTCATTCGCGCAATTATCAACTTTACGAGTTGTCCTTTAACACCCTCGACACAGCACAGCGTGGATGAACACAATGTTTGAGGAGAGTGTGCGGCTGTCATTCACTGCGCTGGTGTGGATACTGGCATTCAGAATCACAGATTATTCTTTTTGGAAGTATAACCAATATAATAATTTTCACAGGAAAATGTCATCTGAACTAGTAAGTAACATCCACATTTGTTCTGGTTCTGACATTGCAGTAAATCACTCTTATTAAATATAACCATCACGTATAAGGTATCATATCACGCAAAACCGTCCAAATTATACTTCGTCCTCAAATTGTTAATGTTAACAACGTTAGCATTGCGTGACTACATGTAATGTCCTTCCGATATGTACAGTATCCTTGTTTTTCGCATGGGTCTGGTTGCAGTTTCTTTTTTTCTGTAGTCACTCCGAAGTCTGAACGAAGTCTTTCGCATTTTACTGCGGGTGAATCTGTTGTCACTGTTGATTGTCGTTTGAACCTTTCTGGATCTGCCATCAAATTGATAGGTTTAATAACATCAAGTGCTGTGAGAAAAGGCTATAAATCTCCACCTCCAACATCCTCACACGCAATATAGCTTATACTAGCCGAGACTCCTTTTTTATGTGTTCAGATGTGACGTAATGATGCAAAGACATACTCAAATTTCCTGCGAAAATCCACCAGTACCACTGGAATTAAAAACATTATTACAAACTTACCGCTTTGAATTGAGCTAAGGCAAGCTGAGAGTTTTTAACACTGGCTGCTTATGTATTTTCTCAAATATGTATTTTGGATCATTTTTAACCCCAAAAACAAACTACGGACTGCAGCTTTAATTATAGCCATTTAACATATTGAATTTAACATAAAATGTTCAAACAAATTCTTTATTTAAAGTCACTGGACCACATACAGTAATAAAGACTTTGTTTGAACATTTTATTACCTGGATGTTTTAGACATCATAAATCTACATAGACAATTGGCTTTAAAAAAATATCAACATTTACTTTAAGTGAACTTAAAGGTGCAGTTGGACATCTGGGACATTTATTTATTATGTCTGCACGAAGAGCCTGCGCAGTGGTATGCAAACACACATTGACCGACAGCGAACACACGCTATAGGACCTTCTAAACAAGGACCCAAGGTCTAACTATGACCAAGGAGCAGGACCGGAGCACAGACTTTAAGCAAATTTATTGATATAAAATGACTAACGTTTCGACGCCCATGCGTCTTCTTCAGAGTCAGAAGAAGGACTATAGGACCGCTATAGGACCGTTCGGATCGAACACAACTATTAAACAAACATTCTATGGTCGTGTGCCTTCCACAGAAGACTTATTTATAAAAATACATTTAGACCGCTTAAAGGAGCATTTCACCCATTTCAACGTTAATCTTTATTGAAAGTGGCTCATATATGTTGTCGAAATGTAAAAGAGTTTTTTAAATTTGGTGCCCTCTTGACCGAGAAAAGACGAGAAAGAAATAAACTCAAGGGCGCATTTGTATGTAAGACAAGAACTCCCACAATGCACCACATTGCACAACTCCCACTAATCCAGAACAGCGCAAACATCAGAGAAATCAGGAAATGTGGAGACTTTCAACCAGCATAACAAAAAATGTTTCTGCAGAGATTCAGCTACGGCACCTTTAAAACAATCTTCACATGAACCCATTGTAATAAATGTCACATTTAGCTGTGTCTTTAACATATCAGGGGTTTATTTTCCAGACGGGACAGAGATTTTTACCTGCCCTTTTAAAATGCACTGCATTTTTTTATGTTGTTTTTGACACATGCAACCTTGTAAATAGTGTTTTAAGATTTTCAGGTAGGTCTAACTGGTAGGAACAAAAATTGAATAAAGTTATCAAACACTTCACAGTCTTCACTGCTTGAATGATAAATGAAATCTAGATTCATCCTTTATTAAAGCTACAAACATTATTCAGTCAAGAGCAGTGTGCAGGTGGCATTCGTCTCGCGCCGTTCTCTCACGGCTCTCGCCCCGCCCTGCTTACCATAATGAATCTAATGGGGTTTTCACACTGAACATGAATTTAATTATTTGCGTGAGTAGATTACATAAAAGTCAATGCAAAGATGAGAATAGAGACGCATCATTCGCACCGGACATCGCGAATAACGCGAATTGGGCAATGCGTTTGCCGCAAACTTCTTCTGCGCAATTTTAAACATTTGAACTTGAGCGGAAGATTCAAGTGTCTAACTAGACACAATAGACGCGTATTTGACGCTTTATTCGCGTTCTTTATGAACACACCATAAGGACTTGTTGCAGTTAGGTGGTATTAAATTTAGTTTCAAGAAACCTGCATAAAACCAATAATCATGAAGTTTAATAATTTGACATTTGATCGAAAGTGTTTTTTCTCCCTGTTCCTCAGGTTGGGAAGGCGAAAGGGATTTTGAAGAACTTCCTTATTGAGCCGTTTGTGGCTCACAATAAGGTATTACAAATTCAGTGCAATTTTATCTTGATCAATATCTTTTTTGTTTAATATTTCGAATGCTAAATACTTTAAATGTTGTTCGTTCGAGCCATCTATGAGCATCCAGACATCAGCATTTTAATGATGACATTTGAGGACAGTCATGTTACTGCTACAAGTCACTGTAATTTTCTATATGACTTTTAAACCAAGTCCTATGTGAAAGTTTTGTTTCTGCTTTTAAAAATAATGTATTCAGTAAATGTAAATGAATGGCATTTAATATTTTGGCTTTGGTCTTCAATTATATATCTTCCTTTAGAAAAAGTATTTACAAAATCATACATTTCAACCTGGGATTGATTTAATGTTTCTTTATTTATTTGAGCGTTTAATTGTTCTCTTTGACAGGAAGAGGAGTTTTATGTGTGTATATATGCAAGCCGGGAAGGGAGTCAAGTTCTGTTCCATCATGAGGGTGGGGTGGATGTTGGAGACGTGGACACAAAAGCCCAAAAACTATCAGTGAGAATAGATGACAAGCTCACGGAGGAAATGGTTACACAGCAGTTACTTGTACATGTTACTGATGAGAAGAAAGAGTAAGTATGCTAATCAGTTTGAAATGTATTAGGGCTGTCAAACGATTAATCGCGATTAATCACATTCAAAATAAAAGTTTGTGTTTATGTAATATATGTGCGTGTAATGTGTATAATTATTTTGTATATATAAATAGACACACATGCATGTATATATTTAAGAAAAATCTGAAAGTATATACTTTATATATATTTATACATAATTAATATTATGTATAAAAATAAATATTTGATATATTTAGAACACATTTTTCTTAAATATATACATGCATGTGTGCGTATTTATATATACAAAATAATTATACACACTACGCCCACATATATTGCGTAAACACAAACTTTTATTTTGAATGCGATTAATCGCGATTAATCGTTTGACAGCCCTAAAATGTATCAGTTTCTGAATATTCATGCGGGATGAATGGGTTTTATTTCACATTTTTTAGTTTTAAGGTCAATGCTAGTGTACGTCTAAACAAATTGCAGACACTCATTTCTATGTCTTTTATTCCTGGAAAAGTCACTGAGATGATGATCTTTTTCTTCGCGTTTATTTTTTAGCTCAATCTCTTTTTCTTTCCAAACATAACATACATTTTTAAAAAATATTTTTTTTAACATTATGCAGAAGTTTAAAATGTGTTTATTTTTTGTTTTGTTTTGTTGTATGTTTTTTGCAGAGTTCTTGCAAGCTTCATAGTGGGTCTCTTCAATTTGTATGAGGATCTTTACTTCACATATCTGGAGATCAATCCACTTGGTACGTGCTTTCTTTTTGTCTTAGTTTCCTGTTTTTTGAGTTAATGATGTTTAAGGCAAGCATGACTGCTAATATTTACTCATACTTAAAGTTCTAATTAATATGTGATGTGGGATTTTGAGTCTACTCACTGACCATGTGATACATATTACACAATTACTTGTTTAGTTTTTTGGCATGATTATTTTCGTAGTAACCCATCTCTTAATGGCATGTAAACGTGACAAATATAGTCGGTCACTTTGAGTCAGTCAGCCGCTTCCTGATGGTTCTTGTCCACAGTAAAGGCCCCAATATACTTCAAGTGAAATCGAAGAATGAACTGATGTGCATCATTTCACATATAATGAGGCCAAAACAAACTTTGTTTGGAATTTGTTTTGGGAGTTTGAAAGTTCAAGTTCAGAGCTCTGTTTGCTAAACACCTTAGTACTAGCATCAGTGTTGGGGAAAGTTACTTTTAAAAGTAATGCATTACAATATTTAGTTACTTCCCAAAAAAGTAACTAATTGCGTTACTTAGTTACTTTTTATGGAAAGTAATGCGTTACGTTACTTTTGAGTTACTTTTGAGTTACTTTTGCGTTTCTTTTTTTTACCTGGCTGAGGCTTGATCTCTCTCAGGTCTTACATGTGTTTTTCGACAGAGAAGTTATTGTACAAGTGTTTAAAGCAGTAATATATTCAACAACAGCCTATATAAGCACCTTAATTCTTTTAAAAACACATATACAGTATATTGAATAATAATAATAATATAGAATAGTATTATATTCGGAGACTTTAATGTTCTTTTAAAAACACATATATATTGAATAATAATATTATATTCGGATAACTTCCTGATCCCAGAGCTAGGCATGCTATATAAAATATCAATAAACATTACAGATTATGGAAAGTAATGTGTTTTTTACTTTTGTACTTTTTGTGTGGGTAGACTATATAAAGTGAATTCACTATCCATTGTAATAGTGAATTAAGCTTGGGCTTACCCTGCTCAATGTGCAATACTCAACCAACACATTTTCACACCTTCAAAAGGAAGTAAACAGTGAGTAAATGATGAAAATGCCATTTACATTCATTTATAATAAAACAATCTTCCTGATTATATTTGTCTAAAGATAATGAACAGCTACCAGCTGAACAACTTAACTTCTACGTACAGTAGGCACTCTGATTCCATGCATGTATTCCATTTATTATTCATATTACACACAAACACAAGTAGATAAGACCTGTTTAGTTCAAAAGATCCCTCGTTATGGAAAAGCGCAGATCATAAGTGATGATACGAGCAGCGTGAGCGCGGCCAGATCTGCCTCACGCGCGCGCCAAGTATGCATAGCCTACTATTGCGACTCCCCCTGCCTTCACGTTACCCGTACTATGAATGCTTCGACCTCGTCTAACATAGATAATAGACAAAGTCTCCACCACAATACTGTCGGGGAGTGGATTCGGCGATTCAACAAGGGTTGGAGGTAAAACCTGACTTTTCAAATGAGCGTGAACGTGAACTGCGCGTGCTGCTCGTTCATTCCTGACAGAGTGAGCGCCGCTCTCGTTCGCGTTCATTGCATGAAAAGTGCGTTCGGCGAAAATATGACTAGTTCAGTGAACGTCGTTCATTGAACGCGTTCATCTTAATAAGAGGTCACTATTTCATCTGGGTTTTATTTTCAAAGTAACGATTATAGGTCAGGAAAAGTAACTCACATTACTTTTATTAAAAAGTAACTCAAATATTAATGTGTAAATTTATAAAGTAATGCATTACTTTACTCGTTACTCAGAAAAGTAATATTATTACGTAACGCACGTTACTTGTAACGCGTTACCCCCAACACTGACTAGCATTTGTAATAGGTAGATGTGCGCATAGGTTCCGCTGCCTCTCATATCAAAATCTTTTCTGGTAAATTAGTTCTGTTGTGCCTGTGAAAGTTAGACGTACGGAGGTTAAAAACATGTACGCTCTGAAGAGCTGCTTTATAGTTGAAGTAGTAGAGATCGAGACACTGAAACTGTTTTTCATGTTTAATACAGAAAAGTTGCTTGATTTTTAGCAATGTGTGTTATATGGTCAGCAGCCATATCACCCTGTAGCCCAAGACTGGTTGCCCACTGAAGCTAAGCGGGGCTGAGCCTGGTTAGTACGTGGATGGGAGACCTTCTGAGAAGGCCAGGTTGCTGCTGGAAGAGGTGTTAGAGAGGCCAGCAGGGGGTGCTCACCCTGTGGTCTGTGTGGGTCCTAATGCCCCAGTATAGTAATGGGGATACTATACTGTCAAAGAGCACCGTCTTTCGGATGAGACGTTAAACCGAGGTCCTGACTCTCTGTGGTCATTAAAAATCCCAGGATGTCTTTCGAAAGAGTAGGTGTGTAACCCCGGCATCCTGGCCAAATTTGCCCAGTGGCCTCTGTCCATCATGGCCTCCTAATCATCCCCATATATACCAATTGGCTTCATCACTGTCTCCTCTCCACCAGTAAGCTGGTGTGTGGTGAGCGTTCTGGCGCAATATGGCTGCCGTCGCATCATCCAGGTGGATGCTGCACACTGGTGGTGGTTGAGGAGACTCCCCCCTCCCATGTAAAGCGCTTTGAGTGCCGAGAAAAGCGCTATATAAATGTATTATAATTATTATTATATAAAGTGCTAAATGTGATGCTTTTTTAAGCTTTTTTTAAAAAAGCTTGCTGTTTTCTCAATTTTGTTGTGTGTATTTGGTTTGCTATTGAGAGGAAAGTGTTTAGCACATATTTACACATTCATCTAAAATTCACTTTCAGAAGAGTAGATGGCGTTGGATGTTCAATAACAGTACACGTCACATATTTCGTACTTTGTTTTACCCCCTAAAGGATTAGTTCACTTTAAAAAACTTTTGCTGATAATTTACTCACCCCCATGTCACCCTAGATATCCATGTTTTTTTTTTATCTTCAGTTGAAAAGAAATGAAGGTTTTTGATGAAAACATTCCAGCATTTTTTTTTCCATATAATGCACTTTACTGGTGACCAAACGGTTCAAGGTCCAAAAGACAGTTTCAGTGCAAACTGCAAACTGTTCAAAGGGCTTTAAACGATACCAGACGATGAATAAGGGTCTTATCAAATGAAACGATCCCTCATTTAATAAATAAATAACAAAGTTTAAGTTTTATAAGCTCAAATGGTCGTCTTGCTCTGTTCTGTGATGCGCTTTCGTGACTCTCCTGTTCGAACTCGTTCATCAAAATGAACAAATCTTTTTCTGAGTCAATTTGCTCATTTAGTTCATTGAATGAACCAAATGACACGAAAAAGATTTGTTCATTGATTTGCGTATGATTTCGGGCATTTTTCGGCGATCTCACAAAACCGGTGTCGGTGAAAATGGGGCCTAAAATTGTTCAGTATGGACTCGACATAATACGTACATGACACGGCGGGAGGGTGACGGCAATACGCAAATTTAGTTACACTTCTGCTAGTTGATGAGATGTCTTATCCCATGTCAATTGGCCATTAATATTACAGATGTCCTGTGGTAAAAATTACATTACTCCATCTACACTTGTAAAGGTAATCCCATCTGAATAGGGCTAAAGGCTGGGTTTTATAGGCTGCTTATCGTAATTAATTACATTACCAGAAAAATGTTTACCTTTAACATATACCTCGTGCTTGCGTGCGGCACAATCATCTTTTCTTATAGAGAATAGGCCTAGTGTACTACAGTACAGTACAAAACCTTATGCAAAAACCTTTGCATCAGTGGAAAACATCATGCTACACAATCCTTCAGAGAACTTGTGACTTGTGTCATGTGCATAATTGGAAAACATATGCTACACATTCCAAAATGATCTCCTCTCAGTGTGTCTGCCGGATCCTGACACACATTTTATGTTCACTATAACTCTTGTGCTTAAACTTCACAAAGACATCTGATTATGAATACTAAAGAAATAATAATACTGATATATAATATTAAATAATACAATTTTAGTATTCACCGGTATTAAGTAATACTGTTTATCACAGCAATTAATACGCACAATATTGTTACTGTGGCCACACAAAATACTGTGAATAATTCTAAAACATTTTTTTTTTTCATTTCTCTGAACCTACAGTAGCTTAATTTCCATAAACGATTCAGGATTCAGAGAGCTCTAACACAGGAGTGCCCAATCTTGCTCCTGCCGATTGACTGTCCTGCATAGTTCAACCAATTAAGATCTTCCGGACCACTTGAAAATTAAAGGCAGGATGTGTTTAATTAGGATTGGAGATGAACTGTGCCGGACAGTCTATTGGGCACCCCTGCTCTAACGCAACCCTTATGGGCTGTTTAACAAAACAAAGCCTTCAATGAAAACAAAACTTACAATGAGAAGTATGTCTGAAGGAGAACCGCTTACAATTATAGTGGTTAATGAAAGTGCATTATTAAATTTAATTTTTTTTTTTTTTGCGTATTATTGGTACATGTGAGGTACATGTGCGCTGCCAGAACAAATGCAGACCATGTGAGATTGAGGAAACAAATGCACACATTAAATTAAGATAAAATAAGAAGTTCACAAGATAACACGTCAGCAGCGTCATTGCGGAATCGTGAACGAGCAATGACAACAGAACCGGAAGAGAATACAATGCTTTAATTACAATAAATGTATTTATTTTACACCATCCAGTGTTTTTGTTGTAGTCTTTACCTTCCCTAAAAGGAATAAATCTTATAAACTGGTACTGAATGAAAAAGAAAACTAAGAGAAGCTGGTACTAAAATACACAAACAGGATGGTAATGACAGAATGCCAATCATATGTTATTTTCTGTGTCCATATATGCAGTGGTCACTAAGGACGGCGTGTACGTATTGGATATGGCAGCTAAAATCGATGCTGCTGCCGACTACATCTGCAAGCCCAAGTGGGGTGATGTGGAGTTTCCTCCTCCGTTTGGCAGAGAAGCTTATCCTGAGGTAAGAGCGGACAAAGGTCATGCCATTGCACACAATTATTCTGTGGCTCATATTTTCTGTGTGTTTTTATGTGTGTACAGGAAGCGTACATAGCAGATCTTGATGCTAAGAGTGGCGCCAGTCTGAAACTCACCCTGCTGAACCCCAGAGGACGCATTTGGACCATGGTGGCTGGTGGCGGTGCATCGGTGGTTTACAGGTGGGGCTCCCAAAATCCTGTGCCCGGTTGCATAAAGCACCATTAAACCCTTAAGAATCAACCCTTAACCCTTGTCTACAGGGATAGTTCACACAATAATAAAATTATATGATTGTGTGTTCAGTTGATGTAGATACTAATGACTTCTTCAGGTTCTAGCTATTAAATAAGTTAATAAGTTCCTCCTGGTTCAGTACAACGTTTTTAAAAGAGGTCTGCATGTTCTTTGTGTGTTTTATAATATTTAACTGAAGCTTTGTAATAAACTGGGCTGCCTGTGTGATCATTGTGGGTAATGCTTCACAATAAGGTTTCATTTTTTCAACGTTTCTTTCAATAACATACTACTTTAGTATGTTATAATATTTGTTTAATGTTCATTTCAACATTTAATAATACATATTTTAAATCAAATAATGAATCTGTTATGCACAGTGAACATGAACCATTTTTTATAAACTAACATTGCGTATTGTTAGTTCCGGTTATCTCAGATAACATAACAGTTGAGACTTTCTAAATTGTTACCCTGGTTTGTTTAGTGACACCATCTGTGATCTGGGTGGAGTAGATGAGCTGGCCAACTATGGGGAATACTCTGGAGCTCCCAGTGAGCAGCAGACGTACGACTACGCCAAGACCATTCTCTCTCTAATGACCCAAGAGAAACACCCAGATGGTGAGCTTGTGTGTGTGACAGAAGAATAGCGTGCTTTTTAGGGCACTCCCCATCAAATTGAAACATAGGAATTTGAATAAATTTTGAAATTCAGTTTTCAAACTCCATTTGTCCCACCCCAATCTTACCTTACAGGAAAGGTGTTGATCATTGGTGGCAGTATTGCTAACTTCACTAATGTAGCAGCTACGTTTAAGGTATGGCGACTTCTCTGTCTTGGTATTCAGCATTATTAGATCATGTCATGTTGCTCTTTTTATAATGTTTTATCACATTTCCTGACACTCATCAGGGCATTGTGAGGGCTATCAAAGACTACCAGGGGCCTTTAAAGGAAAACGAGGTTACCATCTTTGTCCGACGTGGAGGTCCAAACTACCAGGAAGGGCTGAGAGTGATGGAGGAAGTAGGTAAGTGTTTTTGTTTTTTTTTTTTGGAAGAAAAGCTCACCAAGGATGCTGTTTACACCTAGTATTAACATTAAAGGATTAGTTCATCTCAAAATGTAAATTTCCTGATAATTTACTCTCCCCAATGCCATCCAAGATGTTCATGTCTTTCTACCTTCAGTGGAAAATAAACATATTTTTTGAAGCAAGCATTTCAGGATTTTTCTCCACAGAATGGACTTCAACGGTAACCAAATTGTTGAAATATAAATCGATGCAGTTTTAAAGGGTGAGGAAGTGCTTCTAAGGTCTCTGCACGATCCCAACTGAGGAATAGGATCTTATATAGTGAAACGATCGGTCATTTTCTCCCATTGTTTACAAGCATGGAGAAGGAGGATCGTTGTATGTTAACCCTAAAACCGTATTCTGGACAAATGTGGGCAAAATAGTTTTGATTTATTTTTTAAAAATACTTCCCTTGATCTGAGCGGTACAAGACTTGGCATCTTTACGTAAGTTTGCCTTCTGAACACACACATTTTTTTTTTTTTGACTCAATTCTACAATGTTAAGTGGGTGAAAAAAAAACTCCTTAATCTTGTATTTGGGTCAAAAATGGGCACCCATAGAAATGAATGGGAAAAACTGTAATTTAGAGCATTCTAAAATAAGCCAAAATAAGACACCAGGTGACAGCAAAGTCACTTCATCTTTAGGTTTTAGCTCTACAAACTTATTGGAATGATATTTTAATGTAGTTAAAATAATTTAAAAAAATAAATATACATAGTAATTAATTTAGATAGAAGTAATTTACATAGAAAATATGGTACTTTTTGAAGTAAATAAATTCAAAAATACCCCCAAAATAAAACAAATCACAATAAATGGATAGACAAAACTTTATCGAAGACAGTGATATAACATTTATAATAGATAAAAATTAGGATCACACCCGAGTCCCCTGTGCCCACATTTGTCCACAATTACAGGATTAAGGGCTACAAAGTGAATACGGTTTGAGGGTTAAATGACATGTTTATGTCTTTGTGTCAGTTTATTGTTTAATATGATCCTTTCTTGTGTATCCTGGATGTTTAAAACAATGGGGTGATACTTCCACCTACATCCAGCGTGACCTTTCCAACGTGATTGCGTAATGCCTGGCGCGTCGCAGACCAGCACAAGACGAACAATTGTGCTTAAAAAGTATATCAATTTTTATGTTTTTAGAAAATGGCCGATCGTTTCACTAGATAAGACCCTAATCCTCAGTTGGGATCGTGCGTTGCCCCTTTGAAAGGACTTCGAAACTGCATTGATTTGGACGTCAACCATTTGACCATTTACCGTTGAAGTCCATTGTGAGTCCATTTAGTTTTTCGCTTCATTAGTGTTTGTAAGAGGATTTTTTCAGTTTCGCATATGAATGAATTTCGCTAACGTGTTAATAAGATGCTTTTCAATAATTATGGCCAATACAAACCCTCATGCACACACTCAAGGCATGCGTGCTGAAAGCTGTCTGTCAGACAGGATGCAATCCTGAATTCAGTTCACTTTCATGGATTCTTGTGCTTGAATGGTCAAATACACAATTATCTCAAAATGCCCATTATGTGGAATTTCACTTTTTCAAGAGGTCAATCGGACCTTTAAATCCTCTTTTGGTCAAACGTCATTTCACAATACTGTATGTAATCGCAGTTCAAATTGGAACTTGACAAAATGTCCATGTGTTCACATGCGTGTGAATAGAAGTCATTAAACACCATGCACAAGTAATCTCCTATTTCTCTTCTGGTTCCCTTTTCGTTGCAACAGGAAAGACTACTGGTATTCCCATCCACGTTTTCGGCACAGAGACTCACATGACTGCTATTGTTGGCATGGCGTTGGGTCATCGGTCAATTCCCAATCAGCCTCCAGCGGCAGCGCACACTGCCAATTTCCTTTTGAACACCAGTCCTAATGCAGCTGTAAGTGTTTTTTTGAAGTTTATCCCTATGGTTGATGTAAGGGATGCACAAACTCAGCGCTTTTTTTTTTCAGCATCGAAGCAATTAATTTACAGTTGTCAGTTTGTGGTGACATGAGCGAAAGCGGCCGTTGGTGAACTTATAAATGAGCAGCGATGCGATGCAGTGAATACCGAAAGGATAGTAGACACACGTCAGAAAATGCCCTGTGATTCATACACTAAGTGTTCATTTAATTCATGTATGTGTGAATATTGTAATACAATCATAATTTGTGTCATTGGATTAGAATACAGTTCAAATTCATACATATTACAACTATTATGAGTAATAACGTTGCATTATGGGCTGGGCTTGAAACAGAAAAAACACAGCCGGTTCACTCCAAACAAAATCAATGTTCTAACGTTTCTGTTCTTGCCTTCCTTCTGTGACATTACCTTTCCAAAAGTTGATAAAAAAATCTGTTTTGTTTGTTTATTTTGGCTATACTTTATACAAGAGCTTGAACGGAATTTTGTACTTAAGAACTTGTGACTAAACCTCGTAACTCCGTGGATCCGCCGCAAAAACCTCATACAGTAGCTTCACACACAGCTTTTTGTTTTTGTTCCTTGAACCCTGAATATGGTATTAAATTCTAGATGGTAGTGGCCCATAAACCCTTCCAGAAGTTAGTTTTTTCTTTTGTTCTTTCTTTCAGACACCAGCAAGAACCAGAAACCCTTCGTTCTCTGAACTCAAATTGAGCAATAGTGTCACAGATGGCATGACCACAGCAGGTGCTCCACCAGGTATTTGGAGCTCAGTTGATGTTTAAAACAACAGCAACTTTTAAAGATAACTTTAGTAGAACTGTAACAAGCTAATTTGCATTGATTTAACTGTAGCTCAACTTAAAGGTGCGCTAAGTAACTTTTTGTGTTTTGTTTAACTGAACTTTATGCCGATGCCAATCAGGATGCAGCTTCACTTGAAATTTAAGATTTGCCAGCATCTTGTAATTTGGTATACCTCTAAATAACATGAACAAGTTTAAAATGTTTAAAAAAAAACATATTAGGCATATCATCTTCCAAGTGGTCTTCCAGCTTCTCCAAAAAGGTACAGTGCATGTCACAGTGCAAAAAAACACTTGAGCTGGCCACCACAAACCAGTTACCCCTGTGGTAACTTTTCTGAAAATCAAGATCAAGCAGGAAATTACTCTTAAGATGTTTGTTTTCTCTGAGCTCAACTGGATTTCTTTTACATTTTTGCACTTGCCTTAGACATAGGCCTGAACATTTGAATTTATATTTATTTTCAAATATATATTTATTTGATGTTCATTTTTGTTTATTAATACAAAAGTTCAGTTATTTACTTAAATGATAAATGTTCTTTTAAAAGTTACACTAAAAAAATTACTATAAAATTTATAGTAACTTACTGGCAATTTCGGTTGCCAGCAAGACTGTAAATATACAAGAGTACCGTAAATCATTAACGACAGTGTACTGCTGTGTACATATACTGTAAATATAGCCTTTTTTCTTTCTTTTTTAAATTTGTTTCTATAAATATGGAACTGAAATAAAAAAAATTCAATTAATGGGAAAATACGGTAACAATGTAACTAACAAAAACAAAATCTTATTTTAATATGTACAATATCATATTTTATTGTAAAATTTACAGCAATTATATTCATGCTCCCATAATTCATAGCATAAAATACAGTAATACTGTAAATTGCAAGAAATCGTAAATAATTGTCAAATTCTTCTGTAAAATTCACAGCAATTGTTTCCGGTGAACTGTGATTAGTTTAAAAAGCCAATGTTGTGCTTTAGATTTACATTTAGAAGTGTACATGCTGCCATCTTTAAGCTGCAGTCCGGTGTTTTTACTCTTTGTCGCCATCTCAGTTCGAAATCTGTAATTGCAGTCATTCGCGGAATTATCAACTTTACGTGAGTTGTGCCTCGATCCCTCGACACGGCACAGCGAAGATTAATCCAATGTTTGAGGAGAGTGTGGCCGGTGTGGATCCTGTCATCGCAAACACAGATTATTCTTTTTGGAAGTATAACCAACATAATAATTTTCACGGGAATATGACATCTGAACAAGTAACTAACATCTACTTTTGTTCTGGCTCTGACCAACTAACGGTAAAAAAAAAATTATTGCAGTAAATTGCACTGATTAAATCGAACAATCGGTTGTCATATCACGTTAAACCGTGCAAATTATACTTTTTTCTCAAATTGGTAATGTTCAACATCAGCATTACATCTCTACTTGTAATGTCCTTCCGATATGTATCCTTGTTTTCGCATGGGTCCGGTTGCAGTCTCTTTTTTTTTGTAGCCACTTCGAAGTCCGAACAAAGTCTTTTGCATTTTACAGTGGGTGAATCTGTTGTCACTGGTGATTATAAATCTCCTCCTCCAACATCCTCACACTCAATGTATTACAAGCTTACCGTTTTGAATCCAGCTAAGGCAAGTAGCTCTGGCTGGTTATGTATTTGCTAAAAAAATATATATTTTGGTTCATTTTTAATCTAAAAAAGCTACGGACTACAGCTTTAAGTAATTTTACCTGGCTCCAAATCTCAGGTGAAAATTGACATGTTGACCCCCCTCTACAGAACAGAATAGTGAATTACTAAACAGTACATCCATGACATTTAATATTTTGGCTTTCTTCTTCATTTCTATAATTTTCACTAGGAAAAAATGATCAAAATCAAAAACTTTAGCCGGGGATCCTTTAGAGTTTGGTGATAAATCGATTCATAGTGCCGGTTTCATTTATTTTCTGAAAAAAAAAAATGACTGGAAGTCTACTTGAACCTGTTCTTTTGCTACACAATGCCATCATGCTTGCACACATGCAGTTGTGTGAATGCTGGGAGATATTAAAATCAGATGCTAAAAATGAATACACACTGTTTACGAGTGCTGTGTGAAACTGATAACATTTTTATTTGTACTGTGAAAAGTTACTTACTGCACCTTTAATTATTTCCCATTTTCTTTGTACATTCTCTTCTTTGTTTTTCTCCCCCTCTGTTTTTTGTCCTGTTAGTAATTGGCTTATTTTAATTTCACTTCCATTCCGTCTCTTTTCTTTCCTTATGCTGTCATGTTTTCTTTCTCTCTTCATCATAATAATTAGTTTCCACTCTTTGCCATTCGTGGTCTGTGATGGTCACATTTAATGCAGCGGTTAAAGGTAAGAGCTCAGGGCTGGTCGAATGTTCAGTGTGTTTCTTATTAGTACATTTTATAAAGGCTAGTTCAGATCCTCTTGATTTGATTGTTCAAGATTGCTAAACAGGGATGTTTGTCACAACTTTGCTCACAGATGTTGGTTTAACAAACACAGTCAAGAGTAGTGTGATTGCTCGGAGCAAAGCGATGATTACTGACTACTTAAAACTAACTGCCTGAAGCGTAAATTTGGTGGTTTTCTCACTGGGCACATTTGCTGCGTTCCAAATCTGTTTGCGAATTTTTTTTTTTTTTTCCAGCGCCACTTACAGTGTTGGGTCTGGTTTTAAACTCACTCGATTGTCAAATTGTTCATTACCTGTACATAACCTGCACTTGTGGTGAACAGGTCTCTGGTTTGATACCGTGGTTCATTTCCTGGTCTGCATGACAGCTTTCACCGTATCAATTCTTCATGCAAACCATGTTCTGTATGAACAAAGTTGCCAGTGTGAATCTTTGAAAGACATCATGTGAGCAGTTTTAGAACAGCTCAGTTTGTACAGTTTTAATAGAAATGTATGCGTATAACTCATGTCATTCCAAACTTTTATGAATAAGACATTCTGAGGAAAGTTGGGGTCTTAACAACTTTGGACTCCAATGACTTGCATTGTATGAAAAAAAGACATTTTTGTTCAGCTCAAATACCACAGGCTATATATTTAAATTAGAGGGACACTCCACTTTTTTTTATAAATAGGCTCATTTTTCAACTCCCCCAGAGTTATATTGGTGCTATGATAGTATCATAGTATCGTATGCAAGCAGTATGTTAAAGGGATACTCCACTTTTTTTGGAAATAGGCTCATTTTTCAACTCCACCAGAGTTAAACAGTTGAGTTTTACCGTTTTTGAATCCATTCACCCGATTTTCTGATATTTAGAAGAATATCAGTAAACAGACAGTTTCTGGTCTCATTGATGTCCATAGTATATTTTTTTCCTACTATGGAAGTCAATGAGACCAGAAACTGTTTGGTTACTGATATTCTTCTAAATATCAGAAAATCGGCTGAATACATTCGAAAACGGTAAAACTCAACTGTTTAACTCTGGGGGAGTTGAAAAATGAGCCTATTTCCAAAAAAAGTGGAGTATCCCTTTAACATACTGCTTGCATACGATACTATGATACTATCATAGCACCAATATAACAGAGCAAATCAATGGTAAAACACTACTAGACCATAGACCAGTCTTGTCTCTCTTGTTAAAATGGCTGTCTGTAATTTGATTGGCTGTCTTAAAGCAATTTCAGTGAAGGTCTATAAGGAAAATATCAGTTATTGCTGAATTTGTCAAAGCTGTAAAATAGTTAATACGGTCATTTCACCTAAAATATATATATATTTTTTTAAATATATTAAAATACATTGAAAGCCTTTTTAAACATAAAATCCCAAATTAATATGTACTATATATTTTTAATCTATATTTCATTAATATATATTTGTTCTTTTGTTTGCTCCCTTACACATGTCTAATTCTCATTTTCCGTGTCCTTTTTTCATGTTTCTTGGAGTCTTTATTGAAGTCAATTGTTTTTTATTTGTTTTTCATTTTCATCTAGACACTTGTAAACAGTGTTGCAGTCTCTGTGCTTGGCAGAACTGAGTGGTCATTTATTTATTTCCATAGTTTTGATTTGTGGAATTAAGTAGCTAAATGACTCGGAGTTGAATTTAAGTGCAATGTTTGTCTCTCTACCCCTTTAGCTAAACCCACGACTCTCTTCAGCAGGCAGACCAAGGCAATTGTGTGGGGCATGCAGACGCGGGCAGTTCAGGGAATGTTGGACTTTGATTACGTGTGTTCACGTGATGAACCCTCTGTTGTCGCAATGGTCTACCCCTTCACGTAAATACATTTAAAAAACATCTTGGGCTGAGTGTTTACAATCAAACTGTCCAATGTAATATTACTTCTATCATGTCGAATACTTGCTTTATTTAGCTCATCATGGCACTGAGGATTGTCAAATTGGATTTGAGGGCATGTTTGTGTGTTTCAGTGGTGACCACAAGCAGAAGTTTTACTGGGGTCATAAGGAGGTCTTACTGCCGGTCTACAAGAATATGGCCGATGCTATGAAGAAACATCCAGACGTTGATGTGCTCATAAATTTTGCCTCCCTTCGTTCGGCTTTCGACAGCACCATGGAAACGTTGCAGTATCCTCAGGTAAAATCCCACATTGACAGCCATGGGTTTTGGTTAGCTGGTAAATACTAAGAAAGGGTTTTTTTTTTCATTACGGTCACTTGAATGCTGTGTGAGTAGCTAATGAGTAGCTATGAGAACGCCTCGCAATATCCCTGAAGCCTGTTCAGAATCACATCAATTTATTCCCAGATTGCTCATTGATGCACATATAAACCAAGCCTAACAATGTTTCTGAGTTTCTGAATTGATTTCCTTTCAATTTATGTGTTTGAATTTGAGTTGGCCACATCCAACATGAATTTTCGATTTGTTAAGCATTAGCTAATGGGGATAATATATTAACTAAAAAGGACTAACACTTTTAAAGCATTATTTAAAGCGTTCTTGCTTTAAATAATAGGTCCTAAACAGGAACAAGACGTGCCGCTGGATCTGAACAAAAACGCGTTGTGGAAACTCATTGGCCTAGTACTTTTTGTCCCGCTCTGCTATTATAGTTTTTCAAGATGGCGGAACTACATGGAAGCCTCCGTGGACCTACCCATCCGATCTATTTAAAGATAATACATTCTTTGTTTACGAGGATAAGTCAGATAATTGGCAGAGGTATCTGTAGACCATTGAGGACATATTTATGAATAAAAATATAGATTTTTACATAATAATGTATGGAGGTCTATGGGGTCCTCAAAGAGCATGCACAGAGAAGTCCAAATTAAACATGATTCAATGACTCGTAAATGTAAGTACACACTGATGGCTTAAGACACAAAACGAGTGGTTTGTGTGAGAAAACGAACAGTATTTATATTGTGAATTATATAGTGAATGATGATGATAAATAGGCTGTGATGTCAAGTTGGCAATGCTAGAACTGATATGTTGTGTGTACTTTGCATGCTTGATGTTAATTCAATTTAATAATTCACATTAGAATATAATTCACATTTAACAGTGTGTGTGTTCACTACTCACTACCCTTAATGTGTGTGCACTAACTTGGAAGGGTTAAATCCAGAGGATAAATTCTCAGTATAGGTTACCATACTTGACCTTCACATTCACTTTCATTAATAAGAGATTAGGATGCTATGTTACTCTTCTGTGTTGTCTTGCTGCAAGTGACAGAAAATCGATACGGAATGACACTTTACTCCAGTTACATTTTCATTAAGGCGCATGCCTGAGGGCCGCTCTGCGCTATCATGTGTCTGGAGAACACTGGTGTGCACTGCAGTGGTTTGCCCTCAAGCCAACTTAAGCTGTCTGAAATCAATATATGTAACATACAGGGATACTTTTAAAAGTGACTTCTTTTTAAAGTATCCATCTATACGACCTTACTTTTAGCATACATTATAATTTAGCTTTATGTAATTTATTAACTCTTTAAGATATTCTTTGTTTGATAGAATATTTGAAATCTTCCATGAGTTTACTGTGAAATTTCAAACTTTCAAATGATTTTTCTAAATGGAAAAGGTACCTTTTAACATTGAACATCATAAGAGGACATTGTGTAAAAAGCGCAATTGAGCTCGAGTTGTTGTGAATGTTTGCACTGATTTGAGTGATTTTGTGTTATTAGATACACACTATAGCTATCATAGCTGAAGGCATTCCTGAAGCTCTGACCCGCAAACTCATCAAATCAGCCGATGAAAAGGGCGTCACTATCATTGGACCTGCAACTGTGAGTATTTCAAAAAGTATTTGTATAGCTGTATGTTTAATATGTTTATAGCTGAATACCAACATTAGAATACATCTCCGAAAGCCTGTTGAAAAACATGTCTGTGCCATATTTCATCCCAAAATCAAATGAAAAATAAGATAAAAAAAAAAAATACGTGCTAATAATTTGCCTAAGAAGATCTGTCATTTGTGTTTTACTCTTGAAAGTTCTGATTGGGGTTTGAACATGACATAGCCTATAGCTCTATACATCCAACTGGTTGATCAGACAATACTCTGATTAGTTGATTTATAAACTGGTAGAATTGCGCATTTTTACCCGTATTGCAGTAACAGGCAGATCAACACTGACAATAATGAGAGTAACAAACAAATTCAAAAGTTATTATTTTTATTAGCACATATTTTTTTCTACGGCTCTTTGTTACTGTGTTTACCCTGGTAAAAACGCACGTGTGTTTGTTTGTGTCCTGACTGAGTTTCACTGGTTGAATAGTTGGTCATGGCCAAAGCCAGTTAAAGTACTTATTGCAGGCATTTGCTAATAGTTGTTAGAAGAAGCATTAGAACAACAGGAGAGAACAAAAAAATAAATAAATAAATAAAAAGCACTAAAATTAAACTGAGAGGGCACTTATGTGTTGTTGTCCTACTGTTAGTTTTACTGCTTCTATTGTTCTCATTTGTAAGTCGCTTTGGATAAAAGCATCTGCTAAATGAATAAATGTAAATGCAGAAGTCCATACAAACATCCATGGGAGTGTAGTAATGTCTTTCATGGTTCTTAAAATGTTCATTCATTTTCTTTCTGCAAAATATTTGTATTTTTCATGAGATTCTCTCAACGTGTGTGTTTTAGGTTGGCGGTATAAAGCCAGGCTGCTTTAAGATCGGGAACACAGGCGGAATGCTTGACAATATCCTGGCATCAAAGCTGTATAGGCCGGGCAGCGTGGCGTATGTGTCCCGCTCAGGAGGGATGTCCAATGAACTCAACAACATCATTTCACACACTACAGATGGGGTTTATGAGGGAGTTGCTATTGGTGGAGACAGGTGAGAATGTCCTGTCCTTGTGATTCCTGCCCTTATGATAACTAAACGACTGACCGCTCAAATATCAGATTGCTGCTTGAGAAGCATTGTTGCTATCCGCCATTTTGTCCTTCAAGTCCGTCAGACACATACAAAACTCTTTGTCTAACAAATTCCTTTAACTGTGGTTGAATGTTGAAATGAAATCTAGCCGTAATATTGAAATGGCAAGGATCAGACTTGTCATTCATTATGACACTGAGACCTCTTTATTTTAAACCTTCATTTTAGACTTTCTGTACGTTTATTTATTTTACTTATACATGGATTATTTGTTTTTATATGAAAACCTGTTGTATGCTGAAAATTATACAAGATTATTATTGAATTGAATATGCTGCAGACTATAAATAACGTGACATTCAACCGAAGGACATTATTTTAAGAAATGTACAAACAACAAAAAAAACTGTATTATTTACCAATTTTTGCATAATTTGTGCATCCCGTTACACATTTTTCCTGTGTTAATGTCAATATTTATGACTGTTCTTGACACTTCCCTCTGTACTGTACCCTCTAACATCCATCCTGATACAAAAGCTTGTGTTTTCTGATTTTCGCACAATGATAAACTATGATAAACTGTAATAAAGTAATTTTTTCCAAAATTATCAGGTACATCAAGCTGACTCACGTCATTATTTTTTTTGACGGACATACAGTAGATCGGAATAAGCTCTATTAAAGCAGGATTCAGAAAGTACTAATTAATACTTGATTGAGCTAAACAGATCAACAAATAATATGACTTCTATGTTGCTCTTATACTCAGGTTCCCAGGCTCTACATTCATGGACCATGTACTCCGATATCAGGACACTCCAGGAGTCAAGATGATTGTCGTTCTGGGAGAGGTGAGATTATGGGAAAGATTTGAGCGCCTCTAATCATGAATAGATCATATATTCTTCTTATGAAACAAAACATTTTCAGATTTGGACAGAGTGGTATTCATTAAATGCTGAAACTCCTCAGTGGTCTTGGATGGACAGATAAGTTTGCAACATTAAATACCTATGATATTGAAGAGACTCTCATAACACTGGTCTGGAACAGAGATATTTACGACAGTTCCCTAAATATTAGAGTCTCAGAGGCCTGTACATACAGAAACACAGTCACAGAATGTTCATATTTTGTCATTGGAATTATATAGGAGTTTGTATTATTACACTCTCTGACAAATAACTTCTCAACTCATCTCAAAATGTTATACTTTATTAAAAGGGGGCTTTATGAAATGGAAAAAATGACATGCCTTGATATGCACCTCCAAAAACTGTGCATACCTTTCCAAAAGATCAAACTGTTAAAAACGCATAGCTGAAGCTTATTTTTAATGATGTGCCTGAGCATTTGAATGTGATTTTTTTTTTTTGTTCGTCTCATTTCTTAATCATTCTCAACATGTTGACGATTTTTCTTAAATTGAAAGCGACGTCAATGCCAAGTATTGTGTCCTTGGAGGCAATTCTTGTGGTTGCATCAGTTTATTTTAATCTGATGCTGGCTCAAATATTTTTGGCCCTAATACAGCGCTTGGGCTTCTTGAGCATCAAAACACACATGCATGCATGGATGTGGTGCGTAAATCACTGTAGTTTTACTTGAGTAATGCTTCTTAAAAATTAAAGTGCAAATTAGATAAATATTTTTTGATGCAAAAAACTTCATACTTTCTGACATTATAAGCTAACATCTAGAAACCTGAATATCCATTTCATGACCCTTTAAAAAATGAGAAGAAAAAAAACTGTCATCAATAAATGATAATCTTAGACACATGTCAAAATCCAACAAGGTGCTCTGACCTTTTGCATCTTTTCAAAATAATATAGTTTAAAATAATTCACCCCCAATCCTTTTTTTCTCATTAAGATTATTTTAATGTCTGTAAAAAGGCACCGATTTGTTAACATGTTCATGTAGAATCCACTGGTGCTCTGTTCTTTGTCTATTCTGTGTCTTGTGACGGTAATATGAGTTGAGTAATAAGGCATTGTAATTCTAATGATATTGTGTGTGCTGTCTTTTAGATCGGAGGCACAGAGGAGTATAACATCTGCCAGGGCATTGCAGACGGCAGAATCACTAAGCCAGTCGTGTGCTGGTGTATTGGAACGTGTGCCACCATGTTCTCATCTGAGGTACATCTTTTACATGGTTTTAGAGACACTTTTTTGCCTATCAGCCCAATTGGCACCCTCAGCTTATGTGGTTCTCCACTCTTGTAATGCAAAGGAGGCGTTCGAGAGCACACTTCTGTCTTAGTAAATGACATAAGATACCATTTGGTGTTTTGTGCTTCATGGACATGCCAAAAATGGCAACATGGAGTGCTGCATGGGTGCAAGGCCATTGAATTTGTTGAGACAATTAATGTGTCAATACCTAACCAAGTTAGTGCAAATTAACTGCTAACATATTATTATGTTAAATTAAATGTTTTAGGTGCAGTTTGGTCATGCGGGAGCATGTGCAAATCAAGAGTCAGAGTCTGCTGTGGCCAAAAATCAAGCACTACGGGAAGCAGGTGCATTTGTGCCCAACAGCTTTGATGAGCTGGGTGATGTCATCAAGTGAGTAACAGAAGGAGGAAGCATTCACAACCCTTAATTTGAGAAATAAGTTACAGTTAAGATTTGAAATTGTTTTTCCATCAGTAAACGTTTACAGTAAAACAAGGAAATTTATAATTTTAGTATTCAGGCCCTTTATTACAGGTACTTTGTGTAGAATGGCTTTGGCAGTATAGGAATTTCACAGTTGTATTCTTTTTTTTTTCTCTCTTTTTTTTTCAAAATAACATCCATTTAACAAACAAATTGGGAAGGGGGGGTAACAGACATAGTATCAATAATTTAACATTCCGAAAAGAGACAAATTCAATATGTTTTCACAGCTTAATTCTTGACGTCAGATATAAAAAAAAAACAAATATTAGTGATTTCACTGATTTTAAAATGCATCTGTAACACCAAAGGCATTGTAAGTGCATGTGATGATTTGCTTAGTAATCAATAGGGGTCGACAGTACCATTTAACAATTTGCTCATTGTTTCTGTCTCGCTCACAGCATTAGATCCCATTAATAGATGTTTTGGTAATACAAAATTGCAGTCTGAATTGAATTGAGTTTTTTTTTCCTCACTCACGCTCAAACAAAAACACTTTTTTTTTTTGAACAAATGACTCATTTGAGCTGGTTCTTTTAATGAATAATATTTATTTACATTACTGGTTTGAATCAGCCAACATATGGCAAAAAGAGAAAATCTAAAATTTTGAAAAAACTTATTAAAACAGTAAATGTAGGAAATATTTATGTTTCTTTGAAAAAAAAGTCAATTTACCAAATTTGTAATGGGTCTACTGTTATGTTGGAAGTTGTCAAAAGGACCTTTTTTTCAGTAGTTTTTTTTTTTAAATATATATCGTTATCGAACAAATTATTAGATTATCGTAGTGAACATTTTTTGTTTATTTTCCACCCCTAGTTGTTAAAAAAAATGTGATTTATTGTCAGATAAATGTGAATATTTTTAAATATAGTCCAGCAACCATAATTAATCCAGTCAACCTTTTAACTAATGCTTTAACTAATTTTTTAGTTGTGTCTATTTTGTTGGGAAGGTTTGTGTATGATGACCTTGTCGCAAATGGAATCATTGTTCCTGCACAGGAAGTTCCTCCTCCAACTGTCCCAATGGATTACTCTTGGGCAAGAGTAAGAACTGCATTATTTCTGTACATCACGATTTCCTTTGACTGTAATAAGTTATGAAATGTCACCGATAGTAAGAACAGAAAGTACCTGTCTGGAAAGTTTGGAAACTTTTTTTTTTTTTTTGGAAAAGTCGGTGCTGAGGAAAGCAGGCGAATACAAGGATCTAAATGCAGGGTTATTTAATAAAGTAACACATACAGATAACAGCACAAAGGAACAAAACCAGGGGATCACAGAGGCAACCATTAAACGTACAACAGAGACTACAAACACAACGCACAAAACGGGAAATAATAAAAGTCCAAACAATAAAGACAAGACGGGAATCATGGCAGTTATGCTAACCAGAACATAACTCAATTCTCAAATACATTTTATTAAAAATACAGTCAAAATGGTGATATTGCGAAATATTACAAATTAAAAGAACTATTTGAATATATTTTAAAATGTATTTTATTTTTGTGATGGCAAAGCTACATTTTGAGCATCAATTTTCTGGTCGTATAGTTGCTCTGTGACAAAATAAGGGTGGTCTTCCTCAAGATAATGCTCATAGTTTTGGTTGAAGTTTTAGAAAATGTGGAGAATTTGGATGTAAACTTTGCATTTCTCTTGATTTAAGGCCATGAAAATGACTGGCTGCTAAAATGCATAGTAAATTTGAAGACATTTAAATGTTTAGTTCATAAAATTTCAAGCTGTATCTTAGCTGCTTTACATATGTGTGTGTGTAGGAGCTGGGGTTGATTCGAAAACCTGCGTCGTTCATGACTAGTATATGTGATGAAAGGGGCCAGGAGCTCATATATGCCGGTATGCCCATCACAGAGGTGTTCAAAGAGGAAATGGGTCTAGGAGGAGTGCTGGGCCTGTTATGGTTCCAGAGGAGGTTTGTTGCGTAAAATTCCTTCTTTATTTACATATTTATGTTCATATTGAAATGCGTTGACCAGTTATCTGTCTACTTAAATATGAGTGTGTGTGTGTTTTTGACAGATTACCACGTTACGCATGTCAGTTCATTGAGATGTGTTTGATGGTGACTGCGGATCATGGGCCGGCTGTATCTGGTGCTCATAACACCATTGTGTGTGCTCGTGCCGGTAAAGATCTGGTGTCCAGTCTGACCTCTGGACTTCTGACGATAGTAAGATCAGTCACTGTACACACAACTACAGCTTTACTAACTAAACCGGCTCTGCTACAGTCTGGCAAGAACAAGAGTTCAGTCAACCTCATATCAAATATAAAATATGAGCAAACAGAGAATGGCCATATTTGATTTTGCTGATATTTGTTGTCAATAAACATTAAGAAAACATTGAATTGGTTGCTTAATAATGATTATATGTGATATTTAACATTTAATATGATAAGAAACATTTAAGAAATAAAATAACTAAAAAAGGAATGTTGCATTTAATCTGAAACTGAATTGTTTGTTCCTGTTCTGCAGGGAGATCGATTCGGTGGCGCTCTGGACGCAGCTGCTAAACAGTTCAGTAAAGCGTTTGACAGCGGCCTGCTGCCCATGGAGTTTGTCAACAAAATGAAGAAGGATGGCATGCTTATTATGGGCATCGGACATCGAGTCAAATCAGTAAATACACACAAATACTGAGAGAAACAAACAGATTACTTATATGTAGGGATATCAGGGCAAAAATCTAACAAAATTTGAGTCTTAATTTATTATTCCATGTAATGTTTCAGTTCCCCTTCGAAGTGGAACTCATCACTGCACCTTGGGGAACATATTGGGGAACACCCAGCTCAGCTCAACCCAAATTCTACACATATGCACACACAGAGAGCAGCTCAGATACTGCTCAAAAATTGATTAAATATGTGCTACCACAATGGGGAGCATGTGTAAACACATGCCAATAAACCATAAACTAAAGGTTGTACTGTCTCCTGAGGCAGATCTTGCCATCTGTGCCACTATGGTTGGGTCTTAAAGTAGGGATAGCTCTCCCCCTGGAATGTCCCTGGTTTGACAATGTTAATACAGGGTGTTGCTCCTTGTTATCTGTCATCCACTCTGTTTAGTTTGCTTCCACTTCCTAACTACCATTGGGTCTTTAAGTAGGGATGGGTCATTAGACACCTTTAGCTGGCCTTATGTTTCCAATACAACTCTGTAATGGATGTGCCCTGGGTAGCTCTGACTCCAGCTAAAGTAATCTGTTCAGTCAATGTATTTTTGACTATGCTACCCTATGCTCCCACTATGCTTGTGCATATTCTCACCTAGTGAGGTAGGCATTCCCGCAGCATTGTGGAGTGGGTATTCGTGGGAAAGAGTGGGAACGTCTCAGGTTATGACTGTAACCATGGTTCCCTGAGAAGGGGAAAGAGACGCTGTGTCTCGTTGCCATGCATTTCAGCCTGCCTACACATCTCCCCATTACACTCACAGGCACTATGTGTGTGATGTCATGGACTGCCGCCTACCAATGGTTTATTTCCATGTGTTTACACATGCTTCAGACACCGGTCACGCGGATGGCGTTGCCCTATAGCGCCCTATAGGGTCTCAGTTGTACAGTCCATGGTTACAGATGTAATCTGAGATGTTTTCTATGGATGCTTTGAAACTCTTCATTTTTAGGGCCTGATTTACTAAACAGGACAAATTAGTATGCGACCGCAATCCCAGATGGAACTTAGCTCATTTCCATAGTTACTAACACAATATACCAAGAGTGAAACAAATTAGTGTAGGGTCACAAACAAGCAAAGGCAATTATAATCAGGTGCGGGTAATCTACTAACAACACAGGTGTAACAAATAAAAACTTGGCTTGGCAAATGATATGTTCAGATAACGCCTTCCTCTGGCATTTCAAATACATTGATACAAATTGTCTGCTGTGCCTCCTCTTACAGTAACTTCTGCAGCCTTGTCAAGCACAAAATGTTTTAAGACATGCTTTTTTTTAGGCGATAACAGTAAATTGGCGACTGCACACCTTAGTAAATCACATTGCTTGGTTTATTTTAATTTTTCCTCTGAAAGGGAAACTAATATCTTTTTGCATCTGAAAGGGAAAATATCTTTTCCATGTTTCACTGCGTCTTTAGTAAATCCTGACTGTTTTTTTTACAGACAAAAGAGGGTTTCCATTGGTGCAAGCCCTGGCCCTTAGTGTTTAAAGGAAAAAAAAAATCATAAAAGTAGTTCTTACAGCCCAAGTCAAAAATAGCTTTGTGTGAGTAACAGACCAAAATTCAGATCAGAAGACAGTTGGTCAACCCGGAAAGGCATCACAAGGTATTCAGAATGAATGAGGAACACTGTCTTCCATTCTATTTATAGAGTTAATTTGTGAAGATAGTGACTTCCTTCATAAATCAAAACAAATAAGAGCCAATGGGTGTACATTACCATAATGCGATCTGAAGGCTAAGAAGAGGGTCAAATTAGGCCAGCTTGAGTAAAAAAAAGCTGTCCTTATCCTAATGCAGTGGAAAATGTCATTAAAGGAATGAAGTTCATGTTCATCAAACAATTTGGTATAATATTCTATTGGTATTTCTTAGAAAACAAAAACTTCTTCAATAATTTGAAAAAAAACATTTGTCTGCCAAATCAAATTCATAGACGGCAAACAAATAAAACGTAACAGTCATAGAAAGGACCCTCGCATACTCTAATTCCCTCAGACTGGTGAGGGAAAGGCCAGGTTGGATCGAGAAGATTTAAATATGACTCAGAAACTTAAAGGGTCTGTTCACCCAAAACTGAAAATACTGTCATCATTTATTCACCCTTATGCTGTTCCAATCCAAAACAAATATGACTTACATTCTTCATTGAACACCAAATATGTTCGTAATATCTCTCATAAGTTTTGTCTATCCATTGAAAGTCTACACAATCAAACTTTTCAAGCTTCAAAAAGTACGTAAAGACAGTAATAGTTATCCAAATGAATCGAGCGTTTTTGTTGTTACATTTTTTTTGATTACTCACAGCTCTTATTCTCATGTCCATGCATGCAGCTGTTAATATAGTGTATGTGTTCATTTCTGGCCTTTTTTTGTGACAGATCAATAACCCTGATATGAGGGTGCAGATCCTGAAGGACTTTGTGAAGCAGCATTTCCCGTCAACACAGTTACTTGACTATGCCCTCGATGTAGAGAAGATCACCACCTCAAAGGTGACGTTATTACTGATGCCATTTAAATACATGTATATGTTGTTGTGAGGTCATTTCTCCTCATGATGCTGATGTTAAAATCTTTCGCTCTCTGCAGAAACCCAACCTTATTCTAAACGTTGATGGTTTTATTGGTGTGGCTTTTGTTGACCTACTAAGAACATGTGGTGGATTCACACGGTAAGTCAATGGTATTGTATTTAAAGGTATTATGGATTAAACTCCATTCCCTAAATCTTTCCAGTGCCATCCTCAATTCCCAAACATTTAAAAAGACTAATTAAAAGGAAAGGTGATGTGACCCATCCCTCTGTCCCAACTTTTGTGGAGTGTGTTGCAGAGTGTGAAAATCTTTTCTTTGTACTTTTATAAGGTAAATAAAGGTTAGAGATCATTTTTAGAGATTCTTTTATAAAATGTCCCAACTTTTCTGGAACTGGGGTTGTATTTAACTGACATTTATTGAATTTCATTGTACAGATCATGTATCTAAATTGAGCATGTTTATGAGAGCTGATTATGTGTTGCAGGGATGAGGCAGATGAGTTTGTTGAGATCGGTACTCTCAATGGAATCTTCGTTCTGGGACGCAGCATTGGTTTCATCGGTAAACCACTTCACTGTTCAGACACTTGCATTCCAAACTAGTCTCAAATTCAAGATCTGCTGGGAAAATAAAGTGATTTTACACCATGTCGGAATTACCGTAATTATGGACTTGTAAAAAGCTTTCACATCCTCCTCGTAGAACAAGTAATTACGACTTGTAAACATTGAATTTTCTGAGAGCTCTGACTTGTACCACCTGACCACTGCAATATCACACGGAAATACTCATGTGGCTTCAGCTGTAAAATGTAGTTAAAGGACAAGTTCGGTATTTTACAATTAAAGCCCTGTTTTAAGATCGTCCCTGATGAAATAGAATAGTTAAGATTGTTTTTGAGACAAATGCTGATGTGTTAGCATTTAACAAATGTGTTAGCACCCCCCCCCACCTTTACAATGAAAGCATAGGTGCACTCGAACAATCATTCATAAAAACGCATAAAACTTTAGTTTACAAAGACGTGAAACTCACCGAGTGGTCTGGGGTGTTCACTGATATGCTCACACAAAAATCGCTGCAAAAGATGCTTTTCCAACAGGTTTTATCGTAGTTTTTGTCCAAGTCCATTTTACTTCCTATTTTCGGTTGAAGTCCACAGTAGTCAATTGTCGAGTTCACGTGCGCGATTATTGGTAACTTGATAACTAAGGATCGCCACGCATACTCGACAATTGACTACTGTGGACTTCAACAGAAAATAGGAAGTAAAATGGACTTGGACAAAAACTACGATAAAACCTGTTGGAAAGCATATTTTGCAGCGATTTTTGTGTGAGCATATCAGTGAACACCCCAGACCACTCGGTGAGTTTCACGTCTTTGTAACTATTCTATTTCATCAGGGACGATCTTAAAACAGGGCTTTAATTGTAAAATACCGAACTTGTCCTTTAAGTAGTTATCTCATAATAGTTATGTTCAATACTCTATAATTAACGTGTGCATTTTTTAACAATGCAAGAATTATCTAAAAAACAATCGAAAGACATACAATACAGTTGATTGTAGCTAACAGTTTATATGTAAAATCCCGCTAAACACTAAAGTTTACTGAACTATAAGGCTGAATCCCAATTCACCCCTTGGCCCAACCCCTTAGCCCTACCCCTTGTTTTCGAGTGTAGCCTTGGCCCTTAAAACGGAGTGACAAGGGCCAAGGGGTTGGAATATTTACCTACGAAATGGAACGACCCTTCATGAACCCAATACGTCATCAGTCGTCGGCGATGTACAGGATTTCTCCATGACAACAACTGACAATCATCAGCGCAGCTGCTCTTAACTTTGAATAAACATGATGATTATAACATCCCTTCCTCGAAATGTATGTCTTTTCTGATCGGAAAGGTAATTTATTATACCATTTCTTAATTTAAACGACTATAGTGTTATTATAAGAGTAAATAAAGTGCGTGGTGGAATCATCTAGCGCTAAATTTAAATGTTTAACCGTTTGCGATCCATCTCGCCGGTGATTTCCGAATCCGTGAACTTTTCTCTTAGCCCTCCGTTTGGAGTGTGCCTCTGAAAAATCTCCGTTTCGAGGGCTATGTAGCCCTACCCCTCGATCTCAAGAAGAATCGAGACACCCTACCCCTAGACGTGAACGCGCAAAACCGAGGGGTAGGGCTAAGGGGTAGGGCCAAGGGGTGAATTGGGATTGAGCCTAAGTTTGTTTAAAGGAGTTCACTTTTGATTTTTAAAAAGTGATCATAGTTCACTTTTGAAAAAACTTTTGCTGATAATTTACTCACCCCATGTCATCCAAGATGTCCATGTCTTTCTCTCTTCAGTCGAAAAGAAATGAAGGTTTTTGATGAAAACATTACAGCATTTTTCTCCATATAATGGACTTCAATGGGAACCAAATGGTCCAGAAGACAGTTTCAGTGCAAACTGCAAACTGTTCAAAGGGCTTTAAACGATTTCAGACTATGAACAAGGGTCTTATCAAGCGAAACGATCACTCGTTTAATAAATAAATAACAAAGTTTAAGTTTTATAAGCTCAAATGGTCGCCTTGCTCTGTTCTGTGACGCACGTTTGTGACTCTCCTGTTCGAACTCGTTCATCAAAATGAATGAATCTTTTTCCGAGTCAATTCGTTCGTTACGAGTTCGAATAGGAGAGTCATAGTCTGAAATCGTTTAAAGCCCTTTAAACAGTTTGCAGTTTGTACTGAAAGTGTCTTTTGGACCTTGAACCGTTTGGTTCCCACTGAAGTGCATTATATGGAGAAAAATGCTGGAATGTTTTCATCAAAAACAGCTCAGTGTAGAACATCAAGGGTTGCCATCTAGTAATTACGACATGGGATGAATGCCACAATATCCTCTATTACCCAAAAATGTCTGTTATACTTTTTTTTAAACACATTTTTAGGCAAACATGTGAAAATTGCAGGCTGGGGAGAGTAATTTGAGTGGGTCAGGGTATGTAAAACAAGTTACATTTTATGATCATACTTGTTTTCACTGTCAATCCCACAGGTCACTATCTGGACCAGAAACGCCTGAAACAGGGTCTCTACCGCCACCCGTGGGATGATATCTCCTACGTACTTCCCGAGCACATGTCTATGTAAACCTGGAACCAATGAGTATTTTGGATAATGTAAAGCTGTGAAAGCTGTGGAAACATGTCTATTTTATTACTTTACCATGATGGGAAAGGGAGGGGGTAAATTATTCAGTCATATCCAAAGAGATACACTAGCAAAATACTGAGAGGAGTAGGTAACTTTCGCAACGCATGACAATCGTCAAATTAATTTATAAAACAGCAAAAACTTGTCATTGGCCATCTAACACTACCATGAAATTTCCTTTGCTCTGGTTAAAATCAACAAGTTTTGTATGTATGGGTCTTCAGGCTGTCAGTTCTAATGTAATGAATGAACACACCACAGCCTGTTGATGCAAAGCGCCAAATTCTACTGCATACTCTCAAGTTCTTCATGTTACGTTGGCTTATATTTTTAAGTTTTATAGTCTCAGTTTGTAATAAGATCTAAAAGCACTTTGAAATGGGATTAGAGAAATGGCACATAGTTGTATTTGTCTAAAATATTGGGGAAGCGTGTTTTTGAACTGCTCTAAAATGAAAGTCTTTTCACACTTCACCTTGAGTAAGCACACTGCTAAGGGCACATTTATAACTGGGAAAAGTTGAACTAAATCAGCTTCTATAGAGTTGTTTTTATGTGCAAAATGATGGTATTTTTGAGAATAAAGTTCTTTATTGGTTATTTGTATTGTATAATTTTCATATTTTGTGTCGCATTCAACCCTGGCCGTGGGTTTATTGCGGAAACATAATGTGCATGTCAGAATTTTATAAAATGTTGTGAATGAACGGATTTTAATAGAGACACTGCATCTTCACTAACAAAGTTGCCTTGCAAGGAATTGGACGAGTCGACTTGGTGCACTTACAGAGGATTTGTTAATGAATATGGAAAAATGGACACAGATAAATAGTTTAGCACTAAAAATATTGTTAGCACTCAAGTGCTGTTTTTAAATGGCTCATGTTGTATGCTTTTCGGATTTTATTTTGAAATGCTAAAATAGGAAATTTTAGTTTTAAACTAAATTTTTGAAAGGGATAACCGAACAGTTTTTTTTTTTCAGTTTATTCAGTGTAAAATAATTCTATTCAATAATATATATATATATATATATATATATATATATATATATATATATATATATATATATATATTTATTTTGAGAGCATTTTGTTAATATTTATGCACTAATTGTGATTCAATCAAAAAGTGTTTATTTTGCATTCCTGATATTTTAGATATTCACAGAATCAGATTGTGGCTAATTTGCAGATGTATAAATGATTTTCTAATCTAGACAATTGGTCATAAAGTGAGCAGGATATATAAAAATTTGAGCACATGGATTCGGCAGGCATATTCATGATACTATTGGGGCATGTGGTCTCGGAGCCCTCTCTAGCTCTACAGCGCCCCATACATTTCTAATGTACATCATGATGTACATCTGTGGTGAAAAACGGAATTGCAACGTGCTCGTCTCACCCCCGCTTATTTTTACGTGACGTAACCTAACGTTGGCAAAACCTCGCTCGTCGCTCCAGGCCAGAAATGTATCTTTGCATCAGGTTAGTTACTTGTTGACATGTCTGTTTTGTTTGTTTGTTTGTTTGTTTTTACTGTCTATGGTTTTTCCTATGTGGAGTGGCGTATCAAATTAATGAGAGTAAACGCGCTGTTGTTTGTTTCATGTTCGTTCTAGACATTACTTTTTTTCCTCACTGGAATACTTGTAATATTCTAAAACTACATTCAGACGCAATAAATATTATAAATAAAGGCAATTCTAAGATGGCATTATATGCTTTTGTCGCGTATTCTAAAGTTTGTCTCATCATTAGAGCGCTAGGCTGAATAACGCAAGGACAGTATTAATCTGCCGAACTTGTGTCAGATGTGTTCAGATAAAGTTTACAAAATGTTTAGCCTTAATCACTCTTAAAAAAGGACAACACTTAAGGTGTTTGGGGTCATTTTGACCCCATACTTTTAAAGAGTGATTGCATAAGGAAATAAACATTTTTTATATAGAAAACTATATATCATTTTTTAAATTCACTTCTCAACTAATCATTTATGCTGTTTATTTTTGGAATTTTTTAAGTTTTCTACCTATTTACTGCATATTTACATAACTAGGCCATAAATCTGCACATGAAAAAATATTTTTTGAAGAAAAAACACTCAAATCATGATGATAATTAAATCTAAATAGTTTTTGGACATTGCTCTGTGTTAGGGATAGAATACTACCATCTGGTGATTAGTCGAAAAACAGTTTTTCTTATAGTTAAGGAATTAAAGTGCAATGACCAAATCTATCCAATAGGGGTCCATGGAGACTCATTCATTTTCACTTCATTTTTCTTGATGCTTCAAATTCTCCTCACAACGTGATATATATGAGATATATATATATATATATATATATATATATATATATATATATATATATATATATATTATGTGAATTGCACAAAATATTTTTTGTCAAAAATAGAGTTTGTTGTTGTCTGATATATTTTGAATTAGGCCTATTTGTTTTTGCAAATTATTATACATACATTTGCATAAACATCACAAGTCAGCACTATGACATGACTGTAATCACACACTATTCATTTCAGAAAATTATTTATCAACAATATTTTTTTATAACAACAGATTTTAGAACAAAATAAATTTAATAAACCAAGTAAATAAACCAATATAATACAAAACAACAGCAGTAATAAACTGTAATTAACAGGATGCATACATGTGTGTGGCTGTGTGTGTGTGAGAGAAAGTTCGTTCCACTTTGTGTTTATGCTCTATGACCAGACCTTGATTTAAATGTAATTTTTTTTAGATTTATGCCAGTTTTGTTTGTTTTATTTGCCAATTTCTGTAAAAATGTTCTCTGTTGCAGTCATGACGTGTGTGTGTGTGTGTGTGTGTGTGTGTGTGTGTGTGTGTGTGTGTGTGTGTGTGTGTGTGTGTGTGTGTATGAGATAGAAAGTTTATTCTAATTTCTATTAATGCTCTAGGACCAGACCTTGTTTTTATGTGGAACATTTCGGATTTATAATGGATTAACTTTTATTTTTTTGACAAACAAAATAAAAAAGTCATTTTTTTCCATTTTCCCATTCATTTTCAACTGGGGTCATTTTGACCCCAAACACCTTAAATGGTAAAAAAATTTTTTTACACATCTTTAGAACAACCGAATCGAACCCAGTATTTTGTGCAAGTTTAGATAGATTATTTAGGAAAAGTCACAGAGTTTCATGGCCCTGAGATGAAGGGAACATTTAAAAAAAAATCAAGGAAAAGTCCAGTGGGGTTAGATTGACCCCAAATAGTGATTAAGGGTTAGGAAAAATTAGCGCTGACCCAGAATCTTACCTAAATGTATGCCCAGTAGTAGCCATTATTGAAAATAAATAGTTTGATTTGGGAACTTAATCATGTGAGAACTGAGAAGACATGTGAGACTGAGTAGAGGAGGCCTAAACTGTCAAACTGTCCTGCTCACATCTGATTGACAGCCATCCTTGATGTGGTAAAAACCAAGCGTTTTCTGAGCTTCTCTTATTAAATGACTAAAGGCTGGAATATACTACACAAAATCTGAACAAATTTTAAAGTATAGATTTTTAAAAGTAATAAATAATAAAATAATACCTTATAAACACTGATAAAAAGAGAGAATTGACCATTTTTGACATGTGACGTCCGGCTCGCCCTCTCTGAACGTCATTGGTGGAGCTTGACCTATATGACAGAACGGTGGATTTTTTTCACTAAAAATGTGAAGAAGAAAAAAACACGCGTTTTTAAATTATAATTTAGAATACAGTGTGTGTGTACATTTCATACATGCCCATGTTCTTTCTAAACAATATATTGTTTAATCATGCTTTGCATTTTGGTCTTTTTTTTTCTTCTTCTTTTGCTATTTCTTTTTTTATCCGTTCCCTGGCCCTCATGTGTCGCGTCAGTTCCTGTAACGTCAACTCCTGCGTTGTATGTGTGCGCATGTGCATGTTGAGCGCTGTTTATGTTTGAGTGTGTGTGTTTGAGTGTGCTCCACCACCTCAAAATACTGCGCACTTTACGAACCGACAGCGCGGACACCGAGATGGCCGCAGCCGCCCCGAACCCTGAGGACGCTAGCCGAAACAGCGGCAGTCCGAGCTCGGCGAGCTCTCTATCGGGAGACGGAGAGTCCGAGGAGGCCGAGGAGTTCGCCTCCGCGACCCACTGCTCAGAGCTCTCCCGACGGCAGAACGAGCAGCGGAAGCTCGGGCTCTTCTGCGACGTGACGCTGGCGTTCAGCAGCTCTCCGGGAGCCGCCAACAGCTTCGAGTTCACCGCACACCGCTCAGTCCTGGCCGCGGCCACGGATTACTTCACGCCGCTGCTCGGTGGTCAGTTTTCGGAGTCGGTGACGCGGCGGGTGGAGATGAAGGAGTGGAGCAGCGAGGCAGGCCTCGACCAGGAGACGGTGGAGAGCGTAATCCAGTTCATGTATACGGGCGAGATCCGAGTGAGCACCGCCAATGTGCATGAGGTGCTGGAGCTGGCAGACAGGTGAGAGATGGAGAGAAAGAGACAGACATGCTGGTCAGAGATGTGTCAAAACCCTGCTGCTTATCTAGACTGCGTTTTTTGGTAGGTCTGATCACTCAAATGCACATTGGGCATCCATGAAGCAGTCCATGTCCGACGCATTTGGGCATCTCCACTGGCACATCTTTTATCATGATTGTTTTGGCATCGTAGCTGCTTGCGGTATTTTGCAGGGGGCAGGTGGTGGTTCAAGACATAAGCGACGAGGATACTCGCATTTTGACTTAATTTTGCGGCATATATGTCCTTTCAGGCACTAAAAGGCGATAAATAGGACTGAATGCAGTGACCTAACTAACACTGCATTAACAAAATCAAAAGATCTACCTCCAAATTGTGGCTACCTTGTTGTTCAGGTTTGTGCAAACTAGGGGTGTTTAGTCAACTGTGGGTGGACGATATGACACATCTTATTTCACTAAAACCTCATGATATCATTATTTTTGGTGTTTTATCTTTTTGGACAAATAGGCTACAGTACCAGAACAATACAAAATACAAATGAATTCAACAGTGCTTTACTTTATCAAGGACAATAGCTCCATTCAAGTAAGAAATATGATAAGTAATTATCTTTGTCTTTTGCCGTTTCATTCATTTTATCAACATAGACAGCAGCAGGTATATTAGGTGAACATCTGCAGTACATTAGAGCCATGCATTATAGGGCTGGATGTTGACACACACATTTCACAATTCGATTCAATTCCAGTTCACAGGCTTGTGATTTTATTGATTTCAGATTATGATTCAACTCAATATAGATTAATTGGGGTATATGTATCAGGTACAGTACGTGGGAAATTGAAACAAATGTCAACTACTGCTGTAAATTAGACAGGGAACCCCAGTTGGTACATTAGAGGTTAAAATTAACTGATTTGTATAGGCTTCTTACATTTAAATTACACAAAGGGAAGTTTTATAATAACGATGGTAATACGGTAATAACTTTTTAATGTCATAATTTGAATTTAAATATAAACATTTAAATATTGTCTGTCATAAAAACATTTTGGATTTATTGCATGCATTAAATATTTACCATAATGCTCCTCTTTAGAGTAATTTTTTCTCTTTAAAGTAATGTGTGTATATAGGTGTCGAATGGCTGTTCTGAGGTAAATGTAACAATACTTGACATATTGTTTACAAGCCGTTTTAATGCCGTCCTGCAGATGAAACACTGATTGAGACATTATACAGATTACTGCAAGTTATATTGTATCTTTTAACAATTTTTCATGCTATAACTAGCAGTACAGAGGAAGAAATAATCAGTTCACATTTGCTCTGTGCTTTTGCTCGCATTACAGTCAAACCACGTTATAGAGCGTCAAAAATGGTATTTATTGTTTGAATTTCATAATAAAATGGATATAAGTCTCAGCTTCCAAATTCTGTCAAAGTAACAAAGCACCAATCTTATTGCAATTTATTGGATGGGAGTTTTGTTCATTCATCCACTGAAAACGGCATGGACTGAAAGATAGATTCTTGTGATTTAAGAATCTATCAATTGGTTAAAATGAGAACCGAATAAAATCGAGAAATCAATGTTTGTATCACAGTCCTAGTGCATCAGGTCTTAAGTGACAGCAGCATGGATCTAATGTCCTGAAACATCCATTTTCATTCCCAACTCTCTATGTTCACACAAAGTGAATACTCACCAAGAAAACAGGCATTTTAACGTTGTTCTGTAATGTTGACCGACAAGCGCAAATGAATTCTGGATTGCATGCTTTCTAAAATAGGTGACTTTCTGAGCACGCACTGTGTCCATTCTTTTCACAGCTTTGCGTTTAATAACACTTTTTTGATCATGATGGGCCAGTTGTTCAAAAGATTTAATCTGGATCAAAATGATCCGGATTTGGAAATCCCATTTTTTCCTATCCAGGATCAGGCAATCCGTCTTACTTTTATGCCGTTTTTTCAAAGCAACATTGGACTGGATCACCCTGATCCAGATACACAGTTTTCAAGATTACCAAATCCGAATTACCAGTACTCTGAATGGGTTAACATATCACATTGTGGGCTACCAGCTATGTAAAGAACAGGTAGAAGAGCCAACATGGGGTCACTGTAAGTGTTTCTTATTTTGAGACAAAACACAAATGGGGACAAGATCATTTTTATTTTATTTTTACTTTACTACACTGAATAGCTTAATTGTTAGCCTATCTCTACTTTATCACTGTTACAACGGTTACACAAGTGAAGTGCAAAATATAAATAAAAGTATGTACACTAAATGATACAAATGTATTATTTGACCAATTTTAAAGTTTTACTACATTTTCTTCCTGAAATCCAACTTGAAATCCTACCCCCTGTTGGGATCAGGATAATCCTGTTTTTTTGGATCAAAGTTATCCAAATCCCACTGACACGTTTCGAACAACACAAACTGAAGGTTTTATCCAGATTTGGATTGGATTCCCTGATTTAATCTGATTTCAGATTCCTTCTTTCCATTTTGAACATCCCATTTTCAAGATTTGATCCAATCTGATAACCAAAATCTGATCAGCTTACCTTTGAACAACTGGCCCCATATGCATACCGTAATATAAACAGTATAGCAAAATCTCTGTAAGTGTAAATAGACACTTTAATTATCATTGCCTTGATATGTCGTCATAATGCCTGGCCCTAGGTGACTACTAGAACAAATATTATATGTCTTGCCTGTAATGTTGTGGGAGGTTTTTTTGTAAGACCTAAAATAATCTTTTTTCTTTTCCACGCTCAGGTTCTTGCTTGTGCAATTAAAGGATTTTTGTGGGGAATTTCTCAAGAGGAAGCTCAGCCTAGGCAACTGTGTGGCCGTCCATAGCCTTGCACACATGTACACTTTGGATCAGCTAGCCTTGCGTGCTGCCGACATGATTCGTCGCAACTTCCACAAAGTCATTCAGGATGAGGAATTTTACACGCTTCCGTTCCACCTGGTCAGAGACTGGCTGTCCGACGCAGAGATAACAGTTGACTCTGAGGAGGTTCTGTTTGATGCCGTGGTCAAATGGGTTCAGAAGAGCTCTGAAGAACGTGTGAAGTATTTTGAGGAGCTCTTTCGCCTCCTCAGGCTGCCGCAGATAAAGCCGACCTATCTCACGAGAGTTGTGAAGAACGAGCCGTTGGTCGCGCAGAACGCAGCCTGCCTACAGCTTGTGTCAGAGGCCGTGGAGGGTCACGCGATCCGCTTCGAGAACCTCAAATCTGCAGATACAGAGTTCTGGGCCTCGTACATGGCCACGTTCCAACCGAGATTTGGCCAGAACATGGATGTTATCATGGTAGTCGGTGGGGTCTCCGAAGGAGGCGACTACCTAAGTGAGTGCGTAGGGTACTTTGTATACGAGGACCGTTGGGTCAACTTGCCACACATCCATAACCATCTGGATGGTCACGCTATTGCTGCCACCGATACGCATGTATACGTGGCTGGGTCCATGGAGCCAGGATTTGCCAAGACGGTGGAGCGCTACAATCCAAATCGCAACACATGGGAACAAGTGAGCAACCTCACCACACGAAAGCATTCCTTTGGGCTCACCTGCATCAAAAATATTCTGTATAGTATCGGCGGTCATGGCAACTTCAGCCCCGGCTTCAAGGATGTGAGCGTCTACGAACCCGACCAAGACAAGTGGCACAACCTAGAATCTGCCCCTAAGATTTTAAGAGACGTCAAGGCCATTAGCGTCGAAGATCGTTACGTTTATGTAACGGCGCGAACCCCCGTAGATACCGACAGCGACGACGGGTTGAAGACGGTCACTACTCGCTACGACACCGACAGTCGCCAATGGCAGGAAGTTGACTCCTTACCGCTTATCGACAACTACTGCTTGTTCCAAATGGCTGTGGCGTCGACTAACTTCTACCACACGGCTTCCTGCTGTCCCAAGAGTTATACCAACGTACGTGATGAGGCAGCGCGGCAGAAGATCACCGCGAGGATCTCTGATGATATCCTTGAGAGTCTTCCGCCAGAAGTTACCAGTATCGAGGGCGCGGCTATCTGCTATCTTGGCGATGATGTGTTCGTGATTGGTGGCTGGAAGAACAGTGACGATGTGGATAAGCAGTATCGAAAAGAGGCGTATCGGTATTGCGCCGAGCGCAAGCGCTGGATGCTTCTGCCGCCAATGCCTCAACCTCGCTGCCGTGCCACAGCGTGCCACGTGCGCATTCCCTACCGCTTTCTTTACGGGTGTCAGCGCTACCCAATGCCGCAGAATTTGGCGCGGCAGAGGGACCGTATGCAGCAAATGCAGCAGTTGCATCGTCGCACGTTAACTCTACGCAGGCAGTTACAATCCCAGATTGAATGCTGAGAGCCGTTATTGCTCAATAGAAGAACTGCTGCAACAAATGTGAGAATATAGCATTCCCATGGTCCCATTGTCATTTAAAATACGTGTTATTTGTTTACTTGTGACATTTCATCACTGGGGGAGTGAATGAAATGACTGATGCTGATAAAGAAGAGAGTATTTTCAATGTGACTGTTTGAATAAGATTCCTATAAATATGTAAAAAAGATATGTTTGTTAATATCCGTACATATGAAACATTGTTTCATGGGGTTGCATGAATTTGCCTTATTCCCGTTGTCGGCAAGTTGCAGAATGCTGCACTTAATTTACCTTAGTCATAACGTTCCATGCGGTGATGGTTGTCATCTACATTTGCAGGGAGTGACCGCGTCCTGCTGTACTGAATCGGCAGTTCAAAACCGTTCACATTGTTTGAGCAAACCGTGAGTTACTACAAGCACCACTGAGTCTTTATTCTCCTCACTTTTTTTTCTTAGTTCCTCATCTTAAAGGGATACTCCACTTTTTTTGGAAATAAGCTCATTTTACAACTCCCCCAGAGTTAAACAGTTGAGTTTTACCGTTTTCAAATCCATTCAGCCGATTTTCTGATATTTAGAAGGATATCAGTAACCAAACAGTTTCTGGTCTCATTGACTTCCATAGTAGGAAAAAAATATACTATGGAAATCAATGAGACCAGAAAAGGTCTGGTTACTGATATTCTTCTAAATAACAGAAAATCGGCTGAATTGATTAGAAAACGGTAAAACTCAACTGTTTAACTCTGGGGGAGTTGTAAAATGAGCCTATTTCCAAAAAAGTGGAGTATCCCTTTAATTGTGATTTGGTTGGTTTTGCACTCAAATGCAATGCGTTCACAGTCTTTGGCTGTATTTGCAAAAATGCATTCTTCAAGCACTTAATTTCAGCATTAGCTTTGTCTTAATCTATATTCTTATTATTTTATTTGTTATTTTTCCTAGTTATGGACGTGTAAAGGCTACACATAAATACATTTCCAAAACCAGACATGTTCAGAATAAAGTCAAGGAACTCTTGACCATGACCATTGCAACCTTTCCAAATGATTTTGTCATCAGTCTTACAATCTGTGCCAGTTCGAGATATCTCGGTTTCCTTAATTTCATGTTTTTTTTATTAATATTTTTAGCCACCTCAAAGACATTGGTTTGTGTTTTGTCATGCAATTCCTGCCAATAACTGTTAAAGGAGTAGTTCACTTTAAAAAAAAAAAAAAAATTGCTGACAATTTGTCACCCTCATGTCATCCAAGATGTCCATGTCATTCTTTCTTCAGTCGAAAAGAAATTAAGGTTTTTGATGAAAACATTCCAGGATTTTTCTCCATATAATGGACTTCAATGGGAACCAAACAGTTCAAGGTCCAAAAGACAGTTTCAGTGCAAACTGCAAACTGTTCAAAGGGCTTTAAACGATTTCAGACGATGAATAAGGGTCTTATCAAGCGAAACGATGGCTCATTTAAAAATAAAATTAACAAAGTTTAAGTTTTATAAGCTTAAATGGTCGCCTTGCTCTGTTCTGTGACGCACGTTTGTGACTCTCCTGTTCGAACTCGTTCATCAAAATGAACAAATCTTTTCCTGAGTCAATTCGTTCATTTCGTTCGTTGAATCAACCAAATGACATGAAAAAAGATTCGTTCATTTTGATAAACGAGTTCAAACAGGAGAGTCACGAACGCTCATCACAGAACAGAGCAAGGCGACCACTTGAGCTTATAAAACTTAAACTTTGTTATTTTTTTAAAATGAGCCATCGTTTCGCTTGATAAGACCCTTATTCATCGTCTGGAATCGTTTAAAGCCCTTTGAACAGTTTGCACTGAAACTGTCTTTTGGACCTTGAACCGTTTGGTTCCCATTGAAGTCCATTATATGGAGAAAAATGCTGGAATGTTTTCATCAAAAACCTTATTTTATTTTCGACTGAAGAAAAAATGACGTGGACATCTTGGATTGCTTGGGGTTGAGTAAATTATCAGCAAAAGTTGTTTTTTTTAAAGTGAACTACTCCTTTAATGTCTGATTTGAACGATGTCGTTTTTTTCTTCAGTGAACTATTGTACATTCCTAATTCTGATATAGCTCATACAGATGGTACCATTACTGCTTCCTTGTCCTTATTACAAAATATATTTATTATCATATTTTTATTCTTTTGTACATTCCCTTATCTTTTTCAATGTGTGCAGTTTAGTGTCTTACAAGAAGTCTCAGTGCACTTCACTGGGGGAAAACTTGTGAAGCAATCATTAGCACCATCAAGACCAGCTTAAACATTCACAATGTTTGCCTGAAGAACATGTTACTGTTATTTTGTCCACACCAAAGTCTTAAGGAATGTCATCTTAGCTGACCTAATGTTACGCTGCGATGTTAAAATCTTTACTAAGTGCAAGATAGAAACGGCTTTTGACAATGTATCTATAGCTCTCGTCTTGACTTGTGCAGTTTCAGTCATATCATACGAGAAAAAAAAACAAACAAAAAAAAGAAAAGACTGAACATGCATTAATAAGCTTTTTTCAAACATTTTCCTGCATATTGGAGACTGTAGAATCGTAGATATTGTATTTACTCAATGGGAAATGTACGTTTTGTGTCTCTCATGTTGAGATGTGGTTTAATAGTGTTTAAACTCTACCAGTTTTCTTTCCTTCATGCACAGAGGAAAGGGGTGTGTATGTGTGCGTGTCGATGGACAAGTGTCTGACAATAAGAGTAGCAAAGCTGGGATGTTCCCTTGTCCCGTTCTCGCTGTTGTAAAGTCTTTCAAGGGCGAGTATAGTTTTGTTGCATGTGTTATAAAGTATGCACATGTTGTGGATCTCAGTGATTTGCAATAAATATTTATTAAATCTAATAACGTCCACGAGTCGTTCTTCTACCCCAGTTGATTCTCACCCTTGAAGTGCAATGAAGAAAATGTTTCATGATGCAGTGTAACTCGTTAATATTGGATTGATCGAGGCATTTTCAGATGTGATTATTGCCAAACTGGGTTGAGTATCAAACTAGTATGGGAAATAATATGGTGAAATGACAGAATAGTTTCGTTGAATCTTTTCTACAGATGCGTAGAGAATCTTCTCTGTTACAGTAGTCAGTGTTCGACACTAAAAATTGTATGATTAGCAGTCTGAAAAACCTCTACTAGATTACAACAAGCTTCAGTTGGTTTAAAATGCAGCAGCATCTGAGCATGTCATGTTTATTACTTTTACATTACACTGGATAGAACAAATGGAATAAGTCTGGAGTAGTATGTGCCATATTGTAAAACCAGGAAAGTCAAACAGATAGTGTTGATTTTGTGATCATACTATAATCCATCACCCTCAACAAGTTCACAAAGTTTGCAAATAGAAGGTTAATTATTACAGCCAAATGGTGTGAGTTACGCCATGTCCACACGGACACGGGTATTTTTATAAGCGAGTTTTTCCCTCCTGCGTTTAAAAAAAACCTCCGTCCACATGAAAACGCAAAACACAAGACATCAAGCGCTGTCAAGAGCATGTAACACCAGCAGGCGGCGATATAAACCTAACTGTAAATCCACGTTAGCCAATCAGAAGCCTTCAGCCGTGCAAAAACTCCGGTTTCGCTGTCTACACGATAACACAGCAACCGGCGTTTCAGAAAATACTCACCCTGGCAGGGGTTTTCAAAAACGTTCGGTTTCAGTGTCCACGAACAGCCGAACCGCGTAAAAAAAGTCACGGTTATAAAAATACCCGTGTCCGTGTGGACATGGCCTTAGATGACCACGACATTTGCCGGTTACATTTGTCGTTTTCACAGACTCACACTAAAATTTCATGTTTGACCTGTTTTTACTGAAAGCAATTTGCACTGAAATATTTCAGTGCCATTTTTTGCACACCACTAATGTGTTTTTTTCAACCCGATCTCACGAGAATTCGCACGAATTTTACGAGGTGGCTAATTCGTAACAATAGGCTCTATGCACTGCTCCACTACTTCCTGAACTTCAGCCAGCTTCTTGTTTCCTGTCTGTCATTATTGGACAAATTGATTAATTCAGGTGTGTTTGATTATTGTTGCCGTGACTACTGAGGTCAAGCACACCTGAATTAATCAAATTGTCCAATAATGATAGACAGGAAACAAGGAGCTGGCTGAAGTTCAGGAAGTAGTGCAGTTGTGCATAGAGCCCATTCATACGACCTCACTCGTACGAATTAGTACGATTTTTGCTAAATCGTACGTATTTTACGGATTGCCCAATTCGTATGAATTCGTACGAACGACCTACCCCTGACCCCGCCCCTAAACCTACGCATCACGTGGGTTTAGACAAAGCGTACGAGTGAGGTCGTATGTATTAGTACGAATTAGCCACTTTTTAATCACTCGTACGAATTGGTCGTGAGATAGCGTTGGTTTTATTTAGTAAAAGATACATAAAAATCATAATTTAAAGGGATACTCCACTTTTTTTTTTGGAAATAGGCTCATTATACATAAACTATGGAAGTCTATGAGAGCAGAAACTGTCTGGTTACTGATATTCTTCTAAATATCAGAAAATCGGCTAGATGGATTCGAAAACGGTAAAACCCAACTGTTTAACTCTGGGTGAGTTGTAAAATGAGCCTATTTCCAAAAAAAAAAAAAAAAAAAAATGGAGTATCCCTTTAACTACTACTGGCTTAATCTAAGACCCGTCTGTGAAACCGTGGCATTGTGTTTTGGTGAAATGCAATATCAGTATTTCCTGCTGGAACTTTTCCCCTATCTAAACATCTTAGGGAGTTTTTCCTCACCACAGTGTGTTTCGCATTAACTCATTAATGCCCAGACTATGTCGCAGAAATGTCACATGAGAATACTGAGCAGACCATTTGGCATTTAAGTGTATTTTTCATTTAAATATTTAATATTTGGCGAACAGAGGATACAAAACTATATACAGAAAGTCCAATAGAAACCAATGCAAAGATAAGGCAGAATGGTACCGTATTAAACAACACTACATCCAGCAAGGTGTCAAAAAATTTGAATGTCTACTTATAAAACATTACAATATCCCACTGAAAATATTTATAGCTGGAAAAGTATCCATCACAGAAGAGCATTATAATAGGAAGAATGAACAAATCCATCATGCATGGAGAACCCTTAAAAAATAAACTCCAATTATATTTACCAAGTATACTTCATGTAGAAAGTATTGTAAAATTGTTGTACTAGTATACTTGTAAGTGTACTATTTCATTACTTATTGGGTCTAAATTGTAGACCAATTTAGACCATATAAGTAATGAAATAGTACACTTTAAACGGATTTTTTTTTAAAGTTTGGTCTTTTTTGTAAACTTTTGAGTACACAATTAGTTTACATCCAGTTGTTTATGTTGTTTAGCAACCATACTGTGAACTATACCACAAGGGAAATATGTACGGTTAGCTTTATACGGGCCCACTTTTTAGTTTTTGAAAGTACACTAAGCATACTCTCAGTAATAAAAATTGTATAAAAGTATAAAAACTAATAAACTAGTAGTTAATTTATTAGTTTTTATACTGCAATTATACTTTTTTAAGTGAACTTAACACCGTACTTGTAGTTTATTACTTACTATTTATTTCCCTATTCAGGTATTCGTTTAGCAAAGTATAATTTCTTGAAAAAGTCCATAAAAACTAAACAAAGTAAACACTTATTTTCAGTCCAAAAAAGTAAACAAAAATACCTCATTTGAATAATCTTTTTTTTTTTTTTCAAAACAAAATTTTTGCAAACACTTTAGTTTGGAACCTTTATTCAATGGCACAAATGCATTTAGAGATCTTATTTTTTTTTATCTAAAAGTATAAAAAAGAAATGTAACAATCAAATGTACACTTTTAATACTGGAAAGCTTGTTGGTCTGGTTTTCAGCCTCAGGATTATGAGTCTGTTGCTTTGTTCTCTGTCTGAATGCATGTACATTCACATGTGTTTGTGTATGTTTCACAGTTCTTCGTGACGTGCTTTCTCTGCGTCTTCATCTGATTTTAGTTTGAGTTCATCCAGAGTGATCATCCCATCAGCGTTCCTGTCCTGGTTCTTGAACATGTCATTGATGACGCTGTCCGCATCTTGCGCTGGTTTCAGACGGCCTTTCCCTTCTGATACCTGCTGTTTGATGAACTTGGAAAACTGTGGAGAGACATGGTAGGAAACTGAGGTTTAAAACTAAAAAGTCTCACTGACACTTTATAAAACAAGCATTTAAAGGGATACTCCACTTTTTTTGGAAATAGGCTCATTTTACCACTCCCCCAGAGTTAAACATTTGAGTTTTACCGTTTTCAAATCCGTTCAGCCGATTTTCTGATATTTAGAAGAATATCAGTAACCAGTTTCTGGTCTGATTGACTTCCATATTGGAAAAAAAATATATACTATGGAAATCAATGAGACCAGAAACTGTCTGGTTACTGATATTCTTCTAAATATAAAAAAATGGCTGAATACATTCAAAAACGGTAAAACCCAACAGTTTAACTCTAGGGGAGTGGTAAAATGAGCCTATTTCCAAAAAAAAGTGGAGTATCCCTTTAAGTGCAAAGAACATGTACCCTGAAAAGAAAACAGAAACAATAAGTAAATACAGCATGTCAGCAATAGTAAAGATAATGCTAATTTAGTAGTGCAAGAGAGAAGTCTCATAGCACTGTAACGATACTTACAGTAACTAGTCAAGTCAGTGAGTTTAGTATTAAAATGTAAAAATCAAAGGTTTTAATGACTACTCATCAAAATAAAAGTTCATTTTAACTTGAAGAAATTGTGACAGAAATATATTCGCCTACAACTGTACAGTAGAATGGAACTGTCAAAGTAACAATAATAACTATAAAATCACATTTTATGCCTTCATTTGCTTTCCACTGTTCATGATGATAAATTTACATAAAAAATAAAACAAACAAAATTTCTGAAAAACTCAAATATTTAATAGGACTTTATTATTCTAAAAATAAATAATAATTGTTAAAAGTTTTATAAATTCAATTGATTAGACATGCTTTTTGATTATTTAAATGTTTGTAACCATTAAAAACAAATAAAACAAAAACCAGAATTTGAGAAAACTAAAACGGAATTTGAATAAAAGAAAAAAAATTGAAAGGGCCTTGTTATCCTTTTAATTAATTGTTAAAAGATTTATAAATTGATTAGACACGCTTTTTGATTATTTAAATGTTTGTAACCATTAAAAATAAATAAAACAAAAAACAGAATTTGAGAAAAATAAAAACAACTAAAAGGGCCTTGTTATCCTTTTAATAAATTGTTTTACGATTTTAGTTAATTAGACATGCTATATGATTGCTAAAATTTCTATGTCCCATGATACTTTGAGCAATTTATGGGAGTAACTTAATATTTCAAAATGATTTCTGTCATTTTGACAGACAATAAACATTGTATTTATCTGCTTTAGAAACATTACAGTAAACACCACAATAGGGATCAGAAGTGAAAAGGGGAGACAATAACATTTTAAAGCATTCGTGTGAAAACAAACAAAGAGATGTGAGGATTTGGAAAAGAAACATTAAAAAGATACTTATACGTTATAAAGCATTACATTAAAAAGGGTTACATGATTCTCCTGATGTCTGAAAATAGAACATGAAGGACATTTAAAAGCTCATTCAGTCAAACTTATGGATAAGGATTATTTGTAGCACATCCTTATGATTTCCTTGTCTTTTTGAGTGGAACTTCCACAGACCGGAAGTGCCTCCCATAATGTAAAACGCAGTAGGCTTATTAGAAAATAGGCGGATTAAACAGATTCCAGAAAAAAAATCAATTGAGGGAAAGAAAAATCAGAATCTGAGAAAAACACAAATGGATTTCATAGGGCCCTACATGATCCGTGAACTGACCTCCTCTAAAGGGACCTTTTGGTCCTGGTTGATGTCAAGAGCCTCAAAGAGTTGAACCGGACTATCTTCGAGCCAAACGAACAGGTATCCTTCCGGAACTCCCTTCTGCAAAGACACCAGCTCCAATTCGAACCGTAGCACTGCACTCCCAGGCACTATACCAGCTGGGAAAACAAGAGAACAGGGCAATGATGTTTCATTCGACAAGAATTCATTAACTCAATAAAACAGTGTTCATTATTCTCTTGCTGTCACACACACACTGTAGTTCTAGTTCTCGTTTCCACTGTCTGCACTTTTTCCACTTTCTGCTTTTAATGTGTGTTTCTTGAAATTTTCCTCGATCCACAAATTGGTGGAGATGATCCAGTTTTGACTGATGATCCACTAACTCAACCTCTTCTTCACACAAGTATTAGGACATCTTCATCTCTTCCAGATAAACAGCTTCCAATAACTTTGGACAGTTAACATAGGAAGATCTCTGTTCTCAGAGCAGAGTTGGTTATTATCCTCCCTATCCTGATACTCTCTTGAAGGCAGTTTTCCTCTCAGCCTTCTGCGATCTTCACTTCTCGAGTTGTAGTGTTCAGCGATATTCCCTTCTCTTCTAGCTCATCTTCCCTTTTTCTTAAACATTCTAAAACTATTGAATTGGCACACAGCCACTTAATCATCATTAACAAAGTGCACACTCCTATCTTTAATGATTAAAAACCTTAAATGTCAATCTCAGACCTCAGGTGACTCCACTTAATCTCACTCTCTCCATGACTCAACAGTGCATCAGTCAACACCAATTAAAGTATTAAAGATCTGTGACATTTCTCCTCATGACTACACCGGGCACTCCTTTGGGATAGGTACTGCTACATCAGCCGCAAATAAAAGACTTTTAGAAGATAGCTTAACAATGGGGGGCAGGTTGTCCTCTTCAGCCTACAAACATTATATCTATACAGTCTCAACAAGGATATTATCCTACATCTCTGATGGGTTGTCCTTCTCTTTCATATACACCCTTCTCAAGTTTATCAAGTTATGTGTCATTTACTCATCAGCACATAGTGTTCCCATTATGGACGTACTGTATGTGGCGCATTGCCATAGCCTGCTCCCGTTTTTACAGTGTCAAGTATTTAACCTTATTACATACAGATACAATTTAGCTCCCTTGTCACTGAGCCTGTCAACTTGAGCCCGACCGATAAAGGATTTTGAAGGCCGATACCGATACAAATATTTTTGGGTTTTAAAATCCGATATTCCGATATGTTTTTTTATTAAATATTGTTGGATTTCATACACATGTAAAAGAAAAACTAACTTTTCTGCACAAGATACATTTGATACTTTTTCTCTATGTCTAAATGTTCACTCCTCGCAAGTATAACTTACATTTTACAATGCAGGGACTGTAAATAGAGATATGCTAGTTATAAATACAGTAATTATTACTTCATTTAGCCAGAGAAAGTTCATTGTGGTTTGCAAGCTCATTAATGTTAATGTTAGCAGTCTTCCACTAATGATAGTGGCATTAGCTAGCTTTGTGGTTAGCTAGTCTATGATGAGCCATAATTTAGCATTAGATAACATCATACTGCAAATTGTAAAACATACATTTTCAATATAACAGGACAAGGAGAGATGATTGAAGCATGTTTCGTCCGTTTTTATTTTGTTTTTTAAATATTCATTTATTCGCCATTATGACTGCCAATATTTTGGAAAATGCCTGTAACTGTCTGTTTTGGGCTCACTTAAAATGTTTTGAATCGATGAGTGCAAATGTATAAGTTGTATTGACGAATTGATGAATTTATGGTTGTTTTATTGGGATTGTAATTTAGAAAATGAGCACCTCCCGCGACGCAGGCACCAGTGACTTCCACTAGTCGGCAGTATAGTTCTGCCACTAGGTGAAATCTAACGCTAGATAAACCCCATGCTCACGAGTTCAGCTATCGCAAACCCATAAACAAACCAAGAGCGAACAGACGGCAGCACGCAATAAAGACGCCAAACTTGAGACGATAAGGAACAAAGGAAAACGCTAGGATTGGTTTAACGCCCTTGGGAAGCGGAATGAGGTACATTTTAGTTGTTAATATGTAGGTGCTGCGGGGGATGAAGTGTTCATGTTTATTGTTGTAAGTTGTTTGAACTATGTATCGACAAAGAGCGTTTGCTTTGCTATGTTAATTCAAGGATGTTTTAAAGGTAACAGTGTTGTGTATTAAGATCTTGGTAAAAAGCAGTGTATTTAATTATGTTTTACTGTGTGAGAATGTTTGATTTATCTAATGAAATGTCTATGAAGGTGTTAATGTTTTGGTACGATTTGTATATTTTTATAGTTTTCACGGTGCTTTGCGGATATGAGAAGAAAAATAAAGAAACCGTAAAGACATCAGTCGAGACTCTCTCCATCTATGCTTAAAATCACAGAGGGCCGTTACAATGCCTAATATCGGCCGATAATATCGTCCGGCCGATATATCGGTCTGGCACTACTGTCAACACTGACTTTTACAATGTTTCGGCCGAAAACGTTTCACAGCACGTGGTGGCTTGAGCTAGTGTTAAAAGCCCCTTTTACACTGCGCGTTGATCCCGGGAAATTTCCGGGAAATTGCCAGAATGCCTTCTGTGTGAACGCAAACATGACCTGGGCTTGATACCGGCATCAATGCCAGGTTGGGGACCTAGTAACATTGCCGGAATAGGTCCAGAAATGCGCGCTGTGTGAACAAAAGCCAGGACCAATGCCGTAAGGTGTGTCTCATAGTGATGACGCTCGTGCCATCGCGCAACTCTGTTGCTGTTAGAACAATGTTTATGTTCGTCATCAACAAAGAAAGGATGAACAAATGTCTGCAAACTGGAACGAGAGACAGGAGCTCTTCATTATCCGTACTGAAGCTGAGAACGTTCACCATCTTTGTGGAACGGTATGCCACGTGTACATGTTTTCAACGCGTACGTTACACGTCTCATCCTGACGTCATTACGGGTTTTGTGTTAACGCACTCAAAGAACCCGGCAAATCACTGGCAGTGTGAATGAACTGAAATCAAACAATCCCGGGACAAATGCCGGGTCACATTATCCGTGTATTTTCCGGAATCTCTGTGCGAAAGGGGCTAAAGTGGCATTGTTCCTATTTGCAAAGGCAGCGGGTCAACACCGGCTTACATTAGAGTACGACATAAGCCACCTTTCACACAGCAAGTTAATTTCCGGAAATTGCCATAAATAGTGCCTTCTCTGTGAACGCAAACACGTCCCGGGATCGATGCCGAGATCAGTCCCTGGACGCACCCTGTGGGGCCCGTAAGGGGTGTGTCATAGTGATGACGCACGTGCCATCGCAATGATGTAGTTATGGTGCGACTCTATTGCTCTAAGAAGAATGTTTGTGTTCGTCATCAACAAAGAAAGAATGAAAAAATGTCTTAACTTGAATGAAGCAGAGACCAAGGATTACCATCCACGCTGAAGCTGAGATTGTTCGAAGCGTACATTACACATCACATCCTGACGTCACGTGTCTTTACGGAATGTGTGTGAACGCACTCACAGATTCCGGGAAAATCACTGGCAGTGTGAATGAACCAAAGGAGCTACAGACACACAAGATAAGACACACCTCCTTTCTCTCCATGTCCAAGGTGTGGCGGCACTAGAACCGTCCGTCTCTCTCCCACACACATGTTCCTAAGGGCCTCATCCAGGCCATCAATTATTTTACCCCCTCCAAGCAGGACATCCTGTGGGGCCTCGTAGTCCCTCCTACAATGACAGAAGATCAACAAACAAATCCCAAAACCATTAGCACATTGTGTTTTTATGAATTCACTTCACATGAATCATTGAATAAATATTGAAGATAGTTAGAAACTCACGATGTAAAGAGCAATGTGCCGTCCAGCAGTGAGCAGTTGTAGTGGTACTGAATGAAGTCGTTCACCTCACTGGTTTCATTACACCCTGCAGATTTATTCATGATCTCCACCTGCACAGGATCTTTGACATTGTGGAAGTCTATCACATGGATGTCAAAGACCAACACGGCCGAACCTGGGATGTCCTTACCTGGGCAAAACAGAGCTTCACTTACTGCATGTTCACATTTGGAAACTATTACCAGTATCTATCTTAACTCTCAACTCTCGCCTAGTCGGCTACAGCCTGATCAGCACCTATGGGAGACCTCCAAACATCCCTACATCTACAAACTGGCTTAATCCCTCGGTTTCTTCTCCACCAATAAGGTGGTGTGTGAGATGGGTGTTCTGACGCAGTACGGTTGCTGTCGCATCATTGAGGCGGATCCTGCACTCAGGTGGTTTAATGATTTATATATATATATCTATATATATCTACCAGTGTTGGGAGTAACGCATTACAAAAGTAATACATTACAGTAACATATTACTTTTTGCTGTAACGCAGTAGTGTAAGGCATTACTAATCAATTTTCAGTAATATTTTACTCGTTACATGTTCAGTGAGGCTTGTATTACAGTTGTATTACAGTGTATTGTCTGCTTTTACTTCTTAAAGGCAACAGACTATGTGAAAGTTTTAAAGCAGTCTTTTAGTGCCAGTTCAGAGCGGTCACGTCTGTAACATTGTTTTTCCTCATAAATGCGAACACGAAAACTAAAATAAAATGAATATTTTAAGTTCTATGGAGACTGGAGAGCCAACCCTTCCTCATCCGATTTGCGCAGTGTAATTAACAGAATTACAAAAAATATATTTTGCCTCCTATTTTTTTTGTCACGCATGAATGTGTCTTTTCCCTAATATTAAAAATAAATCAAAGACTGATATTTGTCTAATGTCTGGAGTCCTTTAAGGAAGTAGCCTATCAGGCTGATCTCATGAAGTAGCGTGTGTATGACACGCCAATTCGTATTTGCATTTTTGGCGTGTTATCAAGACGCATAATCGCTTTTCAGCGTGTTTATGAACGCCGTTGACTTAACGTTATATAAGTATAGGACTTACCTCAACCCCGTCCCTAAACTTAACCGTCACTGGGGTTAATAGCATTTATGACTGTTCCCTTACCATACGCACAACCGGCACATCCGGGAACTTAACTGTCAATTTTGTCCCCGCCCCCTTTTGGGGGAAAACAAACTAGACTCCCCATAGACTTCAATACAAAATAACAGCAAAAAGCAACGTCCGTACACAGCTTACAGGCGTAAATAAGTTAAGAAATCATTTATATAAAACATGTCAAGTAATTATATGTCCACTCTGCCTGCCATAGTGCGTGAAAAATACATACACAAACTTAATTTGGCCAATTTAAGAACATGTCCCTTTATCAGCGTCAAAATGGGGTAACAACCCCACCCAGTGGCCAGAGGTGTCTTACCCGGACATTTACTTTTACCTCGTCGAGTCACTCACGAGGTAAGAGAGTGAATGATTTTATTTCGCTTTTTAAAGTAAAAAAAAACGTAATGTGTATCTCATGAATTAATGATTATGATGGCAGGTAGCCTGGGCTAGTTGATAACGGGCATAAAAAAATTATTTTTCACGCTCTATGGCAGGCAGGCTGGACATCCGGTGTATATAAGTGATTTATATCACTTATATAAGTTATTTACGCCTGTCGGCTGTCTACGGACGTTGGTTTTTGCCGTTATTTTGTATTGAAGTCTATGGGGAGTCTACTTTGTTTTCCCCCAAAAGGGGGCGGGGACATTCTATGATGACGCAGCGCCGGTTGTGCGTATCCTATTGAAAAAAAAGATATGACTTACCTCAACCCTATCCCTAAACTTAACCGTCACTGGGGTTAATGGCATTTATGACTGGACATTTGACGCGCGTGTTCTGACACGCGGGATGACGCGGACGTTAATGGCGTAGACATACACGCATACACGCGGATACACGCGAATAGCTCAAAATGCGTATAAATAATACGCCACTTGACTCGAAAGTGGCGTGTATGTTTACGCAAAAGTCATGATGTCATGTTGAGCCTATATACGTTTCAATACATGTATTTTCTGAGAATTTTTATTTCAAGTTTTGACTGCAAATGTCATGTCCATAATGCTGGACTTCCCCAATTTTAAATAATTTATCCTCAACTAGTTTTGTGGTGTATGTCTATGTATTTTATAATGTTAACTTCAAATAATACTAATAGCCTAATTTAAAGATAAGGCAGCATTGGATCTGGACGGTAAGGAGAATAACGCTGGAGTTGGAAGAGGTGTGTCGCGATTCTGTAGGTTCGGGAATCTGAGTCGTGTGGCGAATCGCGATTTCGGTTTCTTATTGCATATCGTTACAGCCCCAAAGTTAAGTTCTACTTAGTTATTTTGGTGAAAGTAACTCAAAAGTAATACATGAGTAATGTAACGCATTACAATTCTGAGATAGTAATATTGTAAGGTAATGAATTACTTTTAAATAACAGTAACAAGTAATACCTAATGTATTACAGTTTGGAAGTAACTTGCACAACACTTATATTATATATATATATATATATACACACACTACTATAATTTTGAAACGTACACAAGCACACGATTCTAGCGCTTCTGTTTTTTTTATGTTTTAGTCTTTGTCCATCTTTTTAGCTTTAGACCTTTTCTGTTTCTTTGGACGTTGAGGTGCTGAATTCTAGTGTATCTACAAAAGTGGCAGCCAATGAGTGTGAGGATTCTCTCCAAACCTTTAATGAAACAGTGGGCCATGTCAAAATGGTGAATACATTTATGGAGAGGACCCACACTATACATTATAACACTTTTTTATATAAAATTATACAGTCTTCATCTTATGTGGGTGTATACCAGGGACAGAAATTATTGGTGGCTTTGGGGGAAAAATGCCACCAAAATCAAAAAAACTCTCCCCAAATTCAAGATAATGAAGGGGGAGTACCAGGGGCGCAACTACCTAGTGTCAGAGGGGTATGCAGCATTTTTTTTTTATATTAAACTTTAATTAAAAAAAAAAAACATCACTTTGGCGCCCCCCCATGGTGATGCACCCCTATGCGCCGCACATACTGAGTAGAGCACACCCACTTTTTGCGCCACTGGGGAGTACCCACACAATTAAACTAAATCTATCACAGCTAATACAATCACAATTAAAGTGAAAATTAACTATGTCAACAAACGATTCATTTTGCAGCTTCTTTGATTCACGAGTTCACATTTAATATAATTGATTTTCTAAAAAGCAATGAACTAATTCATACACAGAACATTGTCTAGCTTTTTTTTACTGTATAGACAGAATATGACATGCTCATTCCCCAAAAGTTTGAAAGTATTATTTTAATCTACATTAAAAATCATTATTATAATAGAGCAATAATTTTACAATAATGATTTTTGTCATAATCTGGCAACCATAACCTGAAATGTTTGGTTTTTTTTAGTTAGTTTATGAAAGGTATTTGCTTTATCGAATTGTGTGAATACATGTATGCCGCCTTTGATTGATAAAACTTAATTGGTAACTAGTATTCTGATTGATTGATTGGTTCTGAAGTAATTGTAAATTGTAAATTGAAGGATTTTACATAAAAGATAGCAGTTACATTTAATTCTAAAAATTGCCCTTACAAAGGTGAAAAAAAAAACCAAACTAATATTGGCCATTAATGAAAAGGAAATTTCTAAGCGTGGTGTACACCACTGTCTTCACACACACATTTTTTTTTTAAATTGATATTAATATTTAAAACTTTAAATTAGCACCAAACTTCTGAATGTACCTTTAAGGCACACTTTCATTGGCAAACTAGTCCTTTAAATGCATTAAGATCATCTAACCTGCCCCCTGCTGGCCATACGCAAGGTGAGGCGGCAAGATGAGTCTTCTCCTCTCTCCTGTACACACACCCTGCAAGCCTTTATCTATGCCTGCGATCATGTAGCCCAGTCCAATGTACGTGTTGTACGTCTTGTTGTGCTGATAACTGTGATATTAGAGGTAATACATCAGAATCTACATCTACTGCAAAACCAACAACTTGGAAGCAAATTAAATTTGAAAAAAAAAAAAAAGTAAACCTGGAGTCAAACGTGATGCCGTTGAGGAAGGAGGCATTGTAGTGGTAGCGGATGTAGTCGCCTGCAACAGATTTGCGTGTACATGGTTCAGGCGCCTTCTTGAACTCCACAATGATGTCATCTTTAGGGTTGTGGAGGTCTTCCAGGAGAATATGATACACTACTGATGCGTGAGGAGGGACCTCTGTGCCTGAGGGAAAGAGACACACGCAAGGGTGAAAGTAAGCATGAAAAGTCAAAAAGAGAAGTGGTTGAAACCCTGTTGTGTTGTGGGTCCATTTGACTGGCACTCGTTTTTTTTAAACTGCTTGAAACAGTTTAAACTATTTATTTCTGCTTGATTTTATATATCACCCTGGGAAAATTCAGTTTCTTTATCTATTTGAGTTTCCCAGTCAAAAAGTCAAAATGAAGTTGTTTGGATTTCAATTTCTAGTCGTTTGCAAAACTGAAAACAAGGGTGTGGAACCTATTTTAACATTTTAAGGGTTGGAGAACCAGATATAAAAGGCAGAGGCTATTTACACCAAGTACAATATCGATAAATACTATTTACACCAAGCACAAATAAAGTTAGATACTATTTATATTTGTACCTCAGTGTGCAAGCAGTCAATCAAAATGTGTTCTGAATCAGTTAAAAATATCATTTGAAATCCCCTGACTGAGGCCCCGTCCACACTGTGTTTTCTTTTAAAAACAGAGAATTAAAATGAATATGATACGACTGAAAATGCGGATCACGTGACCATTCACCAACACTGGGTATGCGCGTGCTGGTGTAAACGGTGGCTGACGAATCAGGGAAGGAGACGTCACGACTGATGACACCCAATCATAGAGCCGAGCGTGAGCATCTGCGTCACCGTTTTGTCGTGTCTTCACTAAGGCCCTTGTTTACACAAGAAAGATTCCGGGTGAAAACGTAAAAATATTTTTCCGGATGTGACGTTTACACGGCGACAGCGTTTTTGGGGCTTGAAAACGCAAAAAAGTGAAACCACCCTCCAGAGTGGAAATCTTAAAAACATCACCGTCGAGTTCCCGTTTAAATGGCAAAAACGCAAATCTGCTCACGGTGGCTCTTGTCGCGTACGCGTTTACGACACAAGCATGCGCCAGTACAGGAAAATAACAACCAACATGTTGGATTATTTCCATACGTCGGACTTTCAAGTTACCCTAGCAGCTCTGATTAACATACAAGAATCTTTTCTGCAGTTGTACGAAATATTCTCAACAAAGTATTACTGATCAGAGAAGGCACATTGAGGGTTGTACGCAGGCATGCGGACTTGGTGTTATTGTGTGGCAGTGCTTCACATTGCCACCTAGCCGCTTGGAGTGCATACTACATCGAAATTTACACACTTTTGCATCACCATATGCACACAGATTTCCCAACCATTACGCTCGTCTAGACGCAGAATAAAAAGTGAAAACGCAACACCACTTTTGCGTTTTCTCTTCAGATCATTTCCGTGTAAACATAGCCTCAAACGCCCTCCAGAGATTCAAAAAGCAAAACAGAGCTGCACCGTTTCTAAACTCCTCCATTTTAGGTCTTCGTTTTTTACGTTTTAGTCTGGACGGGAGGCGCAAACGTAGCAAAAGTTCTCCGTTTTTAAACAAAAACGCAGTTGTGTGGATGGGGCCTGAGGCTATGTTTACACGGAAATGATTCTGAAGAGAAAACGCAAAAGTGGCGTTGCGTTATCCCTTTTTATTCTTCGTTTAGACGAGCGTTTTGGGTCGGAAATCCGTGTGCATATGGTGACGCAAAAGTGCGTGAAATTCAATGTAGTATAGTATGCACTCCATGCAACTAGGTGGCGATGTGAAGCACTGCCACACAACAACACTAAGTCCGCGCGCCTGCGTACAACCTTCACAATCAAGCAGACTTGCGTTTTTACCCTTTACACGGGAACGCGGCATTGAAGATTTCCACTCTGGAGGGTGGTTTCACATTTTTGCGTTTTTAAGCCCCAAAAACGCCGTCGCCGCGTAAACGAAAGGCACATCCGATGAAATATTTTTACGTTTTCACCCGCGAGCGTTCTCGTGTAAACGGGACCTGAATCACAGTCTAAAGTCTTGTAGTGTATTCCAGCCATAAGCAGTTACTAAAACAGGTTGTGTTTTGTAATCATATTTTTTTGTAATGTTATCCATTTTGTTGCTAAACGAATAAGAACCCAGGGTTTACGAATGTGCCGTGTGATATCTGGAAACCCCATTACCCAGGAATAACTCAAATAAGGCATGAACAGTGTGAAACATGGAACAAGATAAACCAGAATTACATTGACACAATTAGTGTGAAAAGTCCAACTTTAAAGAATGGAACCATTTCCAAGATTTTAACGAAACTCCCTATAATTGATCAGGAATAGGATGTTCTTTATATACACATGTAGATGGTTTGCTTGCTTACCATATCCTTTTTCTCCAAATGCCAGAAATGGGGGGATGATGAAGTGTCGTATTTCTCCCACACACATGCCCAGTAATCCTTCGTCCAAGCCTTTTATGAGCAAACCTTCTCCAACCACTGAATCCTGCGTCTGGGAACGCTTGTAGCTGCAAGATGCTCATATAACTACATACATCTGTCCAACAGTTCACACTGGGTACATCTGATGTATGACGTGTGTCCACTATAGATACTTTAGTTTTGAAATGCTAAAATACATTCTCTTATGCCATACTAAATTTTTGAGAACCTCACTAAATACCACATTAACTTTGTTACTAGAACCTTGCGAGATTTCTGAGAACGTTCCCTGTTAGCTGGGGGTTGTACTAACAAAACATCGCTCAGTGAAGAGTGGCAGTTCTAGATACGAGCGTTCAGGAAACTTGTTTGAAAACAATCATTATTATTTGAGGTAACTGTGACATAAGCACTAACCTGGAGTCAAACGCGGTGCCATCCAGCAATGACGCATTAAAGTGAAAACGCACAAAGTCAGTCCTCATGACTGAGCGCTTGCAGTCTTTAGGCGTCCTGATGACTTTAGTCTGAACCTGGTCTGCCCTGTTAAAGATGTCTAGTAGAACCAGATCAAACACTAATGTTGTGTCCGGAGGCACTGTACCACCTAAAACACCACAGAAGGAACACATATTTCACTATCGCAAATGCTAGTGGTTCATAACTTTCTGAACGGGGGTTTGTGAATCTTTGGGGCTTTGTGAGTTGATAAAAACTAATAATTAGTTATAATAACAGCATCTTGGAGCTTCTCTGTTCACTGTAAATGCAGCAAACTCTCTACATGTGCTGCGAGTTTAACATGCATTTGGGAATACAATACTGTATATGCTAGGTTCACTTCATTACACATATTTCCAATCCTTTGTGGGCAGTTTACAGAGTTTTAGAAGTATTCCGCCTTAATAAAAGGATTGTTTAAGGCTCAAGGCTTTGACATTTTAAAAGTAAAAAAAATTTAAGACATAAGAGTTTGTTTTGTGACATGTAGTGTGTAAAATTAAATTATTGTTATAATGATCACATATTTTAAAATATATATTTTACAGTACAATTGTAATTCACAACAGTACTATATCTCTGTATTCATTTGGTATTTGGAGTTAAAAACATAATATTAAATGTTATTACATTTGATTCCTTGGTTCCTAAAACACCATTGTGAATGTAATGTAACATGTATATACACTTAGATGTATATACATATTGTAATTATAGTGTATACAGTACATACACTATAAAACCTAAATAAAAGATGACCAGCAATAAAGTCCAAAAAAAAAAAACAATAAAAGATTAAACATTTTATCTATTTATTTGCAAATGTGTCACAAAAGTATTGGAATATTAAGTTATTATTAATACAAGTTAAAATCTCAGGGGGTACTTTAACCAAATGTCAATTCTTTTAATAAGCATTTCACAAAAAGAAGAAAGAAGTGAACATACAAGAGTTTTAGCAACATTTGCTTGAACACACTTGCTTTGATATCTAATGCCCGGTTCCAAACATTTGTTAGGGTGTGTGCAAGACTTGTGTGTCGGTATAACAATTTATCGTGCCACAATATATCGCAATGCAAAAATGCAACAATACGTATCGCGGATAGTCCCCCCAAAATAAAAATTATTATGGGAGAAAAAAATTCTATTTTTTCAGAGTTTTAGTGTCAGTACTACATTAAACTACTATAGATAATGTTGATTATAATGTATAATATTGCAATGGGGAATATTTGTGGGTCCAGTAAAAAGTTGCCAACATTATTATAAATATATCTAGTCAGTGAAAGAGTGCAAGCATATTCGTCTAAAACAATTCTGTATTTTCAGTGTCAGAATCATGAATATTGTTATTCTGGCGTCACCATTGTCCTTGGGTTACAAGCACCAAGTCCAAGCCTATTCATTTAAACCCACAATGTAATATCAAGGTTAGCATTTTAATCCACAGTACATTTTTTGTTAACCTTCAACCATATGTCTTGGAGTATCGCAATACTATCGTATTGTTAGTTCAGTATTGTGATATGTATCGAATCGTGACATGAGGGTATCGTTACACGCCTAGTGTCCAAGTAGTTTTTTGGACTGTTTTACAATTTCAAGAAATTAACTAGTGTACATTTTATCAATGTGAAAGGTGTGTTTGGGTAGATTACCTGCTGCTTGGCTACTGTAGGTCAGGTGGGGGGGTACAGTGATCCTCCGGCGTTCATTCACACACATACCCAGAATGCCCTTGTCCACACCAGCAATCTTCCACTTATGGCCCACCTGTCCAAAGAATGCAGCTCCCTTATCATAGCTGCAGTAAAAGAAAAAATCACCTTAATTATATGTATTCTCATAAAGCACATAAACACACACTTTACAAATCACGAAATACCAATCAAGGCTATTTACACAAGCATATTGACACAACCTTTTTTATTTAAATAGCTCTTTTGACAATGTACCTCACCATTTCAAATCATCTTTCAGGGGAAAAAAAAGGTTCAGTGTGTAACATGTATTAAATCCAGGAATTTAGAATTGGAGTATGCCCAGTTTTGAGGCTGAGGAGGCCCAAAACCAAGTTTTTTTTTGTCCACGTATGATACATGAATTAAGCTGTAGCCTATGAATGAAGCTCACCAGTGACTGAGACAGAGTTTTAACTAAATAGACTTGAGTAAACCATCTTTAACAAACCTAGTATTTGCATAATACTACAAAAGAGAAAGTAGAAGAAAGTAGCATACTTTTGCAATATTACAAAAAAAGCATAATGGTGCATGTCCAGAAAATCATTGAAACCCATACCTAATGCATAGTTAATGACAAAAGCAAAAAGTAAAAGTTAAATTATAATGTGCAAAATGCAGAGAATGAACATCACTCGGTAAACACTTGGCTGAATCATTTCACCTAGAGTCAAAGCGTTTTCCGTCAGAAAAAGTGCCGTTATAGTGATACCGCACGAAATCTCCGGATTTCACTTCTCTGACGCACGCATCGGGAATGAAATATCGATCAACTGCAATATCATCGATCGGCCCTGGATTACAGTCCACGTAGAACCACGTCGCCAGCAATAAACTCAAAACAATCCTCTGTAGCATTTTAGGGAAAGTGTAGGCTGCGAGTGAGGCTTGTGAGGGCTCGACAGTGAGTTGTAGGCTCTTGTTGTAGGAGGAGTTGGGATGTGTAAACGTGGAAGATCCTAAACTGGGATGTTGCTTGCGGTCACTTTTTCCTTTTCGTCAGGTTCAGTATTGTTTTATAGCAGTCATCGATTGTTTAGTATTTATTTTTCATGTTATTGATAAAAATAGTGGGGAAATGACGCAGATTAAAGGAAAAATATTTAATGATATCATATTTCGCGGAAGCGGATGGAGAGGAAGACTGCTGTTCATTATCTGACTTTAGCATCTGACTCTGAGTTTGTTTTGTGACATGTAGTGTGTAAAATTAAATTATTGTTATAATGATCACATATTTTAAAATATATATATTTTACAGTACAATTGTAAACCCTCTAAAAAATGTCTTCCAAGTTCCAGATGTAAACACACACATCTATAGAAGATGTAGGCTACGTGCGGTATCAGGGGTAACAAAATTACAAAAATAGGCTACAGACAATTTAGAATTGGCAACAAAGCATAGGCCTATTATTATTGTCATTGTATTTGATGCTCACTTATAAAATAGCTTACACAAAAAAATTCTCAAATAGTAAAAGCGTGATAATTACTACACACACGGAGATGTCTATTTGATGTGTGTTTAAATGTGGAAAATATGGCAAGCCGTTTTAGCTTAAATTGTACCCAGCCTTACTCGTCATTATTGCATTTTTACCAGTAATAATTAAATTAGAGAGCTTTATAATTTAATTCCTAGTAGCAAAATTACGATTATAGAGCTCTCTAATTAAATTCGTACTAATAACAATTACGATTAGAGAGCTCTTTAATTCGATTTTTACTAGTAAGAATATAATTGCAGAGCTCTTTAATTGAATTGCAGAGCTCTGCAATTGGAATTACATTATAGAGCTCTCTAAATCAGTTTTTACTAGTAAGAATTACATTAAGAGAGCTCTTTAATGCAATTATTACTAGTGAAAACTGATATAGAGAGCTCTACAATTCAATTCTTACTAGTAGCAATTACAATTAGAGAGCTCTCTAACTCAATTCACTAGTGAAAATACAATTTCAGAGCTCTCTAATTCAAGTATTACTAGTAACAAATACAATTGCAGAGCTCTCCAATTCAATTCACAATTACAATTAGAGAGCTCAATAAATGAATTTTTACTAGTCATATGTCTCCATTGACTTCCATTCATTTTTAATTACAGAGCTCTCAAATTGAATTGTTACTAGTAAGAATTACAAATAGAGAGCTCTTGAATTGAATTAAAGAGCTCTTCAATTGCATTCTTACTAGTAGCAATTCATTTAGAGAGCTCTCTAATGCAATTGTTACTAGTAAGAATTAATATTATTGAGCTCTCTAATTCAATTCTTACTAGTAGCCTAACAACTCAATTGCAGAGCTCTTGAATTCAATTAGAGAGCTCTCGAATTGAATTGTTACTAGTAAGAATGCAATTACAGAGCTCTCGAATTCAATTCTTACTAGTAACAATTCCAATTAGAGAGCTCTCTAATTCAATTCTTACTAGTAACATTTATAATTAGAGAGCTCTCTAATTCAGTTTTTACTAGTAAGAATGCAATTACAGAGCTCTTTAATTCAGTTACAGAGCTCTGCAATTATACATATCTTTAATTAGTTTTTTTTACTAGTAAAAATTAAATTAGAGAGCTCTGCAATTGCATTCTTACTAGTAAAAACTGAATTAGAGAGCTCTCTAATTATATTTGTTACTAGTAATAATTAGATTAGAGAGCTCTCTCATTATAATTCGTACTAGTAAGAATTGAATTAGAGAGCTCTCTAATTGTTATTCTTACTAGTAACAATTCAATTGTAGAGCTCTCTAATTAAAAATGAATGGAAGTCAATGGAGACATATGACTAGTAAAAATTAATTTGTAGAGCTCTTTAATTGCAATTGTTACTAGTAATAATTGAATTAGAGAGCTCTCTGAATGTAATTCTTACTAGTAATAATTAAATTAGAGAGCTCTCTAATTGTAATCCTTACTAGTAAGAACTGAATTGTAGAGCTCTCTAATTGAATTGTTACTAGTAAAAATGCAATTCCGACGAGTAAGGCTGGGTATAATTTAAGCTAAAACGGCTTGCCATAGGAAAATGTATTTTTGCCATGTCTGCTCATCTGCAATAAAGTCTATAGGACGTTTCCTGTCAGATGTCAAATAGACGTTAAGAAGATGTCTATGTAATAATTAACATCTGATGTCAGATGTTAGTAAACAGCAGATGCTTTCCAAAAGAAGTGATCTTTAACAGAAATCTTGCAGACGTACGTGTTGTATCTGGGCTTACTGCCGAGCCAAGGGTTACCCCTTACACTTTTACAGCCTCGTCAAAAAATATAGCGTTACCCATAAAGTCCAAACAATTTTTGGATCAACTTGAATGTACGCCAGTGGGTGGCGGTAACGTGAAACCATCGCGCGCTACAGCAGATAGACCTCGAGCGAAGAAGAGATTCAGGAGGGCCGTTTGAAAAGATTCACAGATCACACTGCGTGTAATATTTGTAACGCTCGAAAATTATACATTTTAGGATGTTTTAATACATTAAAAACCACGAATTTTTGTATTCATTATGAGCAAAGGACCCACTCAAGGTAATGTAAATATTTTTTTCTTTTTTGTGGGTTTTGTCTAACCTTATGCGATCAATTGGTGTTTAACGTTAACGTTGGCGCTTTTGTGTTTTATAAGTTATTGTATTCTTACACTCGCCGGATGTTGTCGTTTTTTAAACGTGTTGAACAGTGCAAATGTCCAATTTCACTCCATGATAATTCGATAAATCGATCATAATATCCTTATGGGGCTTGCTTATAACAAGGAGATACATACATTATTAATACACCACCACCGTCAAGATACAGCCTTTTGGGCATCTTGACATCAAATTTATTGGTATACATTTTTATAAAATAGACTATGTTGGGAGGTGCAAGCTATGAAACTAAAAAAACTGACGAAAGCTCGATGGGATCTAGGTTAATAGACTGTGAAAAATTAAATGTTAAATGTAGATTGTACGCATCAGAATATTGTAGCAATATTGTAATTGTACACACCCATAGTTAATGAAGACTTATGTGTGTACTATACTATAAGTTATAGGGCTGGCTTAAAAATAACTATTTCTCCATTTTAATTTACTCATTTTTTGATGAGCTAATGTTGATTTTTAATCAAAGAATCGTACTTGTTTGCAGTTCATCCTTTGTAATTGTCAATGAATGAAATCATGAAATTCAAAACATAAAAACCCATGAACTTGTAAGCTAGCTAGAAAAATGAACTCTAGAGAGGAGCATTTTGATAAATGTTATTTTTAACACGTTTTAAAACAGCTACCATTTCAATGTTTGTTTTTTAGATAAATTAATTTGAGTAGATAAGAAAGCCTAATTATGTACTATATTGTTATCATAACAAAATGAGAAATTTGACAGACGTGCACTGTATCAGAAATGTCTAAATCCATTTATATTGAATCAAACTGAATTGATTCGTAACATTTGTGTCAATGCCAAGCCCTAATATTATGTATCCTTTATTATTTAAAGTCTGTGTGAACCGGAAGTTGTGATCAACTTTTCAGGAAACAATACAATTTTAATAATGTTTATGAAGACAAACAATTTTCAATTGTGGATTAACTTGCGTATTACTTTTTTTCACCACAAGACCATTAATAATTGCTTACAAAATAGGGTACATTATGTTTTTGACCTGTTAATTAACAGGTATACCAAATGAGATGTTTTATTGTATAATTTAGAGCATCAGTTGAGAGAGAATTTTGACAATTATTACAATTTAAAAGAAATTGTTTCTATTGAATATAATTTAAAATGTAATTAAATGTATTGCTTTGATGTGATGGTAAAGCTGAATTTTCAGCACTTCAGTCTTCAGTATCATATGATCCTTCAGAAATCCAATTGATCAAGTTTCAAGTCTTTAGGTTTGATTTTAGGGCACAAAACCAATAGGGTTACTAGTATTTGCTCTTTAATTTACAATAATAATTTAATAAAGCAATTCAGTTATTTTTTTAAGGCACCCATAGATTAACTAACATGCAAACTTGTTTCAGTTCAAAAAATGACAGGAGATCTGTTTGGTGGTGTGAAGAGCCAATCTTTCTACCTGCATGATGTGAAGAGACATCAGTCTGCCACACTCACTGACATCATCATCCGTCTGGGCGGGGTGAGAGATTTCATTTTTTGTCATTCATCTGTACAGGACAAAGCAGGACATTGTAATGGTTTCCCTATATGCAAAGTGTTGTTAAATAGTGAATCTCATTCTGTTTTTTATTTCGTATAGAAAGTAGACAGTTTCCTCACTAAGGATGTGAATGTGGTCGTGATGGGCACTAAAGAAGCTCATAGTAATTTGCTGTTGGATAGTTCATGTACTGCAGGAGGAAAACAATCTGAAAATCCCAAGCCTCTGGTATGTACCCAATCCCTTCATATGTTATAGGTGTCTGTCGCTAGTTTGTACTTACATAAGGACATTGTACATTACATTTTTGTGTGTTTGTCTGTTCATGTTGTAATACAAAACACTTTTGCTGCTATTGAGGATACAGGTAAGGTTATGGACAGGTTTGGTGGTATGGTTAGGGTTGAAGGGCTAATTCACACAAACATTTACTCACCTTCAAGCCATCCTAGGATTATATGACTTTCTTCTTTCAGACAAACACAATCACAGTTAGGCCATATTAAAAAAAATATCCTGGCTCTTCATCAGCTTTATAATGGGAGTAGGCCCTGTTTACACTTAGATTACATTAAGATGCATTTTGATTGATTGGATCATTATGTAGACGAGGGAGACACATACCCATTTACACCTGGTGTTTTAATCCATCTCTTTTGCCATTTTCAACCACCTATGTCCTGATTTATTCAAGGGGAGGATCTATGGGTGGGTTAATCTATGAGCTTTTTCAGACCTTTCTATATAATGGACAAAATAAGCTTATTAATAAATAAGCTTAAGTTAGAAATCAGGAGTTGTGAGAGAACATTGTGCTTGATATGTATATGTCTTCAAAACAAACTTGGGTCTTCAGCCGACAAAATTTAAATCCCTTCTGGCTAGTGCACTTCCCATAATGTTTATGTCTTTTTAACCACACAGCATGATTTCTGTGTTACAAATATTCGAATGATCACTGAAGTACTTATAGTTCGGATATAAACAGTGGTGCCTATGGTAGCGATCAAAATAGAGTAAATAACTTTTTGAAAGTAACTTGGTGCTTCAAATGACGATTGTTCATCATAGTTGCGCCACTAAGTGGTGACAAGTGACTGTTAAAAAATGTATTTGGTATTGACATATTCATTGAAGAGTTTTATTCAAAAACGCTGAATCATCCAGTAATGGAAAGTATTTATGAATCATTCATTCAAACTGATTTGTTAAATTAATTTATTCAAATTATTTATACTGCAGCGATTAATATTTTGTCAGAGACTGTTACATGTTGTTTTGTTTAGTTGTCTGTACAGAATTGTGGAAGAATCGGGATCTCTATTTGAAATAAATCATGAATTGATACTCAATTTAGAATCGTAATTATATATCAACTATCAGTTGTTTTTTAGGCCACATTCACCTTTGTCTTTTTCATAAAGCATACAAAAGCTCAAAGTGTTTGCACAGGGATGTTTAGTAGCTAGCTAACAATGACTTTTAAACTCTTTCACCTCAAGGTTTGTGGCAGTCGTGGAAGAGCGTTACTGGAAAAAGCCATTCACAGCAATGTAAGTCCACACCTGAATTTATGTGTAGAAAATCCTACTTTATTTTACTTTAATGCAATGCATGCATTTGGTCCCACTTTTCAACTCAAAGTTAATGCTCCATAATCTCCATTATAGAAAGTTTTAGGATTATTAGATATATAAAACAATGAAATAGGTAAATTTGTGATGTGGCCATGTATACTGCCATGTTTTTGCTTCTATTCAGTTATGCTAGGGACTTATCATTAGATTTTGCTGTTGTCATTAAAGCAAAAATGGGGACACCTCATACCAATACATTCTGAAATTCACAGTTTTTCAATACTCTGATTGTAATACTGATCATAACTGTGTTCTTTCTATTGAAAAATAATTCTATTAAGTAAAAGCTAAATACAATAACATGTACTAATAGTGGTCTCTGCCTTTTGAACCCACCTGAATTTTGTACCAAATGTCTGGTAGCCAGTACATTTTTGATGTTTCAAAACATGACTACTAGTATAATAAAAAACCTGGCTGTCCTTCAGTTTTTTTAATTTGTCATCAGAATAAGCCAGTGTTGTTGTTGACCGCTGAATGTTTGTTGTTGTTGTTGTTGCAGGAGAAGAATCAGAGCAGTGTGCTGGCTAATGCTCGCTCATGGGGAGTCAAGGTCTACAGTGTAGATGGTATCCTTTCATGTAACTCCTGCCAGTGAACTCTTGACAATATATATATATATATATATATATATATATATATATATATCTGTCACACAGGCTGCTTTTAGGCCATGTTCACACACAGCAGCAGAATATGGATGTCAGTCTTGTATTAGAGTCCTTTTACATTTATGGGAGTAACAACCGCATTCTACTTTGATTATACTGAATAGCTAGGATTTTTTGGTAACACTTTAATTGAAGGGGTGTGCATAAGGCTAACATGACACGACACATGTTATGAATATGAAGGAGGTTTTATGACAACTGTCATTACGTGTCATTCGCTCAGTTATGACATTTTTAATGCAAGTATGACATTGTTTGAGATGTCTTTATGACAACTTGACATAAACCAATACATCATAACCTGTCAGTGTCTTTGTCATGACAACTTGACATTACTAAGACGACACATCCTGTCATAAGCATGACATAGCAGATTAATTATCAAACTTAAGAAACCACCTAGCTTTATTGGTTAACATTACATTAAACTGTCAGGTGGTTGGTTTTGACATTGGCTGTTATGAAGCTATTATAACATTGTAATGACAAATTCAATTAGTACCACTGTAGTTGAGGTCACGAAAAATATCCATGACACAGTTATAATGCCTCATGACAGCCAATGTCAAAACCAACCACATGACAGTAAACTTAATGTCAAGTTGTCATGACAAAGACATCTCAAACTGTCATATTTGCATTCAAAATGTCATTATTGAGTGAAAGACTCTCAATGACAGTTGTCATAAACATGCATAAACCCTCCTTCATATTCAAGACATATGTCATGTCATGGTTAGGAAGGTGTCATTATGCACATCCCTTCAAGGTGTTACCAATTGTTTTTTAGGAATTCACTGTTTTATGTTTCACGAACAAAGTCAAATGGTTTGAGAAGAATTAGCAATTTTAATATTCAAGTGAACTATTCTTTTCTTGACCCTGTGGCAACTGGAAATAGCTTTCTATATGAAGTGCTGCATAAAGGCTATCACAATTGCCAATTGTTCTAGATAATCTTGAAATGTCTGGCTTTCCGTGTTTTCACTGTTATACGGTAGGGGGCGCTATTAGGCCTCTTTTAAAAGAGTACTGAAGAGTACTCTTGATCAAAAGACGTGAAGCAGCAGAAAAAAGCAATATGTAGCCAAAGCAGACACATATGTAAAATAACGAGATCATCAATATTAAACGGCATCTAAAGCGAAACTGCCTAATGTTACTGAGTGAAATGTTGGTCCAGGTGGAGCTATAGGACTTTGCAAACTTTGGAGGTGTTGGACTTGTACTCCAGCCCGTTCTCATATACAACGCTTTTGCCAAAGCGTAGACATCCAACGCACATGGCACCCTTTAGCGTCAATAAGAGACGCAGATATATATGGGGCAGAAGGCGCCTCCTAGCAGTGTTGTAGTACTCGAGACTCGGACTCGTCTCGGACTCGGTCTCGAGACCATATTTTAATGGTCTTGGTCTTGGTCTTGTCATGGACTCGTGTGCATTTGGACTCGGAATTGACTCGTACTCGAACATTTTTTTTTTAGGACTCGGAATTATTCCCGAGTCCACTCAAGTTCAATTAAAAATATTTGTCATGATTATTAATGTATGTTAATAAAATATTTCTTTAAATTGATTGACACGCCCAGTGATAGGTGATTTTCTAGTGCGCAACTGCGCATGACAAATTGTAATAAAATTACTTTTAACACCACCTACTATGTGGCCTTTTTACCCTAAACTGATCATATTTTTTAAACTAAATAAATTCAGTAAAAAAAAAAAAGGATTTCTCTAAGTAAATAAAAGTAAATTAGATAATCAACCCTCACTGGTCTCGGTCTCGACTCGGACTCGACCGTTTCTGGTCTCGGACTCGACTCTCTCTGGTCTCGGTCTGGACTCGGACTCGAGTGAGGTGGTCTCGACTACAACACTGCCTCCTAGTGGTGTAACCCTAACACTACCCCAGACCTAAACCTACCCATAACCGAAGTGTATTATATTGACGCTAAAGGGTGCCATGTGCGTTGGATGTCTACGCCTTGGCAAAAGTGTTGTATATGACGCCTTGGGATGAGAATGTGTTGTGTACTCCGTCTATGTTTTGATGTTTCTCAGCTTTTTGCTCAAAATGTTGCTTTTTTAAACGAAACGTACCCACGTTTAAGTTTTTGGTAAAAAAAAATGAATGCATGAAGTAATAATTATTGGATATTCAGTTATTCATAAAACAGAATATTCTGTAGGTCATGAAACTTTTGTGAAAATGGTTATAAATTCTGGCTGTGGCTGGCAACATTTTTCAAAACCACTGGCGGTGAAAGAGTTAAAGGGGAATGTCATGAGGAATTATATTTTCCCGTTCAAAAGTTTACATCCCTGGTTCTTCAAGTAGTGTGCTTCCTTATTAAGCCTGGGTGTGTTAGCCATTTAAACGAGAACTCAAACTTTCTTTCTTGCCCTGCACTGCACAGCTTTACAATGAACATAGAAAACGTAAAATACAGTGCATCATTAAAAAAGCACAGAATAGCAATATATTTGAGTGCTAATGAATGGTATTCTTACAAGAAACCAACACTAGAGATCACTATTATATACAATTTGATTTTAATGTTCAGTGAATGTGAAATACTAATATGTACTCATGAGATTATATTGTGGACCCCTATTATTGAATAAGCTATGATATGAGTTAGAAGTACATTATTTTCTTATGCCTGTACTTTGTTTTTGTTTTCTTTAACCTAAATGACAGAATTTCTAAAGTTTATCAATCATCTGAATCAGAAAATGAAGACAGCTAAGGTAATGTATTGAACTTCATTTATTGTTTACTGTCAAACATCACTTTCTTATTCGCACAAATTGATTTCACACGGTTTCTTTCCAAACAGAAAAAAAGCAGCAAACTTACAGCTCCTCATGTTAAAGGTTCGTAAAGTACATAAACACGTACTTGTAGGTGTAATTGTTCCAAAGTAAATATATGACTAGCTTTAATAATTTTTGCACACCTCTATACCTGAGAAACCTGAGTGTAGAGTTGGCATATGCGGAGTCAGGTAACACTGTGGAGTGTTAATACTGAGTGTCTTCACACAGCTGGAGTCTTGAAGAGTCCTTATCTGAAAGTGGAAGACTTCAGTCGGTGAGTTTTAGCCCTCAGTCTTATTCTCTTAACCCTATTTTCAGTTTAGATGATATTTTAGGTACTTTAACCTGTATATTGTACCTAATTCATTTTTTTCCCCAAATGTTAATATTACAGAGGTTTCAGAGGCTTGTACTGTGATCAGATAATGAGTCAAGATAATGTCAGTCTTGGCTGACATCACTGTTGGTTATTTCAAGACTGTGGAAAATGTGTGTACAGGTTTTTTTTGTAGATCATACAGTGTTTTTAATATATCATACTGAAAACTGCAGAAATATGAGTAGTATTATGTTATTCCAATCACAGCCTGTGTCTCTCTTGTTAAATCATTTTAATTTTTATTCGATTTTTTTTTTAAATATATTTTTTTATCTTTAAAATCCTAATAACTCTGTTTATAATATATAAAGTTAGCTATATTTGACTGTTTTCATTGTGAAACTTTTTTTGGTCCCCATGCAGCGCCATTAACAAGGCTAATGTTTCAGCTCAGGTCACTGCTGTTTTAGTAAAGTTAATTATCAAAATGCACGGCGCATCCTAAGGGCCACCCTGAGGCCAGTCTGAAAGGTATCCCTTCCCTCCCCTGCAGAGGATCTGTGTGCATAGGGCAGCTCTTGGCTAATGAAAAGATCTATTGTGTTTAGCTCTGCTGCTGCAGACGTTGATCTATATACTAGATCCTGATGGATATGTGTGATTAAGCCCATATTATGCATTGTACTGTACATATTACATCAACATAAAGACTACAAGAAATAGTACAATGACATATAAATAGTCAAATGAAGTAGCATGTCATTTTACGGTTAAAAAAGACACCAAGAAACTTAAATTTTCATTATTTGGCGGCAGGCCAGATTTAATCAACCACGTTTAGGGGACCCTTTACAGTACAGTTATGCATGTTCATTACTTGAATGCAATAACTAACACATGATTAATACTTTTCAACATTTATCTATTTTGTTTAAAGCTGCTGATAAAATGAGGAGCTAACATTAAGTTAACGGACTTCTGTTGCATGTTCTTGATTGCTAATCGCTCACCCGGCACACGTGTGTCATTTGGATTAAAACTAAAGCTTATCTGCAAGTAAAAACATATAATGAGTGGTTCCTTACATTACAGGAAGGAGGTACAGTAATCACATGACTGTTTTCAATACGTTTTCTGTGTGCAAACATCTGAAGAGCGTGCCCAGAAAGCAGTTTCTCAGATGACATGCAAATAATTTCTGCTTCCACCTTGAGCTGGTATAGTCACACCAGTCCTAACCTTGCTTGAACGGACAAATTCACACAAAATTGTCAAAATGCCTGTATTATGTAGGCATTAGGCAAGTATCAGCACAACTGGGCCAGTAGAAACAAGTTATCATTGAGCCTTGCTGGAGAGGCTCTAAATAGCAATAATATGAACAGTAAAAGTAACAGTAGCTCCTACACAGGCATAATTAGGAATGAAAAATAACTGAAGGAAATATCTATTTCCTAAGCCAACTAATTTGATTTATAATCTTTTGGTTTCTCTGCATTTTGTTTTTAATTTTTTACAAATATTGGGCAATGAAAATACAGGCATCAGTACTTGGCAAGTGCAAAAAAAATGAAAGGACCATATCGGACTTGTTCTGGAAATAGTGATATCGCTGCATGCCTACTGGTTAGTCTGCGCATCCTCCTCAAGGAAGTTAAGGATAAAGAAAAACACAATCTTCCACGCAGTCGTCTGTTTTGTTTCAAGATGAGTTGCTCAACTGTTGGCAGATTAAACTCAACTCCGTTATATTGCGTCATATGATTATCAGCTAATTGAAACATTACTCCCAAAGATTACAAATGTTGTCTTTTGAGGCTGCATTCAAAGGTATGGAACGCATCAAAAGACGTCTGAATCCAATAGTTCGCTTTGCTACCCGTTTCCTGAGATGCCTTCGTCTGATCGATTTTTGAAGGCAGTATACGCCTTATTCACGGCAGCGCCATCTTTGATTTTTAATGAGAATGAAAGCGAGGCTGTGAGGGATAGATCTGCATGGGCTGTACTGTTATTTGTTGTGTTTTCGGATTGTTCTGCTCGTGAAACACTGGAAAAATATCTTTCCAAGAAATTTCAGTTGACAAAAAACTCCCGACAATTTAAGCTGTGGAAAATTGTAAGTAATCTAGGAGCTTTATTCAGCTTTTTACAGCGGATTCCATTGGAAACACGGTAAGTCTATCCCTCACAGCCTCACTTTCATACCCGTCATGGCGCTGCTCTGAATAAGGTCTATAGATGTATCCTTCACTATCTTTGATATCCTATCTTTGATATATGAATGTTGTGGTTGGTGGCCAGTTTGTGTGTAAATGTACCGTTTTCCACTTTTGATGTAATTTCGACCCAGAAAGTACTAGTGAAGTAATCAAAAAGTCGCTCAAAAATATCGATTGCTCTAATTTAATTACTTGTCAGACTAGTTCTGAATATATTGGCTTTATGAAACTGGTATTTTGTTTAAAAAGTCATTCTTTTTATTGTAATTATGCACAATTATTATCTGAAATGTTGCTGTTATCCATTTGTCATCGACCTAATACTTTGGAATTTAAATGTTATGTTGGTTTTTATATTTTCAAAACCATAAATCTGAGATATGAAGATATTAGATGGGTAGACTAAGTGTCCTCTAGATAGAAAATGAGATGACTTGTTCAAAGAAGCTAATCTATGATTTTGGTTTTATAAACAGGAAGTTCAGACCAGTCTATGCACAGACTCTGAGTTTCCCAATGATGATTTACTCAGGCAAATATAGCCCCTTTGAGCAACGTATTCCTCGACAGTCTGGTAGAAGCAAGGATGAAGATCCCAGCAAGGACAATTTCAGGTATGTTCTTTGCTTTTTGAGAAGTTGATAATCAAATCTAAATTGTCACTTAAATCTTTAAGGTTTTTTTGTGTTTTTTTTTTTTTTTTTTTTTAAACGTAGGAAGAGGGAACAACCCACTAGCAGCTCCCATTCACAGACTGTGCCACTTACAGCAAGCGCCACACCTAAAGGCCCAACTAAGAAAAGTTCCGGCTATTGCGAGTGCTGCCACATGCCATACAAAGACCAGAATGAGGTGAGTTAATTTGGTGATACCAAAAAGATTTTGCAATATGTTTAAATATCAATTAGGGCTGTCACTAATCCTTGATAAATTTCTTGATTATAATCCTTGATTTCAATTCGCTCATGTCGAGTAACTGGCAAAAATACCGGAAATGGCACATTCCACGGATGAGAATCCATGAACCTCATTAGACGTGCGTCTCAGAGTGGCTCAGTTCACAGTAAATGCTGCTCCACGTGAACTGTTATTTACATGCCTGGAGCACGTCTCAAACTCCATCTTTGTTTTGGTTGAATATAAGTTATAATGTTAATCTAGGAATGCCATTTGCACCATTTAATGAGATTTCTAAGGTAAATCATTTATAAACCTACGCAAACACAGGTGAATAAATCAATATCTTTTTAAATATGCCCCCTGTTCACCACGATTTCAAAAAATAAAGTTTAAACCCTGAGTTTGCATGTTTTGATGTCCATGTATTTTTCTTGCTGTTTGGGCAATATTAAACACTGATTTTTTTTTTTATAATACATGAGATGATTTATATTATGTGTATTATGTATTTTTTGCAGTGTTGTTCTATAAAACCCTACGACTATTGTTTTTAATACTTTATTTGAACCAAATAGTATTGCCTCATTGTTATACATGTATTTTAACCCATTTTAAAGTGTTTAAAACTTTTGAATTACTATTATCATTAGTTATTTTTATCACCACCCCAAAAATATATCAGATTACTCAATTAGTCATCAAAATATTCGACGATTACTCTATTACCAAAACAATAGTTAGTGACAGCCTTAATATCAATTACCAGGAGGCACTGAAATTCATATCCAAACTTGCCTATGATCCAGTGGTGCAACGGATCTGAAAAATTTTGGATCATGTATGTAATATATTTTTTTATATCATTTATTTATTTATTTTTTGCGTTACAGATAATTTTTCGGATCAGAAAAATTAGTTCATTTTCTAAAGCTCACTTTGGGTCTGTCGATACCACAGCAAAGACTGCAAGTTTCCTATTTGTTTCTTTGTTGAAGTTGTATTTTGTTGTTTTATTAACATTAAGTAAGTACATAGACAGCAGCAGGAAAATTAGGCTGCTGTCACTTTAAGGCTGAATGCACAGACCTAAAATACTGACACTCATCTGGTTTCTTTCTCAGCCGTTCAATTGATCCGCAAATCAAATGCGGTCTGTACGGATTACGGGTCAACTGCGAGCTGTTGCACCCCTACTAAGATCTCATTTGATAGACATCAAATTATTTTATTTTATTTTTTTCCTTTTTTTCTAGCACTTGCAATCTGAGATGCATCGTTCTTTCATTCAAAATGACAGTAACTATGCTGTAGTTGACCAAATAACCGCTGGCATGAATCCTGGCTTTGTTTGCAATCCAAATCAAGAAGTGGATCCAACTCCAATCAAGTAAGGGCCCATTTTACAAAAGCTTTCTTTGATTGGAAGCGATTCAAGTGATTGCCTTTCACTGTTGCCATGTTGACCGTACAACACTGAATGTTTCTCTGTTTTAACTCTTCTTCTTCAGGCCATCGGCAGACTTTTCTCCGTTACATTTGAATCATTTAACTGAGATGCAGAATACTGTCAGTGAGGATGAACAAATTCTGCAGAATCCACTGGTTGAAGACTGTGGACAAGTACCGCCAATTACTGACATATTTTCTTTAGACAACAGGGAAAACTTTCCTGAACCTAGCCACAGTCCATCTGGTCAACAAAATGCGACCTCACATCTTGATAGAATTCAAAATAACTGCCCTGATCCTCTTGATCATGACAAATTAGGCCTTTATATCAGCTGCACCACAAAGGTCCAAGACTTTCAATCTGGTGTGGATATAGTCCCGCATCAGTTTTTCTCAAAATCTCAATCCATAGAGAAGAAACTCAAAAGCCTGTCTTCTGTCACACCTTCAGAAACTCAGTCTAAAATGATCCTAAGCTCCTCCAAAGACGACAAAATCCCATGTACCATCTCTGTTGATGAAGATGTCCCTGAAACCCATGATCGATGTGAAAGTGGTCATGGTCTACTTGCGTTGCCTATGTCAGGGAGTCTTACAGGTGCTGTTCTGAACACAGTGTGCTCCCAAAATCAAAAACAGAACTGGGACCAAGGCCCTAAAATGCCACTCCACGGAAGGGAAGCTTGTAATTCTGAAAGTTGTGGCCAGTTTCTGATGGAAGATAGAAAGTTGTCTTCAACAAAACAATCACTAAATTTGGCCCAGCAGATCGTTAGGTCTCCAGAGTTTGACATCTCTTACTTTCCATTTCCCAATTTACTACCATTTCCACATTTGTCAGATTACCAATTTTCTGTCGTTAACTTTAAAAAGCGCTGTAGGTCCTTCACTCCAAGTCCAAAACTTGCAAAGAGAAGAAGGATTAGTCAAAACAAAAAGCCAAAGCTATCCTGGAATTGCAGTGCTCCTGGGATAAGACTGTACTCATCTGTACTTTCCACCATTTCTTGTTTACCAGGACCCCAGGTGGGTTTTGACACAAATATAAATAATGGAACTGGTGGTGCCTTACCGGAAACCCATGAACCATCACTGAAAGAATCTTCTTTTGCAAAGCAGATCCCAACGCAGCCTTCCCTAAAACATTTTACTCCTCCCAATACCCACTATTTGCCTCAAGTTGACCAACAGGACAATGACGCTAGTGTCCATGTCCATGTTGAGCAGTCACATGTATTGTTTCCAGTGGAATCCCAAGTAACCACTAACTCATCCGATTTGGACCCTCCTCAGTTGCTTCCATTTTTCGATGAAGACCATCAACTCCAGTGCCGTCAATATCATGATCCTCCAGAATTGTTTCCCGAAGATTCCTCCCAGACATCAGTCAATAAAGCCTCAAACAGCTCATTCCAGTCACACTCCGGAGCCTCTGTTTGCATTGAATCTGCCCTGCTCCCTAACCTCACGTGGTCCCCGGCTTCCTCAGAATCAGATTGGGACTCTGGACTCTTGTCGTGGATTGCGACTGGTGTTCCTCTTCAGGCTAAACGGGGGCATGATGACCTGGATCAGTTACTACAAAAACCACTCACTGCCATGCAGGATGGGAGCTATACATCACGGTTGTACTCCATACTGCAACCCTCTTGATTCACATTTATTGGAATAATGTTTCCCCAATACACGCAATAGGACAATTGCAACTTGATGAATTCAGTCCAAATCGGTCAATTCTTTCACTCTCCGTTCTCATTGGTCACTCATACCAGGGTATCCCAAACTCGGTCCTGGAGGGCCACTGTCCCTGCAGAGTTTAGCTCCAACCCTGATCAAACAATCCTACCTGTGAGTTTCTACTGATCCCGAAGACTTTGATTAGCTTGCTCAGGTGTGTCCGGGTTGGAGCTAAACTCTGCAGGGACAGTGGCCCTCCAGGACTGAGTTTGGGGAACCCTGACTTACTATCACCGTTAGTTGAGAAATAAGACTTATTGACTGAATTGTTGCGAAAAGCTTTGTATTTTATGTTCCTTTATTTATAGAGGTGGGCTTCTCTTTGCAGAGAATCCCAGCGTTTTGTATAATAATGAATCAGTCATGTCTTGAATCAGTATTTATACATATCGTCAAGCATCTCAGACATTCCGTTTCAGTGTTGTACGTTTGTCTCCTAGTATGCAATATCTCATCACAACCAATCAAACATGGTATTAATCAACAGTTGACAAGTATTTCATGTTTTCCTCTGCGAGTGACCTCCATGACTTCTCTTTTGGCTCTCTCTTTCCCTCGGTTTTGACCATGACTTTTCAGCGGCAACATCCGGGAACGTGCCGGTATTGAGACTTTAATGAGGCTTTGCTGGAGGGGCATTATCCAATTAGTTTAAGTGCTGTGCCTGGCCCCTCTCCAGTTTAAGAGGCAGTGTTGATGGTAGAACAATGCTGCGGTGGATTTTGAAGGGTAGAATACACTGTGAAGGCAGAAATGTCCTGTGGTTTCACAAAGGTCTTTGAGGTATTTTGAGTGTATCTTTATAAAACCTTACCGACTTCCTGAAATGTGATTTAAAAGGTTTAGTGGTATAGCGTGTACAATGGAGAGTGTTTTAATTATTCGATGCTAATTAATGTTTAATGTCATCTATTAGCGACAGAACTATGCTTTCATATTAGTTCTGAAAGGAGTATAAGCGTGTGCCACTGCTGTCTCTGTAGCATGACCAAAATCTTGAACTTTTATGATTTTCCATAAACGCTGGGAATTATGGTTTTAATTCTATATTAAAATAATATTTTTACAATTCTATATTAAAAGCTGTTTACTTTAAGAAGATGCTTACTAGTATTGAGTTTCATGTATTTTTATTAAAATACGACAAAATGGTCAGTTGGTGTGTTTATTTATGTAAAACATTGATTGTGTTGATTAATGATGTTATCCTAATGTTTGCTAGTCTTTAGTTTCAGGTAGATATTGTGTTTGTTTATCACAGGGTGTTTTTTTTTATGAATGGGTCTGTTATGTTGAAGGAGCTATAGGGCAATGGCAAGTTTTTTGATTATTGTTATTTACACATTAATAATTTCTTCTGTAATTGTTGAAATAAGCTGTAAAATAGGGGTTTTTAGTATTTCTATTATGGATAATCAGTCAATGTTTAATAATGCTGCATTGACTGTAGCTGACGGGTACAATGGGAGTGGATATTGCCATGTTTATATATATATATATATATATATATATATATATATATATATATATATATATATATATATCATGTATTGTGGTAATAACAAGGTATTCTTTAACTTATTTGATTACCATGTAATTCAACCATTCAGAGATAATGTATTACAACGAAATGTACTTGACGTCATTTCCAATGTGACAAAAGAACATTAGGAACTTCAAATTTTTTTATTTATTTTTTGTATTTTTCTCATTGTTTGATCAGACAATGAAGTTGAGGCGTTTGTGAAAAATGTGGATGCTACAATAGCAAATTCCTCGCCCATCAGATCTGTCTCTCCTATGTACCCTAAATAGTGTGCCATGTGCTGTTTACTTAGTTTTAATGATTTAGTGTTGGAGATGGGAAATGTTTTTAAAGTAACTAAGGGTTAGTACAGATCGATTTAGAGCTCAGGCATGAGAGATATTGCTGAGGACGGGAATATTTGATATGCTATTATATCTCTCAGATGACGTGATCTCTCACTCATTACGAAGGACTTGCGCTTAGAACTGTAATATAGGCCTATATGCTGTATCAGTAGCCTATCTATAGTTAGTCTCTCCCTCTCTCTCTCTTTTACATATATATATATATTAAATACAGTGTATAACAATAAAATATTTCGTTTTATATTATTATATATCTGATATGCATTCCTGAGTTTTCTGTTTATTTTCCATCGTAATATTTTATATTCTTTTAACATAACAGCAGGTTACAGAAGTGGAATCTGATGCATGTGAGTGCGGTGTGAAGTGAAGGGGAGGAGAAGAGATGAGAGTGGGAGGAGGTGCGGATGGGAGTCCCGCAGAAGGAGCGTTTCAATCCCAACATGAATTCCGCCCGCAATCTCTGACCGACCAAAGCGGACATCACGGACACTTTCTAAACTCTTTCCCGTCAGCGTCGTCTTGTGTTCCACGGATGCCCTTAACGTCTTCCTTGTGACTTGTTGTGCAGAACGGGATGCGGCGGTAAATGTCGCGTTTCGAATCTTTTCGCTCCGGTTGAAGCCGCAGGAGTATGTGATCATGTTGGCGACGCGCTGCCTCCTCCTGTGGGCTGCAGTTACCGCGCGTCTCGCCGTGACAGGTGAGCGACGGATTGGGAGCGGATTCGTGATATTAGTATAAGCTCCATCGGTGTAGCTATCTATGTGTAATGTTCGCCAACAGGTGAAACGAATTCTTCATTTCACGGATGGCCCCGTTTTCTATCACGGGCATGGCTGTGAATTTTTAGTGTCGCGTCAGAATACGCAAATGATGCCGCAGGCTAGATAAAGTGCAGCGGCTGTAAACGCATTAGAATACATCGAATCATGGCTTTGACGGTTGTGCAGTTTTTTTTATGAATGTGTCCTGTATTGAAAGGCTGGGGCAGCAGCATCAAACGGGACGGAGCGGAACGGGGACGCGAGCAGAACGCGTTTTCGGAGGAGCGCACGAAGCCTCAGCGCCTGCTGCAGCGAACTGACGCGGAGGAGGAGCTGCCGCACGGGCACTTGGGTACCCTGGCGAAGAGTGATGCTGATGGAGCGCATGTAAGTAACTCCACCGATACATAAAAAAATAAAAACTGACCCCATTTACGTTTAATGCTCATGTTGTCTTTTTGTTACGGTCCATGTGGTTTGTTATTCCAGTGAAAAACAAGCATCTATTTTCCTCCTAAACTTACCAAAATATAGATTTGTCTAATAACTTACTTCTGAAATTCACTCTTTAGCTGCCAAACCCTTATTTCCATCCCCTCCCTTTAACCTGCCGCGTCCTGCGTTGGCGACAGCTTTTGATGAAGAACTTTTCGTGTGTGATTAATATTGTAGCCTATATTTTTTTTCAAAGCCGCCATAAAAAGATGCGATTTAACGAAGTTACCGTGCTGGCCATCAATCTGTGACTATGTGATTATAATTTTTGACTTTTACGATTACTGGCTACACTTTCTTGGCCTCTAGTGATAGAAAAGTGCTCATTTGACATCCATCCCCCCTGTTTTATTATTTTTTAAAGAGGCCATGCATTGAAAATTTCAGTTTTGTGGCTTTTGTGTGTGCATATCAATGAAATATTTTGCTCAGTTTGATTATGCATCTGGCTGCCAATAACAGAGTAGCCTAGTATTCTCAGCTCTTTGCTCATCTCTCCATCTGGACCTCTGCTCCACCAGATGCAATCCAAAATTCCACATGTACAAAAATTTTTCCTAGTACTATGGCATCTCATCTCTATATACTCATATAATGATTGACTGATTTTTTTTTTTTTTTTTTTTTTTGCGATTGATCCCTAAATCATTGAATTTAACTCCCAATTTCATGAAAATGCAATTGGCCTTAATAATAATAAAAAAAAAAATAGAAAAAAAAAACTTTTTTAGCAAACTCTATCTGTTATGAAGACTATAGAGCAGAGAGAGAATTTGCATCAGGCCCTTTCAGAGAGGTAAAGTGCACATTAAAGGTTATACTTGTAAATGTATACTTTAATGCTATTGACTTTTTGCTGTGGAGGAGAGTGGGATGTAAACAGCTTGGGGAGGAGTAAACGGGCCTGTCTCAGTGTAGGCATAGACTGAATCTGTGTGACGGAATAATGAAGAGTTAGTTCGCCCAAAATTGTTTCATTTACCTCATCTTTGAAACACAAATGAAGATTTAACAAAACCTGAGATTTAAAACCAGATTCAAAACATTTATAAAAACACTCTCAACATAATCCATATTGAATCAATAGTCTTCTAAAGGACGCTTAATGGTGTGTTCACACCCAACGCGAATTTAATCATTTGCGAGGGTAGATAAAAGATGGCACATGAACATCTGCAAAATGTCTGTTAAAGATCACTTCATCTGGAAAAGTCTATTTGATGTGATGTTTACATCGATCTGGAAGACGTATTTTTAAGAGTGTTTGCTCATCTGCAATATACGTCTATAGGACGTTTCCTGTCAGATGTCAAATAGACGTAGCCTATAGAAGATGTCAGTTATTTGACATCTGACAGGAAACGTCCTATAGACGTATTGCAGATAAGCAAACACTCTTAAAAATACGTCTTCCAGACGTAAACATCACATCAAATAGACTTTTGCTATCTGGGTAACATCTGATAGACATCTTTAAGATATCAGTTTAACATACATTCTAAATCATCTTGAAGACATCTTCTAAACGTCTATTAGACATCTGACAGGAAACCTCATATAACACTCTAAAAAATATGTCTTCCAAATGTAAACACACATCAAATAGACGTCTCTGTGATGTACGTGTGCTATCAGGGACACAAGCGAATACACGCGAGGTCTTAATTGGTCTTACATTGACAAATTAACCTTTTGTAAAATTTTGGAGAGATGTGCCCAACCACTTGCTCGCAAAAACAAATAGCTAATTGTGCCAAAAAGCAATGAGTTTGTACCACTGATAATTCTTTAACTAAAAAAAATTTTTAAATGTATTTATCAACCGGAACGGTCCCACTTTATATTAAGCGGCTTAAACTACTATGTAATTACATTGAAATGAATAATTTGATACAATGGACTTATTGTGTACATACATGTTTTTACATTGTACTTATATTTAAAAAATACCTGCATAAAATTAAAGTCGTAATTAATTAATGTAATTACATTTGTAATTACACAGTTGACCCTCCCCTCACACCTTAACCTACCCTTAAACCAACCCATACCACCAAACCTGTCCCTAACCTCACCCGTATCACACCTCAATAGCAGCAAAAGTGTTTTACAATACAACATCCACACAATAAGTACTATGTTATTTTTAGATGTAAGTACATAGTACTTAAAGCCACTTAATATAAAATGGGACCAAGGGAACTGCTAGGAACTTGCTGGAAATAGTTTTTCTCTGCCGAAACAAGGAGTTTATTGGAAGTGAGCTTAAAATATCTATAACACAAATCAATATTTTGTGCCAAATAGCTATGCTATCGCTTTACAAAAATGCTTTAAAATATGGTTTTGTTTTACCTTCCCTGTCTGTTTTTGATCTGACCCAGTGTGAGACTAAGTTTTTGAATGATTTATTTAGTAAAATAAATGAGTGTGGATGCACTCCCCGCTTTCTAGCATTCAGATAGGTATTCGTTTTCATGCCTTCGACTGCAAGTATTGCAAGGTGATCACGTTTCACACCCACACCAATTCGTCTCCTGTAACCATGGGTGCAATATATACCACCTGTCTGTCAAAGGCCATTTTATATCCTCATAACCTTGAGCTGTCTCACCTGACACTGGTGCAGAGCACTCGCCAACCCTACGTGACCGTCCTTCAGGCGCTGGACCCGATGACTTCTGTCTGAATCTGTCCTGTGACACCCAATCTCCATTGACCTTTCTCATTCTCGTAAAGGCAAACAAGTCTAATAGTAGGGGTGGACTTGATTTTTTATCAGGAATTTGATTGGATGGTGAAATGTGTTCTCTATATGACAAAATATTTGGAAGGAGTCTGTTTGAAACAAAAAAGTTGTTTCATAGGGAGAGCATTTAAAAGATCTGAAGAAGAATTTGTCGGTTGAAAGCCGGTTAACTTGCTGGAGGTCGTCGAGTATATACTCTGTTGGTTTCTTCGGGGCATTCTTGTTTTGCTGTAGAATCCAGCTGTGTCACATGGCTGCATCACACACCAGCCGAATGATCTCTGTCAATCTAGAAATCGGAGACTCGCTGCAAATGCCTAAACTCTTATGAAGCATCTGAACTGAATTTTACACCTAAAACGTTGCTGATTTGGAACACGATGGTGTCCTTAACTAGGTTAGATTCTGAAAAATTGTTACGTGCAATGTACTTGTGTTTATGCTGTATTGCAAAACTCGTTTGCCGCTATTGAGGTGGGATACGGGTAAGATGGGACAGGTTTGGTGTCATGGTTAGGTTAAAGCAATGGTTTGAAACTCAGTTACTTGAAGGCCACACTGTAAAAAATAAAACCATAATTTTTACGGTAAAAAAACAGCAGCTGTGGTTGCCAGAACTTTACCGTTAAAAATACGGTAGGAACGTTATTGGTTTTACAGACTTAAATTTACAGTTATAAACCGTATTTCATTTTATGATAAAATTTTATTTAGCAACCTTTTGAAATATTGATATCTGTTTTTGTAATACACTGACAACCAACAATCATCACAGCTTACATTAGCAATCAAAGCTCATCACAAGTAGTCTTCCGATTTCAGTCACGTGATTATGATGATGCGCGGAATTCAGATGGAGGGCAGGGAGTGAAGAGCGCAACGGACAGAATGGAGGAAAGTCCCTATTGTTCTACTTTACACGCTATTACAAGAGAAAGAAATAAGCAAAAAATCAAACGTTGGACGTGATCCTTACGTTATGAAGAGGAGCGATTTTTCAACTGAATCGACAATATTTTCCTGCCATCGAGGCTGTAGATATCAGCAACTACCTCGTCTTACAGACTTTGACTTTACAAAGTTCGGAAATGTTACACGTTACACAAACAGTCATTTAAGTTGTATTAACTCATCTTTGACGAAGTGATCACTAACGTTACACACACGCATTTTCCATTCGGCTTGTCAATTTGCGGTTTTTCACTGTAAATTATACAATGAGTTGTTCTTTTTCACTTTCAAAAACTGCAAATTTAATGGTATTTTACTGTAGAATTATATCACAGTTATTTACCGTATATAGTACAGAAACTTTCTGTTAACCAATTAACAGTTTTGCACTGTTGCCTTTTTACCGTTTGTTTTTTACCGTTAAAATCAAGATTATTTTTTACAGTGCACATCCTTGAGTTTAAATTCACCTGATCCAGCTGATAAAGTCCTTCATGCCTATTCGAAAACTCCAGGTGTGTGTGTTGGGCAGGGTTGGAACTAAACACTGTTGGGGAACTGAGTTTGAAACCCATGGGTTAAAAGGGAGGGTTAAAGAGTAAGAGAAGGGTAAACAGTGTAATTATAGATGTAATTATAGAAATTATTTACAGCTGTAATTAGATGCAGGTACTTTTTAAAATAAGTACAAATGTAAATGTGTGTAGCCATGCACAACTGCATTGTATAAAATATTCATTTAAATGTTTGTACATAGTAGTTGAAGATAAGTGGGACAGAGTTTTTATTCATTTAACAGACGCTTTTATTTAAATAATTTAAAGCGACTAACAACACTCTAAAAAATCCTGGGTTGTTTTAACCCAATTTTGGGTCAAAAACGGACAAACCCAGCAATTAGGTTACATTTTTAAATTACATTTTTAACCCAATGTTTGAGTTTGTCCATATTTGACCCAAAATTGGGTTAAAACAACCCAGCATTTTTTAGAGTGAAATGATGAATACAAGCAATTCTTTTTTTACTTCAACTAATAAGCATAAAGGTAGCACACATATATTATGTAGATTTAAAGTAGATTTTAAAAAATATATTATTAAAGTGTAGTAATCACTGTTTCTCTTGACTTGTTCGCCATCTTGGATTTTTTTCTTTTTTTCTTTTTTCTTTTTTTCTTACTCAGCCCATTAAAATGTATTCTGGTGTTGATTTCACTGAAAACTACACATCCGGTACTGAGTTTCATCTTGTCCAAAAGAAGGTAGCATAATTATGGAGCAGCATACCTTAAAACAAGCAAGTTAGTTGAAATGACATGTAATTGTAAAATATACAGTATGGAACGGCTCCTTTAGTGTGTAACCAGCATGTCTTTATCTGTTTTTCTTTCTCTCAGCCCATTCATTTGGCTCAGATCTCATTTCTGGTGAAGGCCTTTGGAATCCAGTTTGTTCTAGACCTGGAGCTCAATCAGTATGTGCAGAACCACTCATGTTACCATTCCCTCTAAACTGTACATTGATGATAATGACGGGGTGTGTGTGTGTCACCTACAGCGATCTCTTGTCCTCTGACTATGTTGAACGCCACTTCGATAAGGACGGGCGACCTTTTCAGAGTCCGGTAAGGAAAACAATCACTCTTTTTCTATTTTTATCCCTTTATATTGATTAGAGCCAGACCGATATATCGGCAGGCCGATATTATCAGCCGATATTAGGCATTTTTCCAAATCGGTATCGGCAGTTATGGCCGATAAATAAATATTTCAAAAATAAAATAAACACTCGTTGAGTTGGTCATGAGACACACATTGCTTGAATAACAATTAAAAGAACATCCCCTTCAGTTCTCTTAACTCAAATAAGCATGACAACATTTGTGACTATCATGTTTTGCTGCAGTTAAATAAGCCGAGAGTGAAGCAGAATTAGCTAGTAGTTACGTTACGTTGTTACAGTGTAGTTGACTCACTGTCCTTTTAACTTTTGACAATGTGACTGAAGTATTTCTGAAGTATTTAATGCCACTATCATCAGTCCGTTCTGTTGTGACTATAAAAGAAACATCAGTTTCTTTTTAAAATGCATTATCATATTATTTTAGTTAAAACTCATAAATAATTACAAATAACTAATGTTAGGGAAATCTGTTAATGTTTTGATGTGCGTTTCTGAAATAATTAAAGGGGTGGTTTAGTCCTCTTTTTCTTTGCATGATTGTGTTTATGGGGTGCAATATAACATGTATTCGTGGTTTTTCTTTTTTAAAAAGTCTTATTTTTCATAAACTTCACCTTTATTGTAAGCCGCGCTCTCCCCTGTCCCCTGAACGAGCGGTTTACTTCCTGATTCTATGAAAACACTCCCTCAGAAACACGTCGTGGGCTCAGATTGGTTTGTTTGGCGGGTGTGTTGTGATTGGCTAAACTGTCGCTCACGTTGTCCGGAAGGTTAATGCCTATTACCTTACGGGGAAACGCCAGCTCCGGTCCAGATGTAAATAATGGTGTCGAGCTGCAGTATCAGTGAGGCAGAATCAGACCGAGAAAGCCGCGATGAAGAGTCAAACATAACCACACCACACACAGCTCTTACTAAACGTTTCTGAATGATAAGTTGACATATTTTTTAACCATATACACGTTTGTTTTACACAATAGCATCTGACTGGCAACGATAGCAACTGAGCAACTGACTGGCTACTAATGTTATACTCAAACAGTGTTGGCAAGTTTACGTTCTTGATCAAATCGAAAATAACGTCATAAAGCATATATACATGAAAAATACGTTTAAAACATTAGTACTTATACAAAATTCAGGTCCATAATGTTTGTACGCGTTTGTTGTAGACACAAAATACTAGCATAACTAGTAGCCTAGTGGCTAGAAAGCCAGCGCTGGCATTTTGAAAAAATAAAACATAAATAAAACACAGGCTAACGTTACGTCTGGAATTATACATGCAAATACATTTAAAACGATTAAGTCTTAGCCTACTTACAGGTTGTGGTCCAACAACTGCTGCCTCTGGTTTTAAAGTTGGATCAGCTTCATTGTTTATTAACAGTTTCTTGCTGCATTGAGCTCGTGGAGATTCTGGAAGCTGTCTTCCGTAAAATGCGCGGCACAGAGAGCTAGATTACGATCGTCACTTTCAGGAACATAATCAAACATAAATTGTATCCATTGTTGATGAAGTAGCATTCCGTGGGAAGCTTGAAACACAGAAGACCTGACAGCTGCGTGAACACAACTCACTCGACGTGCTGCAGAAATATGCATGCCCTTTCCTGCATATTCCGAAGGGAGTGTTTGATGTAAATGTGCGGGTTAGTGACGTACCATAACCCAGCTGTAGTCCCAATCCAGTCGTTTTTGTAGGCGTTTACACTTCCTGGTTTTTAAAAGACGATATCTCTGCTTACATTGAACTTTCAGCGCTGCAACTTTGCAGATACTGTTAATGCACCATCAGCAACATTACACACTATTTAAAATCAAAAAAGTGAACCTAGAATCAACCACCCCTTTAATATATATATATATATATCGGATTTTAAAACCAAAAAAATATTTGTATCGGTATCGGCCTTCAAAATCCTTTATCAGTTGGGCTCTAACAATGACCAAACATGTTTATTGATATTAGATCTCCTGTAACAAAGACTATCTTCGTGTCTGTTTGTAATTGTAGTTAAACCCTAATACACCCAGGATTGTGTACCATAATACCATGGTGGTAATATGGCTTTTATCAGTATTTGTAACACATATACTGTACAGACACACTGAAAAAATCACTTCTATGTCTTCTCTGCATTTCACCTCTTGTCTTGCTTGATTCCTAGTCTAGTTGTCTAATAAACCACCTTAATTTATTACAAATATTGTTGGCTCTTTGACAAATTGCTATTGCTCCTCTTTTGTATGTCGCTCTGATAAATGCATTCATTTAAATGTAATTGAATAACAATGCTTTTTGACTAATATGAGACATGCAATTAACAGATTTTTTGATATTTCCTAATGTAAACTTCTGCGGTATAATCTGTGGGTCTGGGAATATACCCACCCCCTTTCTTAGTGCTTGACTTTGATGCAGCAAGGCTAAGGAGCCTGGGAAAGCATCCGCCCCTCCTGTTCAGTGTCAGCCACGTTTGACCAATCGCAAAGCTGTTGCCATGACAACTACTTATAGACAGTTCTAGTCCACTTTGGCCAACTGAGGGAGAGAGAGGAGAGAGAGAGAGACACACACAGGAAGAATGAAGCACTGAGTGGAGAAGCTGAAGTTATTAAGCAACTACACTGCAGCAGAGACTGCAGTGCAGAAAACTACACCCAGACTGGTAAAATGAAATCCCAGCAACAGTTGCAAATATACCTCGGGTACGCCAATCACACCACTGCCATGAACGTCTCCCACGCGCTCAGTGTGTGTGGGTGCCCGCTTACAGACCCCACGGCTCTTAAATTGTATTGAGAGTGTGGCTTTGGAAATGTTGAATGATTCTTCAAATCCTCGGAGTAGAGGTGTGCTGTTACTTTACTATGCGATTAGGTGCAATATTATAGTGGCATAGGGACAATGGACCAGAATATCATGGAGACTTGAGCGAGCTCATTCTAAAAGCTTTTGATGGACATAGGAAAAGTGATCTGATGAATTTTAATGGGGTAGTGTTGCCTTGGTTACTGTCATATTTGAGGGCTGTTCAGCGTTCACTGTGTAATTATTTCACTTCGGTGCAATGTGTGATGGTTTGATGTGTTTGAGATTTCAGGGAGGAGAGCACTGTTACTATCACGGTCACGTGAGAGGAGTTCAGAGGTCATGGGCGGCTCTCTCCACCTGTCACGGCCTACAGTGAGATGCAACCCTTTAACTGTTTTAACTATACAATCAATGTTTATTACCCTTAAAGAAACAGTCCATCACCTCAGTTGCTTTTTATGGAAGCTTGTTTCCAATATGGGCTATTAAAAAAATCTCACAATTCAGACTTTTTTTCTTTCTTTTTTTTTTAATATCTCACAATTCAGACTTTTTTTCTTTCTTTTTTAATATCTCACAATTCAGACTTTTTTCTTTCTTTTTTTATATCTCAATTCAGACTTTTTTCTTTCTTTTTTTATATCTCAATTCAGACTTTTTTCCTTTCTTTTTTAATATATCACAATTCCGACTTTTTTTCTTTCTTTTTTAATATCTCACAATTCAGACTTCTTTCTTTCTTTTTTTAATATCTCACAATTCAGACTTTTTCCTTTCTTTTTTAATATCTCACAATTCAGACATTTTTCTTTCTTTTTTTAATATCTCACAATTCAGACATTTTTCTTTCTTTTTTTAATATCTCACAATTCAGACTTTTTTCTCTCTCTTTTTAAAAATATCTCACAATTCAGACTTTTTTTCTTTCTTTTTTAATATCTCACAATTCAGACTTTTTCCTTTCTTTTTTAATATCTCACAATTCAGACATTTTTCTTTCTTTTTTTAATATCTCACAATTCAGACATTTTTCTTTCTTTTTTTAATATCTCACAATTCAGACTTTTTTCTCTCTTTTTTTAAAAATATCTCACAATTCAGACTTTTTTTCTTTCTTTTTTAATATCTCACAATTCAGACTTTTTTCTCTCTTTTTTAAAAATATCTCACAATTCAGACTTTTTTCTTTCTTTTTTTAAATATCTCACAAGTCAGACTTTTTACTTTCTTCTTTAAAATCTCACAATTCAGACTTTTTTCTTTCTTTTTTAATATCTCACAATTCAGACTTTTTCCTTTCTTTTTTAATATCTCACAATTCAGACATTTTTCTTTCTTTTTTTAATATCTCACAATTCAGACTTTTTTCTTTCTTTTTTAAATATCTCACAATTCAGACTTTTTTCTTTCTTTTTTAAAATCTCACAATTCAGACTTTTTTCTTTCTTCTTTTAAAAATCTCACAATTCAGACTTTTTTTCTTTCTTTTGTTAATATCTCACAATTCAGACTTTTTTCTTTCTTTTTTTTAAATATCTCACAATTCAGACTTTTTTTCTTTCTTTTGTTAATATCTCACAATTCAGACTTTTTTCTTTCTTTTTTAATATAATCACAATTCTGACTTTCTCTCTTTACAATTGGGAGTTTATATCTCACAGTATATCTCACTGTTTATTTCACTGCCTTTATTTCTTACAATTCTGAGTTTATAACTCACAATTCTGGCTTTTTTATATATAAACTGAGATATGTAAACTTCAAACCTACTATTTATAAACCATAAACCTATACATTTATTTATTTTTTTTCATGGTGGAAATAAGCTTCTATAATTTTTTTACTATTGTTTTCACACGTACACTTTGGTGGCATTAATATCAAAATGTCTGTTTGGGCATTTCTGCACATATGCACTTCTACTACAAAGCACTATTCCACACAATATTTTTTTTTAAGTGCTGCAATCTGTAACAACATTAAAGTTGAATCTAATCTAATCTAAAAGAAATGAAATTAGCAAAAAAAAAAAAAGTCGAGTAGTAGTTTTCTATATACTATCAATGCAGTAGTATAAATGGCTATACACACTTTAGTGTACTGTACTGTGTGTATGCAGAAATGTTTTATAACAATAAATAGTAACACTTTCAATAAGGTCACATTAGTTACCTTTTCTAATGCAATTAATTTTTACAGTGTTTATTCATCTTTGATAATGTTAGTTAATAAAAACACAACTGTTCATTATTAGTTCATGATAACTCCGGTCCATTAAATAATAACAGATAGGCCTATATCTGTCGCGTGGGTTGTAGAGAAGTGCATGACGGAGTATAGAAACAGTTTTTATTAAATGCACACACAGGAGATCCTAGAAGAAAAACACATCCATGTATAACATAGATGATACCGGACACTATCATCTAAGTGATTGATACTAATAAAAGAAACGTTATTACAGAGAAACAGAACAGGTGTGTGGAAACAATTAACTAACTAAGAACTCAGGCATAACATAATCATAACAGAAAACACAACACGTTACAACAACTTACTTTTAGTTGATTTTAATTATGTATTAGTAAATGTTAAAATTAACATTATCTGAGATTACTAAAAGTATTTTTCAGTGTTAGTTCATCAACAAATTTTAACAAATTGAACCTTATTGTAAAGTATTACCCAATAAATCCTTCTCATTGAAAGAGTCTGCATGTTTAGGCTTTGGGTTGTTGTCGTTGGAGTGTCTCACATTTGTGACGTTGGTGTGTCTACAGAGGGATGTTCTCAGATGGCAACTTTTCCTACAGCATTGAGCCCGTGCACAACAGCAGCGATCAGGTCAGTACACAGCTGAAATATTCATCTCTCTCATCTTTCTCATCTGCATGTTGCAGCCTGGAAAAACAAATAGATACATAGTCCTGCTCAAAGAGATACAGAAGAGACAGCGAAGCACTGAATATTAGCCACATGCTCAGGAATGTGCATTACTGCGGTTGACTGACAGGTGTATCAGATTCGGCAGACGCCATGTGGGACGGAGGTGAAGAGCAGGAGGAGGGTGTCGAGTGAAAATATGAAACAGAGCAGCTTATGCGTGATATTAGCAGCAGTGCATTATCATATCAAAATCTGTCACTTTAAAATGAATGAAGAAATTCGATTTAATAATAAGAATGCCTATTTGTCTGTCAAGTAATTCATTTGTAGGCTACTTTTTAATATAGACATTCAAAGTACAAAGAACTTATTTCTGAGTTTAACATGCCAATACCATAACTGTTTAAATTCAGGTTAACCCTCTGATGGTCTTCGTTTAGGAGTCGCGTCCTGAACTTTCCCGGTCAGAAGCGACCGGACACCTAAAAATGAAACTTCCTCCATCCCAGTAAAAACCAATGCAATTTATTTTTGTTCTATAATATTTATTCTTTTTAATTTAGTATTTTGAGACAATTTGATTGAATTTATTAATAATATATGCAATATGTATGGTCTATTTTTGTCATGGAAAAATATTAGGGCTGTCAAAACGATTAATCGCGATTAATCGCATCCAAAATAAAAGTTTGTGTTTACATAATATATGTGGGTGCACTGTGTATAATTATTATATATATATATATATATATATATATATATAAATACACACACATGCTTGTATATATTTAAGAAATATTTTCATGTATATTCTGTATATAGATTTATATATCATTTATATTATATACAAATATAAATATTTTATATAAATAATATTTTTTTCTTAAATATACATGAATGTGTGTTTTTTATATACTGTATATACAAACTATACACAGTGCACCCACATATATTATGTAAACACAAACTTTTATTTTGGATGTGATTAATCGCGAAAAAAAGTGCTTCCCATTCATTTCCTATGGGGGTCATTTTTGACCGAAGACCAAAATTGTGACTATATTTTTACGAACGTTTAGCATGCTCGGATCATGAACTCAATTTTTTTGTGTGTGTTCACTTCCCTAATGCCAGAAATGTCACCAAGTTTCGTAACAATCAGATGAAGCTGTGATTTTTAAAAATTCAAAACAGATTTTTTTGTAATCTGAATTTATTGGTGTGTATGTGTATAAAAGTGTGTTTGTATGTGTGTGTGGGTGGGTGGGTGTGAATTTTTTGCACTCTAGATGTTGTAGAGTGTCACCCCTTTACTGCGGTGTACTTTCTTTAGAATCGTGGCCGATTTGTAGATTGTACAGACAAAAATTCAGGGAATTTTTGTGTTTTTGTAAATTTCCCATTCATTTCCAATGGGTCGGTCATTTTTGACCGAAGACCCCAAGTGTGACTATTTTTTTTTTAATTTTTTCTTAGCATGCTCGGATCATGACCTCAATTTTTTTTTTTGTATTCATAATCACATACCAAATTCCAGAAAAGTCACGAAGTATTGTAACCTTCCGAAGAAGCTGTGATTTTTTTTAAATTCAAAACAGAAAATCAGAGGGTTAAACTTGGTCAGCAGCATCTGTGATCTGCAGTTCAAATACATTTACAAGCACGCCAGGTGGAGGGTGGAAGAGCAGTAATGTGACGTTTGTATTTTGGTTGAAACAGCCTCATTCGATTTTCATTTGTCCTTTCGGCTCTGATGCTGTTAGAATGGTGGGTTTGAGGCAGGGCTACTTTTTCAAGATGGAGGAATAGATTTCTACAGTGATTCAAAAGGATTTTCCCATTTTGGATTATTGAAAAAAAATGCTCTAACCTATGCTCATGATCATTTTATGAATTTTGAAGCCTAAACAAGAACTAAAATTAAAAACTATACTAAAAACTGACTTGCGACATCACAAAGAATAGTATGAAAGTGTGTGATTATAAACACTATGAGGCTGTGAAAGCAGACTAGTGAGTAGATGAGATTACCTGTTCGGTTTGATGGTAAAGTCCCCCTGAGATCAAAATTGGCTTTTAGCCTTACTGTTATCTCTTGGATCTGAAGTGTCCCGCCCCCTACATTATAAATACACTCTGAAGCTGCGGCAAATCGGTGTCACGGTGTAATATATAGGGGATAGGAAACGATTCAGACGATATAAATATGCTTTCCATTGGGGTGAATGACCTCTGATTGACGTTAGTGTCACACGAACCGCTGCGCGCTGCAGTGCACACACACACTCTGCTCCGGTCCAGATCACAATTAGCACAGAGCGGGATCATATGCGGGGCAGTGCAGAAAATGTATCGGACCCATTTGAATTCTGCACAGAATGCTACTTTTTAAAGCGATTCGTTTTAGCAATTAGGAGGAAATTGCGGCTTTACAGAACTCGACGGCTCTGGCCGAGCTGTGATATGAACAAAATGTTTTGGGCTATTTTAAAAAAGGGGGAGGAGCTGTTCGATATGTCCCGCCCTATCTTCCTGTTTCAGTTCAAATGACCAACATTTGTTGTCCTGTGTAGACACTTGTTAGCGAGTAAAGTAAAGCAAGTCAAAGCTTAAAAACAAATCACAACACTCTAAAAATGCTGGGTTGTTTTAACCCAATTTTGGGTAAAATATGGACAAACCCAGCCATTAGGTTACATTTTTAAATGATAGTTTTAACCCAATCGCTGGGTTTGTCCATATTTTACCCAAAATTGGGTTAAATCAACCCAGCATTTTTTGGAGAGAAGGCAGTATTACTGGTGTTTTATGTCGTAGAGTAAAATGTGCAAATATCTTGAGCTTTTGACCTTTTTATCAGGCATTGTAACCAGAAATCCATTCCAAAAATCCAATGATTTTGGGATGATGAAACAGAAAGTCCTAAATATAGATTTTTGGCCTTGGAAAAAATACATTATCCTTGCAGGACTCTATTCCACAGTAATGTCATTTCTGTGGGAGGAGTTTGTTCCAAGACAAATAGAGAAGCCTCAAAAGTAACCAAGCTTATTTTGAGGATAGATGAAGATCAATCCGTAATTTGCGTGAATTAAATTAACTTAGAATTATTATTGCAATTCTTGTTGCATTGAAATAGCATGTCAAAGGTGTTTGAGTGATTCTTTCTTCTTTCATTGTTTTCCTGTTTTTCTTGATCCTTTAATCTGTATTTGTTATTTATCTCTCTTTCGCTCTCTCTCCACTCCTCTTTCAGTTCTTTTAAATGGGCCATTTTCATAAAGTATTCAAAGCCACATGTAAAGTGTCTCTCTCTGTCTGGGTAGATGGGAGATTAATAATGAATAGTTGTGTAATAGCCTTACGTGGCAGAGCTCAGTACATCAGTGAGCCTTTCATTTGAGAGGAAACGTTACCTAACAGCAGGAAACAATTCAGCCAGAAATTAGCTCATTTTTTATAGTTTGGTAACAAAATATACCATATGTACCAAATATTGTGAGTTCATTTACTACTTGACTTTTCAGTATAGGTCAAGATACGGGTATGGCCTACTTTTATCAAAAGGCTACAAAAATGGTTCTGAAAATCCATGTAAAAAAATGAATGCTGATAAAATAATGTGGTAAGTGTGAAAAAAAATGACTAAATTTGGAAATCAAACACAAGGACATTATGAGGATACAAGCAACATTGTGTAAACTATGCGAATTGCTTGCATTCGGTAACACTTTATTTCGATAGTCCACTTTAGACATTCTACTAGCTACTGTATAAGTAACTTACTTGTCAACTAACTGTCATTATAGTATTAGTAGACTGTCAGATTAATATTTGCTAACACTTTATTTTGATGGTCCCCCAACAGATATTCAATTGACTATAAGTAACTTGGCGACTACAAGTAAACTTATTCTCCTAACCCAAAGGCTAACACCTAACCATAACCTAACAGTCAACTATAATATACTAATACTCTAATGAGAGTTAGTTGACACATAGTTGAAAAGTTACTTATAATTAGTAGAAAGTCTAAAGTGACTATCGAAATAAAGTGTAACCTTACATTCTAACTCAGCAGCTAATAAATATGTATGTAGATTAGGTACCAAATTTGGATGAAAATCGGCCACAAGGTAACGCTAAAAAAAAAAGAATTGCATTGTAGCTAGTATCTTAGGACTGTGCCAGCAAGAATATCACCATTTATTTATTATTAACATTAAATGACACCGAAAACAGCAGGGATATTAGGCTGCTGTCACTTTAAGGCCGAATACACGAACCCGAATATACTGACACACATTCGGTTTCTTTCCCAACTGTTCACTTACATACCTGAGAGAATACTTGCCAAAACAGGTATTTTGGCGTAATTTTTTGTGTACGTGTCTGTTCAAGCGCAAAGTAAACGCGAAAAAGGAATCAATTCAGTGTTCATGCACTGTTTAAAATGTGCCTCTCTCTCTCTGTGTGTGCACACGCTTCAAGTGTGTGCGTCTTTGTGCATAGATAACAGCTCACAAGTCCAAATTTTCGCCTCTTGTTCCATGTTTACAATCGTTTGAATGTGTAAATTGGCAAGAAAAAACACATCCAAATAATAATCTTTCACTCTATGGTCGACCGATATGTGATTTTCAGGGCCGATACCGATTATTACAGATCAAATAGACAGATAACCAATATTGGTAACACTTTACAATAAGGTTCATTAGTTAACTAGTTAACATTAACTAAGAATGAACAATACTTCTACAGCATTTGTTAATATTTGTTAATGTTAATTTCAACATTTACTAATACTTTATTAAAATCTTGTTAACATTAGTTAATGAACTATGAACTAACATGAACAAACAATGAACAGCTGGATTTGTATCAACTAACATTAACAAAGATTAACAAAAACAGTAACAAATTTATTGTTCAAGGTTAGTTCATGTTAGTTATTACATTAACTAATGTTTAATAAATTAACCCAATAGACCTTATTCAGAACAGCGCCATGACAGGTATGAAAGTGAGGCTGTGAGGGATAGACTTACAGTGTTTCCAATGGCATCCGCTATAAAAAGCTGAATAAAGCTCCTAGATTACTTACAATTTTCCACAGCTTACATTGTCGGGAGTTTTTTTATGTCATTTGAAATTTCTTGGAAAGATATTTTTCCAGTGTTTCATAAGCAGATCAATCCGAAAACACATTAAATAACAGTACAGCCCATTGAAGAGATGCAAGTCTATCCCTCACAGCCTCGCTTTCATTCTCATTAAAAATCAAAGATGGCGCTGCCGTGAATAAGGCGTGTTGTAAAGTGTTACCTGGATATTTTGAAACGATATCGGTTCAAAATATTGGTTATCGGTCAATTTGATCTGTAATAATCGGTATCGGCCCTGAAAATCACATATCGTTCGACGCCTATCCCCAACTAAGCAAGTCCAAAGATGTCTTTGATCTTTAAGATCGTTGAGTTTCCATGTGTCTATGATATGAAATTTATTTTATCGGCAAATCGGTTTTGAAAATGGCCGATTCCGATAACCATAAAAACGCTTAATATCGGCACCGATAATCGGCCGGGGTGCGTTTCCCGAAAGCATCGTTAGCCAACTATCGTCGCAAGTTCCGTCGTTACCAATAGAGTTCAATGGAAATTGCGACCAACTTGCGACCATACGATGCTTTCGGGAAACGCACCCCAGGCCGATAATCGGTCGATCCCTACTATGATGGTTAAGCTTAGCAGTTAATCCTTATCCACGCTTATAATCATGATTGCTATCATACCAGAGATGGAGTAAAAACCTATTCGACCTTTTTTACATGTCCCTGTCCCAGTGTCCCCAAATATTTGTTGTTCTCAAAAGCACTTCCCTCCAGGTTCTGCTGCACATCCCTTGTTTATTATTTACCAGTTATGTGCCGTTATGTGACATTTTTCGTAAATGACAGAATGTACATTCACAATTATCATGACTCATAAATCCCCAGACCCTAACAATCCACAATAGAATCCACAATACTGTCACACAAAATAAAATACAAAATTCAACAATGAACATTACAGAACCTCTAAACCTTTAAACTGTGTGTTGTCATTTACCATAATTCCACTGGTTCGACAGCATCAGCAGCTTGTTTTCTTTCAATTTATCTGTTATCTCCACTCCACTGAACTGCTTAGACCCCGGTAATTGTCGATTGCGGCTATGTGGAACCTTACAGGAATAGCCCGTCATATGACTAATGTCAAGGGAAACATGCTGCATGCAGTATTCATGAAGGTTTCATATGGTGACTTCTATGATTCTGTCAAACAGGATGAAAATACTCATGTTGTATACAGAATGGCAGACATCCGGCTGATGCCAAAAAACTCAGGTAAGACATACATTCCTCTCACATGCACATTTTAAAATTGTATGACTTTCTTTCTTTAATGGAGCTGAAGATGTTTTGAAGAGTAAAAGGCAAAATGCAAAAAGTCACCATGCGTCACATCGTCTCTAGTGAACGGACAAATAATTTACATTTGTTGTATGGAAAAGATCACCTTGACAAATGACTATTCCTTGAATACATTTAGACATAGTCGCTATCTTATATGACCTATACTCAAGTGTTTCTTTTTTTTACAGCATTCAGACTGTATCCTTCCTGCTTTCTCTTTCTCCGTCTGGTGCATATTGATTTTTTGCATGGATCATTTTTCAGTAATAGACATCTTTATCGATCCACTGAAAGCTGACGAGTGGGAACTTTTTTTCGGGGTGGTTTTAGTCCGTATAACCTATGGCTTCTTCTCTTCCAGGAAGCACCAGGAACAGCAGTGTCTCTGACATTAACAGTGACTATCCCGTTTCTATGGAGACGAATGAATCGGAGCTCACAGATGGGCTGAGACGGGCAAAAAGACAGGTGAGAGTTTTTATTTTTGACATCAGTTGATTTTTCTTGAAGATTCGTCATGCGTAGCAAGCTGCCAAAAATGGCATCCAGAGAACGGTTTCAACCGAGGGACGGCTGTGGTGATGGTTTTGTAGCCTGCTCAAGAATTCCTAACTGTGGCCCTGCAGACGTATCGGATTAGGAGTGCTGGTCTCATGTTATGTTAGGTGTCTTTCATTACTAATGCACTTAAACTACCGGTCAACAGTGTGGAATTAAGATTTTTTAAATGTTTTTTCTGCCTTCTGCAGATTTGATTAAAACAACCCCCTCCCAGTAAAATTGTGAAATTGAATTACAATTAAGAGTAAATGTTTTGTATCTAAAAAAGAGAGAAAAAGAAATAAGAGAAATAACTATGTACATATAGGAGTAATCTTTTTGTACATCATAAACATTAACTAAAAAATAAAATTGGGTCTATTAAATGTTGCATAGTTGGTCCTGCAGTTATGGAGCTACAGTTTATGATTTACAAATGCTTTCATTGCATTTACAAATTCCTTCATTAAATCATTTTCATTAAATATTTATCTCTTTTTAAACATTGTTGAGGTATATCCTTAAATATAAGTTTTACTGTCAAATGAAAGGTTTTTTTCCTTATTTTATTGATACATCACAGTGTTGGCAATATGTTTCTGCATTACTGAATGATTTTGTGAGTGGGACGTGCATGCTACTGGCTTCATGTGTGTGCCTTACAATGCATCACGCATTAGTTTACAAAGGCGATTAACTTAAGTGTACAATAAGCTTTTTGTAACGTTCATTCCCTGATCAATTTTTAGGATCCAGATGGTATAATCAAACCTGTCTTGTGGAGTGCTTTCTGATTATGCATTTATTTGTCATTTTAATTGTTTGGCTTCAAAGATTTCTTATCCTAATGCGCCCTTTATTTGTCATGACTAGCGACCATGCTAGCGACTAGTCAACATCAAGCTTAAAACATCATCATGGCAGAGCATTTAAAGGGATACTCCACCGTTTTGTCATATTAAACTTTTATTCCCTTAAAGGAGAATTCCGGCGCAAAATGAACCTTTGGTCTAATAAAACATTGGTACCTTGTCGACCATTCTCTGAGATAAGTTTTCAAGATAATCGAATGTAAAGAGTTTTATCTCTAAAAACTTTTTAGCATATAACGCTATATGGGGCATATAATAAGTAAAAAGAAATCGCGGTAACACTTTATTTCGATAGTCCACTTTATTCATTCTACTAACTATAAGTAACTTGTCAACTACATGTCAACTAACTGTCATTAGAGTATTAGTAGACTGTAAGCTTAATATCTGCTAACACTTTATTTTGTTGGTCCCCCAACAGATATTCAACTGACTATAAGTAACTTGGCGACTACAAGTAAACTTATTCTCCTAACCCAAAGCCTAACACCTAACCACAACCTAACAATCTACTATAATATACTAATACTCTAATGAGAGTTAGTTGACATGTAGTTGAAAAGTTACTTATAATTAGTAGAACGTCTAAAGTGACTATCGAAATAAAGTGTAACCGAAATCACTAGTTAATACCACTAACAAGGCTTTAAATAGCCCCACACTCCATACATGCAAAACGAAGCATTGAGAACTTTGTAAGTGTACGGACCGTTTAATAAGAAGATACTTTATAAAGAGAAAGGAGAAAAGAGAAAAGGCAGGAGAAAACAGTCTCGACAAGTCGAACCACGAACGCTGTTCATACAGTTCAGAGGTTCGCTGAACTTCATACAGTTCAGCTCACTTGGCATGTTGTTCGTGGTTCAACTTATCAAGACTGTTTTCCAAAGATGGCTCCTGCTGTGTATGCACGAAGTGGACTGTCTTTATAAAGTATCTTCTTATTAAACGGACTATACACTTACAAATAAAATGTACTGTAAATATCTTTATTACATGATTACTTCAGTATTTGATCTGGCTGATGTAACAGGGGTCTGGTGGCAGTAGCTGTCAAGTCAAAAGTACACTGATACTATGACAGGCAGGGTATTTAAATGAATGTTTAATAGTAAACACATTGAAGATTAACATGCAAGCTGTCAATTCAAAAAGCATTCAGCTGTTTCCAGGGCTGGACTAGGACTAAAATGTGGCCCTAGACTGCACAGAAACATGTAGTACTTAAAAATATGCGAGTGAAATAACATTAAATGCATTCATGTATTTGTATGTATTAATATTTGTCTTGTCTCTTGTCAACAAATTGAACTTTGAAGAATTTTTACACGGCTCTTTTCCATCCAGGTACAGTTTAATATCACTTAAGTTGTAGTACACCACAAAATTTGTCCAAGTGACACAATGCTCATGTAACGTGTTAGAATATGATAATTGTAAACTTGTCTCATTGAAAGCAATGGGTTTACCAGAAGCATCGGAAGACAGAAACGTCGTTTTGCTAATATTAGAGGCCGGTAGCATGCAAAGTAATAGAACATAATCATAACCAATTTGGCTACAGTTTATTTTGTTACTTACCACGGTTGATTTTCACCTGCAGTTTGACAGTTGGCCGGTGTTCATTTCAAATCCTGGTAACAGCAGGTCTCGGGTTAAGAGCTGGTTCCAGCCAATGGTTGGAACAGTCTCAGATTCGGACATTTCTGCATGAACTGATGAGTGAGATGCTGATACTATCAGCATTCTTGTACAGAGAACTTGATGGAGTGAAATAAATGTTTCCTTAATAACAAATAAAACATACCTTTACAACTATTATATGAAATATCATTTTATTAAAGGAGTAGTTCACTTTTAAAAAAACTTTTGCTGATAATTTGCTCACCCATGTCATCCAAGATGTCCACGTCTTTCTTTCTTCAGTCGAAAAGAAATAAAGGTTTTTGATGAAAACATTCCAGGATTTTCTCAATATAATGGACTTCATTGGGAACCAAACGGTTCAAGGTCCAAATGAGAGTTTCAGTGCAGCTTCAAAGGACTTTAAACGACACTAGCCGAGCACTGAATTATTGATGTAACATTGATAATTATCAATGTCATTGGGATAGAATTAAAACTGGATGCAGTGAGGAACGGGTGTCCAAGAACAGGCAAGGGTCGAGAGCCTTTTTAATCCTGTCCTGGAGGACACTGCATGTTTTGTGTCTCCCTTATCTGATGCACCCAATTTGGGTCTTGCAGTCTCTACTAATGAGCTGATGAGTTGAATCAGGTGTGTTAGATGAGGTAGACATACAGAATGTACAGTGGAGGTCCTCAAGGACAGATGTGTTAGATAACCATAACCAATCCAAAGAGCTACATGTATATCACGTCGAGAGACCGGCAGCAGTTTGATATCCGGACAGTGCTGGAGAGCGAGAGCAGCCACGAATAAACACCAGACGAGACAAAACACTCGAAAGTTGACTAGACTAGACTAGACTCAAACAAAGGGAAGGCGAGTAAACAGACACAGGGCACAATCTGGCAATGAAACAGAGAAAGGGAGAAACTTGGTAAATACAGCAAAACAGCTTAGAATTGTTCAGATCGAAAGACCAGTTTTGTGTACAACATGTACCAGACACTCTACGAACAGACTGTGGGCGATCAGTGGGTGTGATGTCTGAAGAATGTCTAAGATTTGAAAAAGGCTCAAAAAATGAGTGCTAAGACTGTGGAAAGGTGGAAAGATGAGAGGGAGGCACACAAGAATCAATATAATACAGAACTACAGAACTCAATATACAGATGAATGAATATTAAAATGGAAATGGAGACAAAGACAACATTTGAGGGCACTTTGCTGTGTTTTACAAATATAACCATATTGCTAGGGGTTTGTAGTATGACAAAAACTATCAATAACAATAATGTTTTTGTGTGGGTTCTGTTATGGTCAGCTGACTCCTGCTGGGGCAGAAATTAACTTTTGTCATTTAGGGGCAATAGATGCCACCTTAAATTGATTTCCAATGGCATTTCGATCTATTAAGGGCAATTTCTTATAACCTTATTGGATGTGTATATTTTATGTAAAATTCTTACAATCTCTAATGAAGTCAGTTAGAATAATAAAACACTATAGGCTGTAACCAGTCAAATTGAATCAGTATCCAGCTTCCATTTGTACACTGCAGAATCAGCATTCATTTAAACATAATAATGCCATGAGACTAATGTTTTAAAAGTAATGTTGTGAATATTGAAATATTAAAGGTATAGCGGAGGATCTTTCCGAAATTTAGAGAAGACCCGCCCTCTCCAATTTTTTTTTTAAAAATGCAAATGCACAAACACAACACTCTTGCTCCCGAGAGGGAACGCCTATTACGCCTTGCACAATTATGTTGCAAATTATAAACTAACTCAAAACATTCATAAAAAAGACAACATGTCAAATGCCCTTCCGTGTTTTATTTACTTATTATACTGATCGATTGAGTGACCGAGGACTCAAGACATGATATGTGCAACCCTGTATCACACGAAATACGTTCTGAGGAAACTATTTTGCAAATCGCAATTATGTTACATGGCAACATATGAGCAGTGCTATTACGTCCTTGACCTAATATGTCTCATTGTTAATGTGTAGGTATTAATACGTTATTTTTATACATAGTTGCTTATGGAGAAGTAGCTTGTTGCGTTTGTGTAATAATAAACACACACGGTTTTAGAATATGAACACATGAACACACACGGTTTTAGAATATTTCAGCGCGATACCATTTACAATTTGTTCAAAAGGCTACTTTAGACAAATTGAGATGTTTACCGTGTCTATGCGGTGCATGACTTGTGCAAGGGCTAGCATTGCTAAGTCGCTTGCATTGACCTTTACTAGTGATTTTAAATGAATTTCTCCAAATAGCATGACAAACTTTACCTGTCTAGTAGAATCTTCGCGACTGCGGCATCAGTGAGAAGCCCGACCTGTGCTTTTAGCGCACGCCAGCGTGTGATATTCACCCAAAATCACTCTGGTCTTGTTTCTATATTCTGCGGCCTTTCTCTTCTTATCATACACTTCGTATACATTTTTTCTCTTTCGACCCTCAGCCATTTTCAAAGGAATGGCTGAAACCGTAACTCCGACATAATACACCAGAAAGTGAAAACTACATAGAGATGAGCACGTACGACGGCCTTACGTAAACATATCACCAGAAATGACTGACACTTAGGTGGACCAATAGTATAGACTACCCACCCGGAAAAAGAAAATCCTCCGCTGTACCTTTAAATTATTTTAGAAAGTTTAATAAAACAAACCTGCAAGGTGTCTGCATCAGACCATAACACACTTTTCCACAAGGTTTATGGAGATTGGATGTATGTTGTTGGTTAAGCCAGGCTTGGATGTTTTTTTGTTTGTTTTTTTGGTCAGGAAAAGCTTGCATCTTGCTACCCTGCCCCATAGCCCAGACAGACTGAGAATATTGGAGATAGTTGTCACATCTAGGGAGCAACCAATTACTGGTTTCTCCCTAAAGTTGTTATAGAACAACTATAACAACTTTAATGATTCTATTTATAGCAAACCCGAGGGCCCCTTTAGCGTACGTTTTCTACTGCAGAAATAAAATATAAATATAAAATATAAAAATATTCCAGGCTAAAGCACATTAAAAGCATAAATGCGAACTATGACTATAAACACCAAATATGAGGTCAAAGCAAACAGGTTTCCAGAAAAAGTTTTTTGCGCATACGGCTGCCTTAAGGAGTTTCAACCCATTCTCATCCCAAGGCGTCATATACTGACTCTTTTGACACTTCGTCTACATCCAACGCACATGGCACCCTTTAGCGTCAATATGAGATGCAGATATATATGGGCCAGAAGGCACCTCCTAGTGGTGTAACCCTAAACCTACCACAGAACTAAACCTACCATAACCGAACAAAGCTCTGTGCGTGTTATATTGACGCTAAAGGGTGCCATGTACGTTGGATTTAGACAAAATTTCAAAAGTGTCACTATATGACGTCCCCTAGGATGAGAATGCGTTGGGAGTTTACATGAAATAGTTTTAACATTAGAAGGTCTTCTTTCAATACCAAGAAGAAGAGAATCATCGGGGCTGGACTGGTAGTAAAATTCGGCCCATCCGGCCCACATGTGTCCCCATTAATGTTTTGAGTGACAAAAGCTCAAAACATTAGGTTTGCTCAAAACAATGGAGTTTGTCAGAAGCACCAGCTGTGACTGCTGGATGCATGTACGGTTTAATCAGTCATTGCTTGGCTTTTGGTCTTTGTTTATCAGGTGCAACACTAAGTAACAACGCTTAATATGCGAGGCCGTGGTGGGGTATTGACGATCGGCCCACCGGGAAACGTTCAGGTGCTCCCGATGGCCAGTCAATCTAATCCACAGCCAATCACGGGCCCCCTCCTTGCTCAGGCCCTGGGGCTTCAGTTCCACCTAGCCCTGAAGACAGTTGTGAACTATTTCACATGAACTTGATGATTGGTTCATTCTTAACTGGCACATACTCAATTATAAAAAGGTTTATTTTTAACTTTTTGAAATGTGTCACTGGTTTTCACCTGCATTCATTTTTAACATTACAAAAACCAACTGTTTTAACAGGGGTGTGTAGATTTTTTTCAAATATATGACTGTAACCATAGAGACAGTAACTAAAGTAATACCAAAGATGGTGATGTAAATAAAACTGTAAAGTCTTATCTCTGGCAGAAAGATATAAAAAGGAAACGATGGATTGCATAAGATGCAATGCAATGGCATAAGATTATTTGAGAAATGATTCCTTAGAATTTCTAACATGTGTTGCTCACTTGTCAACTGAAGATTTCCATCTGGTCTGGATACCATCTTGATTGTATTGATGTTACTTTAAGTAATATTTTGAGGTTTGGTATATTATAATACTCCTGTTTCCTTTTTATTTTATTTTATTTTATTCTTTTTTTCACTGTAATTTCTGGGCTTTCATTGCTTGATTTCATTGTTGAATTTCTTTCATATTGATTCATATCCATATTCCTTAAACACTCTTAAAGGGATACTCCACTTTTTTTTGGAAATAGACTCATTTTACCACTCCCCCAGAGTTAAACAGTTGGGTTTTACCGTTTTCGAATGTATTCAGATGATTTTTTTTATTTTAATATTTAGAAGAATATCAGTAACTAGACAATTTCTGGTCTCATTGACTTCCATAGTATATTTTTTTCCTACTATGGAAGTCAATGAGACCAGAAACTGTCTGGTTACTGATATTCTTCTAAATATCAACAAATCGGCTGAATGGATTTGAAAACGGTAAAACTCAACTGTTTAACTCTGGGGGAGTGGTAAAATGAGCTTATTTCCAAAAAAGTGGAGTATCCCTTTAAAACAAACATTTGATTCTCCATCAAAACATTTCCATCACATGTTGTGTACTTCACACTTGCTGTATTTTTGAACTGTACTAATATGTCATGTCATGTCACATTCTGTTATGTGTCCCCCTGCAGGTTCGGAGGGGTCCGCGCACAGTTCAGAGTGAAACAAAGTATATAGAGTTGCTAGTGGTCAATGATTACGAACTGGTAAGATCCAAAAATACATTTATTTAATAGTTATTCTTTTCTGTATTTCTTTTTGCATGTGGTATGCAATATTTGTCTTGATGTTTCTCTCTGTAGTTTGTACAGATGCGAAGATCAGCCTCTCAGACGAGAAACTTTGCTAAAGCTGTCGTTAACATGGCTGATGCTGTACGTCCTGAAGTTTGACAGACATATTCATGATTTTTTCTCATGATCTTTTCCTTGAGTAAGTTCTGTTGCAATTTTTATACTTAAAACATCCTATTCAATTCCAGATTTACAAGGAGCAGCTGAACACTAGAATAGTGCTTGTCGCCATGGAGACATGGTCAACTCAGAACATGGTTTCTGTTGGCGACGACCCTCTGGTGACATTGCGTGACTTTATGAAATACAGGAAGGAGAATATCAAAGAGAAGAGTGATGCAGCTCACCTGCTCTCGTATGTTATGCTTCCTTCTTAGACGACACATTTTTTACACGCTCGGTCATTGCATTCGACACATCCAATATATACTCAATGTAATTATCCATTCAATATAATTAATGCCCCATGAAATCAACTTTGTTCGTATGTTTGTTAGCCTATATGTTAGTGTAATCCGAATGTATTTAAAAACTTTCTCTTCCTAAGAATTGGACTGAAAATATGTAATTGGTTTCTCCTGAGAATGAGAATATCCTTCCCCCTAAAAACTTTTGGTGTCAATCGGAAATTCGTCAACGGAGGAAAGAAAATTCGCTTTGTCAAATCATTTCATGGGGCCTTATCGCAACACATTTGCATCACACCAGTGGCATTGCAATTTAAGATTGCATATGACTTTCATGATAACCAACTCTGTAAGATAGGAAGAAGGTAAATATTCTGTGAATTATCTGACCCGTAGGGGGCGCACGTTTCAGAGCAGTCGCAGTGGCACTGCATACATCGAGGGGATCTGCTCATCAACACGAGGTGGAGGAGTCAATGAGGTGAGAGCTCAATGGCTAAAGCTCAGAGCTACTTTTGCTAAATCTTTATTTCGATCGTCCACTTCAGACTAACTATAAGTAACTTTTCAACTACATGTCAGCTACCAGCCATTAGAGTATTAGTAGACTGTCTGCTTAAAGGTAGGGTAGGTGTTTTTTATAACACTTTTCATTATACTGGTTGAAACTCTCTTCACATCCAAGTAGAAATCAATAATAGAAGTGGTCTAATAGACGCTGTTTCTCGTGGCATTTGCTTACTCTGTGCTGGCTGTGTGTGTTCATGTGTTTTGGAGGAGGCGTGGCTTTGGAGAGTGCTCTGAAAGGAGTGAGGGATCTTATATTTTCAAAACTAGCTTGTGATTGCTATAGCCTCTATGAAATTGCCTACCCTACCTTTAATATCTGTTGACACTTTATTTTGATGGTCCCCCAACACATTCTACTGACTATTGGTAACTTTGCAAGTACATGCCAGCTTATTCTACTAACCTGAACCCTAAGCAAACAGTCTACTAATATTCTATTTTGAGTTAGTTGACATGTACTTGCAAAGTTACTTATAGTTAATGGAATGTCAAAAGTGGACTATCAAAATAGAGTGTAACGTCTTGGTTACTGACGTAACCTCTATTCCCTGATAGAGGGAACAAGATATTGTGTTGATGTAGTGACATTGGGGTTCTCACTTGAGAGCCACAAATACCTCTGACACTTCAAAAAAGGCTAATGAGAATTGACGAGTGGAATTTGCATGCCAATCCCCCAGACATACTAGTATAAAATGAGATGGCGTGCATCCACTCATTCAGGTTTGTGCTGAGGAGCCGAAACAGTGTCCTGGCCATTTTAGCTGGTAGTTCAGTGTTGTGGCAGGAGGCAAACAAGTCTACCTGAGCTTTGAATAATCGACTGGACGATTATTAATCGACTGGACGATTATTATTATTGATAAATCAGCTGGACCACACAGATGGATTCTCTACTCTCTTTGAAGCTTATCCAATCAAGCATTATTGAATTCATCTGTTTTCTGTTTGAATAACTTCAGATGGTTCTGTGCTTGCTTTTTCCCAGTTGACCCAAAACCCCCCACCTGGCTAAGGTGTCTAAGCACCAGGCGCCTCTATACACGCAATAGATTGTAAGAGTGTCCTAGTATTAGCCAGATTTGAGAATGTGAATATCCACTTCCCTGAGTGGGCCAAATGCATCCTCATGCCTTCCCTGATCAGGGATACAATACCGGGGAAATGAGACATGATGAGTATGCATTTTTCAGGTCTATTGCCATGAACCAAGCTTGATGGTGAAGACACACCAACAACTGCGTTTCTGCTTTAAAATTGGTTGCAACCCACCACTTATCTCCATTATGATCGAGGGAGGTGAACCTCTCCTTATCTTGGTTGGTGAAAACAGGCTCCACAGCCACAACTTTTGTGAAACTGGTTTCTGAACTGAATCACGTAATTTAGTCTGTTTGGTCTATTGAGCCAGCACAAGGGGTTGGAAGCGCTAGTCGTGTCCATCAGAAGACCTTCCATTCATACCCTTAGATCCCCCTCAGAGTCGCCGCCTTGTGCATGATTGCAGAAGGTCCAGGACTTGGAGCAACCGAGGTGACTTCCTGCTTTAGAAAAGCAGGGAAGTTTTGACTGCAACGTTCCCATGGCCACACTCTCGCTATGAGAGAATGCACCATTCACAAAAGCTGCTCCAGCATGAGCATGGCCCAAACTGCAGTAGCAATCGTTGCCGTCAAATGGAGACAGGCCTTGACCTTATCCAGAAATACATGGGTGAAAAAGTAATAAAAGAAATTATAAAGAAATTCTCTTGTGAGAGAATTTTCTCCTTTGGAATTTTTTTCTACTTGCTCATTGAAGTGCCCTTGGGAACTCTCTGAGTTCTTATCTGTGCGTATAATAGAAATAACTCTTGAAATGTGCAGTAGGAAACCAGTGAAGCTTCTAGGCAGAGGTGAATGGAGTGGCAAATTCCACCCGCCGTTTCTCATTGGCATTTTCTGAAATATCAGAGGCTTTTGGGGCTCCCAAGTGCGACACATCGCTGAAGTGGTTGACAGAAAAAAGAAAGAAATAAGTTTCTTCATAATCTTAATCAAATAACAGACAGCAAAGTCACTTTTATATATATATCTATATATATATATGTGTGTGTGTATGTTAAATAAACGTACTGTAAGTTCCTTTGTATTAAAACATCTGCTAAATGAGTGCTGACATACCATCTACCATCTCTGTGTTAATGTCAGTATGGAAATGTGGGACCCATGGCTATCACATTATGTCAGAGTTTAGGACAGAACCTTGGAATGATGTGGAACAAAGACCGTGCTACTGCAGGTAACCATCCTTCCACTCCTGGCAAAATATAAAAAGGGCGAGCTGTTGTTTTAATGTGTGTGTGTGTGTGTGTGTGTGTGTGTGTGGTAGGAGACTGCAGATGTCCAGATCCGTGGTTAGGCTGCATCATGGAGGATACTGGGTGAGTCAAGTTTTTGGGTCTTTGTGTAAGTATATTTTTATTGCAACATTCATGCAGGAAACATACACTATGCAAGTGCACAAATCACAAATGTTTGGCAAATGGATTGCAAGCATGAGGCCCTATTGTATATGGCCAGAGTAAGCAAAATTCAGAATTGAGGATTTTTTTATTGACCATGACCCACAGGATAACTTGAAGAGGAATTCATTAATTGCGATTCAAAGAAATTCAACACAGGGGTCCCACTTTATATTAAGTGGCTTACTATGTACTTACATTGAACAATAAGTACAATGTATTATTATGTTCCTGTTGTATTGTAAAACACTTTTGCTGCTATTGAGGTGTTATACGGGTAAGGTTAGGGACAGGTGTGGTGGTATGGGTTGGTTTAAGGGTAGGTTAAGGTGTGAGGGGAGGGTCAACTGTGTAATTACAAATGTAATTACATAAAGTAATTATAGCTGTAATTACATGCCGGTATTTTTAAAATATAAGTACAATTTAAAAACATGTATGTACATAATAAGTCCATTGTATCAAATTGTTAATTTCAATGTAAGTATATAGTACTTAAAGCCACTTAATATAAAGTGGGACCTGTATAATTATTAATTTGGCCATAAGGCCTTTAAAACCTACCTTGAAACTTCAAATTATTCTGAAAACAATGCGTTTACCAAGTCAACAGATATTATCTTATTTATTTACTGTTAATTAGTTACAGTTACAGTTTGTGAATTTCTTTGAATTTCAGTTCATTCTACTTCCTTACATTGAAATTTGAATAGAATCATGTATTCAATCTTAATTTAAATTCACTTCAAATTTAGAAATTTAATTGAAATTTTAAAAGCATTCTCAATTATTTCTGAATTGCATACAACCTTTCTTCTTGCTTTACTGTAATCTCAGTACTCAAATTAGTGATAGACATCAATTGTCTTTACTTTTACTAAGTTTCTATTAAGATAACTTGCTCTGTAAGATTCTTTTTAAACTTGCTTCACCATGGAGAGTATTTTTCAGTCTTTTCAAGTCAGCTAAATAGTTTAGCTTTACCAGCACAACTGGTAGATCATGGCACTAGCTATACTAGTGATAGATTCGATTCCCATGATCACTCACAATGTATACCTTGTATGGCCAATTCACACACTGCACCGACAGACACCGACCAATGGTGGCACATTTTCAAGACCTGACAAATGTAGATTCAGCATGTTTCTGCAAAATTAGGAGCCAACCAATACCGAAAGATGTGATTCACTGACAAATGTGGTTCATTTTAGTGCAGTGTGAATTGGCCTAAAGTTACATTGGATAAAAGTGTCAACTTTTTGCTGTTCCTTCTCTAATAGTTTTAGACACTGTTTCCATGTAAGGGTATCTGAACAGTATTAACTCTATTATGTGATCCTGACAGATACTATCTACCCAGAAAATTTTCACGGTGCAGTATAGAGGAGTACATTCAGTTCCTCCAGCAAGGAGGAGGGAGCTGCCTCTTCAATAAACCTAACAAGGTTTGTCTGGAACATCCACTTTAAAAAAAAGAAAAAAAAGTTGCCAGACTCCGCATTTTTGATCATTTTCACAAAAGTTTCATGGCCCCCAGAATATTTTGTGGTATGAATATCTGAATTGGCAATTTGTCAAAAGAAAGAACAGCCGATCTGATTTTAAACAACAACAAAATTATTCTAGCTTCATGCATTCCTTTTTTATCAACACTTGCATGTGGGTAAGTTTAATAAAAATTCAACATTTTGAGCAAAAGGCTGAGAAAATCACATTTTTGTCAAAGACTACATCTAAGAACGATGATCAAAACATACAGTAGATGCAGTAGATCAAGTCCATCAAAGCTTGCAAAGTCCTATAGTTCCTCTTGGGTTGACATTTCATTCTGTAACGTTTGGCAGTTTTTATTCATATGCTGTTTACTTTGACGTTATTTTACATATGCATCTGCTTACGTATGATATTGCTTGTTTCTGCACAGTTTAGAACACAAGCCTTTCAATGTATACTCCTTTGACCGTGAGCGTGTCGTGAGCGTGACCGTGAGCGACACATTCTAGTGGGCTGTCCTTTTTAAGTGCTCAAATCACTTGCATATGCTCTGTAGTCTGCTCACAAGTCTGTGCGAATACAAAAATCTGTGGACAGACATCAGCGAATTGTGTTGATGATGAAATTATATCACGTAGACTGTCTGCAAGCCAGAGCAGAACACGGACAAGGGATGTATACTTCAGGCTTTAGAGCTTAGCAATCCCATACTCCCATACATATACTTGGTACGTGGTTTCCACTGCTGTAGGCTCACAAGGTGAGTCCACAGTCTTAGATGGACCTCTATCAGGGGCTGCTTTTCCCAGAAGCATCCACGATCGGCTTAAGCTAACAATGCTTCTGGGAAACTCAGCCATGGGCATGTAGTAGTAACTTTCTGGCTGTTAGTTGGACATGGTAAGCCATGCCTGAGATTCATTCTACAACTTCTCAAGGCTCCTTTACTGGAAATTCTCTCTGGACAGTTCACCAATGCCATGTTTCCAAGGACAAAATCGCTCACTTTAATGAAAATCTTTTAGCTTGCCGGCATAAGCCATGGGCCACTCTGAACTGCTTTCAGAGTTGGATGAAGTACTCATCCTTTTCTTCCAGTTGTACATCTGGCTGTAATGGTAACCCAAACACCAAATCTTAAGTGTCTGAATGTCTTGTCCAAACATGAGGGGTGTTGGGGTGTCCTATACTGTCAAACAAAACGATATGCCTATTGGGCTCAGTCATGCTAATGTTGTTCAACCGAGATGCCAAGCTAGTGGGTTAGGGTACAGTTGAAATGCTCTACCAGTCCATCACTTTGGGGGTTCAGGAGCGTAGTGTAGATCTCCTTGGCCTCAAGCTCTTGACAGACCTTTCATGAACACCTGTGCTTCAAAGTTCCTCCTCTGGACACTTTGAAGCTCCTCGTGTACTCTGAGAGTTACCCGGAAGGGTGCCAGGATGTCCACCCCTAAAGTACATGCCGCAGTGACTCACTGCACTTTGTCCTTTTTGAGTGGACGTCACAGCAGTAGACAAATTGTTCTGTATCCTGACGGCACCTAGTCAGTAAATAGTCCAGAGGGGTGCTACAGAATCTCGGACACTCCTGCTCTCAAGGTCTTGAACCTTGTAATGGCTAGTGTAAATTATGCAAAAACAAAATGGCCACTTGGCCAAATTGGCCGCATTGCATTCTCAGAAAAGGATCCTCGTGTTCAAAAACACAGGCACAACAATACATATATGAAGTAGCTTGTATTTAGCTACTTTTACTGTGTAGCTTATTGTGGAATTAGCTCCTTACTCTAAGGCCTTGTCCACACGGACACGGGTATTTTTTATAACCGTGACTTTTACGCAGTAACAGGACACTGAATCCGATCATTTTTGAAAACTCTGCCAGGGTGAGGATTTTCAGAAATGCTGGTTACAGTGTTGTTGTGTAGACAGTAAGACCGGGATTTTTGCCTCTCGATGTCAGAGTGTGCGCCCGCGCTACGCCATTGTCCGCCTACCGGAACCTGTAATAACTTTTTGTTAGGCTTCTGATTGGCCAACGTGGCTTTATGGTTTGGGTTATATTGCTGCCTGCTGGTGTGGCATGCTCTTGACAGCGCTTGATAGTGTGTTTTTGCGTTTTCGTGTGGACGGGATTTTTTTTTAAAGCAGGAGGAAAAACTCTGGTTATAAAAATGCCCTTGAACCCTAAAGCAGTGGTTTCAAACTCAGTTCCTGTAGGGCCACAGCCATGCAGGGTTTAGCTCCAACCAGCTCCAACTCACACCTGCTTGGAAGCATAGATATCTATATAAAGGCTAGATGTCTTAAGGCGGAGTTTCTATCGTCATCACCGGTGGCCATCTTGTCACAGGCAAGCTGATGTAAGATTTGTGGTCAGCACGAACACAAATACTCTTATCTCGTTGGATTTACAAACGGTTTGGTTTCTTACAAACGTTATTAACATGACTATAATTATCTGGATTATTTATTTATACACTTATTATTCATAAGTATGCAGTGTCACAACTACATCTCTGACGTCTATAACAAACCAAACCGTTTGAAAATCGGTAGAAAATTGAGCAAGTTATGGTTATTTAAATAGTACATGTACCATTAACACAATGTTACGAGTGAGCGAGCTGCCTGTGGCAAGATGGCCGCCAGGTGCAGACGTCGACCTCCATTGGCCAGCAGCGTGGACGAGATATCTAGCCTTTACATAGATATCTATGCTTGAAAGTGTCTAGTAATCCTAAAGACCTTGATTAGCTGGGTCAAGTGTGTTTGATTAGGGTTTGAGCAAAACTTTGCAGAGCTGTGGCCCTCCAGAAACTGAGTTTGAGACCAATGCTCTAAGGGGGCTTTCACACTGGCAGTTTAGTTCGAAACAGGGCACGGTTCGCATGAAACACCGCTAATGTGAACACTGTCATGGGATCCGGGTGCGCACTGGGGTACCGAACCCGAGACTACCTGGAGGAGGTGGTCTGAATTCGGTTGCTTCCGAACCGTGCCACGGTTCGCGTGAATGTGAAAGCAACACAAATTCGGGCGCGCACTTGTTCAGGAAGTTAAGTATCCTGCGCATGTGTTTTAGCTTATTGTGATGTATTCAGTTAAATAAAACACTTGTAAGGGATGATAGTGTTGATGATTTACCTCGGATATGAGCGAGAGTGAGCCTGCAGTGTATTCAACAAATTAATTTAAAAAAAACAAAAACAATATTTACCCACATTCTGCTTTCTATCATGCGCCACGCACATTTGCGATGACGTAAGATGCGCAAACGCACCAGGGTTCGATAGAATCAAGTTGAGTGTGAAACCAGATCAACGCTGCAGGGGAGCGCCGGGAACAAACACGCTCGGGCTCGGACCGCAGCAAACGAGCCCAGTGTAAAAGCCCCCTAAATTATAGATTTTATGTTAATTGATAGAGAGCTTGATGCATTTTTGAGTGGCATGCTTAACACTGCATATCTATTACAAATGTCTGTCAGTGATGATATTTTCTGTCGCGACAGTTGTTGGATCCTCCTGAATGTGGCAATGGTTTTGTGGAACAGGGAGAAGAATGCGACTGTGGCTCTCAAGTGGTGGGTGACAAGATAACACAAATTTCCTTTGAGAATCCAACAGAAACAGAAATGATTCTCTGAGTATTAATTAATTAATTAAATCCTTGAAGTGATACCTGCCTTGAAGTGTGTTAGTACAATAGAGGAAGGTGACGGTTGCAATGCTTTTTTTAAACTAACAGGTTGTTTTTATTGGTTGTGCACTCTTGTAGGATTGCTCTCGTGCTGGGGGTGCATGCTGTAAAAAATGCACTTTGACCCATGATGCAATGTGTAGCAATGGACTCTGTTGTAGCCGTTGCAAGGTAAGTTGTGTTAGAATTGTTCACCCAAAACTTTTCTGCCATCATTTACTTCAGTTCTTTCCTTGGATACTGGGATAGGCTCCAACCCAAGGTCAAATAAGGAAGTGAGAGTAAGGAACTTTCAAGCTCCAAAAATGAGGAAAAAGTACCTAATGGTTGTTTTTGTTATGATTTAGATCTTGGTCCTTAGTCATTAGGCAATAGGCATTATAAAAGTTGTCCTTAATCAGGAGCAGATCTACTGTACCAGGGTGGCGATTGACACCCAAAGAAAAAGCAAAGCCACCCCGGAATTATCCCAGTGTAAAATAAAAAAAACGTAAACAGTGTTTTCTGTACTAGTTTTCAGCAGTGGGGCTTCAATTCAAGCATATCGCAAAATAATGGCTAATAAAACACGTCTTTCTAGAAATTGTCCTAGCGGGTTGGACAGTTTAGTCAGCTTCAAATTATTACTCTTATGAACCAGTTCTTTGTGAGTCAAAAACACAGTGCTGCCCAATTTTTCTATTTGTTCATGAATTTGTCAGACATTTACTGTGAAAAGAATGCTTGCTGGGTCATTTTCTTACAAATTACTGTGAATCCACAGCAGAATGATGCGAACATCACAATAATTTGCTGCTCTTACTGTGAACTCACACTATAATTTCAAGCCGATTATGAAGATTTTATTTTAGCATGAAGGATTTACCAATATCTTATTTTAAATTCATAACTGTGGATCTTTCACAATAGTTGGGCATCTGCTGAGATACATCTTTAAAAGATGTTATGTCATCTTGCAACATAAAAAACACCAGCAAACATCTTCAGTTTGACAACACATGCGCTGCAAATACTCACAACACAATCACATAAGGAAATGCCCAGCAAATAGCAAGAAAATGTTTCAAGGGGACCTCAATAAGGACAAAACTGGCTGGCACATGCTTTTTGTTCAATGTCTGCTCGTTAGTTGCGTTGTCGATGACCTGAAAGGTGAGTTTTTTTGTTTATTTTAACATCCTGATATTGTGCATATGTGCGTTGTTAGTATTTGAAGCACGTCTCTGCATTGTGAGTATTTGCAGCACATTGTTTCCTATGATGTTTTCACAATTTGCTGGGTTTTTTTTTTGTATTTGATTGTTTTGTTCAGTTGCAGCGCATTGATCTTTCTCTGCCACCCTAATAATCTATTCATGGTGCATTACATGCACCTTTAAAGTAGCCTACATATGCATTGTAGAAATGCAGTATGATATTGTTTTATAGTAATTTTTTTCCATGCTTTTTTACAGTACAATTCTAAAAACTCGACTCTTACATTTCTTGTAAAATCTACAGTATTTTAATTTAAAAAATTGTCAAGTCACCTGTATTTATATAGCGCTTTTTACAATACAGATTGTTATAAATTGATAATAGGACAATAATACAGCAAAGTTTGTTTCTTTTTTACAGCAGATCTATAAAGCAGTGTCATAATCCAGCTTAAGTGATGGCTAATTTCTGTTGTTATTTAAGTTATTAATTTAGTTCATTTATATAGACAGCCATCGTCCAGCTCAGTTCAGTTCTCATATAATGGTGTCAATGCAGGCAGATATATAATATTCTTAAATGCAAGACAAAAGCCAAAGGTGAGATGGGCTACCACAGTACTACTGTAAAATAACTATGAAAATAATGTGATTATTAATATGGAATATACTGTAATTTCACACTAAAATGTTTTAGAAGTTTAATAGGTAACACTTCACTTGAAGTGGTGTGCATAAGACTGGCATGACACCTTCATAACCATGACATGACATTTGAATATGAAATAGGGTTTATGCATGTTTATGACAACTGTGTCTTGATTTGATTTGTCTTGACAACCAACAGTGTCTTGATTTGATGCACTGGATAATAACATGTTGTTATTTATTTTTAATTAGTTTTTACAGTATAGATGATTACTCTATGGTAATTCAACCTTGTACATATTTATGAACACAATTGTGTATGTCAGGCCATGTTTGCTTTGGTGTTGCCACCCCTCATAGTGCTGATGCCACTCTTTTGCCACCCTATAAATAATTTACTAGATCTGGCCCTGGTGTAAATGGTAATAAAGTAATGTTTCTCTCTCGGCCAATATCATCTCTCTCTGTTTAATGATAGCTGTCGGTATAGTTGTCCTCTTTTGGCTGCTCTCTCTTGCTTTTTAAAGCTGATGAGCGGAATCCAGATAGTTTAATCATATACTGTAACTATGCCAGGAAGGAAAAAAAAATGAATGCATCTTTTTAGCATGTTAAACTAAATATTAATCATTGAAATTACGAACACGTTATTTTTGACAGCCATCAATAATAAACTGACATGTATGTTTAGACAAATGCTTTGATTCTTTAAAAGAACCAGAGTGTATTATTTGAGATGTTACCTACACTGGGCTACACTGGTTGCATTGTATGTTTTATATTTTACTAAAAATAACTGGTTCATTAGAGTCATTTGTTTGGACTAGATTGGGTGAACTACATGAGCCATTGAGAATTTATCTCATCACACTGGAGCTCCACTGCTGTAAATCACTCCAAAAAAACTACTTACATTTATATTTTATACTTTGGGAAACCATTTTTTTTGTCACTGTATCAGTTGATCTGGTTTACAAAACAGCCTGAAAGATTCATTCACTTATCGGACTCTATTCAGTCAGGTGACTCCATTGTCCACTCACAGTTGTTCTTGAGCTGTGCACTCACTAGAAAAGGATCTGTGAAATTTCTTTTACATTTGTAAAATTTTGTTCAGAATTTATCTTATTGTGTTCCACAGAAGAAAGAAAGTCTTACAGGTCTGAAACAGCATGAGCGTGACTTTTTATTTTCAAAGGGACAAATCCCAAGTCAACAGTCAAAACACATTTTTTTGTGTGTTTTTAATTGTGTATATTTTTGTTGTGTGTTTAACTCACTGAAAGATTGTGTGTTTCAGTATGAGCAGAGAGGAGTGGTCTGCAGGGATGCGGTGAATGACTGTGATGTGCCAGAAACGTGCACTGGCGATGCCAGTAAAGTAATGATACATTTATATCAAATCATCTTTACCATCATAATAGTCCTAATAAAGTAAGAGATTTACATGTGCTTCTCATTCATTTCTCAAACAGTGTCCACATAATGTCCACAAACTGGATGGTTACATGTGCGATGCTGGACTGGTAAAGTATATGCTTCTCTTTCTAATATGAACATTTCTTACAACAATTGCAGTACTAACCATTGTATTTTGTTTGCATGAATTGCTGCATAACACTGGCAGACTTTTAAAACTATTACTGCATGAACTATGGTTTAAATTGAATGAAAATTGATTTATTTTTTGTTTTTTTGATTGTGCTAGCTGATTTTTGATTATAGTTACACTTAGTTGTGTGTAGTTACACAAGTGTTCAGTTCCCGATGTCAATGATTGTAGATATGTGGTGTTTACACTATACATTTTTTTAATATTCATTTATCCCACAAGCAAAATCTGCAATAACAAAGTTGTTTCTGACTGGTTGTGTGATCTCAGCATGTCTGCTCAAATGAGGCTACTGTTATTAGGCTCCTGATATAACTGCAATAAGTGTATACTTTTGAAGGTATTTTATTATTATTATTATTATTTTATTAATTATTTGTTATGTAAGGTATTTTTACGTATTCATTACATTCACCTTTATTCTTTAATGTGACTGTAGTCACAGAGGACATCAGCCAAGTGTCTTTTTTTGTCAGGATTAGAGTGTGTGTGTGTGTGTGTGTGTGTGTACTGTATGCATACTGTAAGCTGATGTACTCTCTTCTGGCTCTTTCAGGGCCGCTGCTATGGGGGCCGCTGCAAGACCAGAGATGCCCAGTGTCAGGCGCTCTGGGGCCACAGTGAGTAATATTGTACAGTATTGTGTTTAAAAAACTTAAAACAAATAATGAATATTAATTATAGATGTAGATATTATGGTTGGTTTTGGTTTTTATAGTCAAAAACAAAAAAAGCAGTTTCAATTTCAACTGTATATTGTATCCAAAAAAACCCTAAAAAGACTGTATAAACCTTTCCTAGAAGTTTGTGTGTGGCACATGACATGTTTACGGTATATTTTACATAAACAATTTAGTTTCTTCTTATTTTTGTTATTAGTAATGTACATTATGGTGTTTTGAATCACAGTTTCTGTTATTTGGATAATGTTTATTGCATTATTTTCATCTCATTTATGTTACTAATGGTATATTTGTGTGCATGACACTGTGCAGCGATTAGGCCATTCTCTAATTCATCATGTGCCTCTTCTGTTGTGCTATCTGTATTATAATGGTAGTTTTCAGTAAATTTTAAGGTAAAAAGATACTATTGTGGCTTGGTTATTTGTCAAATATACACTATGCCATCCCGTAATTCTGGATAAAACCATTTGGTGGGCATTTGGTTTTTATGTAAATTCACTGTATTTTTACTCCACATTTACCATATTTTTTTAAGTGAATACTAATATTTAATAAATTAAAAAAACACCAAATTGTAACAATGATAGAAAGATTGATCAACCTCATAAAAATCCATAAAGAAGTCATTTAGAGAAAAATGGAAACTTTTCTTCCAAACTACAGAAAAATTCGGTAACACATGCTTAACTAATGCACAGATGATACTGAATTAATGTGTAACTAATGATTATTTAAGCTATTCATTAATGATTACCACATTAGGAACTAATTAAGAGTCTGTGAGGTGTATTAGTTCATATATGAATTGTTTTTAATTAAATATGTAATTGTGGATTAATTCCATAATAACTCATTTTTTAAGTAATAGTGTTAATTAATATGTTAATTACCATAATGAGCCAAAGCCTTGTATTTCAACTTCCAGATAATATGACAAGTACAATAATATGCATTAATACATGATTAATTACTTCATTGTTAGTGCAAATTCATGTGCAAATTACTACAATTACTAAATGACTAGTTAATAATGATGTGCCCCAACAAGTAAAGTCATAAAATAATGATTGCAAATCATTAGTTAATGATTAATTAAAGCAGACAACTGGAAGTTGAAGTGCATAGCTTTGACGAATTGTGGTGATTAACACATTAATTTACACTATTAGTTACTAAAATAAGTTATTAAGGAATTAATACACAATGATGACACATTGAATTAATAGTAATTCATATTACTTAATCTATTAATCTTATAGATCCTTTATTATTTGCTGATGCAGTAATCATTAATTAATGGTTTAGTTCTTCATGAGTTATATATTAACTCATGATTATCTGTGCATTAGTTAAGTATGAATTAATGCATATTAGTGCACCCGTATTGTAAAGTGTTAACAAAAATTCAATATTTTAACCACACATCAATGAATTATTAGTGAATACCTAAGGAATAAGGCATCAGTGCCTATGTGAATCATGTACACATCACTTGTTTAATTCTAATACTGAAAATTGCACAATGCTCAGTTATTTGACCGTGTATGCCATTAGATGCAGCAGATCGCATGTGTTATGAGAAGCTGAACATCGAGGGTACGGAGCGTGGAAACTGCGGTCAGGACAGCAGCTCGCGGAACTGGATTCAGTGCAATAAACAGTGAGTAACAACCACAACACAGCTTCATAACCTTTTCAGTGGCATCGTTTCTCTCTTTGCTGGAACAATCCTTCGCTTTCCTCTTTATCTGTCGTTCACTGCTTTCTTTTACAGGGATGTGTTGTGCGGATTTTTATTGTGCACTAATATCACGGTGAAACCACGGTATGGAGACTCGCATGGAGAAATCACAAGTCTCACCATCTACCATCAGAACAAGTACCTGGATTGTCGGTAAATGCATATTATTTTTTTCTTCTGTATAATTTATTTTTTTTTTAACCATGCTCCGAAATTTTCAGTAGCATCTCAATGCAGCATGAGATCCACGGAGAGGAGTCGGATCAAGATCCAAGGGGTGGAGATGGATAGGATTAGGGGTGGGTTTAGGGGGCGGAGTTGGGTAGGTTTAGGTGGGAGGAGTTGGATCTGGATCCAACTCCTCCCTGTGGATTTCATTTTCCGCAGTGAGAACCATCTCAAAATTTTTACTGGAAAACAGAATACTGCTTTAGGACTACCCGAATACTCTTGTTTCAGGTCAGATGGAGGTCTTCTCACTTGTCTATGAATTCTCTCTGCTTTTTCAGAATCTTTCACATTTTTAAGGCACAATCAAAAAAAAGGTAACCTAAATAAATAAAAAAAACCTAGTTTAAATAACCCAATCTCATTAGAAAATGTAAAAATGTGATAAAATTACGAATTCTTATGATGTGATTTGTATGAAAACTTCAGATTTTTTTTTTTTAGAAAGGTCCACACCTAAAATTAACCATTAGTAAGGCATAAGCAAATTGTAAAAATAAATAAAAAAATGTACAGATGAGATTTCCAAAGCAATACATTTATTGTCCAATAAGAAGATAGATGCATAAACTAAGATGAAAACACATTTACCAAACAAATCCCTTGATACGCAACAAAAAATTCATGTGACTTTGCCTAAAGATATGCAATTTTATTGCACAGCATCTCAAATGTTGGTTTGATGATTCTGAAATGTCTGAGCCAAAGTCTGTCATCAGAATGATTTGGTAAGGACCTCCCAGAACTGTCTCACCTGACAAAATCAGGTTTGCAGTGTGTGTAAAACTGAGCTGTTGTTTGTGTGTGTTCAGTGGGGGTCATGCAGTGCTAGAGGACGGCACCGATCTCGGGTACGTAGAGGACGGCACGCCGTGTGGTCCTAATATGATGTGCCTGGACCATCGTTGTCTGCCGGTAACCACCTTCAACCTGTCATCCTGTCCCGGTTCGACCTTCTCTCAAGTGTGCTCTGATCACGGGGTGAGCTGCTCATCTTTGACAAATCTGGCAAACTCACATACTGTCTGTTTTGAGGTCAGCACTGTTTTATTAAATGAGATGCAGTGACACGGATAACGTATTCCAAGTTACATTTGCCATTCTGTTGGCTGGGATTGTTTACTCACCCTCATGTCATCCCAAACCCACAAGATCGTTCATCATAGAGCAAGTTTTAGCAAGTTTGTGATGATATAAAATGATAGGGGTAATACTCTGGATTTTAGAAATAACTATATTCACGCAGGGACAAGGTAATTAAGCGATTTAGAGAACGGTTGGTTTTGTTATAAGTGAAAAATAGCCGATTGTCAAAAGGTCTAACGTGAATTTAACATTTTTCAAATTTAATTAGCAGTCTAATGACAATGTTGACCCTGTGACATAAAGTAACAAAATTGTCATTCATCCTTAATTCTCATTGTAACTTTGACTGCTATTCCAGTTAGTTTTGTTATACTATAATAATGTGAGCCAAGGTGTTTTCCCTCACGTTTTGGCTTATCTAGATATTTTCTGCCTCTCGTTTCCAGACGTGCAGTAATGAGGTGAAGTGTATCTGTGACTCCGACTACACTGGGAAGGACTGCAGTGTGTATGACCCCATTCCAGACCCCCAGCCTCTAGACGGTCCTGAGAAATACAAAGGTTCACAACACCACACATTCAGTGTTAGGAATGTAATACTAGCATGTTTAGTGGTGTAACTGGGATCGTAAGTGCATGTGTCGCGGTGTAAGAAGGCAGAATCGCAACACACCTCTTCCAACTCCCAGAGTTATCCTTCCCATCCAGATCCAATTCTAAACCACATCTTTATAAAATACGTATAGACCTACAATAAATGTAGTTGAGGATAAATTATTTAAAACTGGTTAATTTCAGAGTAATGGACGTGACATTTGTAGTAAAAACTTGAAATATAAATTCTCATGAAATGCATTTATTACCAATATATTGAAACTTGTTTTTATATCCATACTCCCTTAATAATGGAGTTCAGACATTAGAAAAATATAAGTTTACACACGCATTTTACATTTAATTTGACATGAGGGAAATACACATGCGTTACGGACGTGACACAAAACATCTTTAATTTTTTAGGTGGCAAAATATTGTTATAGTTGGTTCTGTGAATTACAATGCACAAACCAAAAGTAATACTGCCTACAGGATGAAGAAGAATTGGTTCTCTCCAGAACACAAAATATTCATTTTATTTTATTTTTCATGTTCGCATTTATGTGGAAAAAAACGTGACAATTCTGGAAGAGGCACTAAAACGTCCATAGAGACCTCAAACAGAAAGCACAAAGCATTTTCTTAAAGTGAATTTCATTTTGTATTAATTGTATCTTAATTTTAATCATGTTTCATCAGCCAATTACCTGGATTTAATAAATAAAATGTAAATATAGCAGACTTTAGATAATCAGGAAACGGAGGAACCGAGCTGGACTGGAGCGCATCTCATAAATGAACCGAAAATTTAGCGTGAGGTATCCTACTGGGCTCACAGACCTGAGAAATATCTATGTTAAAATGTCTACTTTTAAACAGAACAATTCAAAACAATGCAATCCATATGAAACATGCATTTCAATCACACCAGGATATATTATATATATTTTTAAAAAGTGTTAGCCCACGGATACATTTATGAGGGTTTATTTAATTTATTGCAATCAACAAATGATATCAATTAGTTAAAGCCACAGTTTTAAAGCTTCCCAAGGTGCAATTTATACGACGCGTTGAAGTTTGCTGTACTTTATATAGGCATACACGAAGTGAATGCCAGCAATCATTCAGTCAGTGATGAATTAATAAAAACATTATGAACTTAACAAAACGATGCACAATTGTAGTTTAAGTTTGCGCTGACACTATATTTACCTTTTTGGAAATAATCCATTAAACTTGAGGAGAAACAAGGAGTGAAAGAATGAGCGGGATGCCTGGGAAACTCATGAATATTAATGTAGGCTCCGCCCACTGCCTCTACAGATGCACAACTCACTTTTGCTCCACATTTCACGGTGCACTTGGTGCAAAAGGGAGAAACTTGTCACTTTAAAGCGAAAAACAGTGTTTGAGATTCATCGCATCAGATTTAACAGTTAACTAGAGTTATGTACTTGTGTTTGTGCTAGAAAAATATTCAAGACATTTGTGAGAAAATATTCCACAAGTGTGCAACTCATTGGATAAATTCACATACTGATTTGCGGATGAGCAAAATTTCTCGGTGACTTCACATTTTTTTTTAATGCATTTTGCGCCATATTCACTGCAGCAACTGCAGCAAAAATGTGAGCGTACGAGTTTGTTAATTTGTGATTTGTAGAATATGATTTGTGCTCTTGCAATGAAGAATTTGAGAAGGTGTAACTGTTGTGTTGTGTTTATTGGAAGAGAAAAAAAGTCTACAAGTTTGCAACTCTTAAAACATTTCTCTCTGTGACTTCAAATTTACTGATACACATGTGTGGCTATTCTCTACAACTACAAATTTCACTGTAACAGGTTTCAGTTGTTTTGCGCCAAAAATATCTCCATACTGTTAATCTAATCTAGCCAAACATGCAAGGGTATAAACAGTAACTCAGCCTATCATCCTCCTCCAATGATGATCTGATCTGAATTCAACATAGAATCTCCAGTAATGGACTGCATGCTCTCGGATTATATGATCAAGTGAACACATGAATATACATTTATATTAAATGTAGTAACTTCAAAATGAAAATTCTGTCATTATTTTCTCAATCCAGTGGCGGTTCTACATTGAATTACACCCCGGACGAGACCTCCTTCAAGTAGAAGTACAAGGATTTTTTTAGCTGCTCGTGCCGCCTTCCATGTGTCAAGAAAAAATATTGCCCCAGGCCAAAAAATGCTACTGACTCAATCTCAAGTTGTTTCAAAATGAATTTCTCTCATGTGCTGAGCTCAAAAGAAGATATTTTGTAGAATGTCTGTATATTTTTTTTCATACTGTAGAACTCAATGAAGCCCATCTCAATGAACTGTTTGATTACCGACATTCTTTAAAATATCTTCCTTTGTGTTCAGCAGAAGAAAAGAAATTCAGACTGGTTTGGGACAACTTGAGTGAGTGTGAGTAAATGATGACGGAATGTTCATTTTGAAGTGAAGAGCTCTTGACCCACTTAAAGGGTTAGTTCATCCAAAAATGAAAATTGTCAACATTTACTTACCCTCAAGTTGTTCCAAACCTGTATGAACACAGAAGATGATATTTTGAAGAACATGGGTAACAAAACAGTTGATGGCTATATGAAGTTCCATGAATGAAAGCTTCATATCTCAAATAAACAAATAACAAAACCTAATGTTACCACAAGATGTCACTGCCGCCTCTCACAGGGAGCATGAAGCTAATACAGGAAGATGGTATTACAAAATGAAAGATTTCGGTTGAATATTTCGGATGAATAAAAACCATAGAACAGGAATATAACTGCAACCCACGTGACAAATATGCCTTTACCTGTCTGTCCCCAGGTCCGAGTGGCACAAACATCATCATCGGCTCCATAGCAGGAGCGATACTGCTGGCAGCTATAGTACTGGGAGGAACAGGCTGGGGCTTCAAGTAAGGCACATCCACAACGAACTATTCAAGTAGCATTTTCCTCATTCCTCTTGATTTATGCTTTATTAATATATGCCTTTTAAGAAATCGAAGTTTTTTTTATTGGTTTACTGTAATGTCCTATCACTGGAAATAGACTTCAATAAATGATTTTAAAGGGGTCATAGGATCTGTTTGTGCATTTATAAGATCTTAAAAAGCTCGTAGTCTCCCACAGAAGATCCAGACCTGCAATAATGTACAGTATGTACAAATGTGGTTTTTGAACATTAAAACATGTAAACATATTCTATAGCATCTTATGTCGCCTTTAATTATCTTGACTGCTTGTCTTATTTTTATTGTAAATGCAGCTCAGTATTTTAATGCGACAAAGTCACAGTCTTATTCTCTTTCTGTTTTGTTTCTTGACTACAGAAATATCAGAAGAGGAAGGTATGAATCCGCCCAACAAGACATGTGATATCATACACCCGTCCACCTAGCATATATCTCAGTTTCTCCATTTAGTTTCTGTTTGTATTTCATTTTTTAAAAAGAAAGATAGAGAGAAACATAGTCCCACTTTATATTAAGTGTCTTTACCATTTAAATGAAAAAATTTGAGATAATGTTCTTATCATGTACATACAATTTTACGTTGTACTTATATTTTTAAATGACCTCCATATAATTACAGCTGTATTTCTGCAATTAGAATGTTAACCCTTCCATTACACTTTAACCTAATACACCAAACCTGTCTCTAACCTTACTCAAATCCCGTCTCGATAGCAGTGAAAGTGTTTTGAACACTGTAAGTCGTTGCTCTTAATATAAAATGTTGAATGTAAATACATAGCACTTAAAGACACCTAATGCAAAAGTGTGACCAAAAGTATTTGCAATCCTTTTTTACATATTCATATCAATATACCAATAAATACACACCACATTTATTCACAAATTCCAGGTAGTAGATATAATGCAGACCTCATTGAAATACCAATACAGAAACAATCCCGTAACCTCACAAAACATATATATTTGAGCTATGAACAATAAATGACCCTTGACGTTTTTATCATATAATTGCTTCAGTAACTTTTAAAGTATTTGAAGTTACTCGTGTGGTCTTCATTTAGGCAAATAAAGAATATAAACTACAATACATAGTGAATTGTATCATTTAACATTCTTTCTCTTCCTATGTTTTCCTTCTTTTCTGTGTCTATTCTCCAGATCTGGAGGGGGATAAAGCATGTCATCTACTCTCCTGTGCTTCTGCACTGTGTTCTTTAAACTTTGAGGGAAACAGAAGAAACTACCAATGTCTTCCACTCTCTCTCCAAACTCCCTTCTGTCACTTCCACTTCCTGTTACTGCCTGTCACCTGTTGCCTCGAAACACTCCAGTACATCCCATGGTAATATTCTTTAACTGATCTCTTTTAAGTCATAATTTGCTCCCCATTATGTTGTTTTGAACACATACTTTCTTTCTTTTGTGAAGCACAAAATGAGATTTTGAGCAGAAATGTCACATTGTTGAGGTCCGGAAACAGACCAAAAAGTACCATAGAGATTGCTTGTATGCTATATGCAGATATATTACTGCACATTCAAACATGGCGCCTTGTGACGCATCACTTTAGGTCAATAGTCAGAATTATCAGTACAAAAACAAAATGTTATTAAAATGATTAGACATTTTTATGTATTATACTGTTCCTAATCAGCGAGCTGCCACATTAATCGAAACCGACTCTGAGAAGCCGTGACTTTTCACGTTTTTTCATGCGGATGTTTCAATCTCTCAAAATATATATGGATTTCCCAGTAGAAATCTACCTAAAAAAACGGAATGTCTTCCTGCATTCCATGTTTACCCTCATACGAGTCTGATGTCTATACTCTTGCTGCTTTTAATATCATCCATAATAGTTAAAAAAAACATGCATAACCATATGAATGTACTTTTATGTAACAAAAAATAAGGCATTGCTTGTATGAGTTAAATGTAGTTGGCTATATATTTTTCATAAGCACAGCTGAGTGAGGCAAGGCCAGGTCATTTTAGTAAAATATGTATTATGTATAATTTGTAAATCTTATAAGAGGAACACTGAGCTGAGAATACGTATGTATGTATATAATGTATATGACAGCAGTATTTTGCCCTTCGACTGTAAAAATAACACTGTCAGATAAAAGCACAAACAAATTTATAGGGGTCGAGAATGAAGACGACATTGATACCGATGGGCAAAACCACAATAGTCAAACTCATATTTCCAATCATTTTTATGTTACAATCGTGTCCACTATATAGTATAAAGAAAGGTGCACTAAGTGACTTTGTTTTTCTGTTCTGTTTCTTAGACTTTACTTGTTCAAATTATTAACTTTATTTTTTTTAAGTACTTTTAGTTGCTAGTTATGATAGATAATAGATAATTGTATTTTTATTTTATTTTATAGTCCTACAGTACTTCAGTTTCAAACATTCAGAAACAAGCGAGACTTTAGAGGAAAGAAGCATTTGTATTTACCATAAATCATAAAATAACAACATATCAGCTCCATGCTGCTTATTGATTCTCACGCTGAGCCAGCAGAAAAGCAGAAGGTGCAGAGTCAGACTGGATCATTTCTACTCTCTTGTACGTTTTCATGTCGCCATTGTGTGCACAATGAAATATCAAACTCACAAATTGTACTGATGGACATTACATTAGTTTTCTTGATAATTTTCCATCCTGTTAGACTTTATAATATCAAAATCCAGTTCTTAAAGGGGTCATGAACTGGCTTTTTAAATTTTATTATATTGTTGTCTGAGGTCAACTTATGACGTTCGCTTGGTTTTTGCATTCAAAAACATCGAAATGAATAAGTAATTGGCTATTTGTACCAAAGTTTTGACCCTACCTGAAAAACGCTCAGTTTTTATGGGCGTCTCGCACTGAAGACTTGGAAGTAAACACACACTGCTGTGCGTGGATAACAGTTTTGCATATTATAATGAGTTTCGACTCACCCGTCGATGCACTTGGGGGAAATTAGTTTGAAAACGTCCAATGTTGTAAAATGGCAACCAGACTGATTCGACCCAGAGTCCGTGTGTTGCACAATTCCTGTCAGATCCAATATAGACGACACAGCACCGTTCTTTACTCTTAATCGGTCTGCAAATCCTACGCTATCTCATGACCAATTTGTACGAATTCGACGAATGATTAAAAAGTGTCTAATTCGTACTAATTCTTACGATCTCACTCGTACGAATTCGTACGATTTGTCTAAACCCATGTGATGGGTAGGTTTAGGGGCGGGGTAAGGGGTAGGTCATTCGTACAAATTCATACTAATTGGGCAGTTTGTAAAATATGTACGATTTAGCAAAATGGTACTAATTCGTACGAGTGAGGTCATATGAATTGTTACGAATTAGCCACTTTTTAATCATTCGTCAAATTCGTACGATTTGGTCATGAGATCGGGTTGGCAAATCCAGTCTTATTTACAAAACAATCCTCAGTGAAATGAAGCGAACAGATGGACGATGTTTTACCCTCATCAGCTGGAACGTCGTTAAAAATAAAGTTTATCCGTGCAGTCCTATTGGAATCCTGAGGAAGCTTATGCAGCGACTGTCGTCTTTCACAACCAGGCACAGCACAATATTTTGTATTGCTCGGTAGCTCGATCCGGATTATCATCACAAAGTAGGCATCTGTGTTATTTAGCTATGCGTGTAATGCGCAAATCGGTGGGTGGGGCTAAACAGGCCGTGTTGAAGTAGGCGTGGATCTCCTGTTTTATCCTCTTTGACGTCATAGTTCCCCACTTTGAAAAACGAGTCGTTTGCTGGGGCTAGTGTCAATAAAAGCTTTTATTGGACTAATAAGGACGTTTTCAGTTCTGAAACTTACATAATATGATGACCTCTTAGATGTCAAAAGCTCATGGAAAATTTGATTCCTCAGTTCATCACCCCTTTAAATGACATCATCCTTCAGTACGTATAGAGTGCCGAAGTTATGAATGATGTCACTTTGTAGGCCAAAACGCGGAAGTGAGTTAGCGTTTTAGCACTTTCGGTTTCCTCGCCCTAAAGTCTATGGGTTTTTTTGAATGGGTTTTTGCTAAATTGCCTGAAATAAGGTCTGTGGATAACAAAGCCTCTAAATATTTTCACGTTTTGATCGCTGACATAAAACACACCAGTTATAACCTGCTTGTGGTTTTTTAAACTTTATAGAGGCTTCAAAATGTATACATTTTGGATTAACTTGTAAAGATGATCTTGATAGACAAAACGTGTAAGGTTCACAACTCTTCGTTGAACACAGATCTTATTTTATGCGATTTTCCAAAACTCTATAACTCTAACTTCCGAGTTGTTCCACGAAGTGACGTCATAACTTCGCCACCCTATTAGCATTGGATTTGATGCTGCGATACTCTTAGAAAAAAGCTTCAGTGCCACTGGTTCATGACAGAATTTTAAAGAATGCTCGGTTACACTTTATTTTAAAGGGTTAGTTCACCCAAAAATGGAAATTCTGACAGTATTTACTTTAATCAAACAGATCTCAATCCCCATTGACTGCCATAGTAGGAAAAAAAAATACTATGGTAGTCAATGGGGATTGAGATCTGTTTGATTAAAACGTTCTTCCAAATATCTTCCTTTGTGTTCAGCAGAACAAATAAACACATAGAGGTTTGGAACAACATGAGGGTGAGTAAATACTGAGAGAATTTTCATTTTTGGGTGAACTAACCCTTGAATCTAAGAGTGTAATTGCAAATAAGTACTGAGTAATATTAATTAAACAACATGAAATTAGGGTTAGTTTCTCATAATTATATATAATGTAACGTTATTACTATGTTATTACAAGATGTGTAACAGGGACACTAAAGTGTTACCGAATGCTTTATGCCAAAAAGGTTCTATATAAGGACAAATGTCTAAATACTTTCATGTTTAACTAACACAGTCTCATCCCAAGACATCATATAACTGACATCTTGGGACGTCTTTTGACCATACGTCAACATCCGCCGTTTTAACGTCGGTTACATGACGATCCTGGGATGTCATACAACTGACGCTTTACCTTTAATGTCAGTTAGGTGACGTTGTAGGTTTAGGTCTGGGGTAGGGTTAGGATCCGATAACGTCATCTAACCGACTTTAAAATGGTGGATGTTGACGTATGGTCAAAAGACGTCCCAAGACATCAGTTATATGACGTCTTGGGATGAGACTGTGCTGGTTTTACAAGTTATTTCATCTTTTTCAAAGGGTTTACAAGCTGCTTAATTCATAAAAGTGAATTAAAACTAAATCCATAAAATGAACCCATGACGGGACCCCTTAAAGGTTCTTTAAATGAAGCACCTGACAGAACCCTTTTAAGGTTCTATATAGAACCCTTTCTTCTAAGAGTACTGTAACTTACAGTTTCATTCTGAAAATCTATATGATAATATAACAATTTAGTATATATAATCTAACTTTTTAAAATCCTCTTATAAGCTAACCCACACAGTGTCTCTCAGCTTTGACAAGAACTTTATTTCTAGGCATCATGGAGACCTGTTCATTGTGTAAATAATCAAGCTATGCCGAGTAATGTTTAAGAGACTGAGATGGATCAGAAAATATTTGTAGAAAAGTCTAATATACTTTATTATAGAACTACTTCCTTAAATTAAAACTTAAAGCATTTTTAAAAGATTTAAAAGTACCGTAAAAGAGGTATGAGTCAGTTACTGAATAAAACACAGTGGATACTTCACAGTAATCACAGGAATTTGGGTGCTTTTCCATAAAAACATGCTTGCAAATACTGTCTCAAGTAACAATTAGCAATATTTCTTTTTCAGGCTAAATGTTTGCTCGTATTTTCCTGTGCCTTCAAAAACACTTCATAATCAGTTACATTCGCCAATGATCAGCCTGTTCCAAAAGTACATTAGGTACATGTGGTCATGTGTAATGTTATCAAATACAGTACAGCCAAAAATCTGATCTGAACATACAGTATTAAATTAAAGATATGTATACATTTCCAAAAGTCTTTAATGATCTGATAATGTAAATATATTGGGTCCTTTAAAAACACAATCACACATCTACACAAAATATAGAGCATGTGCAAGATTCCAAAGAATGTGTTTATTATTATTATTTATTTATTTATTTATGCAGATGCCACGTTTTCATCCGATAGTTTAGGTTGCATGTTGTTGGACCACTAAAAAACATCTGTGACAAAAACATTAACTTGATAGATGCTGAGAGGAATTTTAAAGGACAATCTATTAACGTAGCCAATAACGTGTTTTTAATATATTGCCTTCAGTCACATTCCAACGTTTCATTAAAATCACTGTGTCTTTCATTCACTGAGTTCCAGTGTTTTAGATGTTTTCTCTTTGAGTGTGATTTTTTTAAACTTCTTATTATGGAAATATTATACCTTGTAATACATTTTAGACAATTTGGTAGATTGAATGACATCTAGGTAAAATCAGGTTCAGCTAAAACTCACTGCAAATAAGAATTTTCCTCAATGATGCGACACAACCTCGTTTCAAGTGGTTTGTAATAAACATCTCAACATCGATTAGCACTGTGCTAGAAAAAATACCATCCAAAAAAAAGTTCTTCTATCCACGACTGTTTGGGAGATCATTTTTTCAGAATGTATCCGCTGTAAATGACGACATTAATGCCAACAGCAAGAGAGCAGAACAATGTTTCTTTTATGTATATTATTATTGTCTGTATCCAAAGGTCTAAATGTATTTGTAACACAGAAAACACAAATGTTCTAGACAATTTTTGTCATGATTTGTCAAATTTCACAAATACAAGTATCTACTGTGTATCAATATGTAGTTAAAAAACTAAAACTTCGAAAGCATTCAAGAGTAGCAATGTTTTATTGTATATTTGTGTATAAAAACTGCCATAAAAAACAAGAATTCCTGGAGAAATGTCTTCCGGGGTGTGAGACTGTGTGTACATTTTGTAATATCTCGCCTGAAGCTTAAACTAACTGAATGGAGGATACGTAGACACATCATTAATTTTGTCTAAATTGCCATACAAATAAAAAAAATAGAATCTACTCAGCATGCATGTGAGTGAAATGTTGAAAACAACTCGTTTCTGTTCTTTTTCTCAGAGGAGATGCAATTTAATTCTTTTTTTTTAATCTTTAAAAAACACTGGGAATGTTGACAAGACTTGTAAGTTACGAAGCTTAAATAAATAAAGACTTGAACATTTCTTGGATTGTTTTTAATAAACTATTTCAAGTTCTTTATCAAAGGAGCTCTTCATTTGTTAACGTTACTGTGCTGATGAGCCAATCACAAAAGCCTTATGATAATTAGTCTTCAGTGATTGGCTCATTAGCACAGGATCTCCTGAATTAGAGAATGAAAAATTCGGTGATTCGAAGAGATGATGGTGATGATTAGAAAGAAAAAAATGAACACAACAATCCGTCCACAAGCATAACTACTACTACTACTAGCCTACTACTACTTTAACTGAACTGGGTGATTTTTTTGGGGGGGTGGGGGACTCGTATAATCTATGTACATTTACATAATTACATAAACACCTTTTTACAGTTTCAGTTTCGGAAAGTAGAACTTAAAGCTACACTGTGTAACTCTTTTAGTTTATTCTTAGCTAAAAACACTAGTTCTTTCAATAACATATGTGCTCATTAATGTATATTTACTTCGTTCAAGTAATAAAGTATTCTCGTGAGTGTATAATATGCCATTGAAAATACATACGGGTAAGGGGTTCTTATGTCGGTCGCCATGTAGCCCCTCCATCTTGAAAGTAAATTAGCCAAAGAGGGACATACCCGTTAATTAAAGCTTCGCCTTTCGCGTTTACGTTTGAGTTAACAATCAAGGATGAGGTCGAACTGGAAGCCATGTTAATCTTGGCCTACATTGGCGTTAAACCGAAATCGGAATTGAGAGGAACAGAAACTAATATTCTCTAAATGGTCATATACATTTTCACCACTAGATGGGGGTAAAAATCACACAGTGTAGCTTTAAGGAAATATTGTACTGTCCTGGTACATGGGAGACCAAGCAAATATAATTTTTACATTTCATTTGCTAATTAAAAAAAAAATCAAGTATCCTTTCCTAAAGAGGATAAAATATATTGAGAGACTGCATTTAGCCTTCAAAACATGAGAATTGTGTTCAATTTTGACAATCATCATGATAAAATATGTATTGTTGAGCTTATTTTCTTCTATAAAGAAAATGCCAGTGGGAAAAAAAATATTTTGGGAACTTCCAGGTATTGTATATGGAGACACAATACATCTGTCATTGCCATACAGTATAAAATGAGAACTCAGATTCTGCTATAAAGCAGCTGTGCAGAGGATTATTCAGCTCAAGTCAGTTCAGTGTTGATTCAGTTAATCAATTGAGTTCAAATCAGCTATAAGAAGCCCTACAGAAGACAATAGTTCATACAAATCAGTTCAACGTTGATGTAATTCAGTTTAATAACAGTGTTGATGCTGCAGGATTCATTCATTATGAAACTAATTCGATTTAGACCTTGGGAAAAATCAATCTCAGTAAGGAGGCCAGTTCAGGAAACCAAGGCAACAATTCTCAAGAACTGAATTATTCATAAACTCTCAATATGCATGTATAATTTATTCAAACTATTCAAAATATATTTACAGACACCAGTGTTAAATTTAACAGAGCAAGCAGATGACATAGAAAAGGCACATGTATAAAACGGATGTCAAAAAAAAAAAAAAAAACAAAAAAAAAAACATGGAATTTAAGGTACTTCACAATGTGAAAAGTGCTGTCCTGTAGTAAACACTGCATTTCAAGATTAAATGTTTGCACGTGTTTCGTGGTAGGGTTTATTTAGAGTTATTTCAATTTCAAATATATCAAAATTGTCAAATAAAATATCCCTGAAAAAGTGTTTATCAGTTTAAATACAGACTTCTGCATCCAAACTGATCCCCGCACCTCAGAGACCTACAGTTACTCGTTACCAACATCACATTCTGGAATATCAATTTTATATAGTTAGAATATAAAGCTCAGGTATAATTCCCCAATTATCATGATAATCTTCTAGATATTTGATCAAAGTGAAATGTTTGACATTCATAGAGTTCATGTAATCTTTCAATAATGAAGCATCTGCTCTTCATCGAGTCTCTGTATCTTATAACACATCTAAAACATATCACACAAATGGTTCAAAATTCATTAAATAAAAATAAATCAAAAATCAATTAAATGCATGAAACCATTTTTACAGTTCATAATTTGAAAAAACAGAGATTTACAAGTAATGCATATGCATGTAAGACAAAATGACTAATTGGAAAGCCAAACTGCATAAAACAAAACTCTTCACATATTCTGACACATATTCTTTACATTTTAAGACTGGAGCATCAGCAAAGAACAAGAGCACTTGATGTGATTAGAACAGGTAAACAAAGTGCAAAAAGGTGCAAGATTTTGCAGGTGTGTTCCTGAAGAAAAGAATGGTTGTCAATCACACAAAACTATTAGATGTTGAACTATTTCTTGTAAAATACAGTCTTAAGCCTCAAAGTGCAAAATCTAAAGATATTTGGAAAGTCATCCATCCATTTCTGCCAGTCATAACAAACTTAAGTGTTTCTTTCACTCATTCTATTCAAATCTAGACCATAAAGAATATTTAGATTTCATTTCTGGTTTAAAACAAAGATGAATAGAATATGCAAATACGCTCATTTTCCTTACACAAAATTCTTACTTTATTCAAAACCATAGAAATTATAAACAATTATATATATATATATATATATATATGTGTGTGTGTGTGTGTAATATAGTGTAAATATAAGCAATATAATAATATATAAGCAACAATCATTTTAAATATAAATATCTTGGGCAACTGTGGTCATGTTTAGGGTTAAAATAAAAATGAAACATGGGTCATAAATTCACATGGGAATATGTGGGTTTATGACACATGGAAAAATACAGAATGAAAGCTTCCTGCCATTTTGGGAGCTTTTCATAGTTGTGCTTGATTATGTTCAGGCATGTGTTAAATTTAACACCGGCTATTCACAAACAGTCAATGGTTTTGAGTTTTTTTTTCTGTCAGTGTTTTTATGATTTCTTGAACATGACATGAGACAAAAAACGTGAAAGCGACTGATCCAAGTTCTATCTACACGATCCAGGTAGGTTGTGTACAACCATAACAACCATTAAGTTTGTTAAAATGACGCAGGTGAGCATTGAGAAGAAAGCATGTGTGGACAAACATATTCAAGCTGTAAACTCATCCATTTACCGATGAACACAAAAAAAAAAAAAAAAAAAAAAAACCCTCAAAATCGAGCTGAATTATAATTTCCCATTTTTAAACTGTTATTTTTTCTTTTTTTACATGGAAAATTAAATGGCTAGAAGGTAATCAGAATAAAAAAGTCTTAACTTCATAATTGGATTTTTTGTTTATTTTTGTTTGAATATCCATTTGATGCATTAAAACCAGGGGCGTCAGTTTGTGTTGAAAAGTGGTGGGGACAACAGATCAGATGAAAAAAAAAACATTACATCAGGGTGGGAAAATTTTGAATAATGGCGCATCAAAAATGGGCTTAGCGAAAGACAGTCTACAACACGAAAATACTTAGCACAAAACCCTCAAAAATGTCGACTGCACAAGTAACAGTCCTTGCAACACTCAACCAAAAAGTGCCAAAGCACCACAACGTTATACAGGGCTCGACATACAGAGCTTGTCCGGGTCAAGTGGATTTTTTGAAGGGACAGATAAAGAGAATTTTACCTGCCCAACCAGACAAGTAGCCTGATTGGAACACCAATAACACAAATAAACAAATAACTAGGAATCACTAAACCAAGAGAATGATTTTATTCAATTTATTGTAAGTTGTAATCGATGCTACTGATGGTAGGTTGCACTGTTGACGCTCACGCTGCCTCTCGAGGAGAAATCTAAACACGCAGCACACACACACTCAGTTAGCAAGATACTGCCTATAAACAAATCTAAATGTGTTTTTATATTTTTAACATATGTTAAGCAACCTCAATTTTTTCCTGAATGCCATCACGATTTAAAATGTGACATTGATTTCTTATGACAGTTCAAATTAAGTCACTTACATTTTAAATGCATTATTGGCTGTTTTTGTTCTGTTTCTGAGTCGCGTGGGTATGACGCAATCGTTAGCCTACTCTTACAAAAAACTGCTATCTACGGGGCCATAACATAAGCTACAAGGTAAAGGAGAATTTTGTACATTGTCGTGTTTCTTTAGAAATAAATAAAGGACAAATGGGGTCTTCAAACGCCTCAGATGTAAAGTTATTCACTGTCAAAGTGACGCCAAAATGAATGGGAGTCAATGGGAATGCTAACGCAAGTGAAGTTCTGCTACAAGATGGCAGCTCCCGCGAGGCTTCAACTTCCTAGTGTAGAGTAACAGCCCTATAGTGTCTTATTATTCTAAATAATTGAATTTATTGATTAAATTTAAGAATTCATTATGAAAGATGAAGCATACATTTAATAAGATTGGGGCAGAAGATGCCCTTTAAAGGTGCAGTTACAATATGGCGAATATCAAAGCAGATTGAACTCTAATGAGAATATTGCTCATTGCACAAGCACATGAAAAGGCTTAAAGTCGAGCCCTGCTGTAGAAAACAGCAGCGTGTTAAGTCAATGATTACAATGAAATTCATTAGGCTACATATGTAAAAGAAAACACACACCATAAGCATACAATGTAACATAGAATAGAATAGATAGAATTAAAACAATGTGGGATTTGCAACCCACATAGAATGCAGTACATGTTTGTCATGTTCACAGACAGAATAACTTGGACAAGAAGAATCTGTCGCATTGTTGATCAGCGTATGCCTTTTTTGGGGTAATTTTAGAATCAGTAACAGTTTATTTTGTTCAAGTTACTTTTTTGGACAATGTACATTGTTAAACTGTATTACATGTTTTATTTTATGCAAATAAACCTTTAACATTTCTTGGTTTGCTTGATTTTTCAGAGCATTTTAACCAAATGTTTTCAAAAAGTGGTGGGGACAAAATCATCCATTTCAAAAAGTGGTGGGGACATGTCCCCAGCGTCCCCAGTGTAAAAAAAATTTGAGTTTCAATATCTCAGCTCTAGAAGGGTCTAGAGCCTCCATTTTTGCACTCAGATCTAAGTGCCATGGCCCTTTATCAGAATCCAGAGTTTTGAGAAGATTGGGGAAACTTAATTTTTTGCCAAAAAAATAAAAAAACATAAGGGGTAACACTGTCTTTTTTTTTCTGGACAAAATTTTGAGTTTCAATATCTCAGCTCTGGAAGGGTCTAGAGCCTCCATTATTGCACTCAGGTCTAAGTGTCATGGCCCTCTATCAGAATCCAGAGTTTTGAGAAGATTGGGGAAACTTAATTTTTGCCAAAAAATAAAAAAAACATAAGGGGTAACACCGTCATTTTTTTTTCTGGACAAAATTTTGAGTTTCAATATCTCAGCTCTGGAAGGGTCTAGAGCCTCCATTTTTGCACTCAGGTCTAAGTGTCATGGCCCTCTATCAGAATCCAGAGTTTTGAGAAGATTGGGGAAACTTAATTTTTTGCCAAAAAATTAAAAAACATAAGGGGTAACACTGTCGTTTTTTTTTTTCTGGACAAAATTTTGAGTTTCAATATCTCAGCTCTGGGAGGGTCTAGAGCCTCCATTTTTGCACTCAGGTCTAAGTGTCATGGCCCTCTATCAGAATCCAGAGTTTTGAGAAGATTGAGGAAACTTAATTTTTTGCCAAAAAATAAAAAAACATAAGGGGTAACACTGTCGTTTTTTTCTGGACAAAATTTTGAGTTTCAATATCTCAGCTCTGGAAGGGTCTAGAGCCTCCATTTTTGCACTCAGGTCTAAGCAGGGCTGGACTGGGACAAAAAATCGGCCCGGGCATTTTGCCCGAGACTGGCCCACTACATATGAATATAAACACAACCGAACTGTGTACGCCCTTGAATATGTATACCAACAACTCCTTTTAAACCCACCAATGCCATCTAATTAGTGAGATGAAATAACTACTAAGCTTAAAATACAATTCTGCAATTGCATTGCCAATGATATACTGATATTTTAATAGTAACTTCTGTCCGATTTAGGGGGGTTCGGGGGCATGCTCCCCCGTAAGAAAATTTTGTGCTTTTCAATGTTAAATTCATCAATCTGGTGCACTTTGAGAGTTCAAAATTAAGAGCTCTAAACCATATTCAGTGTGCAAATTGAACAAAGAAAAACTCAAAACTCTTTTAGTTGGGATATAGTGTCTACATTACATGCAACATAATTAATCATAGTTATAATATTAATCACATGATAGCAACAGCCATATATTGTAAAACACATGCACTAAAAAATAAAAGCAACTTTCATAATTAGCTTGGAAAAAATGTCTGTAACTTGAAAGAGATATAAACACATTATCTTTTATTTTGATGGAAACGGCATTCAGCTTTTATTTTGGTGGAAAATATGGTTTACAAACGGGTCTCATACATACTCTCATTATAATTCTAGTAAAATGCGTAATCGTCAAATATGCAGATGTGGAAATAATGCGTAACTGGGTGATGGGTTCGGTTCCTTCTCACAGCCTGCCCTGTGTTCTGAAAGTAGCCCTAAATCTGCTTACCACAGTTCTCTACACTCACTAATGTCTCTCGTGACCCCCCCCCCCCTCACTCCTCAGCAGACACTGAAGGCTGTTTCTTTTTTTTTTTCACGCCATATCTCTGCACATATTCCTTGCGTTTCTTCTCCATCATCACTCTGACTATTTTGACAGATACTCACTGAATGACTGCACGCTCGCTCAGCCCAGAGGGGGAGGTGATTAAAGATGTGATTGGACCAGCCCAGTGTCAATCAAGAAAATAACCAATGGGCCGCTGATCTCCGAGTTTCATGGGCCGGTCTTTGAGAAAGAAAAAACCCACCCTGACTTTTTTTGTCCGATGCGTTTCAACGGCGCGGCCGCAAAATTAAACGCAATGGGCCGCTGATATGAGTTGTATGTGCCGTAAAAAAAAAAAAAAAAAAACATTTAAAGTTTGAGATCGGCCCAAAAAGCACGTCGGCCCACCGGGCAAATGCCCGGTATGCCCGATGGCCAGTCCAGCCCTGGGTCTAAGTGTCATGGCCCTCTATCAGAATCCAGAGTTTTGAGAAGATTGGGGAAACTTAATTTTTTGCCAAAAAAATAAAAAAACATAAGGGGTAACACTGTCGTTTTTTTTTTTTCTGGACAAAATTTTGAGTTTCAATATCTCAGCTCTGGAAGGGTCTACAGCCTCAATTTTTGCACCCAGGTCCATGTCTCGTGGCCCTCTATCAGAATCCAGAGTTTTGAGAAGATTGGGGAAACTTAATTTTTTGGCAAAAAATAAAAAAAACATAAGGGGTAACACTGTCGTTTTTTTCTTTCTCGACAAAATTTTGAGTTTCAATATCTCAGCTCTGGAAGGGTCTAGAGCCTCCATTTTTGCACTCAGGTCTAAGTGTCATGGCCCTCTATCAGAATCCAGAGTTTTGAGAAAATTGGGGAAACTTAATTTTTTGCCAAAAAATTAAAAAACATAAGGGGTAACACTGTCGTTTTTTTTCTGGACAAAATTTTGAGTTTCAATATCTCAGCTCTGGAAGGGTCTAGGGCCTCCATTTTTGCACTCAGGTCTAAGTGTCATGACCCTCTATCAGAATCCAGAGTTTTGAGAAGATTGGGGAAACTTAATTTTTTGCCAAAAAATAAAAAAAACATAAGGGGTAACACTGTCGTTTTTTTTTTTTCTGGACAAAATTTTGAGTTTCAATATCTCAGCTCTGGAAGGGTCTACAGCCTCAATTTTTGCACCCAGGTCCATGTCTCGTGGCCCTCTATCAGAATCCAGAGTTTTGAGAAGATTGGGGAAACTTAATTTTTTGCCAAAAAAAATAAAAAAAAACATAAGGGGTAACACTGTCGTTTTTTTTTTTCTGGACAAAATTTTGAGTTTCAATATCTCAGCTCTGGAAGGGTCTAGAGCCTCAATTTTTGCACTCAGGTCTAAGTGTCATGGCCCTCTATCAGGATCCAGAGTTTTGAGAAGATTGGGGAAACTTAATTTTTTGCCAAAAAATTAAAAAACATAAGGGGTAACACTGTCGTTTTTTTTTCTGGACAAAATTTTGAGTTTCAATATCTCAGCTCTGGAAGGGTCTAGAGCATCCATTTTTGCACTCAGATCTAAGTGTCATGGCCTTCTATCAGAATCCAGAGTTTTGAGAAGATTGGGGAAACTTAATTTTTTGCCAAAAAAATAAAAAAACATAAGGGGTAACACTGTCGTTTTTTTTTTCTGGACAAAATTTTGAGTTTCAATATCTCAGCTCTGGAAGGGTCTAGAGCCTCCATTTTTGCACTCAGGTCTAAGTGTCATGGCCCTCTATCCGAATCCAGAGTTTTGAGAAGCTTGGGGAAACTTAATTTTTTGCCAAAAAAATAAAAAAACATAAGGGGTAATACTGTCGTTTTTTTTTTTTTCTGGACAAAATTTTGAGTTTCAATATCTCAGCTCTGGAAGGGTCTAGAGCCTCCATTTTTGCACTCAGGTCTAAGTGTCATGGCCCTCTATCAGAATCCAGAGTTTTGAGAAGATTGAGGAAACTTAATTTTTTGCCAAAAAAATAAAAAAAACATAAGGGGTAACACTGTCGTTTTTTTCTGGACAAAATTTTGAGTTTCAATATCTCAGCTCTGGAAGGGTCTAGAGCCTCCATTTTTGCACTCAGGTCTAAGTGTCATGACCCTTTATTAGAATCCAGAGTTTTGAGAAGATTGGGGAAACTTAATTTTTTGCCAAAAAAATAAAAAAACATAAGGGGTAACACTGTCGTTTTTTTTTTCTGGACAAAATTTAGAGTTTCAATATCTCAGCTCTGGAAGGGTCTAGAGCCTCCATTTTTTGCACTCAGGTCTAAATGTCATGGCCCTCTATCAGAATCCAGAGTTTTGAGAAGATTGGGGAAACTTAATTTTTTGCCAAAAAAATAAAAAAACATAAAGGGTAATACTGTCGTTTTTTTTTTTTTCTGGACAAAATTTTGAGTTTCAATATCTCAGCTCTGGAAGGGTCTAGAGCCTCCATTTTTGCACTCAGGTCTAAGTGTCATGGCCCTCTATCAGAATCACGAGTTTTGAGAAGATTGGGGAAACTTAATTTTTTGCCAAAAAAATAAAAAAAAAACCATAAGGGGTAACACTGTCGTTTTTTTCTGGACAAAATTTTGAGTTTCAATATCTCAGCTCTGGAAGGGTCTAGAGCCTCCATTTTTGCACTCAGGTCTAAGTGTCATGGCCCTCTATCAGAATCACGAGTTTTGAGAAGATTGGGGAAACTCAATTTTTTGCCAAAAAAATAAAAAAACATAAGGGGTAACACTGTCGTTTTTTTTTTTCTGGACAAAATTTTGAGTTTCAATATCTCAGCTCTGGAATGGTCTAGAGCCTCCATTTTTGAACTCAGGTCTAAGTGTCATGGCCCTCTATCAGAATCCAGCGTTTTGAGAAGCTTGGGGAAACTTAATTTTTTGCCAACAAAAAAAAAAAAAAAAACATAAGGGGTAATACTGTCGTTTTTTTCTGGACAAAATTTTGAGTTTCAATATCTCAGCTCTGGAAGGGTCTAGAGCCTCCATTTTTGCACTCAGGTCTAAGTGTCATGGCCCTCTATCAGAATCCAGAGTTTTGAGAAGATTAGGGAAACTTAATTTTTTGGCAAAAAATAAAAAAAAACATAAGGGGTAACACTGTCGTTTTTTTCTTTCTCGACAAAATTTTGAGTTTCATTATCTCAGCTCTGGAAGGGTCTAGAGCCTCCATTTTTGCACTCAGGTCTAAGTGTCATGGCCCTCTATCAGAATCCAGAGTTTTGAGAAAATTGGGGAAACTTAATTTTTTGCCAAAAAATTAAAAAACATAAGGGGTAACACTGTCGTTTTTTTTCTGGACAAAATTTTGAGTTTCAATATCTCAGCTCTGGAAGGGTCTAGGGCCTCCATTTTTGCACTCAGGTCTAAGTGTCATGGCCCTATCAGAACCCAGAGTTTTGAGAAGATTGGGGAAACTTAATTTTTTGCCAAAAAAATAAAAAAACATAAGGGGTAACACTGTCGTTTTTTTTTTCTGGACAAAATTTTGAGTTTCAATATCTCAGCTCTGGAAGGGTCTAGAGCCTCCATTTTTGCACTCAGGTCTAAGTGTCATGGCCCTCTATCCGAATCCAGAGTTTTGAGAAGCTTGGGGAAACTTAATTTTTTGCCAAAAAAAATAAAAAAACATAAGGGGTAATACTGTCATTTTTTTTTCTGGACAAAATTTTGAGTTTCAATATCTCAGCTCTGGAAGGGTCTAGAGCCTCCATTTTTGCACTCAGGTCTAAGTGTCATGGCCCTCTATCCGAATCCAGAGTTTTGAGAAGCTTGGGGAAACTTAATTTTTTGCCAAAAAAAAAAAAAAAATAAAAAAACATAAGGGGTAACACTGTCGTTTTTTTTCTGGACAAAATTTTGAGTTTCAATATCTCAGCTCTGGAAGGGTCTAGAGCCTCCATTTTTGCACTCAGGTCTAAGTGTCATGGCCCTCTATCAGAATCCAGAGTTTTGAGAAGATTGGGGAAACTTAATTTTTTTGCCAAAAAAATAAAAAAAACATAAGGGGTAACACTGTCGTTTTTTTTTCTGGACAAAATTTTGAGTTGCAATATCTCAGCTCTGGAAGGGTCTAGAGCATCCATTTTTGCACTCAGGTCTAAGTGTCATGGCCTTCTATCAGAATCCAGAGTTTTGAGAAGATTGGGGAAACTTAATTTTTTGCCAAAAAAATAAAAAAACATAAGGGGTAATACTGTCGTTTTTTTTTTTTCTGGACAAAATTTTGAGTTTCAATATCTCAGCTCTGGAAGGGTCTAGAGCCTCCATTTTTGCACTCAGGTCTAAGTGTCATGGCCCTCTATCCGAATCCAGAGTTTTGAGAAGCTTGGGGAAACTTAATTTTTTGCCAAAAAAATAAAAAAACATAAGGGGTAACACTGTCGTTTTTTTTTTCTGGACAAAATTTTGAGTTTCAATATCTCAGCTCTGGAAGGGTCTAGAGCCTCCATTTTTGCACTCAGGTCTAAATGTCATTGCCCTCTATCAGAATCCAGAGTTTTGAGAAGATTGGGGAAACTTAATTTTTTGCCAAAAAAATAAAAAAACATAAGGGGTAATACCGTCGTTTTTTTTTTCTGGACAAAATTTTGAGTTTCAATATCTCAGCTCTGGAAGGGTCTAGAGCCTCCATTATTGCACTCAGGTCTAAGTGTCATGGCCCTCTATCAGAATCCAGAGTTTTGAGAAGATTGGGGAAACTTAATTTTTTGCCAAAAAAATAAAAAAAAACATAAGGGGTAACACTGTCGTTTTTTTTTTTCTGGACAAAATTTTGAGTTTCAATATCTCAGCTCTTGAAGGGTCTAGAGCCTCCATTTTTGCACTCAGGTCTAAGTGTCATGGCCCTCTATCAGAATCCAGAGTTTTGAGAAGATTGGGGAAACTTAATTTTTTGCCAAAAAAATAAAAAAACATAAGGGGTAACACTGTCGTTTTTTTTTCTGGACAAAATTTTGAGTTTCAATATCTCAGCTCTGGAAGGGTCTAGAGCCTCCATTTTTGCACTCAGGTCTAAGTGTCATGACCCTCTATCAGAATCCAGAGTTTTGAGAAGATTGGGGAAACTTAATTTTTTGCCAAAAAAATAAAAAAACATAAGGGGTAACACTGTCGTTTTTTTTTTCTGGACAAAATTTTGAGTTTCAATATCTCAGCTCTGGAAGGGTCTAGAGCCTCCATTTTTGCACTCAGGTCTAAGAGTCATGGCCTTCTATCAGAATCCAGGGTTTTGAGAAGATTGGGGAAACTTAATTTTTTGCCAAAAAAAATAAAAAAAACATAAGGGGTAACACTGTCGTTTTTTTTTTTTTCGGACAAAATTTTGAGTTTCAATATCTCAGCTCTGGAAGGGTCTAGAGCCTCCATTTTTGCACTCAGGTCTAAGTGTCATGGCCCTCTTTCAGAATCCTGAGTTTTGAGAAGATTGGGTAAACTTAATTTTTTGCCAAAAAATAAAAAAAAAACATAAGGGGTAACACTGTCGTTTTTTTTTCTGGACAAAATTTTGAGTTTCAATATCTCAGCTCTGGAAGGGTCTAGAGCCTCCATTTTTGCACTCAGGTCTAAGTGTCATGGCCCTCTTTCAGAATCCAGAGTTTTGAGAAGATTGGGTAAACTTAATTTTTTGCCAAAAAATAAAAAAAAACCATAAGGGGTAACACTGTCGTTTTTTTTTTCTGGACAAAATTTTGAGTTTCAATATCTCAGCTCTGGAGGGGTCTAGAGCCTCCATTTTTGCACTCAGGTCTAAGTGTCATGGCCCTCTATCAGAATCCAGAGTTTTGAGAAGATTGGGGAAACTTAATTTTTTGCCAAAAAATAAAAAACATAAGGGGTAACACTGTCGTTTTTTTTCTGGACAAAATTTTGAGTTTCAATATCTCAGCTCTGGAAGGGTCTAGAGCCTCCATTTTTGCACTCAGGTCTAAGTGTCATGACCCTCTATCAGAATCCAGAGTTTTGAGAAGATTGGGGAAACTTAAGTTTTTGCCAAAAAAAATAAAAAAAACATAAGGGGTAACACTGTCGTTTTTTTTTTCTGGACAAAATTTTGAGTTGCAATATCTCAGCTCTTGCAGGGTCTAGAGCCTCCATTTTTGCACTCAGGTCTAAGAGTCATGGCCTTCTATCAGAATCCAGAGTTTTGAGAAGATTGGGGACACTTAATTTTTTGCCAAAAAAATAAAAAAAACATAAGGGGTAACACTGTCGTTTTTTTTTCGGACAAAATTTTGAGTTTCAATATCTCAGCTCTGGAAGGGTCTAGAGCCTCCATTTTTGCACTCAGGTCTAAGTGTCATGACCCTCTATCAGAATCCAGAGTTTTGAGAAGATTGGGGAAACTTAATTTTTTGCCAAAAAAAAAAATAAAATAAAAAAAACATAAGGGGTAACACTGTCGTTTTTTTTTTCTGGACAAAATTTTGAGTTTCAATATCTCAGCTCTGGAAGAGTCTAGATCCTCCATTTTTGCACTCAGGTCTAAGTGTCATGGCCCTCTATCAGAATCTAGAGTTTTGAGAAGATTGGGGAAACTTAAGTTTTTGCCAAAAAAAATAAAAAAAACATAAGGGGTAACACTGTCGTTTTTTTTTTCTGGACAAAATTTTGAGTTTCAATATCTCAGCTCTGGAAGGGTCTAGAGCCTCCATTTTTGCACTCAGGTCTAAGAGTCATGGCCTTCTATCAGAATCCAGGGTTTTGAGAAGATTGGGGAAACTTAATTTTTTGCCAAAAAAAATAAAAAAAACATAAGGGGTAACACTGTCGTTTTTTTTTTTTCGGACAAAATTTTGAGTTTCAATATCTCAGCTCTGGAAGGGTCTAGAGCCTCCATTTTTGCACTCAGGTCTAAGTGTCATGGCCCTCTTTCAGAATCCTGAGTTTTGAGAAGATTGGGTAAACTTAATTTTTTGCCAAAAAATAAAAAAAAAACATAAGGGGTAACACTGTCGTTTTTTTTTCTGGACAAAATTTTGAGTTTCAATATCTCAGCTCTGGAAGGGTCTAGAGCCTCCATTTTTGCACTCAGGTCTAAGTGTCATGGCCCTCTTTCAGAATCCAGAGTTTTGAGAAGATTGGGTAAACTTAATTTTTTGCCAAAAAATAAAAAAAAACCATAAGGGGTAACACTGTCGTTTTTTTTTTCTGGACAAAATTTTGAGTTTCAATATCTCAGCTCTGGAGGGGTCTAGAGCCTCCATTTTTGCACTCAGGTCTAAGTGTCATGGCCCTCTATCAGAATCCAGAGTTTTGAGAAGATTGGGGAAACTTAATTTTTTGCCAAAAAATAAAAAACATAAGGGGTAACACTGTCGTTTTTTTTCTGGACAAAATTTTGAGTTTCAATATCTCAGCTCTGGAAGGGTCTAGAGCCTCCATTTTTGCACTCAGGTCTAAGTGTCATGACCCTCTATCAGAATCCAGAGTTTTGAGAAGATTGGGGAAACTTAAGTTTTTGCCAAAAAAAATAAAAAAAACATAAGGGGTAACACTGTCGTTTTTTTTTTCTGGACAAAATTTTGAGTTGCAATATCTCAGCTCTTGCAGGGTCTAGAGCCTCCATTTTTGCACTCAGGTCTAAGAGTCATGGCCTTCTATCAGAATCCAGAGTTTTGAGAAGATTGGGGACACTTAATTTTTTGCCAAAAAAATAAAAAAAACATAAGGGGTAACACTGTCGTTTTTTTTTCGGACAAAATTTTGAGTTTCAATATCTCAGCTCTGGAAGGGTCTAGAGCCTCCATTTTTGCACTCAGGTCTAAGTGTCATGACCCTCTATCAGAATCCAGAGTTTTGAGAAGATTGGGGAAACTTAATTTTTTGCCAAAAAAAAAAATAAAATAAAAAAAACATAAGGGGTAACACTGTCGTTTTTTTTTTCTGGACAAAATTTTGAGTTTCAATATCTCAGCTCTGGAAGAGTCTAGATCCTCCATTTTTGCACTCAGGTCTAAGTGTCATGGCCCTCTATCAGAATCTAGAGTTTTGAGAAGATTGGGGAAACTTAATTTTTTGCCAAAAAAATAAAAAAAATATAAGGGGTAACACTGTCGTTTTTTTTTCTGGACAAAATTTTGAGTTTCAATATCTCAGCTCTGGAAGGGTCTAGAGCCTCCATTTTTGCACTCAGTTCTAAGTGTCATGGCCCTCTATCAGAATCCAGAGTTTTGAGAAGATTGGGGAAACTTAATTTTTTGCCAACAAAAAAAAAAATAAAAAAACATAAGGGGTAACACTGTCGTTTTTTTTTTCTGGACAAAATTTTGAGTTTCAATATCTCAGCTCTGGAAGGGTCTAGAGCCTCCATTTTTGCACTCAGGTCTAAGTGTCATGGCCCTCTATCAGAATCCAGAGTTTTGAGAAGATTGGGGAAACTTAATTTTTTGCCAAAAAAATAAAAAAACATAAGGGGTAACACTGTCGTTTTTTTTTCTGGACAAAATTTTGAGTTTCAATATCTCAGCTCTGGAAGGGTCTAGAGCCTCCATTTTTGCACTCAGGTCTAAGTGTCATGGCCTTCTATCAGAATCCAGAGTTTTGAGAAGATTGGGGAAACTTAATTTTTTGCCAAAAAAAAAAATAAAAAAACATAAGGGGTAACACTGTCGTTTTTTTTTCTGGACAAAATTTTGAGTTTCAATATCTCAGCTCTGGAAGGGTCTAGAGCCTCCATTTTTGCACTCAGGTCTAAGTGTCATGGCCCTCTATCAGAATCCAGAGTTTTGAGAAGATTGGGGAAACTTAATTTTTTCCCAAAAAATAAAAAACATAAGGGGTAACACTGTCGTTTTTTTTTCTGGACAAAATTTTGAGTTTCAATATCTCAGCTCTGGAAGGGTCTAGAGCGTCCATTTTTGCACTCAGGTCTAAGTGTCATGACCCTCTATCAGAATCCAGAGTTTTGAGAAGATTGGGGAAACTTAATTTTTTGCCAAAAAAATAAAAAAAAACATAAGGGGTAACACTGTCGTTTTTTTTTTCTGGACAAAATTTTGAGTTTCAATATCTCAGCTCTGGAAGGGTCTAGAGCCTCCATTTTTGCACTCAGGTCTAAGAGTCATGTCCTTCTATCAGAATCCAGGGTTTTGAGAAGATTGGGGAAACTTAATTTTTTGCCAAAAAAATAAAAAAAACATAAGGGGTAACACTGTCGTTTTTTTTTTTTCGGACAAAATTTTGAGTTTCAATATCTCAGCTCTGGAAGGGTCTAGAGCCTCCATTTTTGCACTCAGGTCTAAGTGTCATGGCCCTCTATCAGAATCCAGAGTTTTGAGAAGATTAGGGAAACTTAATTTTTTGCCAAAAAAATAAAAAAAAACATAAGGGGTAACACTGTCGGTTTTTTTTTCTGGACAAAATTTTGAGTTGCAATATCTCAGCTCTGGCTGGGTCTAGAGCCTCCATTTTTGCACTCAGGTCTAAGTGTCATGGCCCTCTATCAGAATCCAGAGTTTTGAGAAGATTGGGGAAACTTAATTTTTTGCCAAAAAAATAAAAAACATAAGGGGTAACACTGTCGTTTTTTTTCTGGACAAAGTTTTGAGTTTCAATATCTCAGCTCTGGAAGGGTCTAGAGCCTCCATTTTTGCACTCAGGTCTAAGTGTCATGGCCCTCTATCAGAATCCAGAGTTTTGAGAAGATTGGGGAAACTTAATTTTTTGCCAAAAAAATAAAAAAAACATAAGGGGCAACACTGTCGTTTTTTTTTTCTGGACAAAATTTTGAGTTTCAATATCTCAGCTCTAGAAGGGTCTAGAGCCTCCATTTTTGCACTCAGGTCTAAGTGTCATGGCCCTCTATCAGAATCCAGAGTTTTGAGAAGATTGGGGAAACTTAATTTTTTGCCAAAAAATAAAAAAAAAACATAAGGGGTAACATTGTCGTTTTTTTTTCTGGACAAAATTTTGAGTTTCAATATCTCAGCTCTAGAAGGGTCTAGAGCCTCCATTTTTGCACTCAGGTCTAAGTGTCATGGCCCTCTATCAGAATCCAGAGTTTTGAGAAGATTGGGGAGACTTAATTTTTTGCCAAAAAATAAAAAACATAAGGGGTAACACTGTCGTTTTTTTTCTGGACAAAATTTTGAGTTTCAATATCTCAGCTCTGGAAGGGTCTAGAGCCTCCATTTTTGCACTCAGGTCTAAGTGTCATGACTCTCTATCAGAATCCAGAGTTTTGAGAAGATTGGGGAAACTTAATTTTTTGCCAAAAAAAAAAAAAAAAAAAAAACATAAGGGGTAACACTGTCGTTTTTTTTTTTCTGGACAAAATTTTGAGTTTCAATATCTCAGCTCTGGAAGGGTCTAGAGCCTCCATTTTTGCACTCAGGTCTAAGTGTCATGACCCTCTATCAGAATCCAGAGTTTTGAGAAGATTGGGGAAACTTAAGTTTTTGCCAAAAAAAAAAAAAAAAAACATAAGGGGTAACACTGTCGTTTTTTTTTTCTGGACAAAATTTTGAGTTGCAATATCTCAGCTCTGGAAGGGTCTAGAGCCTCCATTTTTGCACTCAGGTCTAAGAGTCATGGCCTTCTATCAGAATCCAGAGTTTTGAGAAGATTGGGGACACTTAATTTTTTGCCAAAAAATAAAAAAAACATAAGGGGTAACACTGTCGTTTTTTTTTTCGGACAAAATTTTGAGTTTCAATATCTCAGCTCTGGAAGGGTCTAGAGCCTCCATTTTTGCACTCAGGTCTAAGTGTCATGACCCTCTATCAGAATCCAGAGTTTTGAGAAGATTGGGGAAACTTAATTTTTTGCCAAAAAATAAAAAAACATAAGGGGTAACACTGTCGTTTTTTTTTTCTGGACAAAATTTTGAGTTTAAATATCTCAGCTCTGGAAGGGTCTAGAGCCTCCATTTTTGCACTCAGGTCTAAGTGTCATGGCCCTCTATCAGAATCCAGAGTTTTGAGATGATTGGGGAAACTTAATTTTTTGCCAAACAAATAAAAAAAACATAAGGGGTAACACTGTCGTTTTTTTTTTCTGGACAAAATTTTGAGTTTCAATATCTCAGCTCTGGAAGGGTCTAGAGCCTCCATTTTTGCACTCAGGTCTAAGTGTCATGGCCCTCTATCAGAATCCAGAGTTTTGAGAAGATTGGGGAAACTTAATTTTTTGCCAAAAAAATAAAAAACATAAGGGATAACACTGTCGTTTTTTTTTTTCTGGACAAAATTTTGAGTTTCAATATCTCAGCTCTGGAAGGGTCTAGAGCCTCCATTTTTGCACTCAGGTCTAAGTGTCATGGCCCTCTATCAGAATCCAGAGTTTTGAGAAGATTGGGGAAACTTAATTTTTTGCCAAAAAAATAAAAAAAAACATAAGGGGCAACACTGTCGTTTTTTTTTCTGGACAAAATTTTAAGTTTCAATATCTCAGCTCTAGAAGGGTCTAGAGCCTCCATTTTTGTACTCAGGTCTAAGTGTCATGGCCCTCTATCAGAATCCAGAGTTTTGAGAAGATTGGGGAAACTTAATTTTTTGCCAAAAAATAAAAAAAAAACATAAGGGGTAACATTGTCGTTTTTTTTTTTCTGGACAAAATTTTGAGTTTCAATATCTCAGCTCTGGAAGGGTCTAGAGCCTCCATTTTTGCACTCAGGTCTAAGTGTCATGGCCCTCTATCAGAATCCAGAGTTTTGAGAAGATTGGGGAAACTTATTTTTTTGCCAAAAAAAACAAACAAACAAAAAAAAAACATAAGGAGTAACACTGTCGTTTTTTTTTCTGGACAAAATTTTGAGTTTCAATATCTCAGCTCTGGAAGGGTCTAGAGCCTCCATTTTTGCACTCAGGTCTAAGTGTCATGGCCCTCTATCAGAATCCAGAGTTTTGAGAAGATTGGGGAAACTTAATTTTTTGCCAAAAAAAATAAAAAAACATAAGGGGTAACACTGTCATTTTTTTTTCTGGACAAAATTTTGAGTTTCAATATCTCAGCTCTGGAAGGGTCTAGAGCCTCCATTTTTGCACCCAGGTCTAAGTGTCATGGCCCTCTATCAGAATCCAGAGTTTTGAGAAGATTGGGAAACTTAATTTTTTGCCATAAAAATAAAAAAACATAAGGGGTAACACTGTCGTTTTTTATTTCTGGACAAAATTTTGAGTTGCAATATATCAGCTCTGGAAGGGTCTAGAGCCTCCATTTTTGCACCCAGGTCTAAGTGTCATGGCCCTCTATCAGAATCCGGAGTTTTGAGAAGATTGGGGAAACTTAATTTTTTGCCAAAAAATAAAAAAAAAACATAAGGGGTAACACTGTTTTTTTTTTTCTGGACAAAATTTTGAGTTTCAATATCTCAGCTCTGGAAGGGTCTAGAGCCTCCATTTTTGCACTCAGGTCTAAGTGTCATGGCCTTCTATCAGAATCCAGAGTTTTGAGAAGATTGGGGAAACTTAATTTTTTGCCAAAAAAAATAAAAAAACATAAGGGGTAACACTGTCGTTTTTTTTTCTGGACAAAATTTTGAGTTTCAATATCTCAGCTCTGGAAGGGTCTAGAGCCTCCATTTTTGCACCCAGGTCTAAGTGTCATGGCCCTCTATCAGAATCCAGAGTTTTGAGAAGATTGGGGAAACTTAATTTTTTGCCAAAAAAATAAAAAAACATAAGGGGTAACACTGTCGTTTTTTATTTCTGGACAAAATTTTGAGTTGCAATATATCAGCTCTGGAAGGGTCTAGAGCCTCCATTTTTGCACTCAGGTCTAAGTGTCATGGCCCTCTATCAGAATCCGGAGTTTTGAGAAGATTGGGGAAACTTAATTTTTTGCCAAAAAATAAAAAAAAACATAAGGGGTAACACTGTCGTTTTTTTTTCTGGACAAAATTTTGAGTTTCAATATCTCAGCTCTGGAAGGGTCTAGAGCCTCCATTTTTGCACTCAGGTCTAAGTGTCATGACCCTCTATCAGAATCCAGAGTTTTGAGAAGATTGGGGAAACTTATTTTTTTGCCAAAAAAAAAACAAAAAAAAAAAACATAAGGGGTAACACTGTCGTTTTTTTTTTCTGGACAAAATTTTGAGTTGCAATATCTCAGCTCTGGAAGGGTCTAGAGCCTCCATTTTTGCACTCAGGTCTAAGTGTCATGGCCTTCTATCAGAATCCAGAGTTTTGAGAAGATTGGGGAAACTTAATTTTTTGCCAAAAAAGTAAAAAAAAACATAAGGGGTAACACTGTCGTTTTTTTTTCGGACAAAATTTTGAGTTTCAACATCTCAGCTCTGGAAGGGTCTAAGAGCCTCCATTTTTGCACTCAGGTCTAAGTGTCATGGCCCTCTATCAGAATCCAGAGTTTTGAGAATATTAGGGAAACTTAATTTTTTGCCAAAAAAAAATAAAAAAAACATAAGGGGTAACACTGTCGTTTTTTTTTTCTGGACAAAATTTTGAGTTTCAATATCTCAGCTCTGGAAGGGTCTAAGAGCCTCCATTTTTGCACTCAGGTCTAAGTGTCATGGCCCTCTATCAGAATCCAGAGTTTTGAGAAGATTAGGGAAACTTAATTTTTTGCCAAAAAAAAATAAAAAAAACATAAGGGGTAACACTGTCGTTTTTTTTTTTCTGGACAAAATTTTGAGTTTCAATATCTCAGCTCTGGAAGGGTCTAGAGCCTCCATTTTTGCACTCAGGTCTAAGTGTCATGGCCTTCTATCAGAATCCAGAGTTTTGAGAAGATTGGAGAAACTTAATTTTTCACACCCCGAAAAAAAACATAAGGGGTAACACTGTCATTTTTTTTTTCATGTTTTTTTTTCTGGACAAAATTTTGAGTTTCAATCTCTAAGCTCTGGAAGGGTCTACAGCCTCAATTTTTGCACCCGGGGTCCATGTCTCTTGGCCCTCTATCAGAATCCAGAGTTTTGAGAAGATTGGAGAAACTTAATTTTTCACCCCCCCCCCCCCCCCAAAAAAAAAAAACATAAGGGGTAACACTGTCATTTTTTTTTTCTGGTCAAAATTTTGAGTTTCAATATCTCAGCTCTGGAAGGGTCTACAGCCTCAATTTTTGCACCCGGGTCCATGTCTCGTGGCCCTCTATCAGAATCCAGAGTTTTGAGAAGATTGGAGAAACTTAATTTTTCACCCCCGAAAAAAAACATAAGGGGTAACACTGTCATTTTTTTGGCTGGTCAAAATTTTGAGTTTCAATATCTAAGCTCTGGAAGGGTCTACAGCCTCAATTTTTGCACCCAGGTCCATGTCTCGTGGCCCTCTATCAGAATCTAGAGTTTTGAGAAGATTGGAGAAACTTAATTTTTCACCCCCCGAAAAAAAAAAAAAAAAAAACATAAGGGATAACACTGTCATTTTTTTTTCTGGTCAAAATTTTGAGTTTCAATATCTCAGCTCTGGAAGGGTGTACAGCCTCAATTTTTGCACCCGGGTCCATGTCTCGTGGCCCTCTATCAGAATCCAGAGTTTTGAGAAGATTGGAGAAACTTAATTTTTCACCCCCCGAAAAAAAAACATAAGGGGTAACACTGTCATTTTTTTTTTTTTCTGGTCAAAATTTTGAGTTTCAATATCTCAGCTCTGGAAGGGTCTACAGCCTCAATTTTTGCACCCGGGTCCATGTCTCGTGGCCCTCTATCAGAATCCAGAGTTTTGAGAAGATTGGAGAAACTTAATTTTTCACCCCCCGAAAAAAAACATAAGGGGTAACACTGTCATTTTTTTTTCTGTCAAAATTTTGAGTTTCAATATCTAAGTTCTGGAAGGGTCTACAGCCTCAATTTTTGCACCCGGGTCCATGTCTTGTGGCCCTCTATCAGAATCCAGAGTTTTGAGAAGATTGGAGAAACTTAATTTTTCACCCCCTGTTACGCCCCTATGGTTTGTATTTTGTTATCTCTGTTGTGTTGTCAGTCTCTCAGTGTGTCTGTTTAGGAACGTCATCTGATTGATCCCTGCCGGACGATTGGAACACCCATCTGATTGGTTCCTGCACGACGATTGCTGTTCGATCCTGATTGGTGCAGCGTGTGTTTAAAAGAGATGTCACTTCCTTTACAGGAAGTGTTGGAGAGATCTTATGTTTTGAAGCAGAGAGACTTTGTGATTTGAGTGTTAAGAGTTTTTGGAGACTAAGTAATCTTTTGTTTGTTTGATTTGAAAGAGAGAGTTTGTTACTTGAGATTTTGATTTTGTTTGTTTGAGTCTGTGAGTACTGTTTGTTTCTTTTATGAAAGCTATTTGTATCTGAATATCCTCATTGGTATATTTGACCTTTTGCCTGTTTACCGATACTGATTTGGACTGCCCTTTTCAGTTTGTTTGCCTGGTTGAATATATTGTAATTACTGATTGATTTTTGGGAAAGTAAGGAGCTTGACGCCATCATTTTCTTTATTGTAACCGTTTAATCTCTGTTTTGGTTAGGGAGATAGGTTTATTGATTGTATTTTTCGTTTCTTTTGGTTTAAGGTTTAGGAAAGAGGTTTTATTAAAGGTTGTTTTGTTTGTTATTTTGGCTTTGTCAGCTCCTGAAGCACATATCCCAATTTAAGAAAATAAATAACTTTTATTCTAAATTCCTCGCACCTCATTGACTCTTTCATGTGATTCCCTTTCCCCTAGACGGGGTGTAACACCCCCCGAAAAAAAACATAAGGGGTAACACTGTCATTTTTTTTTTTCTGGTCAAAATTTTGAGTTTCAATATCTCAGCTCTGGAAGGGTCTACAGCCTCAATTTTTGCACCTGGGTCCATGTCTCGTGGCCCTCTATCAGAATCCAGAGTTTTGAGAATATTGGAGAAACTTAATTTTTCACCCCCCGAAAAAAAACATAAGGGGTAACACGGTCATTTTTTTTTCTGGTCAAAATTTTGAGTTTCAATATCTCAGCTCTGGAAGGGTCTACAGCCTCAATTTTTGCACCCAGGTCCATGTCTCGTGGTCCTCTATCAGAATCCAGAGTTTTGAGAAGATTGGAGAAACTTAATTTTTCACCCCCCGAAAAAAAACATAAGGGGTAACACTGTCATTTTTTTTTCTGTCAAAATTTTGAGTTTCAATATCTAAGCTCTGGAATGGTCTACAGCCTCAATTTTTGCACCCGGGTCCATGTCTTGTGGCCCTCTATCAGAATCCAGAGTTTTGAGAAGATTGGAGAAACTTAATTTTTCACCCCCCGAAAAAAAACATAAGGGGTAACACTGTCATTTTTTTTTCTGGTCAAAATTTTGAGTTTCAATATCTCAGCTCTGGAAGGGTCTACAGCCTCAATTTTTGCACCCGGGTCCATGTCTCGTGGCCCTCTATCAGAATCCAGAGTTTTGAGAAGATTGGAGAAACTTAATTTTTCACCCCCCGAAAAAAAACATAAGGGGTAACACTGTCATTTTTTTTTCTATCAAAATTTTGAGTTTCAATATCTAAGCTCTGGAAGGGTCTACAGCCTCAATTTTTGCACCCGGGTCCATATCTCGTGGCCCTCTATCAGAATCCAGAGTTTTGAGAAGATTGGAGAAACTTAATTTTTCACCCCCCGAAAAAAAACATTAGGGGTAACACTGTCATTTTTTTTTCTGGTCAAAATTTTGAGTTTCAATATCTCAGCTCTGGAAGGGTCTACAGCCTCAATTTTTGCACCCAGGTCCATGTCTCGTGGCCCTCTATCAGAATCCAGAGTTTTGAGAAGATTGGAGAAACTTAATTTTTCACCCCCCGAAAAAAAACATAAGGGGTAACACTGTCATTTTTTTTTTCTGTCAAAATTTTGAGTTTCAATATCTCAGCTCTGGAAGGGTCTACAGCCTCAATTTTTGCACCCAGGTCCATGTCTCGTGGCCCTCTATCAGAATCCAGAGTTTTGAGAAGATTGGAGAAACTTAATTTTTCACCCCCCGAAAAAAAAACATAAGGGGTAACACTGTCATTTTTTTTTCTGGTCAAAATTTTGAGTTTCAATATCTCAGCTCTGGAAGGGTCTACAGCCTCAATTTTTGCACCCGGGTCCATATCTCGTGGCCCTCTATCAGAATCCAGAGTTTTGAGAAGATTGGAGAAACTTAATTTTTCACCCCCCGAAAAAAAACATAAGGGGTAACACTGTCATTTTTTTTTCTGGTCAAAATTTTGAGTTTCAATATCTCAGCTCTGGAAGGGTCTACAGCCTCAATTTTTGCACCCAGGTCCATGTCTCGTGGCCCTCTATCAGAATCCAGAGTTTTGAGAAGATTGGAGAAACTTAATTTTTCACCCCCCGAAAAAAAACATAAGGGGTAACACTGTCATTTTTTTTTCTGTCAAAATTTTGAGTTTCAATATCTCAGCTCTGGAAGGGTGTACAGCCTCAATTTTTGCACCCGGGTCCATGTCTCGTGGCCCTCTATCAGAATCCAGAGTTTTGAGAAGATTGGAGAAACTTCATTTTTCACCCCCCGAAAAAAAACATAAGGGGTAACACTGTCATTTTTTTTTTCTGGTCAAAATTTTGAGTTTCAATATCTCAGCTCTGAAAGGGTCTACAGCCTCAATTTTTGCACCCGGGTCCAGGTCTCGTGGCCCTCTATCAGAATCCAGAGTTTTGAGAAGATTGGAGAAACGTAATTTTTCACCCCCCGAAAAAAAAACATAAGGGGTAACACTGTCATTTTTTTTCTGGTCAAAATTTTGAGTTTCAATATCTCAGCTTTGGAAGGGTCTACAGCCTCAATTTTTGCACCCGGGTCCATGTCTCGTGGCCCTCTATCAGAATCCAGAGTTTTGAGAAGATTGGAGAAACTCAATTTTTCACCCCCCGAAAAAAAACATAAGGGGTAACACTGTCATTTTTTTTTCTGTCAAAATTTTGAGTTTCAATATCTAAGCTCTGGAAGGGTCTACAGCCTCAATTTTTGCACCCAGGTCCATGTCTCGTGGCCCTCTATCAGAATCCAGAGTTTTGAGAAGATTGGAGAAACTTAATTTTTCACCCCGCGAAAAAAAAACATAAGGGGTAACACTGTCATTTTTTTTTCTGTCAAAATTTTGAGTTTCAATATCTAAGCTCTGGAAGGGTCTACAGCCTCAATTTTTGCACCCGGGTCCATATCTCGTGGCCCTCTATCAGAATCCAGAGTTTTGAGAAGATTGGAGAAACTTAATTTTTCACCCCCCGAAAAAAAACATTAGGGGTAACACTGTCATTTTTTTTTCTGGTCAAAATTTTGAGTTTCAATATCTCAGCTCTGGAAGGGTCTACAGCCTCAATTTTTGCACCCAGGTCCATGTCTCGTGGCCCTCTATCAGAATCCAGAGTTTTGAGAAGATTGGAGAAACTTAATTTTTCACCCCCCGAAAAAAAACATAAGGGGTAACACTGTCATTTTTTTTTCTGTCAAAATTTTGAGTTTCAATATCTCAGCTCTGGAAGGGTCTACAGCCTCAATTTTTGCACCCAGGTCCATGTCTCGTGGCCCTCTATCAGAATCCAGAGTTTTGAGAAGATTGGAGAAACTTAATTTTTCACCCCCCGAAAAAAAACATAAGGGGTAACACTGTCATTTTTTTTTCTGGTCAAAATTTTGAGTTTCAATATCTCAGCTCTGGAAGGGTCTACAGCCTCAATTTTTGCACCCGGGTCCATATCTCGTGGCCCTCTATCAGAATCCAGAGTTTTGAGAAGATTGGAGAAACTTAATTTTTCACCCCCCGAAAAAAAACATAAGGGGTAACACTGTCATTTTTTTTTCTGGTCAAAATTTTGAGTTTCAATATCTCAGCTCTGGAAGGGTCTACAGCCTCAATTTTTGCACCCAGGTCCATGTCTCGTGGCCCTCTATCAGAATCCAGAGTTTTGAGAAGATTGGAGAAACTTAATTTTTCACCCCCCGAAAAAAAACATAAGGGGTAACACTGTCATTTTTTTTTCTGTCAAAATTTTGAGTTTCAATATCTCAGCTCTGGAAGGGTGTACAGCCTCAATTTTTGCACCCGGGTCCATGTCTCGTGGCCCTCTATCAGAATCCAGAGTTTTGAGAAGATTGGAGAAACTTCATTTTTCACCCCCCGAAAAAAAACATAAGGGGTAACACTGTCATTTTTTTTTTCTGGTCAAAATTTTGAGTTTCAATATCTCAGCTCTGAAAGGGTCTACAGCCTCAATTTTTGCACCCGGGTCCAGGTCTCGTGGCCCTCTATCAGAATCCAGAGTTTTGAGAAGATTGGAGAAACGTAATTTTTCACCCCCCCCAAAAAAAACATAAAGGGTAACACTGTCATTTTTTTTCTGGTCAAAATTTTGAGTTTCAATATCTCAGCTTTGGAAGGGTCTACAGCCTCAATTTTTGCACCCGGGTCCATGTCTCGTGGCCCTCTATCAGAATCCAGAGTTTTGAGAAGATTGGAGAAACTCAATTTTTCACCCCCCGAAAAAAAAACATAAGGGGTAACACTGTCATTTTTTTTCTGTCAAAATTTTGAGTTTCAATATCTAAGCTCTGGAAGGGTCTACAGCCTCAATTTTTGCACCCAGGTCCATGTCTTGTGGCCCTCTATCAGAATCCAGAGTTTTGAGAAGATTGGAGAAACTTAATTTTTCACCCCCTGTTACACCCCTATGGTTTGTATTTTGTTATCTCTGTTGTGTTGTCAGTCTCTCAGTGTGTCTGTTTAGGAACGTCATCTGATTGATCCCTGCCGGACGATTGGAACACCCATCTGATTGGTTCCTGCACGACGATTGCTGTTCGATCCTGATTGGTGCAGCGTGTGTTTAAAAGAGATGTCACTTCCTTTACAGGAAGTGTTGGAGAGATCTTATGTTTTGAAGCAGAGAGACTTTGTGATTTGAGTGTTAAGAGTTTTTGGAGACTAAGTAATCTTTTGTTTGTTTGATTTGAAAGAGAGAGTTTGTTACTTGAGATTTTGATTTTGTTTGTTTGAGTCTGTGAGTACTGTTTGTTTCTTTTATGAAAGCTATTTGTATCTGAATATCCTCATTGGTATATTTGACCTTTTGCCTGTTTACCGATACTGATTTGGACTGCCCTTTTCAGTTTGTTTGCCTGGTTGAATATATTGTAATTACTGATTGATTTTTGGGAAAGTAAGGAGCTTGACGCCATCATTTTCTTTATTGTAACCGTTTAATCTCTGTTTTGGTTAGGGAGATAGGTTTATTGATTGTATTTTTCGTTTCTTTTGGTTTAAGGTTTAGGAAAGAGGTTTTATTAAAGGTTGTTTTGTTTGTTATTTTGGCTTTGTCAGCTCCTGAAGCACATATCCCAATTTAAGAAAATAAATAACTTTTATTCTAAATTCCTCGCACCTCATTGACTCTTTCATGTGATTCCCTTTCCCCTAGACGGGGTGTAACACCCCCCGAAAAAAAAACATAAGGGGTAACACTGTCATTTTTTTTTTCTGGTCAAAATTTTGAGTTTCAATATCTCTGCTCTGGAAGGGTCTACAGCCTCAATTTTTGCACCCAGGTACATGTCTCGTGGCCCTCTATCAGAATCCAGAGTTTTGAGAAGATTGGAGAAACTTAATTTTTCACCCCCTGAAAAAAAACATAAGGGGTAACACTGTCATTTTTTTTTCTGTCAAAATTTTGAGTTTCAATATCTAAGCTCTGGAAGGGTCTACAGCCTCAATTTTTGCACCCGGGTCCATGTCTCGTGGCCCTCTATCAGAATCCAGAGTTTTGAGAAGATTGGAGAAACTTAAATTTTCACCCCCCGAAAAAAAACATAAGGGGTAACACTGTCATTTTTTTTTCTGGTCAAAATTTTGAGTTTCAATATCTCAGCTCTGGAAGGGTCTACAGCCTCAATTTTTGCACCTGGGTCCATGTCTCGTGGCCCTCTATCAGAATCCAGAGTTTTGAGAAGATTGGAGAAACTTAATTTTTCACCCCCCGAAAAAAAACATAAGGGGTAACACGGTCATTTTTTTTTTTCTGGTCAAAATTTTGAGTTTCAATATCTCAGCTCTGGAAGGGTCTACAGCCTCAATTTTTGCACCCAGGTCCATGTCTCGTGGTCCTCTATCAGAATCCAGAGTTTTGAGAAGATTGGAGAAACTTAATTTTTCACCCCCCGAAAAAAAACATAAGGGGTAACACTGTCATTTTTTTTTTCTGTCAAAATTTTGAGTTTCAATATCTAAGCTCTGGAAGGGTCTACAGCCTCAATTTTTGCACCCGGGTCCATGTCTTGTGGCCCTCTATCAGAATCCAGAGTTTTGAGAAGATTGGAGAAACTTAATTTTTCACCCCCCGAAAAAAACATAAGGGGTAACACTGTCATTTTTTTATTCTGTCAAAATTTTGAGTTTCAATATCTAAGCTCTGGAAGGGTCTACAGCCTCAATTTTTGCACCCGGGTCCATGTCTCGTGGCCCTCTATCAGAATCCAGAGTTTTGAGAAGATTGGAGAAACTTAATTTTTCACCCCCCGAAAAAAAACATAAGGGGTAACACTGTCATTTTTTTTTTCTGGTCAAAATTTTGAGTTTCAATATCTCAGCTCTGGAAGGGTCTACAGCATCAATTTTTGCACCCGGGTCCATATCTCGTGGCCCTCTATCAGAATCCAGAGTTTTGAGAAGATTGGAGAAACTTAATTTTTCACCCCCCGAAAAAAAACATTAGGGGTAACACTGTCATTTTTTTTTCTGGTCAAAATTTTGAGTTTCAATATCTCAGCTCTGGAAGGGTCTACAGCCTCAATTTTTGCACCCAGGTCCATGTCTCGTGGCCCTCTATCAGAATCCAGAGTTTTGAGAAGATTGGAGAAACTTAATTTTTCACCCCCCGAAAAAAAAAACATAAGGGGTAACACTGTCATTTTTTTTTTCTGTCAAAATTTTGAGTTTCAATATCTCAGCTCTGGAAGGGTCTACAGCCTCAATTTTTGCACCCAGTTCCATGTCTCGTGGCCCTCTATCAGAATCCAGAGTTTTGAGAAGATTGGAGAAACTTAATTTTTCACCCCCCGAAAAAAAACATAAGGGGTAACACTGTCATTTTTTTTTCTGGTCAAAATTTTGAGTTTCAATCTCAGCTCTGGAAGGGTCTACAGCCTCAATTTTTGCACCCAGGTCCATGTCTCGTGGCCCTCTATCAGAATCCAGAGTTTTGAGAAGATTGGAGAAACTTAATTTTTCACCCCCCGAAAAAAAACATAAGGGGTAACACTGTCATTTTTTTTTTTCTGTCAAAATTTTGAGTTTCAATATCTCAGCTCTGGAAGGGTGTACAGCCTCAATTTTTGCACCCGGGTCCATGTCTCGTGGCCTTCTATCAGAATCCAGAGTTTTGAGAAGATTGGAGAAACTTCATTTTTCACCCCCCGAAAAAAAACATAAGGGGTAACACTGTCATTTTTTTTTCTGTCAAAATTTTGAGTTTCAATATCTAAGCTCTGGAAGGGTCTACAGCCTCAATTTTTGCACCCGGGTCCATGTCTCGTGGCCCTCTATCAGAATCCAGAGTTTTGAGAAGATTGGAGAAACTTAATTTTTCACCCCCCGAAAAAAAACATAAGGGGTAACACTGTCATTTTTTTTTCTGGTCAAAATTTTGAGTTTCAATATCTCAGCTCTGGGAGGGTCTACAGCCTCAATTTTTGCACCCAGGTCCATGTCTCGTGGCCCTCTATCAGAATCCAGAGTTTTGAGAAGATTGGAGAAACTTAATTTTTCACCCCCCGAAAAAAAACATAAGGGGTAACACTGTCATTTTTTTTTTCTGGTCAAAATTTTGAGTTTCAATATCTCAGCTTTGGAAGGGTCTACAGCCTCAATTTTTGCACCCGGGTCCATGTCTCGTGGCCCTCTATCAGAATCCAGAGTTTTGAGAAGATTGGAGAAACTTAATTTTTCACCCCCCGAAAAAAAACATAAGGGGTAACACTGTCATTTTTTTTTTCTGTCAAAATTTTGAGTTTCAATATCTAAGCTCTGGAAGGGTCTACAGCCTCAATTTTTGCACCCGGGTCCATGTCTCGTGGCCCTCTATCAGAATCCAGAGTTTTGAGAAGATTGGAGGAACTTAATTTTTCACCCCCTGAAAAAAAACATAAGGGGTAACACTGTCATTTTTTTTTCTGTCAAAATTTTGAGTTTCAATATCTAAGCTCTGGAAGGGTCTACAGCCTCAATTTTTGCACCCGGGTCCATGTCTTGTGGCCCTCTATCAGAATCCAGAGTTTTGAGAAGATTGGAGAAACTTAATTTTTCACCCCCCGAAAAAAAACATAAGGGGTAACACTGTCATTTTTTTTTTCTGGTCAAAATTTTGAGTTTCAATATCTCAGCTCTGGAAGGGTCTACAGCCTCAATTTTTGCACCTGGGTCCATGTCTCGTGGCCCTCTATCAGAATCCAGAGTTTTGAGAAGATTGGAGAAACTTAATTTTTCACCCCCCGAAAAAAACATAAGGGGTAACACTGTCATTTTTTTTTTCTGTCAAAATTTTGAGTTTCAATATCTAAGCTCTGGAAGGGTCTACAGCCTCAATTTTTGCACCCGGGTCCATGTCTCGTGGCCCTCTATCAGAATCCAGAGTTTTGAGAAGATTGGAGAAACTTAATTTTTCACCCCCCGAAAAAAAACATAAGGGGTAACACTGTCATTTTTTTTTTCTGGTCAAAATTTTGAGTTTCAATATCTCAGCTCTGGAAGGGTCTACAGCCTCAATTTTTGCACCCGGGTCCATGTCTCGTGGCCCTCTATCAGAATCCAGAGTTTTGAGAAGATTGGAGAAACTTAATTTTTCACCCCCCGAAAAAAAACATAAGGGGTAACACTGTCATTTTTTTTTTCTGGTCAAAATTTTGAGTTTCAATATCTCAGCTCTGGAAGGGTCTACAGCCTCAATTTTTGCACCCGGGTCCATGTCTCGTGGCCCTCTATCAGAATCCAGAGTTTTGAGAAGATTGGAGAAACTTAATTTTTCACCTCCCGAAAAAAAAAACATAAGGGGTAACACTGTCATTTTTTTTTCTGGTCAAAATTTTGAGTTTCAATATCTCAGCTCTGGAAGGGTCTACAGCCTCAATTTTTGCACCCAGGTCCATGTCTCGTGGCCCTCTATCAGAATCCAGAGTTTGGAGAAGATTGGAGAAACTTAATTTTTCACCCCCCGAAAAAAAACATAAGGGGTAACACTGTCATTTTTTTTTCTGTCAAAATTTTGAGTTTCAATATCTCAGCTCTGGAAGGGTGTACAGCCTCAATTTTTGCACCCGGGTCCATGTCTCGTGGCCCTCTATCAGAATCCAGAGTTTTGAGAAGATTGGAGAAACTTCATTTTTCACCCCCCGAAAAAAAACATAAGGGGTAACACTGTCATTTTTTTTTTCTGGTCAAAATTTTGAGTTTCAATATCTCAGCTCTGAAAGGGTCTACAGCCTCAATTTTTGCACCCGGGTCTAGGTCTCGTGGCCCTCTATCAGAATCCAGAGTTTTGAGAAGATTGGAGAAACTCAATTTTTCACCCCCCGAAAAAAAACATAAGGGGTAACACTGTCATTTTTTTTTCTGTCAAAATTTTGAGTTTCAATATCTAAGCTCTGGAAGGGTCTATAGCCTCAATTTTTGCACCCAGGTCCATGTCTTGTGGCCCTCTATCAGAATCCAGAGTTTTGAGAAGATTGGAGAAACTTAATTTTTCACCCCCTGTTACACCCCTATGGTTTGTATTTTGTTATCTCTGTTGTGTTGTCAGTCTCTCAGTGTGTCTGTTTAGGAACGTCATCTGATTGATCCCTGCCGGACGATTGGAACACCCATCTGATTGGTTCCTGCACGACGATTGCTGTTCGATCCTGATTGGTGCAGCGTGTGTTTAAAAGAGATGTCACTTCCTTTACAGTAAGTGTTGGAGAGATCTTATGTTTTGAAGCAGAGAGACTTTGTGATTTGTGTGTTAAGAGTTTTTGGAGACTAAGTAATCTTTTGTTTGTTTGATTTGAAAGAGAGAGTTTGTTACTTGAGATTTTGATTTTGTTTGTTTGAGTCTGTGAGTACTGTTTGTTTCTTTTATGAAAGCTATTTGTATCTGAATATCCTCATTGGTATATTTGACCTTTTGCCTGTTTACCGATACTGATTTGGACTGCCCTTTTCAGTTTGTTTGCCTGGTTGAATATATTGTAATTACTGATTGATTTTTGGGAAAGTAAGGAGCTTGACGCCATCATTTTCTTTATTGTAACCGTTTAATCTCTGTTTTGGTTAGGGAGATAGGTTTATTGATTGTATTTTTCGTTTCTTTTGGTTTAAGGTTTAGGAAAGAGGTTTTATTAAAGGTTGTTTTGTTTGTTATTTTGGCTTTGTCAGCTCCTGAAGCACATATCCCAATTTAAGAAAATAAATAACTTCTATTCTAAATTCCTCGCACCTCATTGACTCTTTCATGTGATTCCCTTTCCCCTAGACGGGGTGTAACACCCCCCGAAAAAAAAACATAAGGGGTAACACTGTCATTTTTTTTTTCTGGTCAAAATTTTGAGTTTCAATATCTCAGCTCTGGAAGGGTCTACAGCCTCAATTTTTGCACCCAGGTCCATGTCTCGTGGCCCTCTATCAGAATCCAGAGTTTTGAGAAGATTGGAGAAACTTAATTTTTCACCCCCCGAAAAAAAACATAAGGGGTAACACTGTCATTTTTTTTTCTGTCAAAATTTTGAGTTTCAATATCTAAGCTCTGGAAGGGTCTACAGCCTCAATTTTTGCACCCGGGTCCATGTCTCGTGGCCCTCTATCAGAATCCAGAGTTTTGAGAAGATTGGAGAAACTTAATTTTTCACCCCCCGAAAAAAAACATAAGGGGTAACACTGTCATTTTTTTTTCTGGTCAAAATTTTGAGTTTCAATATCTCAGCTCTGGAAGGGTCTACAGCCTCAATTTTTGCACCCAGGTCCATGTCTCGTGGTCCTCTATCAGAATCCAGAGTTTTGAGAAGATTGGAGAAACTTAATTTTTCACCCCCCGAAAAAAAACATAAGGGGTAACACTGTCATTTTTTTTTCTGGTCAAAATTTTGAGTTTCAATATCTCAGCTCTGAAAGGGTCTACAGCCTCAATTTTTGCACCCGGGTCCATGTCTCGTGGCCCTCTATCAGAATCCAGAGTTTTTAGAAGATTGGAGAAACTTAATTTTTCACCCCCCTAAAAAAAAACATAAGGGGTAACACTGTCATTTTTTTTTCTGTCAAAATTTTGAGTTTCAATATCTAAGCTCTGGAAGGGTCTACAGCCTCAATTTTTGCACCCGGGTCCATGTCTCGTGGCCCTCTATCAGAATCCAGAGTTTTGAGAAGATTGGAGAAACTTAATTTTTCACCCCCCGAAAAAAAACATAAGGGGTAACACTGTCATTTTTTTTTCTGGTCAAAATTTTGAGTTTCAATATCTCAGCTCTGGGAGGGTCTACAGCCTCAATTTTTGCACCCAGGTCCATGTCTCGTGGCCCTCTATCAGAATCCAGAGTTTTGAGAAGATTGGAGAAACTTAATTTTTCACCCCCCGAAAAAAAACATAAGGGGTAACACTGTCATTTTTTTTTTCTGGTCAAAATTTTGAGTTTCAATATCTCAGCTTTGGAAGGGTCTACAGCCTCAATTTTTGCACCCGGGTCCATGTCTCGTGGCCCTCTATCAGAATCCAGAGTTTTGAGAAGATTGGAGGAACTTAATTTTTCACCCCCCGAAAAAAAAAACATAAGGGGTAACACTGTCCTTTTTTTTTCTGTCAAAATTTTGAGTTTCAATATCTAAGCTCTGGAAGGGTCTACAGCCTCAATTTTTGCACCCGGGTCCATGTCTCGTGGCCCTCTATCAGAATCCAGAGTTTTGAGAAGATTGGAGGAACTTAATTTTTCACCCCCCGAAAAAAAAAACATAAGGGGTAACACTGTCATTTTTTTTTCTGTCAAAATTTTGAGTTTCAATATCTAAGCTCTGGAAGGGTCTACAGCCTCAATTTTTGCACCCGGGTCCATGTCTTGTGGCCCTCTATCAGAATCCAGAGTTTTGAGAAGATTGGAGAAACTTAATTTTTCACCCCCCGAAAAAAAACATAAGGGGTAACACTGTCATTTTTTTTTTTCTGGTCAAAATTTTGAGTTTCAATATCTCAGCTCTGGAAGGGTCTACAGCCTCAATTTTTGCACCTGGGTCCATGTCTCGTGGCCCTCTATCAGAATCCAGAGTTTTGAGAAGATTTGAGAAACTTAATTTTTCACCCCCCGAAAAAAACATAAGGGGTAACACTGTCATTTTTTTTTCTGTCAAAATTTTGAGTTTCAATATCTAAGCTCTGGAAGGGTCTACAGCCTCAATTTTTGCACCCGGGTCCATGTCTCGTGGCCCTCTATCAGAATCCAGAGTTTTGAGAAGATTGGAGAAACTTAATTTTTCACCCCCCGAAAAAAAACATAAGGGGTAACACTGTCATTTTTTTTTTCTGGTCAAAATTTTGAGTTTCAATATCTCAGCTCTGGAAGGGTCTACAGCCTCAATTTTTGCACCCGGGTCCATGTCTCGTGGCCCTCTATCAGAATCCAGAGTTTTGAGAAGATTGGAGAAACTTAATTTTTCACCCCCCGAAAAAAAACATAAGGGGTAACACTGTCATTTTTTTTTCTGGTCAAAATTTTGAGTTTCAATATCTCAGCTCTGGAAGGGTCTACAGCCTCAATTTTTGCACCCGGGTCCATGTTTCGTGGCCCTCTATCAGAATCCAGAGTTTTGAGAAGATTGGAGAAACTTAATTTTTCACCCCCCGAAAAAAAACATAAGGGGGTAACACTGTCATTTTTTTTTCTGGTCAAAATTTTGAGTTTCAATATCTCAGCTCTGGAAGGGTCTACAGCCTCAATTTTTGCACCCGGGTCCATGTCTCGTGGCCCTCTATCAGAATCCAGAGTTTTGAGAAGATTGGAGAAACTTAATTTTTCACCTCCCGAAAAAAAAAAAACATAAGGGGTAACACTGTCATTTTTTTTTCTGGTCAAAATTTTGAGTTTCAATATCTAAGCTCTGGAAGGGTCTACAGCCTCAATTTTTGCACCCGGGTCCATGTCTTGTGGCCCTCTATCAGAATCCAGAGTTTTGAGAAGATTGGAGAAACTTAATTTTTCACCCCCCGAAAAAAAACATAAGGGGTAACACTGTCATTTTTTTTTCTGGTCAAAATTTTGAGTTTCAATATCTCAGCTCTGGAAGGGTCTACAGCCTCAATTTTTGCACCCGGGTCCATGTCTCGTGGCCCTCTATCAGAATCCAGAGTTTTGAGAAGATTGGAGAAACTTAATTTTTCACCCCCCGAAAAAAACATAAGGGGTAACACTGTCATTTTTTTTTCTGTCAAAATTTTGAGTTTCAATATCTCAGCTCTGGAAGGGTCTACAGCCTCAATTTTTGCACCCGGGTCCATGTCTCGTGGCCCTCTATCAGAATCCAGAGTTTTGAGAAGATTGGAGAAACTTAATTTTTCACCCCCCGAAAAAAAACATAAGGGGTAACACTGTCATTTTTTTTTCTGGTCAAAATTTTGAGTTTCAATATCTAAGCTCTGGAAGGGTCTACAGCCTCAATTTTTGCACCCGGGTCCATATCTCGTGGCCCTCTATCAGAATCCAGAGTTTTGAGAAGATTGGAGAAACTTAATTTTTCACCCCCCGAAAAAAAACATTAGGGGTAACACTGTCATTTTTTTTTTCTGGTCAAAATTTTGAGTTTCAATATCTAAGCTCTGGAAGGGTCTACAGCCTCAATTTTTGCACCCAGGTCCATGTCTCGTGGCCCTCTATCAGAATCCAGAGTTTTGAGAAGATTGGAGAAACTTAATTTTTCACCCCCCGAAAAAAAAACATAAGGGGTAACACTGTCATTTTTTTTTTCTGTCAAAATTTTGAGTTTCAATATCTCAGCTCTGGAAGGGTCTACAGCCTCAATTTTTGCACCCAGGTCCATGTCTCGTGGCCCTCTATCAGAATCCAGAGTTTTGAGAAGATTGGAGAAACTTAATTTTTCACCCCCCGAAAAAAAAACATAAGGGGTAACACTGTCATTTTTTTTTTCTGGTCAAAATTTTGAGTTTCAATATCTCAGCTCTGGAAGGGTCTACAGCCTCAATTTTTGCACCCGGGTCCATGTCTCGTGGCCCTCTATCAGAATCCAGAGTTTTGAGAAGATTGGAGAAACTTAATTTTTCACCCCCCGAAAAAAAACATAAGGGGTAACACTGTCATTTTTTTTTCTGGTCAAAATTTTGAGTTTCAATATCTCAGCTCTGGAAGGGTCTACAGCCTCAATTTTTGCACCCGGGTCCATATCTCGTGGCCCTCTATCAGAATCCAGAGTTTTGAGAAGATTGGAGAAACTTAATTTTTCACCCCCCGAAAAAAAACATAAGGGGTAACACTGTCATTTTTTTTTCTGGTCAAAATTTTGAGTTTCAATATCTCAGCTCTGGAAGGGTCTACAGCCTCAATTTTTGCACCCAGGTCCATGTCTCGTGGCCCTCTATCAGAATCCAGAGTTTTGAGAAGATTGGAGAAACTTAATTTTTCACCCCCCGAAAAAAAACATAAGGGGTAACACTGTCATTTTTTTTTCTGTCAAAATTTTGAGTTTCAATATCTCAGCTCTGGAAGGGTGTACAGCCTCAATTTTTGCACCCGGGTCCATGTCTCGTGGCCCTCTATCAGAATCCAGAGTTTTGAGAAGATTGGAGAAACTTCATTTTTCACCCCCCGAAAAAAAACATAAGGGGTAACACTGTCATTTTTTTTTTCTGGTCAAAATTTTGAGTTTCAATATCTCAGCTCTGAAAGGGTCTACAGCCTCAATTTTTGCACCCGGGTCCAGGTCTCGTGGCCCTCTATCAGAATCCAGAGTTTTGAGAAGATTGGAGAAACGTAATTTTTCACCCCCCGAAAAAAAAATATAAGGGGTAACACTGTCATTTTTTTTCTGGTCAAAATTTTGAGTTTCAATATCTCAGCTTTGGAAGGGTCTACAGCCTCAATTTTTGCACCCGGGTCCATGTCTCGTGGCCCTCTATCAGAATCCAGAGTTTTGAGAAGATTGGAGAAACTCAATTTTTCACCCCCCGAAAAAAAACATAAGGGGTAACACTGTCATTTTTTTTTTCTGTCAAAATTTTGAGTTTCAATATCTCAGCTCTGGAAGGGTCTACAGCCTCAATTTTTGCACCCAGGTCCATGTCTTGTGGCCCTCTATCAGAATCCAGAGTTTTGAGAAGATTGGAGAAACTTAATTTTTCACCCCCCGAAAAAAAACATAAGGGGTAACACTGTCATTTTTTTTTTCTGTCAAAATTTTGAGTTTCAATATCTCAGCTCTGGAAGGGTCTACAGCCTCAATTTTTGCACCCGGGTCCATGTCTCGTGGTCCTCTATCAGAATCCAGAGTTTTGAGAAGATTGGAGAAACTTAATTTTTCACCCCCCGAAAAAAAAAACATAAGGGGTAACACTGTCATTTTTTTTTCTGGTCAAAATTTTGAGTTTCAATATCTCAGCTCTGGAAGGGTCTACAGCCTCAATTTTTGCACCCGGGTCCATATCTCGTGGCCCTCTATCAGAATCCAGAGTTTTGAGAAGATTGGAGAAACTTAATTTTTCACCCCCCGAAAAAAAACATTAGGGGTAACACTGTCATTTTTTTTTCTGGTCAAAATTTTGAGTTTCAATATCTCAGCTCTGGAAGGGTCTACAGCCTCAATTTTTGCACCCAGGTCCATGTCTCGTGGCCCTCTATCAGAATCCAGAGTTTTGAGAAGATTGGAGAAACTTAATTTTTCACCCCCCCGAAAAAAAAACATAAGGGGTAACACTGTCATTTTTTTTTTTCTGTCAAAATTTTGAGTTTCAATATCTCAGCTCTGGAAGGGTCTACAGCCTCAATTTTTGCACCCAGGTCCATGTCTCGTGGCCCTCTATCAGAATCCAGAGTTTTGAGAAGATTGGAGAAACTTAATTTTTCACCCCCCGAAAAAAAACATAAGGGGTAACACTGTCATTTTTTTTTTCTGGTCAAAATTTTGAGTTTCAATATCTCAGCTCTGGAAGGGTCTACAGCCTCAATTTTTGCACCCGGGTCCATGTCTCGTGGCCCTCTATCAGAATCCAGAGTTTTGAGAAGATTGGAGAAACTTAATTTTTCACCCCCCGAAAAAAAACATAAGGGGTAACACTGTCATTTTTTTTTCTGGTCAAAATTTTGAGTTTCAATATCTCAGCTCTGGAAGGGTCTACAGCCTCAATTTTTGCACCCGGGTCCATATCTCGTGGCCCTCTATCAGAATCCAGAGTTTTGAGAAGATTGGAGAAACTTAATTTTTCACCCCCCGAAAAAAAACATAAGGGGTAACACTGTCATTTTTTTTTCTGGTCAAAATTTTGAGTTTCAATCTCAGCTCTGGAAGGGTCTACAGCCTCAATTTTTGCACCCAGGTCCATGTCTCGTGGCCCTCTATCAGAATCCAGAGTTTTGAGAAGATTGGAGAAACTTAATTTTTCACCCCCCGAAAAAAAACATAAGGGGTAACACTGTCATTTTTTTTTTCTGTCAAAATTTTGAGTTTCAATATCTCAGCTCTGGAAGGGTGTACAGCCTCAATTTTTTGCACCCGGGTCCATGTCTCGTGGCCCTCTATCAGAATCCAGAGTTTTGAGAAGATTGGAGAAACTTCATTTTTCACCCCCCGAAAAAAAACATAAGGGGTAACACTGTCATTTTTTTTTTCTGGTCAAAATTTTGAGTTTCAATATCTCAGCTCTGAAAGGGTCTACAGCCTCAATTTTTGCACCCGGGTCCAGGTCTCGTGGCCCTCTATCAGAATCCAGAGTTTTGAGAAGATTGGAGAAACTCAATTTTTCACCCCCCGAAAAAAAACATAAGGGGTAACACTGTCATTTTTTTTCTGTCAAAATTTTGAGTTTCAATATCTAAGCTCTGGAAGGGTCTACAGCCTCAATTTTTGCACCCGGGTCCATGTCTCGTGGCCCTCTATCAGAATCCAGAGTTTTTAGAAGATTGGAGAAACTTAATTTTTCACCCCCCTAAAAAAAAACATAAGGGGTAACACTGTCATTTTTTTTTCTGTCAAAATTTTGAGTTTCAATATCTAAGCTCTGGAAGGGTCTACAGCCTCAATTTTTGCACCCGGGTCCATGTCTCGTGGCCCTCTATCAGAATCCAGAGTTTTGAGAAGATTGGAGAAACTTAATTTTTCACCCCCCGAAAAAAAACATAAGGGGTAACACTGTCATTTTTTTTTCTGGTGAAAATTTTGAGTTTCAATATCTCAGCTTTGGAAGGGTCTACAGCCTCAATTTTTGCACCCGGGTCCATGTCTCGTGGCCCTCTATCAGAATCCAGAGTTTTGAGAAGATTGGAGAAACTTAATTTTTCACCCCCCGAAAAAAAACATAAGGGGTAACACTGTCATTTTTTTTTCTGTCAAAATTTTGAGTTTCAATATCTAAGCTCTGGAAGGGTCTACAGCCTCAATTTTTGCACCCGGGTCCATGTCTCGTGGCCCTCTATCAGAATCCAGAGTTTTGAGAAGATTGGAGAAACTTAATTTTTCACCCCCCGAAAAAAAACATAAGGGGTAACACTGTCATTTTTTTTTTCTGGTCAAAATTTTGAGTTTCAATATCTCAGCTCTGGAAGGGTCTACAGCCTCAATTTTTGCACCCGGGTCCATGTCTCGTGGCCCTCTATCAGAATCCAGAGTTTTGAGAAGATTGGAGAAACTTAATTTTTCACCCCCCGAAAAAAAACATAAGGGGTAACACTGTCATTTTTTTTTCTGGTCAAAATTTTGAGTTTCAATATCTCAGCTCTGGAAGGGTCTACAGCCTCAATTTTTGCACCCGGGTCCATGTTTCGTGGCCCTCTATCAGAATCCAGAGTTTTGAGAAGATTGGAGAAACTTAATTTTTCACCCCCCGAAAAAAAACATAAGGGGGTAACACTGTCATTTTTTTTTCTGGTCAAAATTTTGAGTTTCAATATCTCAGCTCTGGAAGGGTCTACAGCCTCAATTTTTGCACCCGGGTCCATGTCTCGTGGCCCTCTATCAGAATCCAGAGTTTTGAGAAGATTGGAGAAACTTAATTTTTCACCCCCCGAAAAAAAACATAAGGGGTAACACTGTCATTTTTTTTTCTGGTCAAAATTTTGAGTTTCAATATCTCAGCTCTGGAAGGGTCTACAGCCTCAATTTTTGCACCCGGGTCCATATCTCGTGGCCCTCTATCAGAATCCAGAGTTTTGAGAAGATTGGAGAAACTTAATTTTTCACCCCCCGAAAAAAAACATAAGGGGTAACACTGTCATTTTTTTTTCTGGTCAAAATTTTGAGTTTCAATATCTCAGCTCTGGAAGGGTCTACAGCCTCAATTTTTGCACCCAGGTCCATGTCTCGTGGCCCTCTATCAGAATCCAGAGTTTTGAGAAGATTGGAGAAACTTAATTTTTCACCCCCCGAAAAAAAACATAAGGGGTAACACTGTCATTTTTTTTTCTGTCAAAATTTTGAGTTTCAATATCTCAGCTCTGGAAGGGTGTACAGCCTCAATTTTTGCACCCGGGTCCATGTCTCGTGGCCCTCTATCAGAATCCAGAGTTTTGAGAAGATTGGAGAAACTTCATTTTTCACCCCCCGAAAAAAAACATAAGGGGTAACACTGTCATTTTTTTTTTCTGGTCAAAATTTTGAGTTTCAATATCTCAGCTCTGAAAGGGTCTACAGCCTCAATTTTTGCACCCGGGTCCAGGTCTCGTGGCCCTCTATCAGAATCCAGAGTTTTGAGAAGATTGGAGAAACGTAATTTTTCACCCCCCGAAAAAAAAATATAAGGGGTAACACTGTCATTTTTTTTCTGGTCAAAATTTTGAGTTTCAATATCTCAGCTTTGGAAGGGTCTACAGCCTCAATTTTTGCACCCGGGTCCATGTCTCGTGGCCCTCTATCAGAATCCAGAGTTTTGAGAAGATTGGAGAAACTCAATTTTTCACCCCCCGAAAAAAAACATAAGGGGTAACACTGTCATTTTTTTTTCTGTCAAAATTTTGAGTTTCAATATCTCAGCTCTGGAAGGGTCTACAGCCTCAATTTTTGCACCCAGGTCCATGTCTTGTGGCCCTCTATCAGAATCCAGAGTTTTGAGAAGATTGGAGAAACTTAATTTTTCACCCCCCGAAAAAAAACATAAGGGGTAACACTGTCATTTTTTTTTTCTGTCAAAATTTTGAGTTTCAATATCTCAGCTCTGGAAGGGTCTACAGCCTCAATTTTTGCACCCGGGTCCATGTCTCGTGGTCCTCTATCAGAATCCAGAGTTTTGAGAAGATTGGAGAAACTTAATTTTTCACCCCCCGAAAAAAAAAACATAAGGGGTAACACTGTCATTTTTTTTTTTCTGGTCAAAATTTTGAGTTTCAATATCTCAGCTCTGGAAGGGTCTACAGCCTCAATTTTTGCACCCGGGTCCATATCTCGTGGCCCTCTATCAGAATCCAGAGTTTTGAGAAGATTGGAGAAACTTAATTTTTCACCCCCCGAAAAAAAACATTAGGGGTAACACTGTCATTTTTTTTTCTGGTCAAAATTTTGAGTTTCAATATCTCAGCTCTGGAAGGGTCTACAGCCTCAATTTTTGCACCCAGGTCCATGTCTCGTGGCCCTCTATCAGAATCCAGAGTTTTGAGAAGATTGGAGAAACTTAATTTTTCACCCCCCCGAAAAAAAAACATAAGGGGTAACACTGTCATTTTTTTTTTCTGTCAAAATTTTGAGTTTCAATATCTCAGCTCTGGAAGGGTCTACAGCCTCAATTTTTGCACCCAGGTCCATGTCTCGTGGCCCTCTATCAGAATCCAGAGTTTTGAGAAGATTGGAGAAACTTAATTTTTCACCCCCCGAAAAAAAACATAAGGGGTAACACTGTCATTTTTTTTTTCTGGTCAAAATTTTGAGTTTCAATATCTCAGCTCTGGAAGGGTCTACAGCCTCAATTTTTGCACCCGGGTCCATGTCTCGTGGCCCTCTATCAGAATCCAGAGTTTTGAGAAGATTGGAGAAACTTAATTTTTCACCCCCCGAAAAAAAACATAAGGGGTAACACTGTCATTTTTTTTTTCTGGTCAAAATTTTGAGTTTCAATATCTCAGCTCTGGAAGGGTCTACAGCCTCAATTTTTGCACCCGGGTCCATATCTCGTGGCCCTCTATCAGAATCCAGAGTTTTGAGAAGATTGGAGAAACTTAATTTTTCACCCCCCGAAAAAAAACATAAGGGGTAACACTGTCATTTTTTTTTCTGGTCAAAATTTTGAGTTTCAATCTCAGCTCTGGAAGGGTCTACAGCCTCAATTTTTGCACCCAGGTCCATGTCTCGTGGCCCTCTATCAGAATCCAGAGTTTTGAGAAGATTGGAGAAACTTAATTTTTCACCCCCCGAAAAAAAACATAAGGGGTAACACTGTCATTTTTTTTTTTCTGTCAAAATTTTGAGTTTCAATATCTCAGCTCTGGAAGGGTGTACAGCCTCAATTTTTTGCACCCGGGTCCATGTCTCGTGGCCCTCTATCAGAATCCAGAGTTTTGAGAAGATTGGAGAAACTTCATTTTTCACTCCCCGAAAAAAAACATAAGGGGTAACACTGTCATTTTTTTTTTCTGGTCAAAATTTTGAGTTTCAATATCTCAGCTCTGAAAGGGTCTACAGCCTCAATTTTTGCACCCGGGTCCAGGTCTCGTGGCCCTCTATCAGAATCCAGAGTTTTGAGAAGATTGGAGAAACTCAATTTTTCACCCCCCGAAAAAAAACATAAGGGGTAACACTGTCATTTTTTTTCTGTCAAAATTTTGAGTTTCAATATCTAAGCTCTGGAAGGGTCTACAGCCTCAATTTTTGCACCCGGGTCCATGTCTCGTGGCCCTCTATCAGAATCCAGAGTTTTTAGAAGATTGGAGAAACTTAATTTTTCACCCCCCTAAAAAAAAACATAAGGGGTAACACTGTCATTTTTTTTTCTGTCAAAATTTTGAGTTTCAATATCTAAGCTCTGGAAGGGTCTACAGCCTCAATTTTTGCACCCGGGTCCATGTCTCGTGGCCCTCTATCAGAATCCAGAGTTTTGAGAAGATTGGAGAAACTTAATTTTTCACCCCCCGAAAAAAAACATAAGGGGTAACACTGTCATTTTTTTTTCTGGTGAAAATTTTGAGTTTCAATATCTCAGCTCTGGGAGGGTCTACAGCCTCAATTTTTGCACCCAGGTCCATGTCTCGTGGCCCTCTATCAGAATCCAGAGTTTTGAGAAGATTGGAGAAACTTAATTTTTCACCCCCCGAAAAAAAACATAAGGGGTAACACTGTCATTTTTTTTTTTTTCTGGTCAAAATTTTGAGTTTCAATATCTCAGCTTTGGAAGGGTCTACAGCCTCAATTTTTGCACCCGGGTCCATGTCTCGTGGCCCTCTATCAGAATCCAGAGTTTTGAGAAGATTGGAGAAACTTAATTTTTCACCCCCCGAAAAAAAACATAAGGGGTAACACTGTCATTTTTTTTTCTGTCAAAATTTTGAGTTTCAATATCTAAGCTCTGGAAGGGTCTACAGCCTCAATTTTTGCACCCGGGTCCATGTCTCGTGGCCCTCTATCAGAATCCAGAGTTTTGAGAAGATTGGAGGAACTTAATTTTTCACCCCCTGAAAAAAAACATAAGGGGTAACACTGTCATTTTTTTTTCTGTCAAAATTTTGAGTTTCAATATCTAAGCTCTGGAAGGGTCTACAGCCTCAATTTTTGCACCCGGGTCCATGTCTTGTGGCCCTCTATCAGAATCCAGAGTTTTGAGAAGATTGGAGAAACTTAATTTTTCACCCCCCGAAAAAAACATAAGGGGTAACACTGTCATTTTTTTTTCTGTCAAAATTTTGAGTTTCAATATCTAAGCTCTGGAAGGGTCTACAGCCTCAATTTTTGCACCCGGGTCCATGTCTCGTGGCCCTCTATCAGAATCCAGAGTTTTGAGAAGATTGGAGAAACTTAATTTTTCACCCCCCGAAAAAAAACATAAGGGGTAACACTGTCATTTTTTTTTTCTGGTCAAAATTTTGAGTTTCAATATCTCAGCTCTGGAAGGGTCTACAGCCTCAATTTTTGCACCCGGGTCCATGTCTCGTGGCCCTCTATCAGAATCCAGAGTTTTGAGAAGATTGGAGAAACTTAATTTTTCACCCCCCGAAAAAAAACATAAGGGGTAACACTGTCATTTTTTTTTCTGGTCAAAATTTTGAGTTTCAATATCTCAGCTCTGGAAGGGTCTACAGCCTCAATTTTTGCACCCGGGTCCATGTCTCGTGGCCCTCTATCAGAATCCAGAGTTTTGAGAAGATTGGAGAAACTTAATTTTTCACCCCCCGAAAAAAAACATAAGGGGTAACACTGTCATTTTTTTTTTCTGGTCAAAATTTTGAGTTTCAATATCTCAGCTCTGGAAGGGTCTACAGCCTCAATTTTTGCACCCGGGTCCATGTCTCGTGGCCCTCTATCAGAATCCAGAGTTTTGAGAAGATTGGAGAAACTTAATTTTTCACCTCCCGAAAAAAAAAACATAAGGGGTAACACTGTCATTTTTTTTTCTGGTCAAAATTTTGAGTTTCAATATCTCAGCTCTGGAAGGGTCTACAGCCTCAATTTTTGCACCCGGGTCCATGTCTCGTGGCCCTCTATCAGAATCCAGAGTTTTGAGAAGATTGGAGAAACTTAATTTTTCACCCCCCAAAAAAATTATAAGGGGTAACACTGTCATTTTTTTTCTGTCAAAATTTTGAATTTCAATATCTAAGCTCTGGAAGGGTCTACAGCCTCAATTTTTGCTCCCGGGTCCATGTCTCGTGGCCCTCTATCAGAATCCAGAGTTTTGAGAAGATTGGAGAAACTTAATTTTTCACCCCCCGAAAAAAAAACATAAGGGGTAACACTGTCATTTCTTTTTTCTGTCAAAATTTTGAGTTTCAATATCTAAGCTCTGGAAGGGTCTACAGCCTCAATTTTTGCACCCGGGTCCATGTCTCGTGGCCCTCCATCAGAATCCAGAGTTTTGAGAAGATTGGAGAAACTTAATTTTTCACCCCCCGAAAAAAAACATAAAGGGTAACACTGTCATTTTTTTTTTCTGGTCAAAATTTTGAGTTTCAATATCTCAGCTCTGGAAGGGTCTACAGCCTCAATTTTTGCACCCAGGTCCATGTCTCGTGGCCCTCTATCAGAATCCAGAGTTTTGAGAAGATTGGAGAAACTTAATTTTTCACCCCCCGAAAAAAAACATAAGGGGTAACACTGTCATTTTTTTTTTCTGTCAAAATTTTGAGTTTCAATATCTCAGCTCTGGAAGGGTGTACAGCCTCAATTTTTTGCACCCGGGTCCATGTCTCGTGGCCCTCTATCAGAATCCAGAGTTTTGAGAAGATTGGAGAAACTTCATTTTTCACCCCCCGAAAAAAAACATAAGGGGTAACACTGTCATTTTTTTTTTCTGGTCAAAATTTTGAGTTTCAATATCTCAGCTCTGAAAGGGTCTACAGCCTCAATTTTTGCACCCGGGTCCAGGTCTCGTGGCCCTCTATCAGAATCCAGAGTTTTGAGAAGATTGGAGAAACTCAATTTTTCACCCCCCGAAAAAAAACATAAGGGGTAACACTGTCATTTTTTTTCTGTCAAAATTTTGAGTTTCAATATCTAAGCTCTGGAAGGGTCTACAGCCTCAATTTTTGCACCCGGGTCCATGTCTCGTGGCCCTCTATCAGAATCCAGAGTTTTTAGAAGATTGGAGAAACTTAATTTTTCACCCCCCTAAAAAAAAACATAAGGGGTAACACTGTCATTTTTTTTTCTGTCAAAATTTTGAGTTTCAATATCTAAGCTCTGGAAGGGTCTACAGCCTCAATTTTTGCACCCGGGTCCATGTCTCGTGGCCCTCTATCAGAATCCAGAGTTTTGAGAAGATTGGAGAAACTTAATTTTTCACCCCCCGAAAAAAAACATAAGGGGTAACACTGTCATTTTTTTTTCTGGTGAAAATTTTGAGTTTCAATATCTCAGCTTTGGAAGGGTCTACAGCCTCAATTTTTGCACCCGGGTCCATGTCTCGTGGCCCTCTATCAGAATCCAGAGTTTTGAGAAGATTGGAGAAACTTAATTTTTCACCCCCCGAAAAAAAACATAAGGGGTAACACTGTCATTTTTTTTTCTGTCAAAATTTTGAGTTTCAATATCTAAGCTCTGGAAGGGTCTACAGCCTCAATTTTTGCACCCGGGTCCATGTCTCGTGGCCCTCTATCAGAATCCAGAGTTTTGAGAAGATTGGAGAAACTTAATTTTTCACCCCCCGAAAAAAAACATAAGGGGTAACACTGTCATTTTTTTTTTCTGGTCAAAATTTTGAGTTTCAATATCTCAGCTCTGGAAGGGTCTACAGCCTCAATTTTTACACCCGGGTCCATGTCTCGTGGCCCTCTATCAGAATCCAGAGTTTTGAGAAGATTGGAGAAACTTAATTTTTCACCCCCCGAAAAAAAACATAAGGGGTAACACTGTCATTTTTTTTTCTGGTCAAAATTTTGAGTTTCAATATCTCAGCTCTGGAAGGGTCTACAGCCTCAATTTTTGCACCCGGGTCCATGTTTCGTGGCCCTCTATCAGAATCCAGAGTTTTGAGAAGATTGGAGAAACTTAATTTTTCACCCCCCGAAAAAAAACATAAGGGGGTAACACTGTCATTTTTTTTTCTGGTCAAAATTTTGAGTTTCAATATCTCAGCTCTGGAAGGGTCTACAGCCTCAATTTTTGCACCCGGGTCCATGTCTCGTGGCCCTCTATCAGAATCCAGAGTTTTGAGAAGATTGGAGAAACTTAATTTTTCACCCCCCGAAAAAAAACATAAGGGGTAACACTGTCATTTTTTTTTCTGGTCAAAATTTTGAGTTTCAATATCTCAGCTCTGGAAGGGTCTACAGCCTCAATTTTTGCACCCGGGTCCATATCTCGTGGCCCTCTATCAGAATCCAGAGTTTTGAGAAGATTGGAGAAACTTAATTTTTCACCCCCCGAAAAAAAACATAAGGGGTAACACTGTCATTTTTTTTTCTGGTCAAAATTTTGAGTTTCAATATCTCAGCTCTGGAAGGGTCTACAGCCTCAATTTTTGCACCCAGGTCCATGTCTCGTGGCCCTCTATCAGAATCCAGAGTTTTGAGAAGATTGGAGAAACTTAATTTTTCACCCCCCGAAAAAAAACATAAGGGGTAACACTGTCATTTTTTTTTCTGTCAAAATTTTGAGTTTCAATATCTCAGCTCTGGAAGGGTGTACAGCCTCAATTTTTGCACCCGGGTCCATGTCTCGTGGCCCTCTATCAGAATCCAGAGTTTTGAGAAGATTGGAGAAACTTCATTTTTCACCCCCCGAAAAAAAACATAAGGGGTAACACTGTCATTTTTTTTTTCTGGTCAAAATTTTGAGTTTCAATATCTCAGCTCTGAAAGGGTCTACAGCCTCAATTTTTGCACCCGGGTCCAGGTCTCGTGGCCCTCTATCAGAATCCAGAGTTTTGAGAAGATTGGAGAAACGTAATTTTTCACCCCCCGAAAAAAAAATATAAGGGGTAACACTGTCATTTTTTTTCTGGTCAAAATTTTGAGTTTCAATATCTCAGCTTTGGAAGGGTCTACAGCCTCAATTTTTGCACCCGGGTCCATGTCTCGTGGCCCTCTATCAGAATCCAGAGTTTTGAGAAGATTGGAGAAACTCAATTTTTCACCCCCCGAAAAAAAACATAAGGGGTAACACTGTCATTTTTTTTTCTGTCAAAATTTTGAGTTTCAATATCTCAGCTCTGGAAGGGTCTACAGCCTCAATTTTTGCACCCAGGTCCATGTCTTGTGGCCCTCTATCAGAATCCAGAGTTTTGAGAAGATTGGAGAAACTTAATTTTTCACCCCCCGAAAAAAAACATAAGGGGTAACACTGTCATTTTTTTTTTCTGTCAAAATTTTGAGTTTCAATATCTCAGCTCTGGAAGGGTCTACAGCCTCAATTTTTGCACCCGGGTCCATGTCTCGTGGTCCTCTATCAGAATCCAGAGTTTTGAGAAGATTGGAGAAACTTAATTTTTCACCCCCCGAAAAAAAAAACATAAGGGGTAACACTGTCATTTTTTTTTTTCTGGTCAAAATTTTGAGTTTCAATATCTCAGCTCTGGAAGGGTCTACAGCCTCAATTTTTGCACCCGGGTCCATATCTCGTGGCCCTCTATCAGAATCCAGAGTTTTGAGAAGATTGGAGAAACTTAATTTTTCACCCCCCGAAAAAAAACATTAGGGGTAACACTGTCATTTTTTTTTCTGGTCAAAATTTTGAGTTTCAATATCTCAGCTCTGGAAGGGTCTACAGCCTCAATTTTTGCACCCAGGTCCATGTCTCGTGGCCCTCTATCAGAATCCAGAGTTTTGAGAAGATTGGAGAAACTTAATTTTTCACCCCCCCGAAAAAAAAACATAAGGGGTAACACTGTCATTTTTTTTTTCTGTCAAAATTTTGAGTTTCAATATCTCAGCTCTGGAAGGGTCTACAGCCTCAATTTTTGCACCCAGGTCCATGTCTCGTGGCCCTCTATCAGAATCCAGAGTTTTGAGAAGATTGGAGAAACTTAATTTTTCACCCCCCGAAAAAAAACATAAGGGGTAACACTGTCATTTTTTTTTTCTGGTCAAAATTTTGAGTTTCAATATCTCAGCTCTGGAAGGGTCTACAGCCTCAATTTTTGCACCCGGGTCCATGTCTCGTGGCCCTCTATCAGAATCCAGAGTTTTGAGAAGATTGGAGAAACTTAATTTTTCACCCCCCGAAAAAAAACATAAGGGGTAACACTGTCATTTTTTTTTTCTGGTCAAAATTTTGAGTTTCAATATCTCAGCTCTGGAAGGGTCTACAGCCTCAATTTTTGCACCCGGGTCCATATCTCGTGGCCCTCTATCAGAATCCAGAGTTTTGAGAAGATTGGAGAAACTTAATTTTTCACCCCCCGAAAAAAAACATAAGGGGTAACACTGTCATTTTTTTTTCTGGTCAAAATTTTGAGTTTCAATCTCAGCTCTGGAAGGGTCTACAGCCTCAATTTTTGCACCCAGGTCCATGTCTCGTGGCCCTCTATCAGAATCCAGAGTTTTGAGAAGATTGGAGAAACTTAATTTTTCACCCCCCGAAAAAAAACATAAGGGGTAACACTGTCATTTTTTTTTTTCTGTCAAAATTTTGAGTTTCAATATCTCAGCTCTGGAAGGGTGTACAGCCTCAATTTTTTGCACCCGGGTCCATGTCTCGTGGCCCTCTATCAGAATCCAGAGTTTTGAGAAGATTGGAGAAACTTCATTTTTCACCCCCCGAAAAAAAACATAAGGGGTAACACTGTCATTTTTTTTTTCTGGTCAAAATTTTGAGTTTCAATATCTCAGCTCTGAAAGGGTCTACAGCCTCAATTTTTGCACCCGGGTCCAGGTCTCGTGGCCCTCTATCAGAATCCAGAGTTTTGAGAAGATTGGAGAAACTCAATTTTTCACCCCCCGAAAAAAAACATAAGGGGTAACACTGTCATTTTTTTTCTGTCAAAATTTTGAGTTTCAATATCTAAGCTCTGGAAGGGTCTACAGCCTCAATTTTTGCACCCGGGTCCATGTCTCGTGGCCCTCTATCAGAATCCAGAGTTTTTAGAAGATTGGAGAAACTTAATTTTTCACCCCCCTAAAAAAAAACATAAGGGGTAACACTGTCATTTTTTTTTCTGTCAAAATTTTGAGTTTCAATATCTAAGCTCTGGAAGGGTCTACAGCCTCAATTTTTGCACCCGGGTCCATGTCTCGTGGCCCTCTATCAGAATCCAGAGTTTTGAGAAGATTGGAGAAACTTAATTTTTCACCCCCCGAAAAAAAACATAAGGGGTAACACTGTCATTTTTTTTTCTGGTGAAAATTTTGAGTTTCAATATCTCAGCTCTGGGAGGGTCTACAGCCTCAATTTTTGCACCCAGGTCCATGTCTCGTGGCCCTCTATCAGAATCCAGAGTTTTGAGAAGATTGGAGAAACTTAATTTTTCACCCCCCGAAAAAAAACATAAGGGGTAACACTGTCATTTTTTTTTTTTCTGGTCAAAATTTTGAGTTTCAATATCTCAGCTTTGGAAGGGTCTACAGCCTCAATTTTTGCACCCGGGTCCATGTCTCGTGGCCCTCTATCAGAATCCAGAGTTTTGAGAAGATTGGAGAAACTTAATTTTTCACCCCCCGAAAAAAAACATAAGGGGTAACACTGTCATTTTTTTTTCTGTCAAAATTTTGAGTTTCAATATCTAAGCTCTGGAAGGGTCTACAGCCTCAATTTTTGCACCCGGGTCCATGTCTCGTGGCCCTCTATCAGAATCCAGAGTTTTGAGAAGATTGGAGGAACTTAATTTTTCACCCCCTGAAAAAAAACATAAGGGGTAACACTGTCATTTTTTTTTCTGTCAAAATTTTGAGTTTCAATATCTAAGCTCTGGAAGGGTCTACAGCCTCAATTTTTGCACCCGGGTCCATGTCTTGTGGCCCTCTATCAGAATCCAGAGTTTTGAGAAGATTGGAGAAACTTAATTTTTCACCCCCCGAAAAAAACATAAGGGGTAACACTGTCATTTTTTTTTCTGTCAAAATTTTGAGTTTCAATATCTAAGCTCTGGAAGGGTCTACAGCCTCAATTTTTGCACCCGGGTCCATGTCTCGTGGCCCTCTATCAGAATCCAGAGTTTTGAGAAGATTGGAGAAACTTAATTTTTCACCCCCCGAAAAAAAACATAAGGGGTAACACTGTCATTTTTTTTTTCTGGTCAAAATTTTGAGTTTCAATATCTCAGCTCTGGAAGGGTCTACAGCCTCAATTTTTGCACCCGGGTCCATGTCTCGTGGCCCTCTATCAGAATCCAGAGTTTTGAGAAGATTGGAGAAACTTAATTTTTCACCCCCCGAAAAAAAACATAAGGGGTAACACTGTCATTTTTTTTTCTGGTCAAAATTTTGAGTTTCAATATCTCAGCTCTGGAAGGGTCTACAGCCTCAATTTTTGCACCCGGGTCCATGTCTCGTGGCCCTCTATCAGAATCCAGAGTTTTGAGAAGATTGGAGAAACTTAATTTTTCACCCCCCGAAAAAAAACATAAGGGGTAACACTGTCATTTTTTTTTTCTGGTCAAAATTTTGAGTTTCAATATCTCAGCTCTGGAAGGGTCTACAGCCTCAATTTTTGCACCCGGGTCCATGTCTCGTGGCCCTCTATCAGAATCCAGAGTTTTGAGAAGATTGGAGAAACTTAATTTTTCACCTCCCGAAAAAAAAAACATAAGGGGTAACACTGTCATTTTTTTTTCTGGTCAAAATTTTGAGTTTCAATATCTCAGCTCTGGAAGGGTCTACAGCCTCAATTTTTGCACCCGGGTCCATGTCTCGTGGCCCTCTATCAGAATCCAGAGTTTTGAGAAGATTGGAGAAACTTAATTTTTCACCCCCCAAAAAAATTATAAGGGGTAACACTGTCATTTTTTTTCTGTCAAAATTTTGAATTTCAATATCTAAGCTCTGGAAGGGTCTACAGCCTCAATTTTTGCTCCCGGGTCCATGTCTCGTGGCCCTCTATCAGAATCCAGAGTTTTGAGAAGATTGGAGAAACTTAATTTTTCACCCCCCGAAAAAAAAACATAAGGGGTAACACTGTCATTTCTTTTTTCTGTCAAAATTTTGAGTTTCAATATCTAAGCTCTGGAAGGGTCTACAGCCTCAATTTTTGCACCCGGGTCCATGTCTCGTGGCCCTCCATCAGAATCCAGAGTTTTGAGAAGATTGGAGAAACTTAATTTTTCACCCCCCGAAAAAAAACATAAAGGGTAACACTGTCATTTTTTTTTTCTGGTCAAAATTTTGAGTTTCAATATCTCAGCTCTGGAAGGGTCTACAGCCTCAATTTTTGCACCCAGGTCCATGTCTCGTGGCCCTCTATCAGAATCCAGAGTTTTGAGAAGATTGGAGAAACTTAATTTTTCACCCCCCGAAAAAAAAAACATAAGGGGTAACACTGTCATTTTTTTTTCTGTCAAAATTTTGAGTTTCAATATCTAAGCTCTGGAAGGGTCTACAGCCTCAATTTTTGCACCCGGGTCCATGTCTCGTGGCCCTCTATCAGAATCCAGAGTTTTGAGAAGATTGGAGAAACTTAATTTTTCACCACCCGAAAAAAAAACATAAGGGGTAACACTGTCATTTTTTTTTCTGGTCAAAATTTTGAGTTTCAATATCTCAGCTCTGGAAGGGTCTACAGCCTCAATTTTTGCACCCAGGTCCATGTCTCGTGGCCCTCTATCAGAATCCAGAGTTTTGAGAAGATTGGAGAAACTTAATTTTTCACCCCCCGAAAAAAAACATAAGGGGTAACACTGTCATTTTTTTTTTTTCTGGTCAAAATTTTGAGTTTCAATATCTCAGCTCTGGAAGAGTCTACAGCCTCAATTTTTGCACCCGGGTCCATGTCTCGTGGCCCTCTATTAGAATCCAGAGTTTTGAGAAGATTGGAGAAACTTAATTTTTCACCCCCCGAAAAAAAACATAAGGGGTAACACTGTCATTTTTTTTTCTGGTCAAAATTTTGAGTTTCAATATCTCAGCTCTGGAAGGGTCTACAGCCTCAATTTTTGCACCCAGGTCCATGTCTCGTGGCCCTCTATCAGAATCCAGAGTTTTGAGAAGATTGGAGAAACTTAATTTTTCACCCCCCGAAAAAAAACATACTGTAAGGGGTAACACTGTCATTTTTTTTTTCTGGTCAAAATTTTGAGTTTCAATATCTCAGCTCTGGAAGGGACTACAGCCTCAATTTTTGCACCCGGGTCCATGTCTCGTGGCCCTCTATCAGAATCCAGAGTTTTGAGAAGATTGGAGAAACTTAATTTTTCACCCCCCCAAAAAAACATAAGGGGTAACACTGTCATTTTTTTTCTGTCAAAATTTTGAATTTCAATATCTAAGCTCTGGAAGGGTCTACAGCCTCAATTTTTGCTCCCGGGTCCATGTCTCGTGGCCCTCTATCAGAATCCAGAGTTTTGAGAAGATTGGAGAAACTTAATTTTTCACCCCCCGAAAAAAAAACATAAGGGGTAACACTGTCATTTTTTTTTTCTGTCAAAATTTTGAGTTTCAATATCTAAGCTCTGGAAGGGTCTACAGCCTCAATTTTTGCACCCGGGTCCATGTCTCGTGGCCCTCTATCAGAATCCAGAGTTTTGAGAAGATTGGAGAAACTTAATTTTTCACCCCCCCAAAAAAACATAAGGGGTAACACTGTCATTTTTTTTTCTGGTCAAAATTTTGAGTTTCAATATCTCAGCTCTGGAAGGGTCTACAGCCTCAATTTTTGCACCCAGGTCCATGTCTCGTGGCCCTCTATCAGAATCCAGAGTTTTGAGAAGATTGGAGAAACTTAATTTTTCACCCCGCGAAAAAAAACATAAGGGGTACCACTGTCATTTTTTTTTCCTGGTCAAAATTTTGAGTTTCAATATCTCAGCTCTGGAAGGGTCTACAGCCTCAATTTTTGCACCCAGGTCCATGTCTCGTGGCCCTCTATCAGAATCCAGAGTTTTGAGAAGATTGGAGAAACTTAATTTTTCACCCCCCGAAAAAAAACATAAGGGGTAACACTGTCATTTTTTTTTTTCTGTCAAAATTTTGAATTTCAATATCTAAGCTCTGGAAGGGTCTACAGCCTCAATTTTTGCTCCCGGGTCCATGTCTCGTGGCCCTCTATCAGAATCCAGAGTTTTGAGAAGATTGGAGAAACTTAATTTTTCACCCCCCGAAAAAAAAAAACATAAGGGGTAACACTGTCATTTTTTTTTCTGTCAAAATTTTGAGTTTCAATATCTAAGCTCTGGAAGGGTCTACAGCCTCAATTTTTGCACCCGGGTCCATGTCTCGTGGCCCTCTATCAGAATCCAGAGTTTTGAGAAGATTGGAGAAACTTAATTTTTCACCCCCCGAAAAAAAAACATAAGGGGTAACACTGTCATTTTTTTTTCTGGTCAAAATTTTGAGTTTCAATATCTCAGCTCTGGAAGGGTCTACAGCCTCAATTTTTGCACCCAGGTCCATGTCTCGTGGCCCTCTATCAGAATCCAGAGTTTTGAGAAGATTGGAGAAACTTAATTTTTCACCCCCCGAAAAAAAAACATAAGGGGTAACACTGTCATTTTTTTTTCTGGTCAAAATTTTGAGTTTCAATATCTCAGCTTTGGAAGGGTCTACAGCCTCAATTTTTGCACCCGGGTCCATGTCTCGTGGCCCTCTATCAGAATCCAGAGTTTTGAGAAGATTGGAGAAACTTAATTTTTCACCCCCCGAAAAAAAACATAAGGGGTAACACTGTCATTTTTTTTTTCTGTCAAAATTTTGAGTTTCAATATCTAAGCTCTGGAAGGGTCTACAGCCTCAATTTTTGCACCCGGGTCCATGTCTCGTGGCCCTCTATCAGAATCCAGAGTTTTGAGAAGATTGGAGAAACTTAATTTTTCACCCCCCGAAAAAAAACATAAGGGGTAACACTGTCATTTTTTTTTTCTGGTCAAAATTTTGAGTTTCAATATCTCAGCTCTGGAAGGGTCTACAGCCTCAATTTTTGCACCCGGGTCCATGTCTCGTGGCCCTCTATCAGAATCCAGAGTTTTGAGAAGATTGGAGAAACTTAATTTTTCACCCCCCGAAAAAAAACATAAGGGGTAACACTGTCATTTTTTTTTCTGGTCAAAATTTTGAGTTTCAATATCTCAGCTCTGGAAGGGTCTACAGCCTCAATTTTTGCACCCGGGTCCATGTCTCGTGGCCCTCTATCAGAATCCAGAGTTTTGAGAAGATTGGAGAAACTTAATTTTTCACCCCCCGAAAAAAAAACATAAGGGGTAACACTGTCATTTTTTTTCTGGTCAAAATTTTGAGTTTCAATATCTCAGCTTTGGAAGGGTCTACAGCCTCAATTTTTGCACCCGGGTCCATGTCTCGTGGCCCTCTATCAGAATCCAGAGTTTTGAGAAGATTGGAGAAACTTAATTTTTCACCCCCCGAAAAAAAACATAAGGGGTAACACTGTCATTTTTTTTTTTCTGTCAAAATTTTGAGTTTCAATATCTAAGCTCTGGAAGGGTCTACAGCCTCAATTTTTGCACCCGGGTCCATGTCTCGTGGCCCTCTATCAGAATCCAGAGTTTTGAGAAGATTGGAGAAACTTAATTTTTCACCCCCCGAAAAAAAACATAAGGGGTAACACTGTCATTTTTTTTTTCTGGTCAAAATTTTGAGTTTCAATATCTCAGCTCTGGAAGGGTCTACAGCCTCAATTTTTGCACCCGGGTCCATGTCTCGTGGCCCTCTATCAGAATCCAGAGTTTTGAGAAGATTGGAGAAACTTAATTTTTCACCCCCCGAAAAAAAACATAAGGGGTAACACTGTCATTTTTTTTTTCTGGTCAAAATTTTGAGTTTCAATATCTCAGCTCTGGAAGGGTCTACAGCCTCAATTTTTGCACCCGGGTCCATGTCTCGTGGCCCTCTATCAGAATCCAGAGTTTTGAGAAGATTGGAGAAACTTAATTTTTCACCCCCCGAAAAAAAACATAAGGGGTAACGCTGTCATTTTTTTTTTTCTGGTCAAAATTTTGAGTTTCAATATCTCAGCTCTGGAAGGGTCTACAGCCTCAATTTTTGCTCCCGGGTCCATGTCTCGTGGCCCTCTATCAGAATCCAGAGTTTTGAGAAGATTGGAGAAACTTAATTTTTCACCCCCCGAAAAAAAACATAAGGGGTAACACTGTCATTTTTTTTTTCTGTCAAAATTTTGAATTTCAATATCTAAGCTCTGGAAGGGTCTACAGCCTCAATTTTTGCTCCCGGGTCCATGTCTCGTGGCCCTCTATCAGAATCCAGAGTTTTGAGAAGATTGGAGAAACTTAATTTTTCACCACCCGAAAAAAAACATAAGGGGTAACACTGTCATTTTTTTTTTCTGGTCAAAATTTTGAGTTTCAATATCTCAGCTCTGGAAGAGTCTACAGCCTCAATTTTTGCACCCGGGTCCATGTCTCGTGGCCCTCTATTAGAATCCAGAGTTTTGAGAAGATTGGAGAAACTTAATTTTTAACCCCCCGAAAAAAAAAACATAAGGGGTAACACTGTCATTTTTTTTTCTGTCAAAATTTTGAGTTTCAATATCTAAGCTCTGGAAGGGTCTACAGCCTCAATTTTTGCACCCGGGTCCATGTCTCGTGGCCCTATCAGAATCCAGAGTTTTGAGAAGATTGGAGAAACTTAATTTTTCACCCCCCGAAAAAAAAAACATAAGGGGTAACACTGTCATTTTTTTTTTCTGGTCAAAATTTTGAGTTTCAATATCTCAGCTCTGGAAGGGTCTACAGCCTCAATTTTTGCACCCAGGTCCATGTCTTGTGGCCCTCTATCAGAATCCAGAGTTTTGAGAAGATTGGAGAAACTTAATTTTTCACCCCCCGCAAAAAAAAACATAAGGGGTAACACTGTCATTTTTTTTTTCTGGTCAAAATTTTGAGTTTCAATATCTCAGCTTTGGAAGGGTCTACAGCCTCAATTTTTGCACCCGGGTCCATGTCTCGTGGCCCTCTATCAGAATCCAGAGTTTTGAGAAGATTGGAGAAACTTAATTTTTCACCCCCCGAAAAAAAACATAAGGGGTAACACTGTCATTTTTTTTTCTGTCAAAATTTTGAGTTTCAATATCTAAGCTCTGGAAGGGTCTACAGCCTCAATTTTTGCACCCGGGTCCATGTCTCGTGGCCCTCTATCAGAATCCAGAGTTTTGAGAAGATTGGAGAAACTTAATTTTTCACCCCCCGAAAAAAAACATAAGGGGTACCACTGTCATTTTTTTTTTCTGGTCAAAATTTTGAGTTTCAATATCTCAGCTCTGGAAGGGTCTACAGCCTCAATTTTTGCACCCGGGTCCATGTCTCGTGGCCCTCTATCAGAATCCAGAGTTTTGAGAAGATTGGAGAAACTTAATTTTTCACCCCCCGAAAAAAAACATAAGGGGTAACACTGTCATTTTTTTTTTCTGTCAAAATTTTGAGTTTCAATATCTAAGCTCTGGAAGGGTCTACAGCCTCAATTTTTGCACCCGGGTCCATGTCTCGTGGCCCTCTATCAGAATCCAGAGTTTTGAGAAGATTGGAGAAACTTAATTTTTCACCCCCCGAAAAAAAACATAAGGGGTAACACTGTCATTTTTTTTTTCTGGTCAAAATTTTGAGTTTCAATATCTCAGCTCTGGAAGGGTCTACAGCCTCAATTTTTGCACCCAGGTCCATGTCTCGTGGCCCTCTATCATAATCCAGAGTTTTGAGAAGATTGGAGAAACTTAATTTTTCACCCCCCGAAAAAAAAAACATAAGGGGTAACACTGTCATTTTTTTTTTCTGGTCAAAATTTTGAGATTCAATATCTCAGCTTTGGAAGGGTCTACAGCCTCAATTTTTGCACCCGGGTCCATGTCTCGTGGCCCTCTATCAGAATCCAGAGTTTTGAGAAGATTGGAGAAACTTAATTTTTCACCCCCCGAAAAAAAACATAAGGGGTAACACTGCCATTTTTTTTTTCTGTCAAAATTTTGAGTTTCAATATCTAAGCTCTGGAAGGGTCTACAGCCTCAATTTTTGCACCCGGGTCCATGTCTCGTGGCCCTCTATAAGAATCCAGAGTTTTGAGAAGATTGGAGAAACTTAATTTTTCACCCCCCGAAAAAAAACATAAGGGGTAACACTGTCATTTTTTTTTTCTGGTCAAAATTTTGAGTTTCAATATCTCAGCTCTGGAAGGGTCTACAGCCTCAATTTTTGCACCCGGGTCCATGTCTCGTGGCCCTCTATCAGAATCCAGAGTTTTGAGAAGATTGGAGAAACTTAATTTTTCACCCCCCGAAAAAAAAACATAAGGGGTAACACTGTCATTTTTTTTTCTGGTCAAAATTTTGAGTTTCAATATCTCAGCTCTGGAAGGGTCTACAGCCTCAATTTTTGCACCCGGGTCCATGTCTCGTGGCCCTCTATCAGAATCCAGAGTTTTGAGAAGATTGGAGAAACTTAATTTTTCACCCCCCGAAAAAAAACATAAGGGGTAACACTGTCATTTTTTTTTCTGGTCAAAATTTTGAGTTTCAATATCTCAGCTCTGGAAGGGTCTACAGCCTCAATTTTTGCACCCGGGTCCATGTCTCGTGGCCCTCTATCAGAATCCAGAGTTTTGAGAAGATTGGAGAAACTTAATTTTTCATCCCCCGAAAAAAAACATAAGGGGTAACACTGTCATTTTTTTTTCTGGTCAAAATTTTGAGTTTCAATATCTCAGCTCTGGAAGAGTCTACAGCCTCAATTTTTGCACCCGGGTCCATGTCTCGTGGCCCTCTATCAGAATCCAGAGTTTTGAGAAGATTGGAGAAACTTAATTTTTCACCCCCCGAAAAAAAAACATAAGGGGTAACACTGTCATTTTTTTTTCTGGTCAAAATTTTGAGTTTCAATATCTCAGCTCTGGAAGGGTCTACAGCCTCAATTTTTGCACCCGGGTCCATGTCTCGTGGCCCTCTATCAGAATCCAGAGTTTTGAGAAGATTGGAGAAACTTAATTTTTCACCACCCGAAAAAAAACATAAGGGGTAACACTGTCATTTTTTTTTCTGTCAAAATTTTGAATTTCAATATCTAAGCTCTGGAAGGGTCTACAGCCTCAATTTTTGCTCCCGGGTCCATGTCTCGTGGCCCTCTATCAGAATCCAGAGTTTTGAGAAGATTGGAGAAACTTAATTTTTCACCCCCCGAAAAAAAACATAAGGGGTAACACTGTCATTTTTTTTTTCTGTCAAAATTTTGAGTTTCAATATCTAAGCTCTTGAAGGGTCTACAGCCTCAATTTTTGCACCCGGGTCCATGTCTCGTGGCCCTCTATCAGAATCCAGAGTTTTGAGAAGATTGGAGAAACTTAATTTTTCACCCCCCGAAAAAAAAAAAACATAAGGGGTAACACTGTCATTTTTTTTTCTGTCAAAATTTTGAGTTTCAATATCTAAGCTCTGGAAGGGTCTACAGCCTCAATTTTTGCACCCGGGTCCATGTCTCGTGGCCCTCTATCAGAATCCAGAGTTTTGAGAAGATTGGAGAAACTTAATTTTTCACCCCCCGAAAAAAAAACATAAGGGGTAACACTGTCATTTTTTTTTTTGGTCAAAATTTTGAGTTTCAATATCTCAGCTTTGGAAGGGTCTACAGCCTCAATTTTTGCACCCGGGTCCATGTCTCGTGGCCCTCTATCAGAATCCAGAGTTTTGAGAAGATTGGAGAAACTTAATTTTTCACCCCCCGAAAAAAAACATAAGGGGTAACACTGTCATTTTTTTTTCTGTCAAAATTTTGAGTTTCAATATCTAAGCTCTGGAAGGGTCTACAGCCTCAATTTTTGCACCCGGGTCCATGTCTCGTGGCCCTCTATCAGAATACAGAGTTTTGAGAAGATTGGAGAAACTTAATTTTTCACCCCCTGAAAAAAAACATAAGGGGTAACACTGTCATTTTTTTTTTCTGTCAAAATTTTGAGTTTCAATATCTAAGCTCTGGAAGGGTCTACAGCCTCAATTTTTGCACCCGGGTCCATGTCTTGTGGCCCTCTATCAGAATCCAGAGTTTTGAGAAGATTGGAGAAACTTAATTTTTCACCCCCCGAAAAAAAACATAAGGGGTAACACTGTCATTTTTTTTTTCTGGTCAAAATTTTGAGTTTCAATATCTCAGCTCTGGAAGGGTCTACAGCCTCAATTTTTGCACCCGGGTCCATGTCTCGTGGCCCTCTATCAGAATCCAGAGTTTTGAGAAGATTGGAGAAACTTAATTTTTCACCCCCCGAAAAAAACTTAAGGGGTAACACTGTCATTTTTTTTTCTGTCAAAATTTTGAGTTTCAATATCTAAGCTCTGGAAGGGTCTACAGCCTCAATTTTTGCACCCGGGTCCATGTCTCGTGGCCCTCTATCAGAATCCAGAGTTTTGAGAAGATTGGAGAAACTTAATTTTTCACCCCCCGAAAAAAAACATAAGGGGTAACACTGTCATTTTTTTTTCTGTCAAAATTTTGAGTTTCAATATCTAAGCTCTGGAAGGGTCTACAGCCTCAATTTTTGCACCCGGGTCCATGTCTCGTGGCCCTCTATCAGAATCCAGAGTTTTGAGAAGATTGGAGAAACTTAATTTTTCACCACCCGAAAAAAAACATAAGGGGTAACACTGTCATTTTTTTTTTCTGGTCAAAATTTTGAGTTTCAATATCTCAGCTCTGGAAGGGTCTACAGCCTCAATTTTTGCACCCGGGTCCATATCTCGTGGCCCTCTATCAGAATCCAGAGTTTTGAGAAGATTGGAGAAACTTAATTTTTCACCCCCCGAAAAAAAACATAAGGGGTAACACTGTCATTTTTTTTTTCTGGTCAAAATTTTGAGTTTAAATATCTAAGCTCTGGAAGGGTCTACAGCCTCAATTTTTGCACCCGGGTCCATGTCTCGTGGCCCTCTATCAGAATCCAGAGTTTTGAGAAGATTGGAGAAACTTAATTTTTCACCCCCCGAAAAAAAACATAAGGGGTAACACTGTCATTTTTTTTTTCTGGTCAAAATTTTGAGTTTCAATATCTCAGCTCAGGAAGGGTCTACAGCCTCAATTTTTGCACCCGGGTCCATGTCTCGTGGCCCTCTATCAGAATCCAGAGTTTTGAGAAGATTGGAGAAACTTAATTTTCCACCCCCCGAAAAAAAAAAAACATAAGGGGTAACACTGTCATTTTTTTTTTTCTGGTCAAAATTTTGAGTTTCAATATCTCAGCTCTGGAAGGGTCTACAGCCTCAATTTTTGCACCCGGGTCCATGTCTCGTGGCCCTCTATCAGAATCCAGAGTTTTGAGAAGATTGGAGAAACTTAATTTTTCACCCCCCGAAAAAAAAACATAAGGGGTAACACTGTCATTTTTTTTCTGTCAAAATTTTGAGTTTCAATATCTAAGCTCTGGAAGGGTCTACAGCCTCAATTTTTGCACCCGGGTCCATGTCTCGTGGCCCTCTATCAGAATCCAGAGTTTTGAGAAGATTGGAGAAACTTAATTTTTCACCCCCCGAAAAAAAACATAAGGGGTAACACTGTCATTTTTTTTTTTCTGGTCAAAATTTTGAGTTTCAATATCTCAGCTCTGGAAGGGTCTACAGCCTCAATTTTTGCACCCAGGTCCATGTCTCGTGGCCCTCTATCAGAATCCAGAGTTTTGAGAAGATTGGAGAAACTTAATTTTTCACCCCCCGAAAAAAAACATAAGGGGTAACACTGTCATTTTTTTTTTCTGGTCAAAATTTTGAGATTCAATATCTCAGCTTTGGAAGGGTCTACAGCCTCAATTTTTGCACCCGGGTCCATGTCTCGTGGCCCTCTATCAGAATCCAGAGTTTTGAGAAGATTGGAGAAACTTAATTTTTCACCCCCCGAAAAAAAACATAAGGGGTAACACTGCCATTTTTTTTTTCTGTCAAAATTTTGAGTTTCAATATCTAAGCTCTGGAAGGGTCTACAGCCTCAATTTTTGCACCCGGGTCCATGTCTCGTGGCCCTCTATAAGAATCCAGAGTTTTGAGAAGATTGGAGAAACTTAATTTTTCACCCCCCGAAAAAAAACATAAGGGGTAACACTGTCATTTTTTTTTTCTGGTCAAAATTTTGAGTTTCAATATCTCAGCTCTGGAAGGGTCTACAGCCTCAATTTTTGCACCCGGGTCCATGTCTCGTGGCCCTCAATCAGAATCCAGAGTTTTGAGAAGATTGGAGAAACTTAATTTTTCACCCCCCGAAAAAAAACATAAGGGGTAACACTGTCATTTTTTTTTTCTGTCAAAATTTTGAGTTTCAATATCTAAGCTCTGGAAGGGTCTACAGCCTCAATTTTTGCACCCGGGTCCATGTCTCGTGGCCCTCTATCAGAATCCAGAGTTTTGAGAAGATTGGAGAAACTTAATTTTTCACCCCCCGAAAAAAAACATAAGGGGTAACACTGTCATTTTTTTTTTTCTGGTCAAAATTTTGAGTTTCAATATCTCAGCTCTGGAAGGGTCTACAGCCTCAATTTTTGCACCCGGGTCCATGTCTCGTGGCCCTCTATCAGAATCCAGAGTTTTGAGAAGATTGGAGAAACTTAATTTTTCACCCCCCGAAAAAAAACATAAGGGGTAACACTGTCATTTTTTTTTTCTGGTCAAAATTTTGAGTTTCAATATCTCAGCTCTGGAAGGGTCTACAGCCTCAATTTTTGCACCCGGGTCCATGTCTCGTGGCCCTCTATCAGAATCCAGAGTTTTGAGAAGATTGGAGAAACTTAATTTTTCACCCCCCGAAAAAAAACATAAGGGGTAACGCTGTCATTTTTTTTTTTCTGGTCAAAATTTTGAGTTTCAATATCTCAGCTCTGGAAGGGTCTACAGCCTCAATTTTTGCTCCCGGGTCCATGTCTCGTGGCCCTCTATCAGAATCCAGAGTTTTGAGAAGATTGGAGAAACTTAATTTTTCACCCCCCGAAAAAAAACATAAGGGGTAACACTGTCATTTTTTTTTCTGTCAAAATTTTGAATTTCAATATCTAAGCTCTGGAAGGGTCTACAGCCTCAATTTTTGCTCCCGGGTCCATGTCTCGTGGCCCTCTATCAGAATCCAGAGTTTTGAGAAGATTGGAGAAACTTAATTTTTCACCACCCGAAAAAAAACATAAGGGGTAACACTGTCATTTTTTTTTTCTGGTCAAAATTTTGAGTTTCAATATCTCAGCTCTGGAAGAGTCTACAGCCTCAATTTTTGCACCCGGGTCCATGTCTCGTGGCCCTCTATTAGAATCCAGAGTTTTGAGAAGATTGGAGAAACTTAATTTTTAACCCCCCGAAAAAAAAAACATAAGGGGTAACACTGTCATTTTTTTTTCTGTCAAAATTTTGAGTTTCAATATCTAAGCTCTGGAAGGGTCTACAGCCTCAATTTTTGCACCCGGGTCCATGTCTCGTGGCCCTATCAGAATCCAGAGTTTTGAGAAGATTGGAGAAACTTAATTTTTCACCCCCCGCAAAAAAAAACATAAGGGGTAACACTGTCATTTTTTTTTCTGGTCAAAATTTTGAGTTTCAATATCTCAGCTTTGGAAGGGTCTACAGCCTCAATTTTTGCACCCGGGTCCATGTCTCGTGGCCCTCTATCAGAATCCAGAGTTTTGAGAAGATTGGAGAAACTTAATTTTTCACCCCCCGAAAAAAAACATAAGGGGTAACACTGTCATTTTTTTTTCTGTCAAAATTTTGAGTTTCAATATCTAAGCTCTGGAAGGGTCTACAGCCTCAATTTTTGCACCCGGGTCCATGTCTCGTGGCCCTCTATCAGAATCCAGAGTTTTGAGAAGATTGGAGAAACTTAATTTTTCACCCCCCGAAAAAAAACATAAGGGGTACCACTGTCATTTTTTTTTTCTGGTCAAAATTTTGAGTTTCAATATCTCAGCTCTGGAAGGGTCTACAGCCTCAATTTTTGCACCCGGGTCCATGTCTCGTGGCCCTCTATCAGAATCCAGAGTTTTGAGAAGATTGGAGAAACTTAATTTTCCACCCCCCGAAAAAAAAAACATAAGGGGTAACACTGTCATTTTTTTTTTTCTGGTCAAAATTTTGAGTTTCAATATCTCAGCTCTGGAAGGGTCTACAGCCTCAATTTTTGCACCCGGGTCCATGTCTCGTGGCCCTCTATCAGAATCCAGAGTTTTGAGAAGATTGGAGAAACTTAATTTTTCACCCCCCGAAAAAAAACATAAGGGGTAACACTGTCATTTTTTTTTCTGTCAAAATTTTGAGTTTCAATATCTAAGCTCTGGAAGGGTCTACAGCCTCAATTTTTGCACCCGGGTCCATGTCTCGTGGCCCTCTATCAGAATCCAGAGTTTTGAGAAGATTGGAGAAACTTAATTTTTCACCCCCCGAAAAAAAACATAAGGGGTAACACTGTCATTTTTTTTTTCTGGTCAAAATTTTGAGTTTCAATATCTCAGCTCTGGAAGGGTCTACAGCCTCAATTTTTGCACCCAGGTCCATGTCTCGTGGCCCTCTATCATAATCCAGAGTTTTGAGAAGATTGGAGAAACTTAATTTTTCACCCCCCGAAAAAAAAACATAAGGGGTAACACTGTCATTTTTTTTTTCTGGTCAAAATTTTGAGATTCAATATCTCAGCTTTGGAAGGGTCTACAGCCTCAATTTTTGCACCCGGGTCCATGTCTCGTGGCCCTCTATCAGAATCCAGAGTTTTGAGAAGATTGGAGAAACTTAATTTTTCACCCCCCGAAAAAAAACATAAGGGGTAACACTGCCATTTTTTTTTTCTGTCAAAATTTTGAGTTTCAATATCTAAGCTCTGGAAGGGTCTACAGCCTCAATTTTTGCACCCGGGTCCATGTCTCGTGGCCCTCTATAAGAATCCAGAGTTTTGAGAAGATTGGAGAAACTTAATTTTTCACCCCCCGAAAAAAAACATAAGGGGTAACACTGTCATTTTTTTTTCTGGTCAAAATTTTGAGTTTCAATATCTCAGCTCTGGAAGGGTCTACAGCCTCAATTTTTGCACCCGGGTCCATGTCTCGTGGCCCTCTATCAGAATCCAGAGTTTTGAGAAGATTGGAGAAACTTAATTTTTCACCCCCCGAAAAAAAACATAAGGGGTAACACTGTCATTTTTTTTCTGTCAAAATTTTGAGTTTCAATATCTAAGCTCTGGAAGGGTCTACAGCCTCAATTTTTGCACCCGGGTCCATGTCTCGTGGCCCTCTATCAGAATCCAGAGTTTTGAGAAGATTGGAGAAACTTAATTTTTCACCACCCGAAAAAAAACATAAGGGGTAACACTGTCATTTTTTTTTTTCTGGTCAAAATTTTGAGTTTCAATATCTCAGCTCTGGAAGGGTCTACAGCCTCAATTTTTGCACCCGGGTCCATGTCTCGTGGCCCTCTATCAGAATCCAGAGTTTTGAGAAGATTGGAGAAACTTAATTTTTCATCCCCCGAAAAAAAACATAAGGGGTAACACTGTCATTTTTTTTTTCTGGTCAAAATTTTGAGTTTCAATATCTCAGCTCTGGAAGAGTCTACAGCCTCAATTTTTGCACCCGGGTCCATGTCTCGTGGCCCTCTATCAGAATCCAGAGTTTTGAGAAGATTGGAGAAACTTAATTTTTCACCCCCCGAAAAAAAAACATAAGGGGTAACACTGTCATTTTTTTTTTCTGGTCAAAATTTTGAGTTTCAATATCTCAGCTCTGGAAGGGTCTACAGCCTCAATTTTTGCACCCGGGTCCATGTCTCGTGGCCCTCTATCAGAATCCAGAGTTTTGAGAAGATTGGAGAAACTTAATTTTTCACCACCCGAAAAAAAAACATAAGGGGTAACACTGTCATTTTTTTTTCTGTCAAAATTTTGAATTTCAATATCTAAGCTCTGGAAGGGTCTACAGCCTCAATTTTTGCTCCCGGGTCCATGTCTCGTGGCCCTCTATCAGAATCCAGAGTTTTGAGAAGATTGGAGAAACTTAATTTTTCACCCCCCGAAAAAAAACATAAGGGGTAACACTGTCATTTTTTTTTTCTGTCAAAATTTTGAGTTTCAATATCTAAGCTCTGGAAGGGTCTACAGCCTCAATTTTTGCACCCGGGTCCATGTCTCGTGGCCCTCTATCAGAATCCAGAGTTTTGAGAAGATTGGAGAAACTTAATTTTTCACCCCCCGAAAAAAAAACATAAGGGGTAACACTGTCATTTTTTTTTCTGTCAAAATTTTGAGTTTCAATATCTAAGCTCTGGAAGGGTCTACAGCCTCAATTTTTGCACCCGGGTCCATGTCTCGTGGCCCTCTATCAGAATCCAGAGTTTTGAGAAGATTGGAGAAACTTAATTTTTCACCCCCCGAAAAAAAAACATAAGGGGTAACACTGTCATTTTTTTTTTTGGTCAAAATTTTGAGTTTCAATATCTCAGCTTTGGAAGGGTCTACAGCCTCAATTTTTGCACCCGGGTCCATGTCTCGTGGCCCTCTATCAGAATCCAGAGTTTTGAGAAGATTGGAGAAACTTAATTTTTCACCCCCCGAAAAAAAACATAAGGGGTAACACTGTCATTTTTTTTTCTGTCAAAATTTTGAGTTTCAATATCTAAGCTCTGGAAGGGTCTACAGCCTCAATTTTTGCACCCGGGTCCATGTCTCGTGGTCCTCTATCAGAATACAGAGTTTTGAGAAGATTGGAGAAACTTAATTTTTCACCCCCTGAAAAAAAACATAAGGGGTAACACTGTCATTTTTTTTTTCTGTCAAAATTTTGAGTTTCAATATCTAAGCTCTGGAAGGGTCTACAGCCTCAATTTTTGCACCCGGGTCCATGTCTTGTGGCCCTCTATCAGAATCCAGAGTTTTGAGAAGATTGGAGAAACTTAATTTTTCACCCCCCGAAAAAAAACATAAGGGGTAACACTGTCATTTTTTTTTTCTGGTCAAAATTTTGAGTTTCAATATCTCAGCTCTGGAAGGGTCTACAGCCTCAATTTTTGCACCCGGGTCCATGTCTCGTGGCCCTCTATCAGAATCCAGAGTTTTGAGAAGATTGGAGAAACTTAATTTTTCACCCCCCGAAAAAAACATAAGGGGTAACACTGTCATTTTTTTTTCTGTCAAAATTTTGAGTTTCAATATCTAAGCTCTGGAAGGGTCTACAGCCTCAATTTTTGCACCCGGGTCCATGTCTCGTGGCCCTCTATCAGAATCCAGAGTTTTGAGAAGATTGGAGAAACTTAATTTTTCACCCCCCGAAAAAAAACATAAGGGGTAACACTGTCATTTTTTTTTCTGTCAAAATTTTGAGTTTCAATATCTAAGCTCTGGAAGGGTCTACAGCCTCAATTTTTGCACCCGGGTCCATGTCTCGTGGCCCTCTATCAGAATCCAGAGTTTTGAGAAGATTGGAGAAACTTAATTTTTCACCACCCGAAAAAAAACATAAGGGGTAACACTGTCATTTTTTTTTTTCTGGTCAAAATTTTGAGTTTCAATATCTCAGCTCTGGAAGGGTCTACAGCCTCAATTTTTGCACCCGGGTCCATATCTCGTGGCCCTCTATCAGAATCCAGAGTTTTGAGAAGATTGGAGAAACTTAATTTTTCACCCCCCGAAAAAAAACATAAGGGGTAACACTGTCATTTTTTTTTTTCTGGTCAAAATTTTGAGTTTAAATATCTAAGCTCTGGAAGGGTCTACAGCCTCAATTTTTGCACCCGGGTCCATGTCTCGTGGCCCTCTATCAGAATCCAGAGTTTTGAGAAGATTGGAGAAACTTAATTTTTCACCCCCCGAAAAAAAACATAAGGGGTAACACTGTCATTTTTTTTTCTGGTCAAAATGTTGAGTTTCAATATCTCAGCTCTGGAAGGGTCTACAGCCTCAATTTTTGCACCCGGGTCCATGTCTCGTGGCCCTCTATCAGAATCCAGAGTTTTGAGAAGATTGGAGAAACTTAATTTTCCACCCCCCGAAAAAAAAAAACATAAGGGGTAACACTGTCATTTTTTTTTTCTGGTCAAAATTTTGAGTTTCAATATCTCAGCTCTGGAAGGGTCTACAGCCTCAATTTTTGCACCCGGGTCCATGTCTCGTGGCCCTCTATCAGAATCCAGAGTTTTGAGAAGATTGGAGAAACTTAATTTTTCACCCCCCGAAAAAAAACATAAGGGGTAACACTGTCATTTTTTTTTCTGTCAAAATTTTGAGTTTCAATATCTAAGCTCTGGAAGGGTCTACAGCCTCAATTTTTGCACCCGGGTCCATGTCTCGTGGCCCTCTATCAGAATCCAGAGTTTTGAGAAGATTGGAGAAACTTAATTTTTCACCCCCCGAAAAAAAACATAAGGGGTAACACTGTCATTTTTTTTTTCTGGTCAAAATTTTGAGTTTCAATATCTCAGCTCTGGAAGGGTCTACAGCCTCAATTTTTGCACCCAGGTCCATGTCTCGTGGCCCTCTATCAGAATCCAGAGTTTTGAGAAGATTGGAGAAACTTAATTTTTCACCCCCCGAAAAAAAAACATAAGGGGTAACACTGTCATTTTTGTTTTCTGGTCAAAATTTTGAGATTCAATATCTCAGCTTTGGAAGGGTCTACAGCCTCAATTTTTGCACCCGGGTCCATGTCTCGTGGCCCTCTATCAGAATCCAGAGTTTTGAGAAGATTGGAGAAACTTAATTTTTCACCCCCCGAAAAAAAACATAAGGGGTAACACTGCCATTTTTTTTTTCTGTCAAAATTTTGAGTTTCAATATCTAAGCTCTGGAAGGGTCTACAGCCTCAATTTTTGCACCCGGGTCCATGTCTCGTGGCCCTCTATAAGAATCCAGAGTTTTGAGAAGATTGGAGAAACTTAATTTTTCACCCCCCGAAAAAAAACATAAGGGGTAACACTGTCATTTTTTTTTTCTGGTCAAAATTTTGAGTTTCAATATCTCAGCTCTGGAAGGGTCTACAGCCTCAATTTTTGCACCCGGGTCCATGTCTCGTGGCCCTCTATCAGAATCCAGAGTTTTGAGAAGATTGGAGAAACTTAATTTTTCACCCCCCGAAAAAAAACATAAGGGGTAACACTGTCATTTTTTTTTTCTGGTCAAAATTTTGAGTTTCAATATCTCAGCTCTGGAAGGGTCTACAGCCTCAATTTTTGCACCCGGGTCCATGTCTCGTGGCCCTCTATCAGAATCCAGAGTTTTGAGAAGATTGGAGAAACTTAATTTTTCACCCCCCGAAAAAAAACATAAGGGGTAACACTGTCATTTTTTTTTCTGGTCAAAATTTTGAGTTTCAATATCTCAGCTCTGGAAGGGTCTACAGCCTCAATTTTTGCTCCCGGGTCCATGTCTCGTGGCCCTCTATCAGAATCCAGAGTTTTGAGAAGATTGGAGAAACTTAATTTTTCACCCCCCGAAAAAAAACATAAGGGGTAACACTGTCATTTTTTTTCTGTCAAAATTTTGAGTTTCAATATCTAAGCTCTGGAAGGGTCTACAGCCTCAATTTTTGCACCCGGGTCCATGTCTCGTGGCCCTCTATCAGAATCCAGAGTTTTGAGAAGATTGGAGAAACTTAATTTTTCACCACCCGAAAAAAAACATAAGGGGTAACACTGTCATTTTTTTTTTTCTGGTCAAAATTTTGAGTTTCAATATCTCAGCTCTGGAAGGGTCTACAGCCTCAATTTTTGCACCCGGGTCCATGTCTCGTGGCCCTCTATCAGAATCCAGAGTTTTGAGAAGATTGGAGAAACTTAATTTTTCATCCCCCGAAAAAAAACATAAGGGGTAACACTGTCATTTTTTTTTTCTGGTCAAAATTTTGAGTTTCAATATCTCAGCTCTGGAAGAGTCTACAGCCTCAATTTTTGCACCCGGGTCCATGTCTCGTGGCCCTCTATCAGAATCCAGAGTTTTGAGAAGATTGGAGAAACTTAATTTTTCACCCCCCGAAAAAAAAACATAAGGGGTAACACTGTCATTTTTTTTTCTGGTCAAAATTTTGAGTTTCAATATCTCAGCTCTGGAAGGGTCTACAGCCTCAATTTTTGCACCCGGGTCCATGTCTCGTGGCCCTCTATCAGAATCCAGAGTTTTAAAAAGATTAGAGAAACTTAATTTTTCACCACCCGAAAAAAAACATAAGGGGTAACACTGTCATTTTTTTTTCTGTCAAAATTTTGAATTTCAATAACTAAGCTCTGGAAGGGTCTACAGCCTCAATTTTTGCTCCCGGGTCCATGTCTCGTGCCCCTCTATCAGAATCCAGAGTTTTGAGAAGATTGGAGAAACTTAATTTTTCACCCCCCGAAAAAAAACATAAGGGGTAACACTGTCATTTTTTTTTTCTGTCAAAATTTTGAGTTTCAATATCTAAGCTCTGGAAGGGTCTACAGCCTCAATTTTTGCACCCGGGTCCATGTCTCGTGGCCCTCTATCAGAATCCAGAGTTTTGAGAAGATTGGAGAAACTTAATTTTTCACCCCCGAAAAAAAAACCATAAGGGGTAACACTGTCATTTTTTTTTCTGTCAAAATTTTGAGTTTCAATATCTAAGCTCTGGAAGGGTCTACAGCCTCAATTTTTGCACCCGGGTCCATGTCTCGTGGCCCTCTATCAGAATCCAGAGTTTTGAGAAGATTGGAGAAACTTAATTTTTCACCCCCCGAAAAAAAAAACATAAGGGGTAACACTGTCATTTTTTTTTTTGGTCAAAATTTTGAGTTTCAATATCTCAGCTTTGGAAGGGTCTACAGCCTCAATTTTTGCACCCGGGTCCATGTCTCGTGGCCCTCTATCAGAATCCAGAGTTTTGAGAAGATTGGAGAAACTTAATTTTTCACCCCCCGAAAAAAAACATAAGGGGTAACACTGTCATTTTTTTTTCTGTCAAAATTTTGAGTTTCAATATCTAAGCTCTGGAAGGGTCTACAGCCTCAATTTTTGCACCCGGGTCCATGTCTCGTGGCCCTCTATCAGAATCCAGAGTTTTGAGAAGATTGGAGAAACTTAATTTTTCACCCCCTGAAAAAAAACATAAGGGGTAACACTGTCATTTTTTTTTTCTGTCAAAATTTTGAGTTTCAATATCTAAGCTCTGGAAGGGTCTACAGCCTCAATTTTTGCACCCGGGTCCATGTCTTGTGGCCCTCTATCAGAATCCAGAGTTTTGAGAAGATTGGAGAAACTTAATTTTTCACCCCCCGAAAAAAAACATAAGGGGTAACACTGTCATTTTTTTTTTCTGGTCAAAATTTTGAGTTTCAATATCTCAGCTCTGGAAGGGTCTACAGCCTCAATTTTTGCACCCGGGTCCATGTCTCGTGGCCCTCTATCAGAATCCAGAGTTTTGAGAAGATTGGAGAAACTTAATTTTTCACCCCCCGAAAAAAACATAAGGGGTAACACTGTCATTTTTTTTTCTGTCAAAATTTTGAGTTTCAATATCTAAGCTCTGGAAGGGTCTACAGCCTCAATTTTTGCACCCGGGTCCATGTCTCGTGGCCCTCTATCAGAATCCAGAGTTTTGAGAAGATTGGAGAAATTTAATTTTTCACCCCCCGAAAAAAAACAGAAGGGGTAACACTGTCATTTTTTTTTTCTGGTCAAAATTTTGAGTTTCAATATCTCAGCTCTGGAAGGGTCTACAGCCTCAATTTTTGCACCCAGGTCCATGTCTCGTGGCCCTCTATCAGAATCCATAGTTTTGAGAAGATTGGAGAAACTTAATTTTTCACCCCCCGAAAAAAAACATAAGGGGTAACACTGTCATTTTTTTTTCTGTCAAAATTTTGAGTTTCAATATCTAAGCTCTGGAAGGGTCTACAGCCTCAATTTTTGCACCCGGGTCCATGTCTCGTGGCCCTCTATCAGAATCCAGAGTTTTGAGAAGATTGGAGAAACTTAATTTTTCACCCCCCGAAGAAAAACATAAGGGGTAACACTGTCATTTTTTTTTCTGGTCAAAATTTTGAGTTTCAATATCTCAGCTCTGGAAGGGTCTACAGCCTCAATTTTTGCACCCAGGTCCATGTCTCGTGGCCCTCTATCAGAATCCAGAGTTTTGAGAAGATTGGAGAAACTTAATTTTTCACCCCCCGAAAAAAAACATAAGGGGTAACACTGTCATTTTTTTTTCTGTCAAAATTTTGAGTTTCAATATCTAAGCTCTGGAAGGGTCTACAGCCTCAATTTTTGCTCCCGGGTCCATGTCTCGTGGCCCTCTATCAGAATCCAGAGTTTTGAGAAGATTGGAGAAACTTAATTTTTCACCCCCCGAAAAAAAAAAAAACATAAGGGGTAACACTGTCATTTTTTTTTCTGTCAAAATTTTGAGTTTCAATATCTAAGCTCTGGAAGGGTCTACAGCCTCAATTTTTGCACCCGGGTCCATGTCTCGTGGCCCTCTATCAGAATCCAGAGTTTTGAGAAGATTGGAGAAACTTAATTTTTCACCCCCCGAAAAAAAACATAAGGGGTAACACTGTCATTTTTTTTTTCTGTAAAAATTTTGAGTTTCAATATCTAAGCTCTGGAAGGGTCTACAGCCTCAATTTTTGCACCCGGGTCCATGTCTCGTGGCCCTCTATCAGAATCCAGAGTTTTGAGAAGATTGGAGAAACTTAATTTTTCACCCCCCGAAAAAAAACATAAGGGGTAACACTGTCATTTTTTTTTTTCTGTCAAAATTTTGAGTTTCAATATCTCAGCTCTGGAATGGTCTACAGCCTCAATTTTTGCACCCAGGTCCATGTCTCGTGGCCCTCTATCAGAATCCAGAGTTTTGAGAAGATTGGAGAAACTTAATTTTTCACCCCCCCAAAAAAAACATAAGGGGTAACACTGTCATTTTTTTTTTTCTGTCAAAATTTTGAGTTTCAATATCTAAGCTCTGGAAGGGTCTACAGCCTCAATTTTTGCTCCCGGGTCCATGTCTCGGCCCTCTATCAGAATCCAGAGTTTTGAGAAGATTGGAGAAACTTAATTTTTCACCCCCCGAAAAAAAAAACATAAGGGGTAACACTGTCATTTTTTTTTCTGTCAAAATTTTGAGTTTCAATATCTAAGCTCTGGAAGGGTCTACAGCCTCAATTTTTGCACCCGGGTCCATGTCTCGTGGCCTTCTATCAGAATCCAGAGTTTTGAGAAGATTGGAGAAACTTAATTTTTCACCCCCCGAAAAAAAACATAAGGGGTAACACTGTCATTTTTTTTTCTGTCAAAATTTTGAGTTTCAATAAATAAGCTCTGGAAGGGTCTACAGCCTCAATTTTTGCACCCGGGTCCATGTCTCGTGGCCCTCTATCAGAATCCAGAGTTTTGAGAAGATTGGAGAAACTTAATTTTTCACCCCCCGAAAAAAAAAACATAAGGGGTAACACTGTCAATTTTTTTTTTCTGTCAAAATTTTGAGTTTCAATATCTAAGCTCTGGAAGGGTCTACAGCCTCAATTTTTGAACCCGGGTCCATGTCTCGTGGCCCTCTATCAGAATCCAGAGTTTTGAGAAGATTGGAGAAACTTAATTTTTCACCCCCCGAAAAAAAAACATAAGGGGTAACACTGTCATTTTTTTTTTCTGGTCAAAATTTTGAGTTTCAATATCTCAGCTCTGGAAGGGTCTACAGCCTCAATTTTTGCACCCAGGTCCATGTCTCGTGGCCCTCTATCAGAATCCAGAGTTTTGAGAAGATTGGAGAAACTTAATTTTTCACCCCCCGAAAAAAAACATAAGGGGTAACACTGTCATTTTTTTTTCTGTCAAAATTTTGAGTTTCAGTATCTAAGCTCTGGAAGGGTCTACAGCCTCAATTTTTGCACCCGGGTCCATGTCTCGTGGCCCTCTATCAGAATCCAGAGTTTTGAGAAGATTGGAGAAACTTAATTTTTCACCCCCCGAAAAAAAACATAAGGGGTAACACTGTCATTTTTTTTTTTTTTTTCTGGTCAAAATTTTGAGTTTCAATATCTCAGCTCTGGAAGGGTCTACAGCCTCAATTTTTGCACCCGGGTCCATGTCTCGTGGCCCTCTATCAGAATCCAGAGTTTTGAGAAGATTGGAGAAACTTAATTTTTCACCCCCCGAAAAAAAACATAAGGGGTAACACTGTCATTTTTTTTTTCTGGTCAAAATTTTGAGTTTCAATATCTCAGCTCTGGAAGGGTCTACAGCCTCAATTTTTGCACCCAGGTCCATGTCTCGGGGCCCTCTATCAGAATCCAGAGTTTTGAGAAGATTGGAGAAACTTAATTTTTCACCCACCGAAAAAAAACATAAGGGGTAACACTGTCATTTTTTTTTTCTGGTCAAAATTTTGAGTTTCAATATCTCAGCTCTGGAAGGGTCTACAGCCTCAATTTTTGCACCCGGGTCCATGTCTCGTGGCCCTCTATCAGAATCCAGAGTTTTGAGAAGATTGGAGAAACTTAATTTTTCACCCCCCGAAAAAAAACATAAGGGGTAACACTGTCATTTTTTTTCTGGTCAAAATTTTGAGTTTCAATATCTCAGCTCTGGAAGGGTCTACAGCCTCAATTTTTGCACCCAGGCCCATGTCTCGTGGCCCTCTATCAGAATCCAGAGTTTTGAGAAGATTGGAGAAACTTAATTTTTCACCCCCCGAAAAAAAACATAAGGGGTAACACTGTCATTTTTTTTCTGGTCAAAATTTTGAGTTTCAATATCTCAGCTCTGGAAGGGTCTACAGCCTCAATTTTTGCACCCAGGCCCATGTCTCGTGGCCCTCTATCAGAATCCAGAGTTTTGAGAAGATTGGAGAAACTTAATTTTTCACCCCCCGAAAAAAAACATAAGGGGTAACACTGTCATTTTTTTTTTCTGGTCAAAATTTTGAGTTTCAATATCTCAGCTCTGGAAGGGTCTACAGCTTCAATTTTTGCACCCGTATCCATGTCTCATGGCCCTCTATCAGAATCCAGAGTTTTGAGAAGATTGGAGAAACTTAATTTTTCACCCCCCGAAAAAAAAAACATAAGGGGTAACACTGTCATTTTTTTTTCTGTCAAAATTTTGAGTTTAAATATCTAAGCTCTGGAAGGGTCTACAGCCTCAATTTTTGCACCCGGGTCCATGTCTCGTGGCCCTCTATCAGAATCCAGAGTTTTGAGAAGATTGGAGAAACTTAATTTTTCACCCCCCGAAAAAAAAACATAAGGGGTAACACTGTCATTTTTTTTTTCTGTCAAAATTTTGAGTTTCAATATCTAAGCTCTGGAAGGGTCTACAGCCTCAATTTTTGCACCCGGGTCCATGTCTCGTGGCCCTCTATCAGAATCCAGAGTTTTGAGAAGATTGGAGAAACTTAATTTTTCACCCCCCGAAAAAAAACATAAGGGGTAACACTGTCATTTTTTTTTTCTGTCAAAATTTTGAGTTTCAATATCTAAGCTCTGGAAGGGTCTACAGCCTCAATTTTTGCACCCGGGTCCATGTCTCGTGGCCCTCTATCAGAATCCAGAGTTTTGAGAAGATTGGAGAAACTTAATTTTTCACCCCCCGAAAAAAAACATAAGGGGTAACACTGTCATTTTTTTTTTCTGGTCAAAATTTTGAGTTTTAATATCTCAGCTCTGGAAGGGTCTACAGCCTCAATTTTTGCACCCAGGTCCATGTCTCGTGGCCCTCTATCAGAATCCAGAGTTTTGAGAAGATTGGAGAAACTTAATTTTTCACCCCCCGAAAAAAAAACATAAGGGGTAACACTGTCATTTTTTTTCTGTCAAAATTTTGAGTTTCAATATCTAAGCTCTGGAAGGGTCTACAGCCTCAATTTTTGCACCTGGGTCCATTTCTCGTGGCCCTCTATCAGAATCCAGAGTTTTGAGAAGATTGGAGAAACTTAATTTTTATCCACCCGAAAAAAAAACATAAGGGGTAACACTGTCATTTTTTTTTCTGGTCAAAATTTTGAGTTTCAATATCTCAGCTCTGGAAGGGTCTACAGCCTCAATTTTTGCACCCGGGTCCATGTCTCGTGGCCCTCTATCAGAATCCAGAGTTTTGAGAAGATTGGAGAAACTTAATTTTTCACCCCCCGAAAAAAAACATAAGGGGTAACACTGTCATTTTTTTTTTTCTGGTCAAAATTTTGAGTTTCAATATCTCAGCTCTGGAAGGGTCTACAGCCTCAATTTTTGCACCCAGGTCCATGTCTCGTGGCCCTCTATCAGAATCCAGAGTTTTGAGAAGATTGGAGAAACTTAATTTTTCACCCCCCGAAAAAAAACATAAGGGGTAACACTGTCATTTTTTTTTCTGGTCAAAATTTTGAGTTTCAATATCTCAGCTCTGGAAGGGTCTACAGCCTCAATTTTTGCACCAGGGTCCATGTCTCGTGGCCCTCTATCAGAATCAAGAGTTTTGAGAAGATTGGAGAAACTTAATTTTTCACCCCCCGAAAAAAAACATAAGGGGTAACACTGTCATTTTTTTTTCTGGTCAAAAATTTGAGTTTCAATATCTCAGCTTTGGAAGGGTCTACAGCCTCAATTTTTGCACCCGGGTCCATGTCTCGTGGCCCTCTATCAGAATCCAGAGTTTTGAGAAGATTGGAGAAACTTAATTTTTCACCCCCCGAAAAAAAACATAAGGGGTAACACTGTCATTTTTTTTTTCTGTCAAAATTTTGAGTTTCAATATCTAAGCTCTGGAAGGGTCTACAGCCTCAATTTTTGCTCCCGGGTCCATGTCTCGTGGCCCTCTATCAGAATCCAGAGTTTTGAGAAGATTAGAGAAACTTAATTTTTCACCCCCCGAAAAAAAAAACATAAGGGGTAACACTGTCATTTTTTTTTCTGTCAAAATTTTGAGTTTCAATATCTAAGCTCTGGAAGGGTCTAGAGCCTCAATTTTTGCACCCGGGTCCATGTCTCGTGGCCCTCTATCAGAATCCAGAGTTTTGAGAAGATTGGAGAAACTTAATTTTTCACCCCCCGAAAAAAAAACATAAGGGGTAACACTGTCATTTTTTTTTTCTGGTCAAAATTTTGAGTTTCAATATCAGCTCTGGAATGTTCTACAGCCTCAATTTTTGCACCCAGGTCCATGTCTCGTGGCCCTCTATCAGAATCCATAGTTTTGAGAAGATTGGAGAAACTTAATTTTTCACCCCCCGAAAAAAAACATAAGGGGTAACACTGTCATTTTTTTTTCTGGTCAAAATTTTGAGTTTCAATATCTCAGCTTTGGAAGGGTCTACAGCCTCAATTTTTGCACCCGGGTCCATGTCTCGTGGCCCTCTATCAGAATCCAGAGTTTTGAGAAGATTGGAGAAACTTAATTTTTCACCCCCCGAAAAAAAAACATAAGGGGTAACACTGTCATTTTTTTTTCTGTCAAAATTTTGAGTTTCAATATCTAAGCTCTGGAAGGGTCTACAGCCTCAATTTTTGCTCCCGGGTCCATGTCTCGTGGCCCTCTATCAGAATCCAGAGTTTTGAGAAGATTGGAGAAACTTAATTTTTCACCCCCCGAAAAAAAAAAAAAAACATAAGGGGTAACACTGTCATTTTTTTTTCTGTCAAAATTTTGAGTTTCAATATCTAAGCTCTGGAAGGGTCTACAGCCTCAATTTTTGCACCCGGGTCCATGTCTCGTGGCCCTCTATCAGAATCCAGAGTTTTGAGAAGATTGGAGAAACTTAATTTTTCACCCCCCGAAAAAAAAACATAAGGGGTAACACTGTCAATTTTTTTTTTCTGTCAAAATTTTGAGTTTCAATATCTCAGCTCTGGAAGGGTCTACAGCCTCAATTTTTGCACCCGGGTCCATGTCTCATGGCCCTCTATCAGAATCCAGAGTTTTGAGAAGATTGGAGAAACTTAATTTTTCACCCCCCGAAAAAAAACATAAGGGGTAACACTGTCATTTTTTTTTTCTGTCAAAATTTTGAGTTTCAATATCTAAGCTCTGGAAGGGTCTACAGCCTCAATTTTTGCACCCGGGTCCATGTCTCATGGCCCTCTATCAGAATCCAGAGTTTTGAGAAGATTGGAGAAACTTAATTTTTCACCCCCCGAAAAAAAACATAAGGGGTAACACTGTCATTTTTTTTTTTTTCTGTCAAAATTTTGAGTTTCAATATCTAAGCTCTGGAAGGGTCTAGAGCCTCAATTTTTGCACCCGGGTCCATGTCTCGTGGCCCTCTATCAGAATCCAGAGTTTTGAGAAGATTGGAGAAACTTAATTTTTCACCCCCCGAAAAAAAAACATAAGGGGTAACACTGTCATTTTTTTTTCTGGTCAAAATTTTGAGTTTCAATATCAGCTCTGGAATGTTCTACAGCCTCAATTTTTGCACCCAGGTCCATGTCTCGTGGCCCTCTATCAGAATCCATAGTTTTGAGAAGATTGGAGAAACTTAATTTTTCACCCCCCGAAAAAAAACATAAGGGGTAACACTGTCATTTTTTTTTCTGGTCAAAATTTTGAGTTTCAATATCTCAGCTTTGGAAGGGTCTACAGCCTCAATTTTTGCACCCGGGTCCATGTCTCGTGGCCCTCTATCAGAATCCAGAGTTTTGAGAAGATTGGAGAAACTTAATTTTTCACCCCCCGAAAAAAAAACATAAGGGGTAACACTGTCATTTTTTTTTCTGTCAAAATTTTGAGTTTCAATATCTAAGCTCTGGAAGGGTCTACAGCCTCAATTTTTGCTCCCGGGTCCATGTCTCGTGGCCCTCTATCAGAATCCAGAGTTTTGAGAAGATTGGAGAAACTTAATTTTTCACCCCCCGAAAAAAAAAAAAAAAACATAAGGGGTAACACTGTCATTTTTTTTTCTGTCAAAATTTTGAGTTTCAATATCTAAGCTCTGGAAGGGTCTACAGCCTCAATTTTTGCACCCGGGTCCATGTCTTGTGGCCCTCTATCAGAATCCAGAGTTTTGAGAAGATTGGAGAAACTTAATTTTTCACCCCCCGAAAAAAAAACATAAGGGGTAACACTGTCAATTTTTTTTTTCTGTCAAAATTTTGAGTTTCAATATCTCAGCTCTGGAAGGGTCTACAGCCTCAATTTTTGCACCCGGGTCCATGTCTCATGGCCCTCTATCAGAATCCAGAGTTTTGAGAAGATTGGAGAAACTTAATTTTTCACCCCCCGAAAAAAAACATAAGGGGTAACACTGTCATTTTTTTTTCTGTCAAAATTTTGAGTTTCAATATCTAAGCTCTGGAAGGGTCTACAGCCTCAATTTTTGCACCCGGGTCCATGTCTCGTGGCCCTCTATCAGAATCCAGAGTTTTGAGAAGATTGGAGAAACTTAATTTTTCACCCCCCGAAAAAAAAACATAAGGGGTAACACTGTCATTTTTTTTCTGGTCAAAATTTTGAGTTTCAATATCTCAGCTCTGGAAGGGTCTACAGCCTCAATTTTTGCACCCGGGTCCATGTCTCGTGGCCCTCTATCAGAATCCAGAGTTTTGAGAAGATTGGAGAAACTTCATTTTTCACCCCCCGAAAAAAAACATAAGGGGTAACACTGTCATTTTTTTTTCTGTCAAAATTTTGAGTTTCAATATCTAAGCTCTGGAAGGGTCTACAGCCTCAATTTTTGCACCCGGGTCCATGTCTCGTGGCCCTCTATCAGAATCCAGAGTTTTGAGAAGATTGGAGAAACTTAATTTTTCACCCCCCGAAAAAAAACATAAGGGGTAACACTGTCATTTTTTTTCTGTCAAAATTTTGAGTTTCAATATCTAAGCTCTGGAAGGGTCTACAGCCTCAATTTTTGCACCCGGGTCCATGTCTCGTGGCCCTCTATCAGAATCCAGAGTTTTGAGAAGATTGGAGAAACTTAATTTTTCACCCCCCGAAAAAAAACATAAGGGGTAACACTGTCATTTTTTTTTCTGGTCAAAATTTTGAGTTTCAATATGTCAGCTCTGGAAGGGTCTACAGCCTCAATTTTTGCACCCGCGTCCATTTCTCGTGGCCCTCTATCAGAATCCAGAGTTTTGAGAAGATTGGAGAAACTTAATTTTTCACCCCCCGAAAAAAAACATAAGGGGTAACACTGTCATTTTTTTTTTCTGGTCAAAATTTTGAGTTTCAATATCTCAGCTCTGGAAGGGTCTACAGCCTCAATTTTTGCACCCAGGTCCATGTCTCGGGGCCCTCTATCAGAATCCAGAGTTTTGAGAAGATTGGAGAAACTTAATTTTTCACCCACCGAAAAAAAACATAAGGGGTAACACTGTCATTTTTTTTTTCTGGTCAAAATTTTGAGTTTCAATATCTCAGCTCTGGAAGGGTCTACAGCCTCAATTTTTGCACCCGGGTCCATGTCTCGTGGCCCTCTATCAGAATCCAGAGTTTTGAGAAGATTGGAGAAACTTAATTTTTTACCCCCCGAAAAAAAAAACATAAGGGGTAACACTGTCATTTTTTTTTCTGGTCAAAATTTTGAGTTTCAATATCTCAGCTCTGGAAGGGTCTACAGCCTCAATTTTTGCACCCGGGTCCATGTCTCGTGGCCCTCTATCAGAATCCAGAGTTTTGAGAAGATTGGAGAAACTTAATTTTTCACCCCCCGAAAAAAAACATAAGGGGTAACACTGTCATTTTTTTTCTGGTCAAAATTTTGAGTTTCAATATCTCAGCTCTGGAAGGGTCTACAGCCTCAATTTTTGCACCCAGGCCCATGTCTCGTGGCCCTCTATCAGAATCCAGAGTTTTGAGAAGATTGGAGAAACTTAATTTTTCACCCCCCGAAAAAAAACATAAGGGGTAACACTGTCATTTTTTTTTCTGGTCAAAATTTTGAGTTTCAATATCTCAGCTCTGGAAGGGTCTACAGCTTCAATTTTTGCACCCGTATCCATGTCTCATGGCCCTCTATCAGAATCCAGAGTTTTGAGAAGATTGGAGAAACTTAATTTTTCACCCCCCGAAAAAAAAAACATAAGGGGTAACACTGTCATTTTTTTTTCTGTCAAAATTTTGAGTTTAAATATCTAAGCTCTGGAAGGGTCTACAGCCTCAATTTTTGCACCCGGGTCCATGTCTCGTGGCCCTCTATCAGAATCCAGAGTTTTGAGAAGATTGGAGAAACTTAATTTTTCACCCCCCGAAAAAAAACATAAGGGGTAACACTGTCATTTTTTTTTTCTGGTCAAAATTTTGAGTTTCAATATCTCAGCTCTGGAAGGGTCTACAGCCTCAATTTTTGCACCCGGGTCCATGTCTCGTGGCCCTCTATCAGAATCCAGAGTTTTGAGAAGATTGGAGAAACTTAATTTTTCACCCCCCGAAAAAAAACATAAGGGGTAACACTGTCATTTTTTTTTCTGTCAAAATTTTGAGTTTCAATATCTAAGCTCTGGAAGGGTCTACAGCCTCAATTTTTGCACCCGGGTCCATGTCTCGTGGCCCTCTATCAGAATCCAGAGTTTTGAGAAGATTGGAGAAACTTAATTTTTCACCCCCCGAAAAAAAACATAAGGGGTAACACTGTCATTTTTTTTTTCTGGTCAAAATTTTGAGTTTCAATATCTCAGCTCTGGAATGGTCTACAGCCTCAATTTTTGCACCCAGGTCCATGTCTCGTGGCCCTCTATCAGAATCCAGAGTTTTGAGAAGATTGGAGAAACTTAATTTTTCACCCCCCAAAAAAAAACATAAGGGGTAACACTGTCATTTTTTTTTCTGTCAAAATTTTGAGTTTCAATATCTAAGCTCTGAAAGGGTCTACAGCCTCAATTTTTGCTCCCGGGTCCATGTCTCGTGGCCCTCTATCAGAATCCAGAGTTTTGAGAAGATTGGAGAAACTTAATTTTTCACCCCCCGAAAAAAAAAACATAAGGGGTAACACTGTCATTTTTTTTCTGTCAAAATTTTGAGTTTCAATATCTAAGCTCTGGAAGGGTCTACAGCCTCAATTTTTGCACCCGGGTCCATGTCTCGTGGCCCTCTATCAGAATCCAGAGTTTTGAGAAGATTGGAGAAACTTAATTTTTCACCCCCCGAAAAAAAACATAAGGGGTAACACTGTCATTTTTTTTTTTTCTGGTCAAAATTTTGAGTTTCAATATCTCAGCTCTGGAATGGTCTACAGCCTCAATTTTTTCACCCAGGTCCATGTCTCGTGGCCCTCTATCAGAATCCAGAGTTTTGAGAAGATTGGAGAAACTTAATTTTTCACCCCCCCCAAAAAAACATAAGGGGTAACACTGTCATTTTTTTTTTCTGTCAAAATTTTGAGTTTCAATATCTAAGCTCTGGAAGGGTCTACAGCCTCAATTTTTGCTCCCGGGTCCATGTCTCGTGGCCCTCTATCAGAATCCAGAGTTTTGAGAAGATTGGAGAAACTTAATTTTTCACCCCCCGAAAAAAAAAACATAAGGGGTAACACTGTCATTTTTTTTTTCTGTCAAAATTTTGAGTTTCAATATCTAAGCTCTGGAAGGGTCTACAGCCTCAATTTTTGCACCCGGGTCCATGTCTCGTGGCCTTCTATCAGAATCCAGAGTTTTGAGAAGATTGGAGAAACTTAATTTTTCACCCCCCGAAAAAAAACATAAGGGGTAACACTGTCATTTTTTTTTTCTGTCAAAATTTTGAGTTTCAATAAATAAGCTCTGGAAGGGTCTACAGCCTCAATTTTTGCACCCGGGTCCATGTCTCGTGGCCCTCTATCAGAATCCAGAGTTTTGAGAAGATTGGAGAAACTTAATTTTTCACCCCCCGAAAAAAAAACATAAGGGGTAACACTGTCAATTTTTTTTTTCTGTCAAAATTTTGAGTTTCAATATCTAAGCTCTGGAAGGGTCTACAGCCTCAATTTTTGCTCCCGGGTCCATGTCTCGTGGCCCTCTATCAGAATCCAGAGTTTTGAGAAGATTGGAGAAACTTAATTTTTCACCCCCCGAAAAAAAAACATAAGGGGTAACACTGTCAATTTTTTTTTTCTGTCAAAATTTTGAGTTTCAATATCTAAGCTCTGGAAGGGTCTACAGCCTCAATTTTTGCTCCCGGGTCCATGTCTCGTGGCCCTCTATCAGAATCCAGAGTTTTGAGAAGATTGGAGAAACTTAATTTTTCACCCCCCGAAAAAAAACATAAGGGGTAACACTGTCATTTTTTTTTTCTGTCAAAATTTTGAGTTTCAATATCTAAGCTCTGGAAGGGTCTACAGCCTCAATTTTTGCACCCGGGTCCATGTCTTGTGGCCCTCTATCAGAATCCAGAGTTTTGAGAAGATTGGAGAAACTTAATTTTTCACCCCCCGAAAAAAAACATAAGGGGTAACACTGTCATTTTTTTTTTTCTGGTCAAAATTTTGAGTTTCAATATCTCAGCTCTGGAAGGGTCTACAGCCTCAATTTTTGCACCCGGGTCCATGTCTCGTGGCCCTCTATCAGAATCCAGAGTTTTGAGAAGATTGGAGAAACTTAATTTTTCACCCCCCGAAAAAAACATAAGGGGTAACACTGTCATTTTTTTTTTCTGTCAAAATTTTGAGTTTCAATATCTAAGCTCTGGAAGGGTCTACAGCCTCAATTTTTGCACCCGGGTCCATGTCTCGTGGCCCTCTATCAGAATCCAGAGTTTTGAGAAGATTGGAGAAATTTAATTTTTCACCCCCCGAAAAAAAACATAAGGGGTAACACTGTCATTTTTTTTTTTCTGGTCAAAATTTTGAGTTTCAATATCTCAGCTCTGGAAGGGTCTACAGCCTCAATTTTTGCACCCAGGTCCATGTCTCGTGGCCCTCTCTCAGAATCCAGAGTTTTGAGAAGATTGGAGAAACTTAATTTTTCACCCCCCGAAAAAAAACATAAGGGGTAACACTGTCATTTTTTTTTTCTGGTCAAAATTTTGAGTTTCAATATCTCAGCTCTGGAAGGGTCTACAGCCTCAATTTTTGCACCCGGGTCCATGTCTCGTGGCCCTCTCTCAGAATCCAGAGTTTTGAGAAGATTGGAGAAACTTAATTTTTCACCCCCCGAAAAAAAACATAAGGGGTAACACTGTCATTTTTTTTTTTCTGGTCAAAATTTTGAGTTTCAATATCTCAGCTCTGGAATGGTCTACAACCTCAATTTTTGCACCCAGGTCCATGTCTCGTGGCCCTCTATCAGAATCCAGAGTTTTGAGAAGATTGGAGAAACTTAATTTTTCACCCCCCCCCAAAAAAACATAAGGGGTAACACTGTCATTTTTTTTTTTCTGTCAAAATTTTGAGTTTCAATATCTAAGCTCTGGAAGGGTCTACAGCCTCAATTTTTGCTCCCGGGTCCATGTCTCGTGGCCCTCTATCAGAATCCAGAGTTTTGAGAAGATTGGAGAAACTTAATTTTTCACCCCCCGAAAAAAAAAACATAAGGGGTAACACTGTCATTTTTTTTTCTGTCAAAATTTTGAGTTTCAATATCTAAGCTCTGGAAGGGTCTACAGCCTCAATTTTTGCACCCGGGTCCATGTCTCGTGGCCTTCTATCAGAATCCAGAGTTTTGAGAAGATTGGAGAAACTTAATTTTTCACCCCCCGAAAAAAAACATAAGGGGTAACACTGTCATTTTTTTTTCTGTCAAAATTTTGAGTTTCAATAAATAAGCTCTGGAAGGGTCTACAGCCTCAATTTTTGCACCCGGGTCCATGTCTCGTGGCCCTCTAACAGAATCCAGAGTTTTGAGAAGATTGGAGAAACTTAATTTTTCACCCCCCGAAAAAAAAACATAAGGGGTAACACTGTCAATTTTTTTTTCTGTCAAAATTTTGAGTTTCAATATCTCAGCTCTGGAAGGGTCTACAGCCTCAATTTTTGAACCCGGGTCCATGTCTCGTGGCCCTATCAGAATCCAGAGTTTTGAGAAGATTGGAGAAACTTAATTTTTCACCCCCCGAAAAAAAAACATAAGGGGTAACACTGTCATTTTTTTTTTCTGGTCAAAATTTTGAGTTTCAATATCTCAGCTCTGGAAGGGTCTACAGCCTCAATTTTTTTACCCAGGTCCATGTCTCGTGGCCCTCTATCAGAATCCAGAGTTTTGAGAAGATTGGAGAAACTTAATTTTTCACCCCCCGAAAAAAAAACATAAGGGGTAACACTGTCATTTTTTTTTTCTGTCAAAATTTTGAGTTTCAGTATCTAAGCTCTGGAAGGGTCTACAGCCTCAATTTTTGCACCCGGGTCCATGTCTCATGGCCCTCTATCAGAATCCAGAGTTTTGAGAAGATTGGAGAAACTTAATTTTTCACCCCCCGAAAAAAAACATAAGGGGTAACACTGTCATTTTTTTTTTTTCTGGTCAAAATTTTGAGTTTCAATATCTCAGCTCTGGAAGGGTCTACAGCCTCAATTTTTGCACCCGGGTCCATGTCTCGTGGCCCTCTATCAGAATCCAGAGTTTTGAGAAGATTGGAGAAACTTAATTTTTCACCCCCCGAAAAAAAACATAAGGGGTAACACTGTCATTTTTTTTTTCTGGTCAAAATTTTGAGTTTCAATATCTCAGCTCTGGAAGGGTCTACAGCCTCAATTTTTGCACCCAGGTCCATGTCTCGGGGCCCTCTATCAGAATCCAGAGTTTTGAGAAGATTGGAGAAACTTAATTTTTCACCCACCGAAAAAAAACATAAGGGGTAACACTGTCATTTTTTTTTTCTGGTCAAAATTTTGAGTTTCAATATCTCAGCTCTGGAAGGGTCTACAGCCTCAATTTTTGCACCCGGGTCCATGTCTCGTGGCCCTCTATCAGAATCCAGAGTTTTGAGAAGATTGGAGAAACTTAATTTTTTACCCCCCGAAAAAAAAAACATAAGGGGTAACACTGTCATTTTTTTTTTCTGGTCAAAATTTTGAGTTTCAATATCTCAGCTCTGGAAGGGTCTACAGCCTCAATTTTTGCACCCAGGTCCATGTCTCGTGGCCCTCTATCAGAATCCAGAGTTTTGAGAAGATTGGAGAAACTTAATTTTTCACCCCCCGAAAAAAAACATAAGGGGTAACACTGTCATTTTTTTTCTGGTCAAAATTTTGAGTTTCAATATCTCAGCTCTGGAAGGGTCTACAGCCTCAATTTTTGCACCCAGGCCCATGTCTCGTGGCCCTCTATCAGAATCCAGAGTTTTGAGAAGATTGGAGAAACTTAATTTTTCACCCCCCGAAAAAAAACATAAGGGGTAACACTGTCATTTTTTTTTTCTGTCAAAATTTTGAGTTTCAATATCTCAGCTCTGGAAGGGTCTACAGCTTCAATTTTTGCACCCGTATCCATGTCTCATGGCCCTCTATCAGAATCCAGAGTTTTGAGAAGATTGGAGAAACTTAATTTTTCACCCCCCGAAAAAAAACATAAGGGGTAACACTGTCATTTTTTTTTCTGTCAAAATTTTGAGTTTCAATATCTAAGCTCTGGAAGGGTCTACAGCCTCAATTTTTGCACCCGGGTCCATGTCTCGTGGCCCTCTATCAGAATCCAGAGTTTTGAGAAGATTGGAGAAACTTAATTTTTCACCCCCCGAAAAAAAACATAAGGGGTAACACTGTAATTTTTTTTTCTGTCAAAATTTTGAGTTTCAATATCTAAGCTCTGGAAGGGTCTACAGCCTCAATTTTTGCTCCCGGGTCCATGTCTCGTGGCCCTCTATCAGAATCCAGAGTTTTGAGAAGATTGGAGAAACTTAATTTTTCACCCCCCGAAAAAAAAAAACATAAGGGGTAACACTGTCATTTTTTTTTCTGTCAAAATTTTGAGTTTCAATATCTAAGCTCTGGAAGGGTCTACAGCCTCAATTTTTGCACCCGGGTCCATGTCTCGTGGCCCTCTATCAGAATCCAGAGTTTTGAGAAGATTGGAGAAACTTAATTTTTCACCCCCCGAAAAAAAACATAAGGGGTAACACTGTCATTTTTTTTTTCTGTAAAAATTTTGAGTTTCAATATCTAAGCTCTGGAAGGGTCTACAGCCTCAATTTTTGCACCCGGGTCCATGTCTCGTGGCCCTCTATCAGAATCCAGAGTTTTGAGAAGATTGGAGAAACTTAATTTTTCACCCCCCGAAAAAAAACATAAGGGGTAACACTGTCATTTTTTTTTTCTGGTCAAAATTTTGAGTTTCAATATCTCAGCTCTGGAATGGTCTACAGCCTCAATTTTTGCACCCAGGTCCATGTCTCGTGGCCCTCTATCAGAATCCAGAGTTTTGAGAAGATTGGAGAAACTTAATTTTTCACCCCCCGAAAAAAAACATAAGGGGTAACACTGTCATTTTTTTTTTTCTGTCAAAATTTTGAGTTTCAATATCTAAGCTCTGGAAGGGTCTACAGCCTCAATTTTTGCTCCCGGGTCCATGTCTCGTGGCCCTCTATCAGAATCCAGAGTTTTGAGAAGATTGGAGAAACTTAATTTTTCACCCCCCGAAAAAAAAAAACATAAGGGGTAACACTGTCATTTTTTTTTCTGTCAAAATTTTGAGTTTCAATATCTAAGCTCTGGAAGGGTCTACAGCCTCAATTTTTGCACCCGGGTCCATGTCTCGTGGCCTTCTATCAGAATCCAGAGTTTTGAGAAGATTGGAGAAACTTAATTTTTCACCCCCCGAAAAAAAACATAAGGGGTAACACTGTCATTTTTTTTTCTGTCAAAATTTTGAGTTTCAATAAATAAGCTCTGGAAGGGTCTACAGCCTCAATTTTTGCACCCGGGTCCATGTCTCGTGGCCCTCTATCAGAATCCAGAGTTTTGAGAAGATTGGAGAAACTTAATTTTTCACCCCCCGAAAAAAAAACATAAGGGGTAACACTGTCAATTTTTTTTTTTCTGTCAAAATTTTGAGTTTCAATATCTAAGCTCTGGAAGGGTCTACAGCCTCAATTTTTGAACCCGGGTCCATGTCTCGTGGCCCTCTATCAGAATCCAGAGTTTTGAGAAGATTGGAGAAACTTAATTTTTCACCCCCCGAAAAAAAAACATAAGGGGTAACACTGTCATTTTTTTTTTCTGGTCAAAATTTTGAGTTTCAATATCTCAGCTCTGGAAGGGTCTACAGCCTCAATTTTTGCACCCAGGTCCATGTCTCGTGGCCCTCTATCAGAATCCAGAGTTTTGAGAAGATTGGAGAAACTTAATTTTTCACCCCCCGAAAAAAAACATAAGGGGTAACACTGTCATTTTTTTTTTTCTGTCAAAATTTTGAGTTTCAGTATCTAAGCTCTGGAAGGGTCTACAGCCTCAATTTTTGCACCCGGGTCCATGTCTCGTGGCCCTCTATCAGAATCCAGAGTTTTGAGAAGATTGGAGAAACTTAATTTTTCACCCCCCGAAAAAAAACATAAGGGGTAACACTGTCATTTTTTTTTTTTCTGGTCAAAATTTTGAGTTTCAATATCTCAGCTCTGGAAGGGTCTACAGCCTCAATTTTTGCACCCGGGTCCATGTCTCGTGGCCCTCTATCAGAATCCAGAGTTTTGAGAAGATTGGAGAAACTTAATTTTTCACCCCCCGAAAAAAAACATAAGGGGTAACACTGTCATTTTTTTTTTTTCTGGTCAAAATTTTGAGTTTCAATATCTCAGCTCTGGAAGGGTCTACAGCCTCAATTTTTGCACCCAGGTCCATGTCTCGGGGCCCTCTATCAGAATCCAGAGTTTTGAGAAGATTGGAGAAACTTAATTTTTCACCCACCGAAAAAAAACATAAGGGGTAACACTGTCATTTTTTTTTTTCTGGTCAAAATTTTGAGTTTCAATATCTCAGCTCTGGAAGGGTCTACAGCCTCAATTTTTGCACCCGGGTCCATGTCTCGTGGCCCTCTATCAGAATCCAGAGTTTTGAGAAGATTGGAGAAACTTAATTTTTTACCCCCCGAAAAAAAAAAACATAAGGGGTAACACTGTCATTTTTTTTTTCTGGTCAAAATTTTGAGTTTCAATATCTCAGCTCTGGAAGGGTCTACAGCCTCAATTTTTGCACCCGGGTCCATGTCTCGTGGCCCTCTATCAGAATCCAGAGTTTTGAGAAGATTGGAGAAACTTAATTTTTCACCCCCCGAAAAAAAAACATAAGGGGTAACACTGTCATTTTTTTTCTGGTCAAAATTTTGAGTTTCAATATCTCAGCTCTGGAAGGGTCTACAGCCTCAATTTTTGCACCCAGGCCCATGTCTCGTGGCCCTCTATCAGAATCCAGAGTTTTGAGAAGATTGGAGAAACTTAATTTTTCACCCCCCGAAAAAAAACATAAGGGGTAACACTGTCATTTTTTTTTTCTGGTCAAAATTTTGAGTTTCAATATCTCAGCTCTGGAAGGGTCTACAGCTTCAATTTTTGCACCCGTATCCATGTCTCATGGCCCTCTATCAGAATCCAGAGTTTTGAGAAGATTGGAGAAACTTAATTTTTCACCCCCCGAAAAAAAAAAAAACATAAGGGGTAACACTGTCATTTTTTTTTCTGTCAAAATTTTGAGTTTAAATATCTAAGCTCTGGAAGGGTCTACAGCCTCAATTTTTGCACCCGGGTCCATGTCTCGTGGCCCTCTATCAGAATCCAGAGTTTTGAGAAGATTGGAGAAACTTAATTTTTCACCCCCCGAAAAAAAACATAAGGGGTAACACTGTCATTTTTTTTTTCTGGTCAAAATTTTGAGTTTCAATATCTCAGCTCTGGAAGGGTCTACAGCCTCAATTTTTGCACCCGGGTCCATGTCTCGTGGCCCTCTATCAGAATCCAGAGTTTTGAGAAGATTGGAGAAACTTAATTTTTCACCCCCCGAAAAAAAACATAAGGGGTAACACTGTCATTTTTTTTTCTGTCAAAATTTTGAGTTTCAATATCTAAGCTCTGGAAGGGTCTACAGCCTCAATTTTTGCACCCGGGTCCATGTCTCGTGGCCCTCTATCAGAATCCAGAGTTTTGAGAAGATTGGAGAAACTTAATTTTTCACCCCCCGAAAAAAAACATAAGGGGTAACACTGTCATTTTTTTTTTTTTTCTGGTCAAAATTTTGAGTTTCAATATCTCAGCTCTGGAAGGGTCTACAGCCTCAATTTTTGCACCCGGGTCCATGTCTCGTGGCCCTCTATCAGAATCCAGAGTTTTGAGAAGATTGGAGAAACTTAATTTTTCACCCCCCGAAAAAAAACATAAGGGGTAACACTGTAATTTTTTTTTCTGTCAAAATTTTGAGTTTCAATATCTAAGCTCTGGAAGGGTCTACAGCCTCAATTTTTGCTCCCGGGTCCATGTCTCGTGGCCCTCTATCAGAATCCAGAGTTTTGAGAAGATTGGAGAAACTTAATTTTTCACCCCCCGAAAAAAAAAAACATAAGGGGTAACACTGTCATTTTTTTTTCTGTCAAAATTTTGAGTTTCAATATCTAAGCTCTGGAAGGGTCTACAGCCTCAATTTTTGCACCCGGGTCCATGTCTCGTGGCCCTCTATCAGAATCCAGAGTTTTGAGAAGATTGGAGAAACTTAATTTTTCACCCCCCGAAAAAAAACATAAGGGGTAACACTGTCATTTTTTTTTTCTGTAAAAATTTTGAGTTTCAATATCTAAGCTCTGGAAGGGTCTACAGCCTCAATTTTTGCACCCGGGTCCATGTCTCGTGGCCCTCTATCAGAATCCAGAGTTTTGAGAAGATTGGAGAAACTTAATTTTTCACCCCCCGAAAAAAAACATAAGGGGTAACACTGTCATTTTTTTTTTCTGGTCAAAATTTTGAGTTTCAATATCTCAGCTCTGGAATGGTCTACAGCCTCAATTTTTGCACCCAGGTCCATGTCTCGTGGCCCTCTATCAGAATCCAGAGTTTTGAGAAGATTGGAGAAACTTAATTTTTCACCCCCCGAAAAAAAACATAAGGGGTAACACTGTCATTTTTTTTTTTCTGTCAAAATTTTGAGTTTCAATATCTAAGCTCTGGAAGGGTCTACAGCCTCAATTTTTGCACCCGGGTCCATGTCTCGTGGCCTTCTATCAGAATCCAGAGTTTTGAGAAGATTGGAGAAACTTAATTTTTCACCCCCCGAAAAAAAACATAAGGGGTAACACTGTCATTTTTTTTTCTGTCAAAATTTTGAGTTTCAATAAATAAGCTCTGGAAGGGTCTACAGCCTCAATTTTTGCACCCGGGTCCATGTCTCGTGGCCCTCTATCAGAATCCAGAGTTTTGAGAAGATTGGAGAAACTTAATTTTTCACCCCCCGAAAAAAAAACATAAGGGGTAACACTGTCAATTTTTTTTTTTCTGTCAAAATTTTGAGTTTCAATATCTAAGCTCTGGAAGGGTCTACAGCCTCAATTTTTGAACCCGGGTCCATGTCTCGTGGCCCTCTATCAGAATCCAGAGTTTTGAGAAGATTGGAGAAACTTAATTTTTCACCCCCCGAAAAAAAAACATAAGGGGTAACACTGTCATTTTTTTTTTCTGGTCAAAATTTTGAGTTTCAATATCTCAGCTCTGGAAGGGTCTACAGCCTCAATTTTTGCACCCAGGTCCATGTCTCGTGGCCCTCTATCAGAATCCAGAGTTTTGAGAAGATTGGAGAAACTTAATTTTTCACCCCCCGAAAAAAAACATAAGGGGTAACACTGTCATTTTTTTTTTTCTGTCAAAATTTTGAGTTTCAGTATCTAAGCTCTGGAAGGGTCTACAGCCTCAATTTTTGCACCCGGGTCCATGTCTCGTGGCCCTCTATCAGAATCCAGAGTTTTGAGAAGATTGGAGAAACTTAATTTTTCACCCCCCGAAAAAAAACATAAGGGGTAACACTGTCATTTTTTTTTTCTGGTCAAAATTTTGAGTTTCAATATCTCAGCTCTGGAAGGGTCTACAGCCTCAATTTTTGCACCCGGGTCCATGTCTCGTGGCCCTCTATCAGAATCCAGAGTTTTGAGAAGATTGGAGAAACTTAATTTTTCACCCCCCGAAAAAAAACATAAGGGGTAACACTGTCATTTTTTTTTTTCTGGTCAAAATTTTGAGTTTCAATATCTCAGCTCTGGAAGGGTCTACAGCCTCAATTTTTGCACCCAGGTCCATGTCTCGGGGCCCTCTATCAGAATCCAGAGTTTTGAGAAGATTGGAGAAACTTAATTTTTCACCCACCGAAAAAAAACATAAGGGGTAACACTGTCATTTTTTTTTTTCTGGTCAAAATTTTGAGTTTCAATATCTAAGCTCTGGAAGGGTCTACAGCCTCAATTTTTGCACCCGGGTCCATGTCTCGTGGCCCTCTATCAGAATCCAGAGTTTTGAGAAGATTGGAGAAACTTAATTTTTTACCCCCCGAAAAAAAAAAACATAAGGGGTAACACTGTCATTTTTTTTTTCTGGTCAAAATTTTGAGTTTCAATATCTCAGCTCTGGAAGGGTCTACAGCCTCAATTTTTGCACCCGGGTCCATGTCTCGTGGCCCTCTATCAGAATCCAGAGTTTTGAGAAGATTGGAGAAACTTAATTTTTCACCCCCCGAAAAAAAAACATAAGGGGTAACACTGTCATTTTTTTTCTGGTCAAAATTTTGAGTTTCAATATCTCAGCTCTGGAAGGGTCTACAGCCTCAATTTTTGCACCCAGGCCCATGTCTCGTGGCCCTCTATCAGAATCCAGAGTTTTGAGAAGATTGGAGAAACTTAATTTTTCACCTCCCGAAAAAAAACATAAGGGGTAACACTGTCATTTTTTTTTTCTGGTCAAAATTTTGAGTTTCAATATCTCAGCTCTGGAAGGGTCTACAGCTTCAATTTTTGCACCCGTATCCATGTCTCATGGCCCTCTATCAGAATCCAGAGTTTTGAGAAGATTGGAGAAACTTAATTTTTCACCCCCCGAAAAAAAAAAAACATAAGGGGTAACACTGTCATTTTTTTTTCTGTCAAAATTTTGAGTTTAAATATCTAAGCTCTGGAAGGGTCTACAGCCTCAATTTTTGCACCCGGGTCCATGTCTCGTGGCCCTCTATCAGAATCCAGAGTTTTGAGAAGATTGGAGAAACTTAATTTTTCACCCCCCGAAAAAAAACATAAGGGGTAACATTGTCATTTTTTTTTCTGTCAAAATTTTGAGTTTCAATATCTAAGCTCTGGAAGGGTCTACAGCGTCAATTTTTGCACCCGGGTCCATGTCTCGTGGCCCTCTATCAGAATCCAGAGTTTTGAGAAGATTGGAGAAACTTAATTTTTCACCCCCCGAAAAAAAACATAAGGGGTAACACTGTCATTTTTTTTTTTTTTTCTGGTCAAAATTTTGAGTTTCAATATCTCAGCTCTGGAAGGGTCTACAGCCTCAATTTTTGCACCCGGGTCCATGTCTCGTGGCCCTCTATCAGAATCCAGAGTTTTGAGAAGATTGGAGAAACTTAATTTTTCACCCCCCGAAAAAAAACATAAGGGGTAACACTGTCATTTTTTTTTTCTGGTCAAAATTTTGAGTTTCAATATCTCAGCTCTGGAAGGGTCTACAGCCTCAATTTTTGCACCCAGGTCCATGTCTCGGGGCCCTCTATCAGAATCCAGAGTTTTGAGAAGATTGGAGAAACTTAATTTTTCACCCACCGAAAAAAAACATAAGGGGTAACACTGTCATTTTTTTTTCTGGTCAAAATTTTGAGTTTCAATATCTCAGCTCTGGAAGGGTCTACAGCCTCAATTTTTGCACCCGGGTCCATGTCTCGTGGCCCTCTATCAGAATCCAGAGTTTTGAGAAGATTGGAGAAACTTAATTTTTTACCCCCCGAAAAAAAAAAACATAAGGGGTAACACTGTCATTTTTTTTTTCTGGTCAAAATTTTGAGTTTCAATATCTCAGCTCTGGAAGGGTCTACAGCCTCAATTTTTGCACCCGGGTCCATGTCTCGTGGCCCTCTATCAGAATCCAGAGTTTTGAGAAGATTGGAGAAACTTAATTTTTCACCCCCCGAAAAAAAACATAAGGGGTAACACTGTCATTTTTTTTCTGGTCAAAATTTTGAGTTTCAATATCTCAGCTCTGGAAGGGTCTACAGCCTCAATTTTTGCACCCAGGCCCATGTCTCGTGGCCCTCTATCAGAATCCAGAGTTTTGAGAAGATTGGAGAAACTTAATTTTTCACCCCCCGAAAAAAAACATAAGGGGTAACACTGTCATTTTTTTTTCTGGTCAAAATTTTGAGTTTCAATATCTCAGCTCTGGAAGGGTCTACAGCCTCAATTTTTGCACCCGGGTCCATGTCTTGTGGCCCTCTATCAGAATCCAGAGTTTTGAGAAGATTGGAGAAACTTAATTTTTTACCCCCCGAAAAAAAAAACATAAGGGGTAACACTGTCATTTTTTTTTCTGGTCAAAATTTTGAGTTTCAATATCTCAGCTCTGGAAGGGTCTACAGCCTCAATTTTTGCACCCGGGTCCATGTCTCGTGGCCCTCTATCAGAATCCAGAGTTTTGAGAAGATTGGAGAAACTTAATTTTTCACCCCCCGAAAAAAAACATAAGGGGTAACACTGTCATTTTTTTTCTGGTCAAAATTTTGAGTTTCAATATCTCAGCTCTGGAAGGGTCTACAGCCTCAATTTTTGCACCCAGGCCCATGTCTCGTGGCCCTCTATCAGAATCCAGAGTTTTGAGAAGATTGGAGAAACTTAATTTTTCACCCCCCGAAAAAAAACATAAGGGGTAACACTGTCATTTTTTTTTCTGGTCAAAATTTTGAGTTTCAATATCTCAGCTCTGGAAGGGTCTACAGCTTCAATTTTTGCACCCGTATCCATGTCTCATGGCCCTCTATCAGAATCCAGAGTTTTGAGAAGATTGGAGAAACTTAATTTTTCACCCCCCGAAAAAAAACATAAGGGGTAACACTGTCATTTTTTTTTCTGTCAAAATTTTGAGTTTCAATATCTAAGCTCTGGAAGGGTCTACAGCCTCAATTTTTGCACCCGGGTCCATGTCTCGTGGCCCTCTATCAGAATCCAGAGTTTTGAGAAGATTGGAGAAACTTAATTTTTCACCCCCCGAAAAAAAACATAAGGGGTAACACTGTCATTTTTTTTTCTGGTCAAAATTTTGAGTTTCAATATCTCAGCCCTGGAAGGGTCTACAGCCTCAATTTTTGCACCCAGGTCCATGTCTCGTGGCCCTCTATCAGAATCCAGAGTTTTGAGAAGATTGGAGAAACTTAATTTTTCACCCCCCGAAAAAAAACATAAGGGGTAACACTGTCATTTTTTTTTCTGTCAAAATTTTGAGTTTCAATATCTAAGCTCTGGAAGGGTCTACAGCCTCAATTTTTGCTCCCGGGTCCATGTCTCGTGGCCCTCTATCAGAATCCAGAGTTTTGAGAAGATTGGAGAAACTTAATTTTTCACCCCCCGAAAAAAAAAAAAACATAAGGGGTAACACTGTCATTTTTTTTTCTGTCAAAATTTTGAGTTTCAATATCTAAGCTCTGGAAGGGTCTACAGCCTCAATTTTTGCACCCGGGTCCATGTCTCGTGGCCCTCTATCAGAATCCAGAGTTTTGAGAAGATTGGAGAAACTTAATTTTTCACCCCCCGAAAAAAAACATAAGGGGTAACACTGTCATTTTTTTTTTTCTGTAAAAATTTTGAGTTTCAATATCTAAGCTCTGGAAGGGTCTACAGCCTCAATTTTTGCACCCGGGTCCATGTCTCGTGGCCCTCTATCAGAATCCAGAGTTTTGAGAAGATTGGAGAAACTTAATTTTTCACCCCCCGAAAAAAAACATAAGGGGTAACACTGTCATTTTTTTTTTTCTGTCAAAATTTTGAGTTTCAATATCTAAGCTCTGGAAGGGTCTACAGCCTCAATTTTTTGCACCCGGGTCCATGTCTCGTGGCCCTCTATCAGAATCCAGAGTTTTGAGAAGATTGGAGAAACTTAATTTTTCACCCCCCGAAAAAAAACATAAGGGGTAACACTGTCATTTTTTTTTTCTGGTCAAAATTTTGAGTTTCAATATCTCAGCTCTGGAAGGGTCTACAGCCTCAATTTTTGCACCCGGGTCCATGTCTCGTGGCCCTCTATCAGAATCCAGAGTTTTGAGAAGATTGGAGAAACTTAATTTTTCACCCCCCGAAAAAAAACATAAGGGGTAACACTGTCATTTTTTTTTCTGTCAAAATTTTGAGTTTCAATATCTAAGCTCTGGAAGGGTCTACAGCCTCAATTTTTGCACCCGGGTCCATGTCTCGTGGCCCTCTATCAGAATCCAGAGTTTTGAGAAGATTGGAGAAACTTAATTTTTCACCCCCCGAAAAAAAAAAACATAAGGGGTAACACTGTCATTTTTTTTTCTGTCAAAATTTTGAGTTTAAATATCTAAGCTCTGGAAGGGTCTACAGCCTCAATTTTTGCACCCGGGTCCATGTCTCGTGGCCCTCTATCAGAATCCAGAGTTTTGAGAAGATTGGAGAAACTTAATTTTTCACCCCCCGAAAAAAAACATAAGGGGTAACACTGTCATTTTTTTTTCTGTCAAAATTTTGAGTTTCAATATCTAAGCTCTGGAAGGGTCTACAGCCTCAATTTTTGCACCCGGGTCCATGTCTCGTGGCCCTCTATCAGAATCCAGAGTTTTGAGAAGATTGGAGAAACTTAATTTTTCACCCCCCGAAAAAAAACATAAGGGGTAACACTGTCATTTTTTTTTTTTTTTTCTGGTCAAAATTTTGAGTTTCAATATCTCAGCTCTGGAAGGGTCTACAGCCTCAATTTTTGCACCCGGGTCCATGTCTCGTGGCCCTCTATCAGAATCCAGAGTTTTGAGAAGATTGGAGAAACTTAATTTTTCACCCCCCGAAAAAAAACATAAGGGGTAACACTGTCATTTTTTTTTTTCTGGTCAAAATTTTGAGTTTCAATATCTCAGCTCTGGAAGGGTCTACAGCCTCAATTTTTGCACCCAGGTCCATGTCTCGGGGCCCTCTATCAGAATCCAGAGTTTTGAGAAGATTGGAGAAACTTAATTTTTCACCCACCGAAAAAAAACATAAGGGGTAACACTGTCATTTTTTTTTCTGGTCAAAATTTTGAGTTTCAATATCTCAGCTCTGGAAGGGTCTACAGCCTCAATTTTTGCACCCGGGTCCATGTCTCGTGGCCCTCTATCAGAATCCAGAGTTTTGAGAAGATTGGAGAAACTTAATTTTTTACCCCCCGAAAAAAAAAACATAAGGGGTAACACTGTCATTTTTTTTTTCTGGTCAAAATTTTGAGTTTCAATATCTCAGCTCTGGAAGGGTCTACAGCCTCAATTTTTGCACCCGGGTCCATGTCTCGTGGCCCTCTATCAGAATCCAGAGTTTTGAGAAGATTGGAGAAACTTAATTTTTCACCCCCCGAAAAAAAACATAAGGGGTAACACTGTCATTTTTTTTTTCTGTCAAAATTTTGAGTTTCAATATCTAAGCTCTGGAAGGGTCTACAGCCTCAATTTTTGCACCCGGGTCCATGTCTCGTGGCCCTCTATCAGAATCCAGAGTTTTGAGAAGATTGGAGAAACTTAATTTTTCACCCCCCGAAAAAAAACATAAGGGGTAACACTGTCATTTTTTTTTCTGGTCAAAATTTTGAGTTTTAATATCTCAGCTCTGGAAGGGTCTACAGCCTCAATTTTTGCACCCAGGTCCATGTCTCGTGGCCCTCTATCAGAATCCAGAGTTTTGAGAAGATTGGAGAAACTTAATTTTTCACCCCCCGAAAAAAAACATAAGGGGTAACACTGTCATTTTTTTTCTGTCAAAATTTTGAGTTTCAATATCTAAGCTCTGGAAGGGTCTACAGCCTCAATTTTTGCACCTGGGTCCATTTCTCGTGGCCCTCTCTCAGAATCCAGAGTTTTGAGAAGATTGGAGAAACTTAATTTTTCACCACCCGAAAAAAAACATAAGGGGTAACACTGTCATTTTTTTTTCTGGTCAAAATTTTGAGTTTCAATATCTCAGCTCTGGAAGGGTCTACAGCCTCAATTTTTGCACCCGGGTCCATGTCTCGTGGCCCTCTATCAGAATCCAGAGTTTTGAGAAGATTGGAGAAAATTAATTTTTCACCCCCCTCAAAAAAAACATAAGGGGTAACACTGTCATTTTTTTTTCTGGTCAAAATTTTGAGTTTCAATATCTCAGCTCTGGAAAGGTCTACAGCCTCAATTTTTGCACCCAGGTCCATGTCTCGTGGCCCTCTATCAGAATCCAGAGTTTTGAGAAGATTGGAGAAACTTAATTTTTCACCCCCCGAAAAAAAACATAAGGGGTAACACTGTCATTTTTTTTTCTGGTCAAAATTTTGAGTTTCAATATCTCAGCTCTGGAAGGGTCTACAGCCTCAATTTTTGCACCCAGGTCCATGTCTCGTGGCCCTCTATCAGAATCCAGAGTTTTGAGAAGATTGGAGAAACTTAATTTTTCACCCCCCGAAAAAAAACATAAGGGGTAACACTGTCATTTTTTTTTTCTGGTCAAAATTTTGAGTTTCAATATCTCAGCTCTGGAAGGGTCTACAGCCTCAATTTTTGCACCCGGGTCCATGTCTCGTGGCCCTCTATCAGAATCCAGAGTTTTGAGAAGATTGGAGAAACTTAATTTTTCACCCCCCGAAAAAAAGCATAAGGGGTAACACTGTCATTTTTTTTTCTGGTCAAAATTTTGAGTTTCAATATCTCAGCTTTGGAAGGGTCTACAGCCTCAATTTTTGCACCCGGGTCCATGTCTCGTGGCCCTCTATCAGAATCCAGAGTTTTGAGAAGATTGGAGAAACTTAATTTTTCACCCCCCGAAAAAAAACATAAGGGGTAACACTGTCATTTTTTTTTTCTGTCAAAATTTTGAGTTTATATATCTAAGCTCTGGAAGGGTCTACAGCCTCAATTTTTGCTCCCGGGTCCATGTCTCGTGGCCCTCTATCAGAATCCAGAGTTTTGAGAAGATTAGAGAAACTTAATTTTTCACCCCCCGAAAAAAAAAACATAAGGGGTAACACTGTCATTTTTTTTTCTGTCAAAATTTTGAGTTTCAATATCTAAGCTCTGGAAGGGTCTAGAGCCTCAATTTTTGCACCCGGGTCCATGTCTCGTGGCCCTCTATCAGAATCCAGAGTTTTGAGAAGATTGGAGAAACTTAATTTTTCACCCCCCGAAAAAAAACATAAGGGGTAACACTGTCATTTTTTTTTTCTGGTCAAAATTTTGAGTTTCAATATCTCAGCTCTGGAATGGTCTACAGCCTCAATTTTTGCACCCAGGTCCATGTCTCGTGGCCCTCTATCAGAATCCATAGTTTTGAGAAGATTGGAGAAACTTAATTTTTCACCCCCCGAAAAAAACATAAGGGGTAACACTGTCATTTTTTTTTTCTGGTCAAAATTTTGAGTTTCAATATCTCAGCTTTGGAAGGGTCTACAGCCTCAATTTTTGCACCCGGGTCCATGTCTCGTGGCCCTCTATCAGAATCCAGAGTTTTGAGAAGATTGGAGAAACTTAATTTTTCACCCCCCGAAAAAAAACGTAAGGGGTAACACTGTCATTTTTTTTTTCTGTCAAAATTTTGAGTTTCAATATCTAAGCTCTGGAAGGGTCTACAGCCTCAATTTTTGCTCCCGGGTCCATGTCTCGTGGCCCTCTATCAGAATCCAGAGTTTTGAGAAGATTGGAGAAACTTAATTTTTCACCCCCCGAAAAAAAAAAAAAACATAAGGGGTAACACTGTCATTTTTTTTTTCTGTCAAAATTTTGAGTTTCAATATCTAAGCTCTGGAAGGGTCTACAGCCTCAATTTTTGCTCCCGGGTCCATGTCTCGTGGCCCTCTATCAGAATCCAGAGTTTTGAGAAGATTGGAGAAACTTAATTTTTCACCCCCCGAAAAAAAAAAAAACATAAGGGGTAACACTGTCATTTTTTTTTCTGTCAAAATTTTGAGTTTCAATATCTAAGCTCTGGAAGGGTCTACAGCCTCAATTTTTGCACCCGGGTCCATGTCTCGTGGCCCTCTATCAGAATCCAGAGTTTTGAGAAGATTGGAGAAACTTAATTTTTCACCCCCCGAAAAAAAACATAAGGGGTACCACTGTCATTTTTTTTTTTCTGGTCAAAATTTTGAGTTTCAATATCTCAGCTCTGGAAGGGTCTACAGCCTCAATTTTTGCACCTGGGTCCATTTCTCGTGGCCCTCTCTCAGAATCCAGAGTTTTGAGAAGATTGGAGAAACTTAATTTTTCACCACCCGAAAAAAAACATAAGGGGTAACACTGTCATTTTTTTTCTGGTCAAAATTTTGAGTTTCAATATCTCAGCTCTGGAAGGGTCTACAGCCTCAATTTTTGCACCCGGGTCCATGTCTCGTGGCCCTCTATCAGAATCCAGAGTTTTGAGAAGATTGGAGAAAATTAATTTTTCACCCCCCCCAAAAAAAACATAAGGGGTAACACTGTCATTTTTTTTTCTGGTCAAAATTTTGAGTTTCAATATCTCAGCTCTGGAAGGGTCTACAGCCTCAATTTTTGCACCCAGGTCCATGTCTCGTGGCCCTCTATCAGAATCCAGAGTTTTGAGAAGATTGGAGAAACTTAATTTTTCACCCCCCGAAAAAAAACATAAGGGGTAACACTGTCATTTTTTTTTCTGGTCAAAATTTTGAGTTTCAATATCTCAGCTCTGGAAGGGTCTACAGCCTCAATTTTTGCACCCGGGTCCATGTCTCGTGGCCCTCTATCAGAATCCAGAGTTTTGAGAAGATTGGAGACACTTAATTTTTCACCCCCCGAAAAAAAGCATAAGGGGTAACACTGTCATTTTTTTTTCTGGTCAAAATTTTGAGTTTCAATATCTCAGCTTTGGAAGGGTCTACAGCCTCAATTTTTGCACCCGGGTCCATGTCTCGTGGCCCTCTATCAGAATCCAGAGTTTTGAGAAGATTAGAGAAACTTAATTTTTCACCCCCCGAAAAAAAAAACATAAGGGGTAACACTGTCATTTTTTTTTCTGTCAAAATTTTGAGTTTCAATATCTAAGCTCTGGAAGGGTCTAGAGCCTCAATTTTTGCACCCGGGTCCATGTCTCGTGGCCCTCTATCAGAATCCAGAGTTTTGAGAAGATTGGAGAAACTTAATTTTTCACCCCCCGAAAAAAAACATAAGGGGTAACACTGTCATTTTTTTTTTCTGGTCAAAATTTTGAGTTTCAATATCTCAGCTCTGGAATGGTCTACAGCCTCAATTTTTGCACCCAGGTCCATGTCTCGTGGCCCTCTATCAGAATCCATAGTTTTGAGAAGATTGGAGAAACTTAATTTTTCACCCCCCGAAAAAAAACATAAGGGGTAACACTGTCATTTTTTTTTCTGGTCAAAATTTTGAGTTTCAATATCTCAGCTTTGGAAGGGTCTACAGCCTCAATTTTTGCACCCGGGTCCATGTCTCGTGGCCCTCTATCAGAATCCAGAGTTTTGAGAAGATTGGAGAAACTTAATTTTTCACCCCCCGAAAAAAAAACATAAGGGGTAACACTGTCATTTTTTTTTTCTGTCAAAATTTTGAGTTTCAATATCTAAGCTCTGGAAGGGTCTACAGCCTCAATTTTTGCTCCCGGGTCCATGTCTCGTGGCCCTCTATCAGAATCCAGAGTTTTGAGAAGATTGGAGAAACTTAATTTTTCACCCCCCGAAAAAAAAAAAAACATAAGGGGTAACACTGTCATTTTTTTTTCTGTCAAAATTTTGAGTTTCAATATCTAAGCTCTGGAAGGGTCTACAGCCTCAATTTTTGCACCCGGGTCCATGTCTCGTGGCCTTCTATCAGAATCCAGAGTTTTGAGAAGATTGGAGAAACTTAATTTTTCACCCCCCGAAAAAAAAACATAAGGGGTAACACTGTCATTTTTTTTTTCTGTCAAAATTTTGAGTTTCAATATCTAAGCTCTGGAAGGGTCTACAGCCTCAATTTTTGCACCCGGGTGCATGTCTCGTGGCCCTCTATCAGAATCCAGAGTTTTGAGAAGATTGGAGAAACTTCATTTTTCACCCCCCGAAAAAAAACATAAGGGGTACCACTGTCATTTTTTTTTTCTGGTCAAAATTTTGAGTTTCAATATCTCAGCTCTGGAAGTGTCTACAGCCTCAATTTTTGCACCTGGGTCCATGTCTCGTGGCCCTCTATCAGAATCCAGAGTTTTGAGAAGATTGGAGAAACTTAATTTTTCACCCCCCGAAAAAAAAAACATAAGGGGTAACACTGTCAATTTTTTTTTTTCTGTCAAAATTTTGAGTTTCAATATCTCAGCTCTGGAAGGGTCTACAGCCTCAATTTTTGCACCCGGGTCCATGTCTCATGGCCCTCTATCAGAATCCAGAGTTTTGAGAAGATTGGAGAAACTTAATTTTTCACCCCCCGAAAAAAAACATAAGGGGTAACACTGTCATTTTTTTTTTCTGTCAAAATTTTGAGTTTCAATATCTAAGCTCTGGAAGGGTCTACAGCCTCAATTTTTGCTCCCGGGTCCATGTCTCGTGGCCCTCTATCAGAATCCAGAGTTTTGAGAAGATTAGAGAAACTTAATTTTTCACCCCCCGAAAAAAAAAACATAAGGGGTAACACTGTCATTTTTTTTTCTGTCAAAATTTTGAGTTTCAATATCTAAGCTCTGGAAGGGTCTAGAGCCTCAATTTTTGCACCCGGGTCCATGTCTCGTGGCCCTCTATCAGAATCCAGAGTTTTGAGAAGATTGGAGAAACTTAATTTTTCACCCCCCGAAAAAAAACATAAGGGGTAACACTGTCATTTTTTTTTTCTGGTCAAAATTTTGAGTTTCAATATCTCAGCTCTGGAATGGTCTACAGCCTCAATTTTTGCACCCAGGTCCATGTCTCGTGGCCCTCTATCAGAATCCATAGTTTTGAGAAGATTGGAGAAACTTAATTTTTCACCCCCCGAAAAAAACATAAGGGGTAACACTGTCATTTTTTTTTTCTGGTCAAAATTTTGAGTTTCAATATCTCAGCTTTGGAAGGGTCTACAGCCTCAATTTTTGCACCCGGGTCCATGTCTCGTGGCCCTCTATCAGAATCCAGAGTTTTGAGAAGATTGGAGAAACTTAATTTTTCACCCCCCGAAAAAAAACGTAAGGGGTAACACTGTCATTTTTTTTTTCTGTCAAAATTTTGAGTTTCAATATCTAAGCTCTGGAAGGGTCTACAGCCTCAATTTTTGCTCCCGGGTCCATGTCTCGTGGCCCTCTATCAGAATCCAGAGTTTTGAGAAGATTGGAGAAACTTAATTTTTCACCCCCCGAAAAAAAAAAAAAAACATAAGGGGTAACACTGTCATTTTTTTTTTCTGTCAAAATTTTGAGTTTCAATATCTAAGCTCTGGAAGGGTCTACAGCCTCAATTTTTGCTCCCGGGTCCATGTCTCGTGGCCCTCTATCAGAATCCAGAGTTTTGAGAAGATTGGAGAAACTTAATTTTTCACCCCCCGAAAAAAAAAAACATAAGGGGTAACACTGTCATTTTTTTTTCTGTCAAAATTTTGAGTTTCAATATCTAAGCTCTGGAAGGGTCTACAGCCTCAATTTTTGCACCCGGGTCCATGTCTCGTGGCCCTCTATCAGAATCCAGAGTTTTGAGAAGATTGGAGAAACTTAATTTTTCACCCCCCGAAAAAAAACATAAGGGGTACCACTGTCATTTTTTTTTTTCTGGTCAAAATTTTGAGTTTCAATATCTCAGCTCTGGAAGGGTCTACAGCCTCAATTTTTGCACCTGGGTCCATTTCTCGTGGCCCTCTCTCAGAATCCAGAGTTTTGAGAAGATTGGAGAAACTTAATTTTTCACCACCCGAAAAAAAACATAAGGGGTAACACTGTCATTTTTTTTCTGGTCAAAATTTTGAGTTTCAATATCTCAGCTCTGGAAGGGTCTACAGCCTCAATTTTTGCACCCGGGTCCATGTCTCGTGGCCCTCTATCAGAATCCAGAGTTTTGAGAAGATTGGAGAAAATTAATTTTTCACCCCCCCCAAAAAAAACATAAGGGGTAACACTGTCATTTTTTTTTCTGGTCAAAATTTTGAGTTTCAATATCTCAGCTCTGGAAGGGTCTACAGCCTCAATTTTTGCACCCAGGTCCATGTCTCGTGGCCCTCTATCAGAATCCAGAGTTTTGAGAAGATTGGAGAAACTTAATTTTTCACCCCCCGAAAAAAAACATAAGGGGTAACACTGTCATTTTTTTTTCTGGTCAAAATTTTGAGTTTCAATATCTCAGCTCTGGAAGGGTCTACAGCCTCAATTTTTGCACCCGGGTCCATGTCTCGTGGCCCTCTATCAGAATCCAGAGTTTTGAGAAGATTGGAGACACTTAATTTTTCACCCCCCGAAAAAAAGCATAAGGGGTAACACTGTCATTTTTTTTTCTGGTCAAAATTTTGAGTTTCAATATCTCAGCTTTGGAAGGGTCTACAGCCTCAATTTTTGCACCCGGGTCCATGTCTCGTGGCCCTCTATCAGAATCCAGAGTTTTGAGAAGATTAGAGAAACTTAATTTTTCACCCCCCGAAAAAAAAAACATAAGGGGTAACACTGTCATTTTTTTTTCTGTCAAAATTTTGAGTTTCAATATCTAAGCTCTGGAAGGGTCTAGAGCCTCAATTTTTGCACCCGGGTCCATGTCTCGTGGCCCTCTATCAGAATCCAGAGTTTTGAGAAGATTGGAGAAACTTAATTTTTCACCCCCCGAAAAAAAACATAAGGGGTAACACTGTCATTTTTTTTTTCTGGTCAAAATTTTGAGTTTCAATATCTCAGCTCTGGAATGGTCTACAGCCTCAATTTTTGCACCCAGGTCCATGTCTCGTGGCCCTCTATCAGAATCCATAGTTTTGAGAAGATTGGAGAAACTTAATTTTTCACCCCCCGAAAAAAAACATAAGGGGTAACACTGTCATTTTTTTTTCTGGTCAAAATTTTGAGTTTCAATATCTCAGCTTTGGAAGGGTCTACAGCCTCAATTTTTGCACCCGGGTCCATGTCTCGTGGCCCTCTATCAGAATCCAGAGTTTTGAGAAGATTGGAGAAACTTAATTTTTCACCCCCCGAAAAAAAAACATAAGGGGTAACACTGTCATTTTTTTTTTCTGTCAAAATTTTGAGTTTCAATATCTAAGCTCTGGAAGGGTCTACAGCCTCAATTTTTGCTCCCGGGTCCATGTCTCGTGGCCCTCTATCAGAATCCAGAGTTTTGAGAAGATTGGAGAAACTTAATTTTTCACCCCCCGAAAAAAAAAAAAACATAAGGGGTAACACTGTCATTTTTTTTTCTGTCAAAATTTTGAGTTTCAATATCTAAGCTCTGGAAGGGTCTACAGCCTCAATTTTTGCACCCGGGTCCATGTCTCGTGGCCTTCTATCAGAATCCAGAGTTTTGAGAAGATTGGAGAAACTTAATTTTTCACCCCCCGAAAAAAAAACATAAGGGGTAACACTGTCATTTTTTTTTTCTGTCAAAATTTTGAGTTTCAATATCTAAGCTCTGGAAGGGTCTACAGCCTCAATTTTTGCACCCGGGTGCATGTCTCGTGGCCCTCTATCAGAATCCAGAGTTTTGAGAAGATTGGAGAAACTTCATTTTTCACCCCCCGAAAAAAAACATAAGGGGTACCACTGTCATTTTTTTTTTCTGGTCAAAATTTTGAGTTTCAATATCTCAGCTCTGGAAGTGTCTACAGCCTCAATTTTTGCACCTGGGTCCATGTCTCGTGGCCCTCTATCAGAATCCAGAGTTTTGAGAAGATTGGAGAAACTTAATTTTTCACCCCCCGAAAAAAAAAACATAAGGGGTAACACTGTCAATTTTTTTTTTTCTGTCAAAATTTTGAGTTTCAATATCTCAGCTCTGGAAGGGTCTACAGCCTCAATTTTTGCACCCGGGTCCATGTCTCATGGCCCTCTATCAGAATCCAGAGTTTTGAGAAGATTGGAGAAACTTAATTTTTCACCCCCCGAAAAAAAACATAAGGGGTAACACTGTCATTTTTTTTTCTGTCAAAATTTTGAGTTTCAATATCTAAGCTCTGGAAGGGTCTACAGCCTCAATTTTTGCACCCGGGTCCATGTCTCGTGGCCCTCTATCAGAATCCAGAGTTTTGAGAAGATTGGAGAAACTTAATTTTTCACCCCCCGAAAAAAAAACATAAGGGGTAACACTGTCATTTTTTTTCTGGTCAAAATTTTGAGTTTCAATATCTCAGCTCTGGAAGGGTCTACAGCCTCAATTTTTGCACCCGGGTCCATGTCTCGTGGCCCTCTATCAGAATCCAGAGTTTTGAGAAGATTGGAGAAACTTAATTTTTCACCCCCCGAAAAAAAACATAAGGGGTAACACTGTCATTTTTTTTTCTGTCAAAATTTTGAGTTTCAATATCTAAGCTCTGGAAGGGTCTACAGCCTCAATTTTTGCACCCGGGTCCATGTCTCGTGGCCCTCTATCAGAATCCAGAGTTTTGAGAAGATTGGAGAAACTTAATTTTTCACCCCCCGAAAAAAAACATAAGGGGTAACACTGTCATTTTTTTTTTCTGGTCAAAATTTTGAGTTTCAATATCTCAGCTCTGGAAGGGTCTACAGCCTCAATTTTTGCACCCGGGTCCATGTCTCGTGGCCCTCTATCAGAATCCAGAGTTTTGAGAAGATTGGAGAAACTTAATTTTTCACCCCCCGAAAAAAAACATAAGGGGTAACACTGTCATTTTTTTTCTGGTCAAAATTTTGAGTTTCAATATCTCAGCTTTGGAAGGGTCTACAGCCTCAATTTTTGCACCCGGGTCCATGTCTCGTGGCCCTCTATCAGAATCCAGAGTTTTGAGAAGATTGGAGAAACTTAATTTTTCACCCCCCGAAAAAAAACATAAGGGGTAACACTGTCATTTTTTTTTTCTGTCAAAATTTTGAGTTTCAATATCTAAGCTCTGGAAGGGTCTACAGCCTCAATTTTTGCTCCCGGGTCCATGTCTCGTGGCCCTCTATCAGAATCCAGAGTTTTGAGAAGATTAGAGAAACTTAATTTTTCACCCCCCGAAAAAAAAAAACATAAGGGGTAACACTGTCATTTTTTTTTCTGTCAAAATTTTGAGTTTCAATATCTAAGCTCTGGAAGGGTCTAGAGCCTCAATTTTTGCACCCAGGTCCATGTCTCGTGGCCCTCTATCAGAATCCATAGTTTTGAGAAGATTGGAGAAACTTAATTTTTCACCCCCCGAAAAAAAAACATAAGGGGTAACACTGTCATTTTTTTTTCTGGTCAAAATTTTGAGTTTCAATATCTCAGCTTTGGAAGGGTCTACAGCCTCAATTTTTGCACCCGGGTCCATGTCTCGTGGCCCTCTATCAGAATCCAGAGTTTTGAGAAGATTGGAGAAACTTAATTTTTCACCCCCCGAAAAAAAAAAAAAACATAAGGGGTAACACTGTCATTTTTTTTCTGTCAAAATTTTGAGTTTCAATATCTAAGCTCTGGAAGGGTCTACAGCCTCAATTTTTGCACCCGGGTGCATGTCTCGTGGCCCTCTATCAGAATCCAGAGTTTTGAGAAGATTGGAGAAACTTAATTTTTCACCCCCCGAAAAAAAACATAAGGGGTACCACTGTCATTTTTTTTTTCTGGTCAAAATTTTGAGTTTCAATATCTCAGCTCTGGAAGTGTCTACAGCCTCAATTTTTGCACCTGGGTCCATGTCTCGTGGCCCTCTATCAGAATCCAGAGTTTTGAGAAGATTGGAGAAACTTAATTTTTCACCCCCCGAAAAAAAAACATAAGGGGTAACACTGTCAATTTTTTTTTTCTGTCAAAATTTTGAGTTTCAATATCTCAGCTCTGGAAGGGTCTACAGCCTCAATTTTTGCACCCGGGTCCATGTCTCATGGCCCTCTATCAGAATCCAGAGTTTTCAGAAGATTGGAGAAACTTAATTTTTCACCCCCCGAAAAAAAACATAAGGGGTAACACTGTCATTTTTTTTTCTGTCAAAATTTTGAGTTTCAATATCTAAGCTCTGGAAGGGTCTACAGCCTCAATTTTTGCACCCGGGTCCATGTCTCGTGGCCCTCTATCAGAATCCAGAGTTTTGAGAAGATTGGAGAAACTTAATTTTTCACCCCCCGAAAAAAAACATAAGGGGTAACACTGTCATTTTTTTTTTCTGGTCAAAATTTTGAGTTTCAATATGTCAGCTCTGGAAGGGTCTACAGCCTCAATTTTTGCACCCGGGTCCATTTCTCGTGGCCCTCTATCAGAATCCAGAGTTATGAGAAGATTGGAGAAACTTAATTTTTCACCACCCGAAAAAAAACATAAGGGGTAACACTGTCATTTTTTTTTTCTGGTCAAAATTTTGAGTTTCAATATGTCAGCTCTGGAAGGGTCTACAGCCTCAATTTTTGCACCCGGGTCCATTTCTCGTGGCCCTCTATCAGAATCCAGAGTTTTGAGAAGATTGGAGAAACTTAATTTTTCACCCCCCGAAAAAAAACATAAGGGGTAACACTGTCATTTTTTTTTTCTGTCAAAATTTTGAGTTTCAATATCTAAGCTCTGGAAGGGTCTACAGCCTCAATTTTTGCACCCGGGTCCATGTCTCGTGGCCCTCTATCAGAATCCAGAGTTTTGAGAAGATTGGAGAAACTTAATTTTTCACCCCCCGAAAAAAAAAAATGAGGGGTAACACTGTCATTTTTTTTTTCTGTCAAAATTTTGAGTTTCAATATCTAAGCTCTGGAAGGGTCTACAGCCTCAATTTTTGCACCCGGGTCCATGTCTCGTGGCCCTCTATCAGAATCCAGAGTTTTGAGAAGATTGGAGAAACTTAATTTTTCACCCCCCGAAAAAAAAACATAAGGGGTAACACTGTCATTTTTATTTCTGGTCAAAATTTTGAGTTTCAATATCTCAGCTCTGGAAGGGTCTACAGCCTCAATTTTTGCACCCGGGTCCATGTCTCGTGGCCCTCTATCAGAATCCAGAGTTTTGAGAAGATTGGAGAAACTTAATTTTTCACCCCCCGAAAAAAAACATAAGGGGTAACACTGTCATTTTTTTTTTCTGTCAAAATTTTGAGTTTCAATATCTCAGCTCTGGAAGGGTCTACAGCCTCAATTTTTGCACCCGGGTGCATGTCTCCTGGCCCTCTATCAGAATCCAGAGTTTTGAGAAGATTGGAGAAACTTAATTTTTCACCCCCTGAAAAAAAAAACATAAGGGGTAACACTGTCATTTTTTTTTTCTGGTCAAAATTTTGAGTTTCAATATCTCAGCTCTGGAAGGGTCTACAGCCTCAATTTTTGCACCCGGGTCCATGTCTCGTGGCCCTCTATCAGAATCCAGAGTTTTGAGAAGATTGGAGAAACTTAATTTTTCACCCCCCGAAAAAAAAAACATAAGGGGTAACACTGTCATTTTTTTTTCTGTCAAAATTTTGAGTTTCAATATCTAAGCTCTGGAAGGGTCTACAGCCTCAATTTTTGCTCCCGGGTCCATGTCTCGTGGCCCTCTATCAGAATCCAGAGTTTTGAGAAGATTGGAGAAACTTAATTTTTCACCCCCCGAAAAAAAATGTAAGGGCTAACCAGGGGCGTCAGTTTGTGTTGAAAAGTGGTGGGGACAACAGATCAGATGAAAAAAAAAAACATTACATCAGGGTGGGAAAATTTTGAATAATGGCGCATCAAAAATGGGCTTAGCGAAAGACAGTCTACAACACGAAAATACTCAGCACAAAACCCTCAAAAATGTCGACTGCACAAGTAACAGTCCTTGCAACACTCAACCAAAAAGTGCCAAAGCACCATAACGTTATACAGGGCTCGACATACAGAGCTTGTCCAGGTCAAGTGGATTTTTTGAAGGGACAGATAAAGAGAATTTTACCTGCCCAACCAGACAAGTAGCCTGATTGGAACACCAATAACACAAATAAACAAATAACTAGGAATCACTAAACCAAGAGAATGATTTTATTCAATTTATTGTAAGTTGTAATCGATGCTACTGATGGTAGGTTGCACTGTTGACGCTCACGCTGCCTCTCGAGGAGAAATCTAAACACGCAGCACACACACACTCAGTTAGCAAGATACTGCCTATAAACAAATCTAAATGTGTTTTTATATTTTTAACATATGTTAAGCAACCTCAATTTTTTCCTGAATGCCATCACGATTTAAAATGTGACATTGATTTCTTTTGACAGTTCAAATTAAGTCACTTACATTTTAAATGCATTATTGGCTGTTTTTGTTCTGTTTCTGAGTCGCGTGGGTATGACGCAATCGTTAGCCTACTTTCACTAAAACTGCTATCTACGGGGCCATAACATAAGCTACAAGGTAAAGGAGAATTTTATACATTGTCGTGTTTCTTTAGAAAAAAATAAAGGACAAATGGGGTCTTCAAACGCCTCAGATGTAAAGTTATTCACTGTCAAAGTGACGCCAAAATGAATGGGAGTCAATGGGAATGCTAACGCAAGTGAAGTTCTGCTACAAGATGGCAGCTCCCGCGAGGCTTCAACTTCCTAGTGTAGAGTAACAGCCCTATAGTGTCTTATTATTCTAAATAATTGAATTTATTGATTAAATTTAAGAATTCATAATGAAAGATGAAGCATACATTTAATAAGATTGGGGCAGAAGATGCCCTTTAAAGGTGCAGTTACAATATGGCGAAAATCAAAGCAGATTGAACTCTAATGAGAATATTGCTCATTGCACAAGCACATGAAAAGGCTTAAAGTCGAGCCCTGCTGTAGAAAACAGCAGCGTGTTAAGTCAATGATTACAATGAAATTCATTAGGCTATTATGTAAAAGAAAACACACACCATAAGCATACAATGTAACATAGAATAGAATAGATAGAATTAAAACAATGTGGGATTTGCAACCCACATAGAATGCAGTACATGTTTGTCATGTTCACAGACAGAATAACTTGGACAAGAAGAATCTGTCGCATTGTTGATCAGCGTATGCCTTTTTTGGGGTAATTTTAGAATCAGTAACAGTTTATTTTGTTCAAGTTACTTTTTTGGACAATGTACATTGTTAAACTGTATTACATGTTTTATTTTGTGCAAATAAACCTTTAACATTTCTTGGTTTGCTTGATTTTTCAGAGCATTTTAACCAAATGTTTTCAAAAAGTGGTGGGGACAAAATCATCCATTTCAAAAAGTGGTGGGGACATGTCCCCAGCGTCCCCAGTGTAAATGACACCTATGATTTAAACAAAGATGAGATGGTTCATGAGATGGTTTGAAGTAAACAGTGACCTTGAAAGTATACTGACCATAGTGCATTTTTTTTTTTTTACATTAATATAAAATTAGCTAAAGAATTTCCGTCTCAGAGGCAATAAACATCAAGAATCTTGGAAACGAGGGTTTTGGAGCAGTAAGCATGTGAAATGGTGCAAGGGTAAGTTGTTAGATTGCAGCCCTTAAAGGAATAGTTCACTTTTAAAAAAAACTTTTGCTGATAATTTTCTCACCCCCATGTCATCCAAGATGTTCATGTTTTTCTTTCTTCAGTAGAAAAGAAATTAAGTTTTTGGATTTTTCTCCATATAATGGACTTCAATGGGAACCAAACAGTTCAAGGTCCAAAAGACAGTTTCAGTGCAAACTGTTCAAAGGGCTTTAAACGATTCCAAATGATGAATAAGGGTCTTATCAAGCAAAATGATCGTTCATTTAAAAAAATAAATAACAATCTTTAAGTTTTATAAGCTCAAATGCTCGCCTTGCTCTGTTCTGTGGCGCACATTCTTGACTCTCCAGTTTGAACTCGTTTATCAAAATGAACGAATCTTTTTTCGTGTCATTTGGTTCATTCAACGAACGAAATGAATGAGTTGACTTGGGAAAAGATTCGTTCATTTTGATAAACGAGTTCGAATGGGAGAGTCACGTACATGCATCACCCTAACCGTAACAGAGCAAGATGACCATTTGAGCTTATAAAACTTAAACTTTATATTTTTTTTAAATGAGCGATTGTTTCGCTTGATAAGACCCTTATCCATAGTCTGAAATCGTTTAAAGCCCTTTGAACAGTTGCAGTTTGCACTGAAAGTGTCTTTTGGACCTTGAACCGTTTGGTTCCCATTGAAGTCTATTATATGGAGAACAATCCTGGAATGTTTTCATCAAAAACCTTTATTTATTTATTTTTTTTCGACCGAAGAAAGAATGACATGAATATCTTGGGGGACATGGGGGTGAGTAAATTATCAGCAAAAGTTTTTTCAAAAGTGAACTACTCCTTTAAAAATGCAAGAACTCTTAAAGAAATGTAAATTTAATTTGATCAGTGCAATTCAAATACCAATATAATTTTACATATACAGTACATAAATCCATTAAAGTCATGAAGATTGCTTAAAGTTTGGTCAAGTAAAGTGCTGTGTCGGGTTTTTTCTGTATTGAACAGAGCCTTTGAAACTTTAATGACCATAACAACTAAATACAATTAAAGCATAATTAGCATAATAGTGTGAAATACTGCAAATAACAGAAGTTTTGAAAACATGGGCTCTTTTTTTCTTATTATTTCTTCATGTGTTATTCCATCCAGAAGCTGTGTAGTCCGTCATTATCCGGTGCTATTATTTATATTAGTGTTGAAAACGTGTCCATGAGAGAAAGCTTGACTTGGACATAAAAACTGATTTCCACGCATGTACCTGCCTGATATTTTACGTTCGTCCATGCGGCACATAAGAACTGCGCGATCATATGAAGCCAAACGTGTTCATTTGCTGCGTCTACATGAGTCCACAGCACGGCTCTTTTGTGTTAGTCGTGTCCTCCTCTGGTGCCCTCAGCTTCAGTAGAGGTGGATCTCCACTGGCTTGGGTAAAGTACACTGCATTGGGGGCCGCGTCCTGCTGTACCGATTCAGTGGGTTCCAGTGACACTTCAGGGACGAGCTCAACCTGAGGGCCTGCAGACAGGGGTAAAGGAGGTGCTGGGTGTTTCTGTAGTTTAGCCGCAGCTCTCTGCCGCTTGAGATCTGCGAGCGTGTGATGAGATCTCTCTCTGCTCATGCTGTCCCCGCTGGTAGCATCCGAATCCGGAGTGAGCTGATAGGAGGCGCTGCGATCCCTGCGGCCCCCGCCCTGGAGTTCTCCAGGCAGTGAGGAGGAAAAGGACGCTGCGCTCCCATTCCCCAAAACCTGAGCTCCGTTTTCCACCTCCATAACCTCTAATGGATGAACAGGGGTGGCATTAGTGCCGGACACCTAAAGTGAAGGAGGGGAAAGTGCAAGACAATTCACCAATGATGGTCAAATCTATATATCTATATGTAAGTCACAAACACATCACTGAGGTTCTAAAACACAAGATCAGTTCGCTATTTACATGATAATTCTATTTTTCATTAAATCATTACATTATAAACAGTCATTGCCAAAGCAGTTGGAAAACATGGAAAATATCATCAGAACTTAATTTAAAGGGCCAGATGCTTCTAATACTGTGTATGTAGTTGTATATTGCTGATGAATGAAAACACTGTGCTTGTTTGTTTTTTTAAGTTAGCATCTTCTAGCAATGGAAGTTAATAAAATTTGGCATATTTCCATCCAGAAACTTGAGTTCTGCAAGTGAACGTCGCCTTGTGGCGCCATCTATAAATCACTTTCAAGGACCTTCACCTGGACAGTTCCCTGCCCGACTCAACCAGAGCTGCGTTTTCAAGAAACGCACATTATATTAGATCCGTGCATTAGGTCTTATTATCGGTGTGTCTAAATACTATTGGGTAAATTGGCAGTGGGCGGGATCACAAAATCAGACTATCCAACACAGAACACACATTTCAATAACTGCCTATAGCATTGTTTTTCAGAGAAACGAGTATGTGAATTTAGCAAATCATATTGCCTAAATATCTGTAAACATAATTCATAATCCTGTTTGTTATTTGCATTTTTTTTAACAAGAAATATAAAATGCAAAAGGAATTACATTGTGATTATTAATATTCTGAATTAATAAAAATTATAATTAATAAAATTAATTAAAGATTAATTGTTTCATAATCAAATCGTTACCCTGTGAATCGTAATCGAATTGTGCGAATTGTGAAGAATCGAGGTAAGTGAAGCAAAAGTAATATTGTGAAATATTACAATTTATAATTTGATTACGTCAGTAATTTTTAATATTCAACAATATTATTGATTTTCAATATTCAACAATATTATTACACTGTAAATCGTAATTGAATTGTACAGATTGTGAAGAATCGAGGCAAGCGAAGCAAAAGTAATATTGTGAAATATTATTACAATTTATAATTTGATTGCGTCAGTAATTTTTAATATTCAACAATATTATTGATCTGTGTTGTATTATTTTCATGTTATCACTGTGAAGCTGCTTTGATACAATCTGTATTGTAAAAAGAGAAATAAATAAAGGTGATGACTTGACGTAAGAGAGAAAGATGAAAAGATGTAATTTAAATATATATATATATATATATATATATGTAAATGGACAGTATACATGGACTGTTATCACAGTTGTCAACTTTGCAAACCTAGTAAATTTATATATATATATATATATATATTAGGGCTGTCAAACGATTAATCACGATTAATCGCATTCAAAATAAAAGTTCGTGTTTACATAATATATGTGGGTGCACTGTGAATAATTATTTTGTATATATAAATACACACACATGCATGTATATATTTAAGAAAAATGAGTTCTTAATATATCAAATATTTATATTTATACATAATATTAATTATGTATAAATATATATAAAGTATATACTTTCAGATTTTTCTTAAATATATACATGCATGTGTGTGTATTTATATATACAAAATAATTATACACACTACACCCACATATATTACGTAAACTCAAACTTTTATTTTGAATGCGATTAATCGCGATTAATCATTTGACAGCCCTAATATTTATATATGAAAAACCTTACTAGGTTTGCGAAGATTCTATTCAAAATAAATTAGGGCTGTCAAAACGATTAATCGCGATTAATCGCATCCAAAATAAAAGTTTGTGTTTACATAATATATGTGGGTGCACTGTGTATAATTATTTTAGATATATAAATACACACACATGCTTTTTTATATTTAAGAAATATTTGCATGTATATTCTGTAAATGGATTTATATATAATTTATATTATATATAAATATAAATATTTTATATATAATTTTTTTTTTCTTAAATATACATGCATGTGTGTGTTTTATATATATACAAAATAATTATACACAGTGCACTCACATATATTATGTAAACTTTTATTTTGGATGCGATTAATCGCGATTAATCGTTTCGACAGCCCTAAAATAAATATAAGATAAATATAAGATAAATATTCAAAACATCTGTATGCTTCTTTCATTGTACCCCTTTGTAATATTTTGATTTTGATTTTTATGTAGACGACAAATAGATCTATATGATTTTGAAATCTGGTCAAAATCTTGCTTTCTTTTCAGCTCTATTTTCAAATAAAAAACGACCAAAATAACCAAAAAGGATAATGTATTATTTTTTTAATAAGCATGATCTTCATCACTAGAAGCTTAGCGCGTTCCCAAACTGTCATATTTCAGAAGGTTTTAAACGCCCATTTCTCACCAGTGCAGCGTGCAGGTTCAGTTCTGCATCCGTCTGTCTGTCTTCATCATCATCCAGGGCATCTGTCTGTCTTCCTCTCTCTTTCCACACCATGGCTTCCTTCTGGTGCTCTCTGCGGTACAGACTGCTGCGCTCATTCACACTGCTGCGCCGAACTACTTTACTGTAAACACAATCCACACAAAGAAGAGCTCACACACTGTTTCAGAGGGTTCTTTATATTACCATTATTAATTGTATATTAAGATCACAATTGGCATTATTATTTAATCATGGAAAATGCCAACTACAGCATTACAATGTAAACGATAATGCAACTGAGCGATGCAAAAAATACAGCATTCCAATCACAGTCAGCGAGGCTGTTTCCATGGTTTTGAAAATATGCTCTGGAGCAAATGATCATTTTTATGCTGTAGTAACAGTTTCTTCTTAAATATAAAGGGGGAATCAATTCGATTTTTAATACAACTGTCACTGTCACAAGCTGTCAAGTGCAGCTTTGCCGGGCTTTTGTTTTGCTGTCCTCACCCTCTGCTGCCCGTGCTGGACACTCGTCTCTGCAGTGTGTTCTTGTGTTTGTCCTGACCCTTCATGATGGCATCATGCTTGTGTTTCAACTCCATCATTTTGGCCCGCACCTCCTCATCAGTGCACACATCTGCAAAACAACACAAGTAGTATCGTGAAGCCTACAGCCAAGTCAGTCCTGATCAAACATGTGGGATGTGTCGTTTACCAAGAGGAGTCTCGTCCAGCTCAGACTTGGCGTTTAAACTCGCACCATTAGCCACCAGCAACTCCACCATATGGATCTATAAGAGCAGAAAGACACAATCACAGAAGAAAAAAACATCAATTTTGCCATTAAAATCAGTATAATCATTCCAACTAACAGCTTTATGATTTAAAGGTCCATTACATATTTGACTTACTAATCAGAAGGTGGGGCAGGACATTTAAACATTTTTGAAAAAGGAAAAGAACCTTTCCATAATTTCTAAGTCATGGACTATTGGTTAGCCTAGTTGTTATTGCCAATTAAAAGGTAGACAGTTGTTTTAATACTGGTTGAAACTCTTCACATCCTGATAGCAATCAATAATAGAAGTGGTCGAAATGCTAAAACATGAACATACACTGTATCTTCTGTGGAAGTCACAGGGACAAAAACCTACCAACCTGTGTGTTAACATATGTATTTCTATACCTTGCGCAGACATCACACATCACAGCGACACAAACAGCAGCTGCCTTTTACTGTTCTTCCTGAACCAAAACAACAAGCTAATGCTGCGTTGACTCTATGTCGCAATCATTACATGATGGCAACCTGTGACGTTCTACTCACAGTGGTTCACGTCCTCAGACTTATGCGTTTCTATGTCAACACTATCAATGGCAAAATTAATCTACAGCAGTCAGATGGTACAACTAGAGCTCTGTAAGTAGTTTATGCTCATTATTATTGTAATGGTATGTGCTTTGAGACATGAGGTAATTTAACGCCGTCTCATTTCTTGACTTTGCAGATGCTGCTGCGTTTTGAAGGAAGTGTGGCTTTGGAGAGCGCTCTAAAGGAAGGGTGGGATCTTGTGCTTTCAAAGCTAGCTAGCTTGCTATTGCTAGCCTGTTTGAAATTGCCTACCCTTCCTTAAATGGCAGGTTGTATTAAAGGGATACTCCTCTTTTTTTTGGAAATAGGCTCATTTTACCACTCCCCCAGAGTTAAACAGTTGAGTTTTACCGTTTACAAATCCATTCAGCCGATTTTCTGATATTTAGAAGAATATCAGTAACCAGACAGTTTCTGGTCTCATTGACTTCCATAGTAGGAAAAAATATACTATGGAAGTCAATGAGACCATAAACTCTCTAGTTACTGATATTCTTCTAAATTAAAAAAAAAAAAAATGTCACAATACATTCGAAAACGGTAAAACCCAACTGTTTAACTCTGGGGGAGTGGTAAAATGAGCCTATTTCCAAAAAAAGTGGAGTATCCCTTTAAGATAGGAGTGCTCAATCCTGTTCCTGGGGATCTACCGTATAACAAATTTTAGCACCAACCCTAATCAAACACATCTGTATCAGTAAATTAAAATCTTCAGGAAAATTTCATAAATTACAGAGAGGTGTGTTGGAGCAGAGAGTGTTTACCAGTTTATTGTTTTTTTGACCTGCCTTCCAAAAAAAGTAGTCTGTTCTGATTGGCCAGCCAGGTTCCAGTCTGTTGTGATTGATCAACTGCTTAGAGCATAACAGAAACGTAACGACCCTTACCATATCTGGCTCGTTTCAGCACTGGAGGCTGAGGCACTGTAAATACTCCTGTAACTACGCTAACTATGCCATCAGTTTTGCAGTTTCAATACAAGCCATAGTCTGATAATGACAGTCAGAGAACAAGAGAAAAAGCTGATTGACCCAAACCACCAGCGCAAGCATGACTTCACAGTAGTCCTTTTTTATTTTATACCTCTCTTACATTTCAGATGTGATGTCATTACTGTGTAATTCCTCTGCATCACGGTAAAACTGTGTCTGTTAACACAAAAACTCTTTACTACTCCCTATGAAACTTTCTATAAATTTGGCATGAAATGGACTCGATATTTAGATTTTGCTTAAAGGTCTGTACGAAACATATTTAAAAAATACAATAAGACCAGTAACATGAATTAAGAAAATAAATGGGGCACATTTTGATATAATAGAGGCTGCCGCCTATAAACCCTCATGAGTGTCAATATTCACCTGTCCCCAGCAGGCGGCAGCATGGAGCGGCGTCCACCCATCAGCGTCCCGGTCGTCAGGAGACATCCTGTGCTCCAGCAACAGCTCCCCCACTGACATGTATCCATGAGCAGCAGCTATATGCAGCTACACAGAGAACTGGATCTTTAGTTTTTGTAATATTTTAAATGATCGTCCTGTCTATATGTACTTCGGTCTCTCACCAGAGTGGCCCCCTGCTCGTCCTTCACATTCAGATCCCCTCCGCTCGCCACCAGCTCTCGGAGGTCAGACAGCATCGCTTTCTCCTTGGCTCCGCGACATTCGTCAATTCTCTCCTGAGTAATACCTAATTACAAACATACAAACAAAAAGTCAGTACTTTTTGACAACTCTAAATGCATTCCTGTCCAAGAGACATTGCAAAACATAACTAGTTTATGAGCTTATATCTTTTAAAGGTAATGTTCATCCACACTGCACATTTGAGGTTTGATTTGGCTCAATATTGGGTAAATTATAGGCAACCCTCACCCTGCTCTGCCATGATCATCTCTATGAGCTCTAGCGTAGCCTCGTCCTCACACAAATCATACGGCATGTTTCCATCGGCATTCACCGCCAGCAGATCTGCACCCCTAAACGCATGAACAAGACAGTCTTTATCACAGTTTTAAAGAATAAAAGTTGTGTATGACAAAACGCAGTAAGATCTGCATGACAAATAAACTGAGACTTACGCTTCTATCAGCATCTGGACGAGGTTAGTGTGCCCGCAGGTGGCCGCTGCATGTAAAGGGGTCCAAAGCTCACTGTCACATGCATTCACGTTTGCGCCCGCGTCCAGAAGACAGCGAGCTACATCCAAAAAATCATCTATGCAGCTCTGTGGAGAAAAAGCTATATGAATTCTTGGCTGTAGAAAACATGATTCAATAGTAGGGATGTGCCAAGACAGTCGGCTAAGTCCTCCAACAACCAACTGTTCGGTCATTAAGTGTCTGAAGCAGACTTTAATTTTGATGGCACCAAGACTTTTGTTTTGTAAAATTTTCAATGTACACGTATCCTTCCTTTTTGGTTGAACTTATCCTTTAAAGCTACACTGTGTAACTATTTTAGTTTATTCTTAGCTAATTCTTAGCTGCACTTAGTTCCTTCAAAAATATATGTGCTCATTAATGTATATTTACTTCGTTCAAGTAATAGTATTCTCTTGAGTTTATAACATGCCATTGAAATACATACGGGTAAGGGGTTCTAATGTCGGTCGCCATGTTGCCCCTCCATCTTGAAAGTACATTAGCCAAAGAGGGACATTCCTGTAATTCAAGCTTCGCCTTTGCGTTTACGTTTGAGTTAACACTCATGGATGAGGTCGAACTGGAAGCCACGTTAATCTTGGACTACATTGGCCACCGTAGGAGTTAAAACGAAATCGGAATTGAGAGGAACAGAAACTAATATTCACTGGATGATCATATACCTTTTCACCGCTAGATGGGGGTAAAAATCACACAGTGTAGCTTTAAGTGTGTATATTTTTTTTAATCTTATTTAAATATAATTTAATTAATAATATAATAGCAGTATTAGTGCATCAGTTTGAATGCAAATACTGCACTGTATGAAAATTATATTGTAAAGAAGATGAACCAGTCTGCAGCCTAACAAATTAAAGGGATACTTCACCTCTGGAAAGATGGACGTGTATTTAAAATGGGTCACTTATGTAGAAGAAATGTGAAATTATTTTTGAAGTTGGAGCTTTCTAGACTGAAAAAAGCCAGAAAAGAACATTTTTGGCTTATGTGGATGACAGACAATAACTCCCAGAATGCACTTGCTTCGCTGCCCTAGGAGGCCACGCCTACAGAGTGCAGTAGATAAACAAGTCTAGGCTACTAGTGAGTCTCTGTGATGAGTCTGCCCAAAATTGTGTTTCAAGATCGCCCAAAAAGTCCGGGATTTGGATTTTGCATTATACAGTCGCCATTCATTGTGTTTAATGTGGCGAGCAGGATGAGTGAGGGCCGCGGGAGAACGGCGCGAGGCCGTTGGTGTGATTACAGATGAGCGACACCTGTGAGACGCACCGGTCTCGTATCTCTCACGGAGGAGGGGGAATTTTCTTAGCAAATGTTAAAACGCACATCAACTGATCACTTGCGTTCACGTAAACACTACATTCAGATTAACCGATCGGAATGAATTCAGTTAGATTGAAACAAAAGCTGTACATGTAAACAATGAATGGCGACTGCAGAAAGCAAAAGCTCAGAGGGATATGAGGGTGGAAAGCATGGTGATTTGAAAATACTACAGGTTTTCTACTAATACAAAGCTTAATGCTATATCCTTTTAAGGATATCCAAAGTATCCTTTTAACTGAAAATATTTCTTCAGGGAAGGTAAACTCTTTTGTCATGACTTACACCAACTTTCATTTCTCACTTCAAAATTTTTGCTTGTGCTCCTAAATTTAAATAATGCTTAGTCACAGCAAATCCTTAATGGTCACAGACACACAGATGATGTATATGTGTGTTGTTTGTGTCGATGAGTGTGTACCTGATGTAGCGCAGTGAGCCCGTCCTCATTGTACAGGTCTGGACTGACTCCATTATTCAGCAACTCTCGTACTGCCAACAGACACAAAAGCTCTCAAGTCACCAAACCTACGAACGCTAAACATTTTGAACAAATGATGATATAAAAGGGAAAGTTCATGAAAATTCTGTTATAATTGACTCAACCTCATGTGAGTAAATGGCAGAATTTTCATTTTTACTTACACTGTCTTTTCTTAAAAAGATTTTTTTTCCCATACAAAAGGAAGTCAAGAGGGTTATTTGGACCTATTTATAAATTTGTAATTTATAAACCAAATTGTAAATATACATAATAGAAAACCAAGAAAACATATTTTCAAAAATGTGTGTGAAATTATTCTGACATTCTTAAAAATAATTAAACATTAAACTAAAATGTTCAAATTTTCAGCTATGTCTACATTAATCAGAATAAAATTTTAAAACGCATTTACGTTTCAAAACGCTCTCTGTCCACACTAGCATCTTCAAACGTTTTCTAAAAGTCTCTAATCCACACTGAAACATCTGAAAACAATAAATTCACCTTACTGCGCATGCATAAAACCTTATAAAATCTCACTGACACAGACAGAACAGACATACTAACGTTCTCATGCTATTCTTCTGCTGAATCATTTTATTTAGCAAAATATCTCACCATGCGTCCAAGGTCAGACTCATATGTTTAGTCAAAACTGCTCTCATGTTTTGCCGCAGGACAGCAATTGCGAGTAAATTTGGTCATCTTTTCAGGACTGCGATATGAAGATTGTACAAAGTAACATAATGTTTAGATATACTGTATGTAACAGTGTGAAAGTAAATAGCACAATAACTGGCACTATAATAGTATAAACAGAGATATCTGTGATATCATGACTAAACTTGTGTCATCATTTTCAAATACCTAAGCAAAAATGGCACTTTCAAATTTATCCACTTGGGAAAGAGTTTTCAAAAAGCTCAGTTTTCACAGAACAAGAGGAAAGAAGGTCAAATTGGAGAGAAAAAGACGTTTTTAAATGAAAATGTATTAGTGTGGACAGTGATAAATGCATATCACTGTCCTTTATAGCATACCAATCAACTTCTGTTGAAAATATAGTAGGAATATAGCAGGATTATATTTACTGATGATTTGGTGTTTTGAACTTGTGTTTAACTGTATATCTTGATTTTAACAGCTGATGAAACGGTTTCATTGGGTGAGAGAGGAAGAGGAGGAGATTTATAACTGCTTTTAATAATCACATTACTGAGAAGATCTAGCAAAGAAAAAAGATCTAGCAAGATTTAGCTTGGATTATTTTTTACATTTAAAAAAACTGCAGTTTTAACAGGGGTGTGTAGACTTTCAACAGCCTCTGTAATAAGGGAAAGAGATTTGCAGTATTTCTACTCTACTCTTACCCTCCTCTATGTCATTCCTGGCTGAAGCCTCCAGTAACGTCACATTGGTGTGGAAGGTCACCCTTCTGCCTTTCTTCACCCCATCTCCCTTGTGACCACGGGCACTGTCCTTGTCCATCTGCTCCCAGCCTTTCAGCTGCTGCGCACGTCTCTTCTGCGCCTGCTTCAGGCGCTCAGTGGCCGAAAGACGGCCGATAGTTGCCATTTCTGCTAGCAGCTCTCCATGCTCTGCCATATCTTCCAAGTCAAGACTCTCAATGTCTTCTCAGTCCCTTCAGACACCACGAAGACTGCTTGGACCTTCTGCTGTCTCCTATCATAGACATTCGACTCTCTCACACTTGCAGTTGTGATGTCCAAGTGCCTGATGAGAGCTGCATACAAACTCGTGATCCAATGGGATAATGAAGAGATGCAGGTGACAACCGAAGACGGACCATATTCTTGATAACTTTCCCTATGTGGACCAAGAGGACAGGTTCTGTAAAAAAAAAAAGCGAAAAGTTCAGATGTCGTGCATTTTAAGTGAATTTACACACCGGAAATACAGAATGAAAGATTTAAGGTAAATATTATATTTCAACTGTGTGATTAAACTAGTTTGAATGAGATAATATTAACCACTCAATACTAGAGGAAGGAGAGAATGAGAACAAATATCAAGAGATAAACCAATGAATCTGAATGATACAAGAGTTTGTGTGCCTGAAACAGAGTCTACTATACATTTTTAACTAACATGTTAAGTGCATGTTTTACATAACAAATTTGTATGCAAAATCACATCTCTGCTCAGCCAACATGCGTTCTTAAAGGGAAAGCACTGTTCAGGAGATGGGCTTAATCTCTGTCATCATCATCTATTCCTAGGTTTGCCATCTTCAATATGCAATATAAGGGACAATAACTCCCATTGAACCCGAATAACAATATATAATATTTCCATACAGGCTTTAGCGTAGAATTGCTCTTCAAGCATGGCTTTATGGGTCTTAAGTTCTCAATTTTCACTGGAGGGAAACAACTGTAGAGTGATGAGTGGTGAACTTAGCAAAAAATTGGCGAAAACAGGCGATGGGAAACCATCTTGTGTTGCTCCCACATTAAGGAATACACTCATGCTGAATAACGCAGAATAAAAGAAGAGGAAGGGCTGAAGCCTAAAAGGGACCTACTGTCCACTGTCCTGTCCACAGCCCTGCAGAGTTTATGCTGCGTTCACACCATGTCGTACTTACAGTAGTCTCAGGATGACAACACGTGATGTTGTAAATAAGCCCAAATGTCTTGATTAGCTGTATCGGGTTTAGGGTTGAACATTAAAGTTTGTTTCAGTGATTTTAGGCCCAAACAAAAACGATCATATTCAAAAACACGTCTCTGTAGGCAGCCCACACAAAAACAAATGGGAACAACCACCACTCAAAATCAGCATCTCTCAACTCTATGCTATTAATGGCCCAGATACATTTAATATGGAAGGCAATGGAGGGCATTTAATATGGAGACAATCCCAAGGAAGAGTAGGAGGATTAGGGCGAGGGAATACCGTCGTTTTTCGTCAAAGAAACGAATAATAATCAGGAAGGCTTTTTAACGGTGAAGAGAACTCAAACAATTGAAAATGTTTAAATCGGACACCGAGGTTGCACTGTTTCTTCTGGAAAGGTGAGTACTGACTTTTTTCGTATCTAACTGTGTGTGACAATATAATTCTTTAAAAAATACATGAGTGAAGCTCGACTAAACTTGGATAACTCTAGCAAATATTAGATTGTAGGGATTTAGTGTGTGAGTTGTGTCTACTTGTAGACATAACATTGTAGCCTACTGTTAGCAATAACACAAGCCCACGTTCCGGACTAACTTTAGCCGAATAATAATAATAAGCTGTTATAATATTATTCCAGATAGCTGTTGTTACCTTGAAATTTCCCATAATGTTAGATCTGAAGCTATATGACTGATTCTGGTACATTTTATCATACAGCTGCTTCCAGTGAAGCACCAGCAAAACTAGCTGTATTATATGATATGGCTCGACTGCAGATTTTATATAAATCATTATACTCTGCAATCCAAAGCAGCGAAGTTCACATTTTTCAGTTCACAGAATGAGCCATCATTGAGGTAGACTGTCAATCTGAAAATAGTGTGTTTGTCACTTTAAGAAATGTGCGCCGCGTGCATGATCGTTGCATAACTTGTTTTGTTTGGGATCTTGCTTCAAACACAAACAGAAGTGATGTTACCCACAATCGCTGATACAACCTTTAATTCTGCAGGACTCTGCTGCTATTCCAGGAACAGAGAATATGCTTTTGAATATGCTCCCTCTCTCCAGACAATTCTAACTCTGTCCAACTGCAGGGCACTTTTAGCCAGGATGATGCTGAGGGATCGAGTTCTGTCAACGCCATCTTCAGCCAGGATGATTCTGAGGGGTCTGGTTCTGCCAACGCCACCTTCAGCCAGGATGATTCTGAGGGGTCTGGTTCTGTCAATACCACCTTCAGCCAGGATGATTCTGAGGGGTCTGGTTCTGTAAATGCCAACTTCAACCAGGACGATGCTGAGAGGTCTGGTTCTGCCAACGCCACCTTCAGGCAGGATGATTCTGAGGGGTCTGGTTCTGCCAACGCCACCTTCAGCCAGGATGATTCTGAGGGGTCTGGTTCTGTCAAGCCACCTTCAGCCAGGACGATGCTGAGGGGTCTGGTTCTGCCAACGCCCCCTTCAGCCAGGACGATGCTGAGGGGTCTGGTTCTGCCAATGCCACGTTCAGCCAGGACGATGCTGAGGGGTCTGGTTCTGCCAACGCCACCTTCAGCCAGGACGATGCTGAGGGGTCTGGTTCTGTCAATACCACCTTCAGCCAGGATGATTCTGAGGGGTCTGGTTCTGTAAATGCCAACTTCAGCCAGGACGATGCTGAGGGGTCTGGTTCTGCCAACGCCACCTTCAGGCAGGATGATTCTGAGGGGTCTGGTTCTGTCAAGCCACCTTCAGCCAGGACGATGCTGAGGGGTCTGGTTCTGCCAACGCCCCCTTCAGCCAGGACGATGCTGAGGGGTCTGGTTCTGCCAATGCCACGTTCAGCCAGGACGATGCTGAGGGGTCTGGTTCTGCCAACGCCAACTTCAGCCAGGACGATGCTGAAGGGTAAGGTTCTGTCAATGCCACCTTCAGGCAGGATGATGCTGAGGGGTCTGACATGCCAGAAATTCAGTCAACCATCCGATTGCCTGTCGGGAGATGTAAATCACCTCTCGTTTCTCCCTGTACACTGCACAAACAATGACAGCAAAGCTGTCTGTCTGTCTGTCTGTCTGTCTGTCTGTCTATCTATCTATCTGTAACTATCTTTCTAACTAATCTTTCTTTCTTTCTCAATCTATCTTTCTAACCATCTTTCGTTCGTTCTTTCTTTCTAACTAATACATCTTTCTTACTTTATGCCATTCTAACTAATCCATCTTTCTTTCTAACTAATCTATCTTCTTTCTTTCTTTCTTTCTTTCTTTCTTTCTTTCTTTCTTTCTTTCTTTCTTTCTTTCTTTCTTTCTTTCTTTCTTTCTAATTTATCTTCTTTCTTTTTTACTAATCTTTCTAACTGATCTTTCTTTTCTTTCTAACTAATTCATCTTTCTTTCTAACTAATCTCTTTACTTCTTTCTATCAAACCCATATTTCTTTCTAACTAATTTCTCTCTTTCTCTCTTTCTAACTAATCCTTCCTTCTTTCTCTTTTTTTCTACGTAATCTCTTTCTAACTAATCTTTATTTTCTTAACTAATCTTTCTTTCTAACAAATATCCTTTCTTTCTACCTAATCTTTCTTTCTTACATTCTAGCTAATCTTTTTTTCATTACTTTCTAACTAATCTTTCTTTCTAACTAATCTATCATTCTTTTTAACTAATCTTTCTTTATTTATATTTAATCTTTCTTTTAACTAATCTTTCTTTGATTTCTTAGTTAAGAAAGAACTAATCTATCATTATTTCTAACTAATATTTCTTTCTAGCTAATCTTTCTTTCTTTCTTTCTTTCTTTCTTTCTTTCTTTCTTTCTTTCTTTCTTTCTTTCTTTCTTTCTTTCTTTCTTTCTTTCTTTCTTTCTTTCCAACTAACTAATTCATCTTTCTTTCTCTCTTTCTTTCTAACTAATCAATCTTTCTTTCAAACTTATCTTTCTTTCTAACTAATCTGTCTATTTTTCTTTCTTACTAATCTTTCTTTCTAACTAATCTTTTATTCCTTTCTAACTAATCTGTCTTTCTTTCAAACTAATTAATTTTAATTTAATTAATTAATTAATTTAATTTTTTAAATAATTTTATTATTCTTAAATTATTTTATGTAAAGCCCTTTGAACTACAATTTGTGCCAACTATAAACTTGCCTTGCATTGCATTTATGTAAGGTCTCAATCCGAGGACACACAACAAATGTATGGCCAGTGCGTAGCACTAAAACAATAACAAATATTAAAATGTCTCTGAATGTGTGGCTGCTTGCTTTTCCAATGAAATGGAAATTTTTCATGTATTCATCTCTAATCAAATATCCATTCACTGATGTAACATAATCAGGACTAAATTTGGTGTGACTACATAGACGGTTAGCCCCAGGTGTATGTGCAAGATGTATGTAAAAAATGGTTGAAATCGGCCACAGGGTTTTATCTATCATATGCAAACAAAGGCCATTGCATGGAAGCCGGAATCCACTAAAGATTAAAAAAAAGATAATTGTGACTTTACATCTCACAATTTTGTCTTTTCAGACACACAGACAACTTGAACAACCTGAACACATTTCCCTCATTAATTACTTTCAATCAAATTCTTCTGTTTTGTTTTTGTTTAAACCTACATTTGCAAACTAATGATAGGCAGTTGAAACCATTGGATCAAAACTTGTGAAGTTATTGAAAGTTACCAAAAGTTATTGAAAGTTATCAAAATGTACTGTAACTACAGTTATACAATAATTTACAGTCAAATTGAAAATGCGATGAAATTCTGTCCTCATTTGATACCCATTCTTTGTTATTTAATCTAAACACTCAAAGGATTTGGAGAGGCTTGGCCACTTAGTGACGATAAAACAAACAAAGGCTCTATGATCATTTGTTCAAGATTCTTTGGCATTCATAGGTCAATTATTATCAAAAACATGTTGAACTTTGATATCAGCGAGGCTTTTTCTGCACTAATAATGACTTGACACTTATGTAAGGTGTGAAACTGAGATGGTTAAAGTTGGTGCAGATAACAGCAGACAAAACTACAGCAGATGCATAATCTGAAACAAAACATAATCTGTTAAATCTATGTCATATCACATATTTCCATTATTTTTTGTCGGCTAGGCTATAGTATAGCCTACACATGAATTTTCATTAAAATTCATCTGCTTTCCATCAAATTATGCTCTCTGGATGTTTTATATACTGGAAAGCATGTCATTTGAAGTAATCAAAAGGACCAGAAAATGAACTAAACTAAAATGTATAACATGCATGTCCTTTTAACATCTATAAAAAGTTATCTCTGATAAATGCAAAGTCTTTAACTTTTTCCTAAAGAAGGCTCCTCTGGAAGAAGCATTTTTACAGGTGTAGTTGCCCTAATTTAAAAAGTTTTCGGAGGTTGTATTGTTGACTAGAGTAAAAAAAATAAAAATAAACAGTAAGTATGCACGTGATAAGCCAGCTCCTTTTTAGCCCCGTTTTAATACAAGAGTAAACCGCCAAGAAAAGAGATTCATTATTCATAGGCACTAAGCAGATTTAGAGGCGGAACAGCGAGAGTGAGAAGTTCTCCTAATCCAAATGTTCTGGACAGGATCAGCACAGCAGTATAAAGACTCATTCAGCATGTCACGTGCTTTAATGCCAGACACTTGCCATCTGACCATACAGATCTCACTCACTGTGATAGTGTGATACAGGAATATCACAGGTTAATGACAATAACAGAAGTGCACTATAAGTCATATTAGTCTTTGTTCTTTTTTTTACTAATTTTACTTCTTTTTGCTAATCAACTGAAAGCGTTATGTCATCCATGAATTCTATCTCTTGATCTCTTTAAACATTTCAACATAAAACTAAATTATAAAACATTTTGAGATGACTCATTACCAGCGATTTGAGGTCAAGTGACAATGCAGCACATTGTTTGAAACATTTATCATTGCATACTGCATCACATTGACACCTATTCATTTTAAAAGCATCAGGAAATAGTATACATTATATAGTACATCATACAGTTCATATTTTAAATAATTCAATGTCAAACACAGCCTGTCACTTTACTGAGAACAGCATTATGAAAATGCATATGTTTTCAACAGCTAAAGAAATATTTTCGGTTCAGTAAAAGCTCAATCGACGGAACTTGTGACATATTGATTGCCAAAAAAATAATATCCATATTTTCTCTTTTTTTTAAAGGGATACTCCGCTTTTTTTGGAAATAAGCTCATTTTACCACTCCCCCAGTGTTAAACAGTTGGGTTTTACCGTTTCCGAATGTATTCAGACGATTTTCTGATATTTAGAAGAATATCAGTAACCAGACAGTTTCTGGTCTCATTGACTTCCATATTTTTTTCCTACTATGGAATTTAATGAGAGCAGAAACGGTTTGGTTACTGATATTCTTCTAAATATCAGAAAATCGGCTGAATGGATTCGAAAACGGTAAAACTCAACTATTTAACTCTGGAGGAGTTGTAAAATGAGCCTATTACCAAAAAAAGTGGAGTATCCCTTTAAGAGCAAAAATTTGAGTTATAGTAAGGCACTTAAATAGTGAATGGGACTTAGGCTATGTTAACACAGAAACGATTCTGAAGAGAAAACGCAAAAGTGGCATTGCGTCATCACTTTTTATTCTGCGTTTAGACGAGCGTTTTGTGTGGGAAATCCGCGTGCAAATGGTGACGCAAAAGTGTGTGAAATTCAATGTAGTATGCACTTCAGGCGGCTAGGAGTGCATACTACAACAACACCAAGTCCACGCGCCTGCGTACAAACTTCACAGTGAAGCAGACTTTTGCGTTTTTACCGTTTACACGGGAACGCAGCGGTGAAGCGTTTTTAAGATTTCCACTCTGGAAGGTGGTTTCACTTTTTTGCGTTTTTAAGCCTCAAAAACGCCGTCGCCGTGTAAACGAAAGGCACATCCGATAAAATATTTTTACATTTTCACCCGCGAGCGTTCTCGTGTAAACAGGGCCTTATATTCAATTTTCAACTCTCTCAGCAAAACGACAAACAAACCAACTCACTGTAAAAAATAGTCCTGTAAAAAAACGGTAAACTACTGGCAGCTGTGTTTGCCAGAATCATACCGTAAAAAATATGGTGTGTTACTGTTTTGGAAATTAACAGCTAAATACCGTATTGTCAGCTAGAGTATAAAACTTTAATTTAACACCTATATGCTCAAACACAAAAACAGTAATACGGTAATATTTTTACGGTATGATGCTGGCAACCACAGGGCCAGTAGTTTACCGTCTTTTTACAGGATTATTTTTTACAGTCTGTAAAAATGCTGATTTAAACAGCTTTACAGATCATACTTGAACAGATGAATGTACTGCAAGTGTATTTATAACAGAATGCTGTTCTGTTAACATGGGCACGGGGAAATATGCACTGCAAACAGTGTTGCCAAGTCTGCTTATTCTAAGCGACTTTCGGCTTTTTTTTTTTTTTGTAAAGTCACTTGCAAATAATGGGAGTCGCGGGTTTCGGGGTTTTTTTGGGCTTGTTTCTAAAGTGTAGTTGCTTATTTGGGCTTGTTCCCAGCTCGTTGCCAAGCAGATATTTTCTATGTTATTTAAACGTAGGAGTTTGCCCAATCTTGCCTGTTCCCTCTCTCCCTTTCCCCATTCAAAGAGTTTTTGTCCCACCCACATCCTGCTTCTAATTGGCTCTGACTCAGATGGCAACGAGTACTAGCCAATCAGAGGCAGAGCAGGGCAATCATTGTTGTTGTTTTTTTCTGGTTAGGAAAACGTCAGTAAGTGACGTTAAAATGAAAATATATATTAATTATATGTTAGATATTTTAGATATAGATATAATAATTTAATATCATTTAACCCTTTAACTGCCACTCCCCCTTTTTTCATGAAAATCACTATCCAATGGTTGTAATTCAAGAATGCTTTGGAATATAAACCTATTTGGTCTTGTTTTAAAGACATTTGCCAAATTATTTTTGAAGTGAAGTATTATGAAATTATGAAAGTGAAACAGAAAAAGTTATAAGTTTGAGTTTATGAACATGAACAATGTAAAAAATATAATTACTTCTATTTTATACAATATATATATATATATATATATATATATATATATATATATATTTAATTATTTTTACAAATTATATTTTACTCTAAAACTGCAAGAAAACGTAAGCCAAAAATATGAAGAAGTTCCAAATTTTAGGTTGATATCTCAAATATGAGCTTTCAGTCAGATTTTATTTGGGCGCAGTATCAACACTAGATGGACAGCCAAGCTTTTTTACAGAAGAAAAATAAACTGTACCTCCGTAGAAAAAGTGCCTTTAACTCCGTAGAAAAAGTGCCTGTTTTTAATGAAGGTGATGTGTATGCTGAGAGGGCGGTAAAAAAAGAGATTAGGGTTGAAATTAATAAAGCCAAATTAAAGTACAAGGAAAAAATTGAAGCAGATCTGAGAAGTAATAATTTATAGAAAACCTGGAATGGTATGAAGACACTGATTGGGTCAAATGATGAAGCAAAAAGAGTTGTTCTAGATGGGTTTTCATCGGATAAACATTTGGCTGATGAATTCAATGTATTTTATTCTCGTTTTAACAATGTGGATTTGGAAGATGAAATTGAGGGTTTTAGGGCTATCACGCAGGCAGCTCCATCAATTACGATTGATAGTAGGACTGTGGCTAACATATTCAGGCGCACCAGATCAAAAAGTCCGGGGCCAGATAAGATTTGTGGGAAATTACTAAGAATATGTGCAGATCAACTCTGTAATATCTTTCAGTGTATTTTTAATTTGTCTTTATTACAACAAAGAGTTCCTAGAAGTTGGAAGAATTCTATTATTGTGCCTATAGCCAAGTGCTGCTCCCCAAAATCTTTGAATGATTTTAGACCGGTAGCCTTGACCTCATTGGTCATGAAAAGTTTTGAAAAAATTATTAAAGAGGCTGTTTTACTGCAGGTTGGAGATCAGCTGGATCCACTGCAGTTCGCATATAGGTCTGGTAGGGGTGTGGAGGATGCTGTGATCACACTTTTGCACTTTATTTTTAGCCACCTGGATAGAGAAAAAACTCATGCCAGACTTTTATTTGTTGATTTCACTTCTGCTTTTAACACTATTCAGCCCCTTTTGCTCGCTAAGAGACTGATTGGTGATTTTAACCTGGATCTGAATTTGGTGGGCTGGGTATTGGATTTTTTAACAGATCGATCCCAGCGGGTGAGGGTTAACAGTACCCTATCTGAAGTAACGTTTACTTCTACTGGTTCTCCCCAAGGTTGCTGTCTGTCCCCTCTCTTGTACATCCTGTACACAAACCAGTGTCGCAGTGTGTACCAAGATAGACATATACTAAAGTTTGCGGATGATTCTGTTATCGTGAGCTTGCTATCGGGGAATGAGCGGGACCATGGGCCTGTCCTTAGTGACTTTATAGAGTGGTGTGATCGTTCTTTTTTACAGCTGAACGTTTCTAAAACCAAGGATATGGTCATCGACTTTCGAAGGACACCACCTTCCTCCACAGTCACGATTATTAAGGGCACAGACATTGAGTCCGTTGAGACATATAAATATCTGGGAGTTATTTTAGATAATAAATTGTGTTTTGAACCGTTGGTAGATGCTGTCACTAAGAAGGTTCAACAAAGAATGTATTTTCTTAGGAAATTGAATAGTTTTAATGTTTCTTCAGAAATGATGACTTTGTTTTATCGTGCTTCCATTGAATCGGTCATATCTTTTTGTATTTCTGCTTGGTTTGGTAGCCTCTCTCAGACAAACAAAAACAGACTTGGTAGTCTGGTTAAAGTGGCAAGCAGGATTTCCAGGACAGGTCAGGCTCAACCAGGGGAGTTATATAAAAAACAGGTCCATAGAAAAGTTGGTGCAATGGCTCATTCACAGGATCATCCCCTTAGGATTGAGTTTGAACTTTTGCCCTCTGAGCGACGTTACCGAATCCCTAGATGTAGAACAAAGAGGTTGCATACATCCTTCATTCCGGCAGCTGTGAGGTATCTTAATGGCACTTAGCACTTTATATTAATTAGCAAGAGTGGCTATTTTGCACTTGATGGTTTTGTAAATTGTTTATTTATTTATTTATTTATTATTATATATTATGTACTGGGGCTAATATGAATTCCATCCTTCTGTGCTTCTTTGCTGGTTGGTTTTGCTGTTGTGTATCGTTGTATGTTATGTGTTTGTATGTGAGCTTTTGCTGCAAATTCAATTTCCCCTTGTGGGACAATAAAGGTACTTTTGAACTTTGAACTTTTTTTATTGTCTATGAGCAAAAGTCGCTTGTTTTGGGCTTGTTTTCCCCGGCTTGTTTGCTTATTTGTCTCGCGAGATCTGGCAAAACTGACTGCAAACTATGTGCGAAACAGGTGTACAGATGGCCCATTGATCTCGCACATCCATTTTTTTTATGTCCCACCTCTGTTCCTGACTGAATATGTCCAAGTGCTTCTCATTTCAGCTCTGACCTGTGCCTCTGTAGATGATCCAGACCACGGCAGCATGTCTGATCTTCCATCATGCTGCCACTAGATCTGAAACCTATCTCAACACACTCATAAGCATACATTATCTCCCTCTCCCACTATCTGTCAAAGAGGGAGCAGCACCTGGTGTTTCTTTTGCAACCAGGTACAAAGGCACTTTTCAAGACTAGCTGCTCGACGGTTCAATGTACAGCAAGATAATGACAAACAGTTAAGACAGTATCAGAACTGCCTTAGAAGAGAAGGTATCCAGACTTACACCTGGGCTGATTTGGAATGAACTGGACAGTATATTTCTGGGAACTTCTACAATATAGGTCTAGATGCAGCTGTGTGTCTGACTCTGTGGCTGTGTGTGAGCAGATAAAAACCTCTTGAATCTTATTCAAAATGCTTGTCTTGGGCTTGGAAAGATGTAAATGCAACCAAAATCAGTTCTAAGTATCTTAAAGGAGTAATTCACTTTTTTAAAAAAAATTGCTGATAATTTACTCATCCCCATGCCATCCAAGATGTCCACATCTTTCTTTCTTCAGTGGAAAAGAAATTAAGGTTTTTGATGAAAACATTCCAGGATTTTCTCCATATAATGCACTTCATTGGGTACCAAACGGTTAAGGTCCAAATGAGAGTTTCATTGCAGCTTCAAAGGGCTTTAAATGATTCCAGACGATGAATACGGGTCTTATCTAGCGAAACAATCGCCCATTTCAAAATAACTAGGAAAAAAGATTCATTTTGATGAACGAGTTTGAACAGGAGAGTCACGAATGAGCATCACAAAACAGAGCAAGGCGAGCAATTCTGATTATAAAACTTAAACGTTCTTATTTATTTTTAAATGACGATCGTTTCACTAGATGAGACCCTTATTCATAGTCTGGTGTCGTTTAAAGCCCTTTGAAGCTGCACTGAAACTCTCATTTGGACCTTGAACCGTTTGGTTCCAAATGAAGTCCATTACATGGAGAAAATCCTGGAATGTTTTCATCAAAAACCTTCATTTCTTTTCAACTGAAAAAAAAAAGACATAGACATCTTGGATGACATGGGGGTGAGTAAATTATCAGCAAAAGTTTTTTTTTTTTTTTAAGTGAACTACTCCTTTAAGAGTCTGTAAACAATTAAGAGGTCAAGGAAAGAAAATATTGACAAGGAAAGGAGAATTTCTCACTGCATCTCTGAATACTGATACTGATATCTCGATTCAAACACCCACGCAATCTCATATGACAACGATTCGACTGTCTATTATTCAATTCTTTTGACAAGTACGATCACAGCCAACATTGACCAAGAGAGCAGTTGTTTCAAATAGGTATTTAACAGCTTCCCAATCAGTCTTTTAAAACACATAGTATCATTATTTCTGTTTCAGTTCTTCAAATGAATTAATAAGTGCTGAGATAAAAGTTTATAGTTTGGATATAAACACTGATGACTACAGTAGCAATCAAAATAGAGTAAATCACCTTTTGAAAGTAACCCGACACTTCAAATAAAGACTGTATCAATTACATTGTTACACCAGTAGGTAGCGACAGGTGACTTAAAAAAAATGTATGCGTCATTGAATCATAAAGATAAGTTCAAAAACATTGATTCATCCAGTAATGAAACAAGTGTCTTTATGAGTGAGTAACTGAAACATTCATATCAAACCAAGTTATTCAAATGAATTCAATCACGCTGCTCTAGCGGGCACTATCTGTTCCATTGCTTTTAATTGTTTTTTGTGCAATTACTGCCATCCATTTGTATTTTGAAGTTATGTATTCTTTACTAATATTGATTTACCTTTAAACGGTTCAAAGGCATTTGTTCAATAACACTTTTTGATATCAAAATAGGTAATAGGACAACTAAAATTTCAGTATTCAGTATCTTCTAAGCCTAAAAGACAGGCGCATATTGCTGGATATGACATATTGCTGTATAAAATGTCTGTTAAATGTGTAAAGGCATCATTTTAGATTTCTTATACAAAGACCTAATACAAAACCTTACATTGACAAATTCTTTAACACAAACACCGATTAATCAACGTTACTCATGGTGCTGCTGTTATAATATCTGTTATAATGCTGTTATAATAGCTGTTATAAAATAAAATACCAAAAAAAAGAGAGGGGGGGGGGGGGAATAAAATGAATCCTTCAAAAAAAAAATCTTTGAATTTCCTGTGAATTGTGGTATTTGTTCTGGTTAAGCTGAGCTGAAAAAATGTGATTGGCACAGTGCACAGATAGGCTTAGCCTATTGCAAGTATAAACATAGAATGTTTCATTTCCAGTAATTCGTCTTCCTTTATTTCTTGCTTAAAACACATTACACAAAGTATTTAAAAATCATTATTTAATATATATTCTTGTGTAATTTCATTAAGAATCGAAGTTAATCGTTATGAATTTGCAATAACTGCTTTAAGATTTAATCGAAAACCTGTGAATATGAGTATAACCAACCATTAAGCCACTTTAATGCTTGGTTGGGGTTATGCCAAAAGCATGGTACCTTGATATATACCATGGTAATGAAGGTGACCATACATCCATGTACGACATGACCAGGCTACTTCAAGGAGCAAGAATGGTAGTACTTTGTAACAAAATAAAGAAAAAATAAGAAAAAACATGGCAAAACTATCGTACCATGTCAAAAATGTGGTGACACGAATGGGACGTGTTAAAAAAAGCATTATTCGAAATGTTCTATTTCCTGTTTACTAGCATAATGCTAACCTGTCTGAAGACCAGAGTTCATTCCAACTTCATCCCTCATACGAAAATAAAACCGATACAAGATTACTTGAACATATCATCGTATTGAATCAGTCATTCAGTAATAAAGCCATTTAGCGTTAATTTTAATGCGTGTGTTAGTGTCAGTGGCCCGTGAACGCACCTGAACACACACCTGTCATTTGACCACCTTGTCATGTCACAACGCCTCTGTCTCACCTGTTGCTTCAGCTGAACACAATCGGTAAATTCATGTCCGTCTGATCACGTTTAAGTCCTTTTCGGCAGCTTTGGGGGTAATTAAAATAAAACATGACACTCCATAACAGCCGTTGCGCCCTTCGGTCCGTTTAATTTACTCGCTCCGCTCACCGCATCCCGACAGTCGGCGCTACACTAACTAACAACACACACACATACACACAGTGGGAGTTAGCACAGAAAGGGAATGTGCTGGCAAAAGGCTCTAAGTTTTTAAGAAATGGAGGGCTTGGTCTGAATAATAATTATTCTATTGTATCGTTTTGATGTATATTTATTATAAAAATGTCTGTGCCTGTGTTATTATTCTTCAGGTGCAACTTGTCCCAGATCTCCGATGTTGCTATAGACGGCGTTATTCCCTGATACATGTTACTTTTTTCAGCGCAGTTCAAGTTGAACCAATCACATGCGTTGTGATTATCAAATGGCGATTTTTGTTGAAATATTTTATAGAGATCCCTGGGCAGAATTTTATTTCTGTTGGACAGAAATTCTTTGTATTCACAGTGTTTTAACAAGTGTATTTTATTTCTTTGTGTAGCCTACAAAAACTCGTAATTATTCAAAAGACGTCCTGAGATGTGAAGCTCAGTGGGAACAATTCCTTTTGCGCAGTCAAGCGCCCCCTGCTTGTTTATTAAAGGGAGATTTCTCCCAAAATGAAGGTTTTGTCATCACTACTCACCCTGTTGTTCCAAACCTTTATGAGTTTATTTTCCCCCCATAATATTCTTTTTCTTTGGCTACTATGTGAGTCAATTGGCTTATACCATCAACTGTCTGGTTTCTTCTTCTGGTTTCTTCAACATTCTTTAAAATATATTATTTTGTGTTCAACAAAAGAAATAAACTCATACAGGGTTGGAACAACTTAGGATGAGTTAAAATTACATTATTTTGGAGATACTAATGGAATTTTCATTTTGGGTGAAATAGCCTTTGTTTACAATTTGTAGCCTATAGCTACTGGGGGCATACTGTAACAAATTATAACAGAGAACATGGAGAAATATCTTTTTATGTTGTGTTGTTGCAAATAGCCATTTTACAGTAACTTGGAGTAGCAAGCATCCTTCATTGTCAACACAATGCTCATATTTCTCCAATTTTGATATCTTTGAGGAAAAGAATAACCATTTTCAGCAAGAGAGAATCTATACGTAAAATGTGAAGTGTCACACAGATTGTGGGAATGTCAATCGGCTTTTCACTGTAAATTATACGATTTGTTCTTTTTCACTTTCAAAACTGTAAATTTAATGGTATTTTACTGTAAAATTATATCACAGTTATTTAGTGTGTATAGTACGGAAACGTTCTGTTTACCAATTAACAGTTTTGCACTGTAGCATTTTTACTGTATTTTACCGTTAAAATCACGGTTATTTTTTACAGTGTAGGGTCATGAATCTTAATATGAAGTCTGTATACTCAGTTGCAACAAGTCAACAAAATGCTCAAATATATAATATTTAGTCAATTTAAAGACCCGTAGGAAGCTTATAAATACATAGAAAAGTTGATTACCTCCGTAACTATCAGCACACCTAATATTAACTTTGGCAATATGGAATAGGACCCATGTTAATCCCATGCAAAAGGATTGTGTCATGTATTATGGTGATTTGTAATTGTAGAAGGACTGTTTCTTATTCCTATACCTTACTATTGGCACATCTTATTGGAATACTGTCAGTTTGAGTCTTTCTTGTGAGGCAAAGAGCTTCCACATGTTCAGTACGAGCTATTGGGTTCAAACTATTATGACTGAGTGTCTCGGGATAGCCACTGAATGAATGTAATGATGCCATAGAATTATATGCCTTCCAGTACATGACTCATGGTGGCACCAGCAGGGAAGCAGAATGACGAGCACTGCCTCTTGTGCACAAAATCCATCAAACTTGGGAACTTGCTAAATAACTTATAGGTCATCTGACCCTGTATAAAGTGTGTAGCTTTAATTGGATCTCTGAAATCAACACTCAATACACGAAAAGTAAAGGTTTATTATTGGCATCAAGGGTTTCACCTTTGACACCCAACCTTTGCATTGCACAAAAAGTTTTTCATAGAAAATGTTTAGATTATTCAAATGTCATGAGGTTCTTTTAAGAACTGTTCCTTGAAAGAGTTTTTGGAGAACTCAAATGGTATCAAATCTATATGGCATCACGGTGAAAACCTATTTTGGTTTTTAAGAGTGCAGAACTTGGGCCTATATTGTCCAAAGTTTTTAGTAAAGTTTAAGTCTACTGATCTTTCAGAAATATACAAAACCATAATTATTTGAGATTGAGGTTGTGTCCCGGTTTTCAAAGGGTAGAAGACTTTTCAATTTCACAACTTCATCAATTGCAACTTTGCAATTTCCAACTAATTTACCTAAATACCCATTACAAATAAGAAAATAGATTCTTGGTGAAAAAGTTAACAGATTAGAATGATTCTCCTGAAGTACACATCTGACACTATATAATTTTGATTTAGATTGAGTTAGCACATGGACAGCCCTCACAGCAGGCAGGTTACAAACGGCTTATCTGTTTATTCACTCGCATAGCTCGTAAAAAGGGTCATCATGACCACTAGTCAGCAATAGTAGCGGAACATTGTGTCGTATAAACCAGAATCAGGCAAAAGTGAAATGATGAAAAATATGTTCTAAATATGTTGAACTGAAAGTAAAAAAAAAGTATTTAAAGAGAAAGATTAAAATGGAAATCTCCATCTGAAATCACCAACCTCATCTCAAGTGTGTAATCTGGTGACCCCTGAAATGACCTCACAGCTTCTTCTGATCTTTTCCAGAGGGTCACAGGAAATAAAGTCCTCTAGCTGCTTGTCTTTACATGGCTGAAGTGAAGACAGTTCCGCTTTACTGATTACAAGAAGATGTAGCCTATATTCCTCATCATGCGCATTTTATTATGAAGCTAAATCTTTGGCAAATCAACACGCTGCCACTTCTGTTACTTAGGCCAATATCTCAAATTTACTTACTAACTCTCTAGTGGTTCAGACCATGTGTGCCATTTTTTTTTTCATTTGCTAGTGAATTAATGCAAGAAACAAAGTGTCTTAAAGTTGTGCAGTTATAAATGCGAAACCTTCCACTTTTGTATCACAAGCTTCATTGTTTTTCATATCTTTCAAATCTAGACTACAAGAGAGATTCATCTAGATTTAAAATAGCCTAGCAAGTAGGCCTACTTTCCATCAGCATGATCTATATTATATAACTTTTAATACTGTTTTTACTCCAATGAAGAGCCAGCACTGATTTCATACAGAACTAAATCTAAGCAGGCTAGGGAGGCTAATGATTAAAATAAAATACCAAAATCTTATGTGCAAATTAGTTTCTATCATTTTAATTATTTATGTCATAGCCTATTGTATTGTTTTGCTCCAATTTATTAATATTTAAATAAAAACCTTGGACTTACGAAAAAAAATTGCCCATTTTATTGTTTTAAATATTCAGAAGCACGGTAAGTAAGTAAATAAGTAAAGGATAGGCTATATAGATTTTGCAACGAATATTTGGTTCCGACCACTTTGGTTTGGACCATAGACTGTTAGAAAGGTTCGTAGTAAATGACAAGTTGTTCGTCCAATCAGCGTTGAGAATTCGTTTGATTAAAGCGCTACTTACGTCATCTTTACGCAAACGAGCTGCATTCTTCTCAAACAGTCAGAAAGCGCGTGATAAGGTAAGACACGCGTTCATTCACGTTTAACAGCAACATTAGCTCCTTTGACATCACTTAAAATGTTTATTTTTATAGCTCAAGCAAATTTGTAAAGTGGAAAATAAACCAGTCAAATTCTTATGTGAAATAAATTTGTTACCTTAATAGAAAATTACCTTAAACGCGTAGGCCTACACTAGTAGCCTAATATTTAAACCATAAAAAAAGTCCAGTTCACATATTGTGTCAGCTACTAATTTGGAATCAGTGATTCAATGTGCATGTGAAAGACGAGGCTATCCCAATAAACGTGTTTCTAAAGTAGTCAGTATGTTGTCAATCAGTTTTCAAGGCGATTATCAGACTCGGTGTGATAAATTCAGTTCTCATCCCACTATTGTGTTTTGAACCCCCGGTACGGAAGAGATTCTCTCTAATCCGTCTTGTTTTCTCTGGCTTGCTGAGATATGAAAGTCCTGCTTTAAACCCAACCCAATCTCTCAAAAAGCCCTTTCTTTCAACCTGTGGAAATTCCACATTTTGATATTTAATCCAGCTAACTATTTATTTATTTATTTTTTTACTCAATAAGCATCAGATGCGTGCGTAGCCTGTGACAATGCTCCATATAAGTAGGCCTATAATTTTCAGTTATTTCCTGATTGTGGATTGGGTGTTAATCTGTGTGTTTGTTTCCATTCTTTAATTATACACCACTTAATATCTGACAGACAGCATGGGAATGTGTTTTTCCTCAATAATATGTGGTAATATTATAAACTTTGATATATACACCACACTTTTTGGCAGTTCATTCCATTAGCTTTTGTGATGTGCTGGAAATTGATTTTAAAAGCGTAATATAGCCTATCATTAATTGAGAGTCATAATCGCACATTAATTGGATGTTTGTCTATAAATTTGCTTCTAGTATATTTCTCTATTGTTGTGGATTATAGCATGTCACACATAGCCTACTGTCACTGTCCTGGTATGTGTCAGCTACCCAAAAATCTGAAATCTTTATTTCGATCTCACTAGTTAGTGGAGCTGTTTCATTCGTTTGATTCGTTTCAACAGTAACACCAGTTCACTTTAGGCCATCTTCCACCCAGCACAAGCGCCTGCTTTGAGATTTTGTTATTCTTATTCGCATGATTTGTGGAGAAAGGTCTACACATGTCGGACAAATCATGGATAGGCCACTTAAGATGTCTTTCAGGTAATCTGAGCGCTGATTTTGATCGTGTCCTCCCCCTCCTCCCCCGCGGTGATCGCGCATCGCGCCTCATTCTCACTCCCATTACGCAGCGGGATTGTCATGAAACTGTGAATTGTTTGCTGCTCAAATATAGTTGACCTGGAGCCAGCAGTCTGAGGGGTTGAGGAGCGACCATCCCTGCCTCCCTCCTCCCCCTCTACATCAGCATGACAAAGCACTGGGGGGGTCCGGGCTTGTTGGCACCACCCGTGATCATTGTAGGAACAGGAGCCCAACGCGACCATCACCTTGACTGCAAGACCGGCTTTTCCTCTTCCAACCCCAGCTGTCATTGCACCACAAACCCACTGCTGGAGTTCGGAGGCCGACTGGATAAGTCCACAGGGATGGCGCAGGACTCCAGAGGCAAACCATCGGATCGGAGCGCATGGGTAGGCCTACTGGAGGATGGAAAGTCCAATGGAGGAAAGAAGAAGAATTATCAGCGTTATCCCAAACCACCGTACTCTTACCTTGCTATGATTGCCATGGTCATCCAGAACTCTCCGGAGAAGAAGCTCACTCTATCAGAGGTTGGTCACTCACTTTTTTTGTCTTGGTCAAAATCCAACAGGGAATAATAATCACAGTTAATTGCAAAATAACAAACAAACAAGCAAAAAAGATGCAGAAACAATTCTCAAAGTGAAAGGCTACTTTCATTACAACAAAAAAGATGCAGAAACAATTCTCAATTCTCGGAACACAATTGATTACAAACAAAACGGCATAGGCCTACTCATAGACATTTTTTGAAGCATAAATATTTTCTTGTAAAGTAGCCCAACAATTTAGGCTACCTTCATTACAACTTAAACACATTTTACAATGTAACATTTCATCATGTTTCGTCAACATTTTTTTTTACTAATTTATAAGTTTTCAGCTTCTCAGCTAACTATCCTTATCAGTAGCCTAGATATAAGCCGTGCCGCAACGTTTACACTTTCAATTTAAGTTGTGAGGCAGCTGAATTACTTTTCATTTTTCATTTAGAAAATCTTATTTTTCATTCTAAAATCTTCTTAGATCCTTTCAGATTGAAGGTTCCAAATGAATAGAAGTTATTTTAGTGTTATAGGCTACTTTCACGGGAATTACCTGAAAATTAATGTAAAACTTAGCCTAATTGTATCATCACAACACATGGCGTTTATTTCCACAAATAACCTGCATTAAGTTTACGTGACGTGAGGTTTTTAATGCAGGTTGCCTGGGGCGCGTCGGCCTAATCTGTCTCGTGTATGGATCTCGATGGGGTTTGTGTTGTGAATAGTGAAAGCAGAGGCGATACTCTATCATGCTGATATCGGTGTCTGGAATCACACTGTGCCACAATTACTTCGCGATTGTTTCGAAATGTCGCAATGTGTAAGAATCCACGATCCGGATTAATAGTGTGCTGACTATTCAAGAGTGACTCCTGTGAATTTTTGTTGATGAATTGAGGTAGAACCTGTTACAGGTGCTTGGACTCGACATTTTCTTTAATTAAAATAGCACTTAGATCCTGTATTTGGTAATTTAGGCCCATTTTAAATGGCAAACACAGAATGTTCCCCTATATAACGTTCCCGTATGTTTCCTATTTGGTTATTTTTTGGGGGGAACCAAATAAGAACGTTCTGGGAACGTTCCCTGTTGGTTATTTTTAGGTTTAATGTAATTACCTAAGGAGAACGTTCTGGGAACTTTCACTGTAGGTTATTTTACCTAAGGAGAACGTTCTGGGAACTTTCACTGTAGGTTATTTTTAGGTGTCTTTTTATAACCTAAGGAGAATGTTCTGGGAACATTCCCTGTAGGTTATTTTGTAGTTTATTTTTAGGTTCTCCTAAAAGGAACGTTCCCCTAACCTTAAGGGAACGTTCTATTTACGTTAAGAAAACTTTCCGTGGGAACCAAAAGGGAACGTTGGGAACGTTCCCAGAACCTAAAATTGTTAGCTGGGAAATTCAGGATAATATTAAGTGTCCGTTTTTACATTTATAAAATGTCACCCCACAGAAAATAACACTTTAAAATGTGATTTAATTGACATATATCAACCTATATACACTTATGCACGCATATATGATGTGTATATATATATATATATATATATATATATATATATATATATATATATATATATATATATATGTGTGTGTGTGATTCTCTCCTGCACACACACTCACGCATATATATCATATATGCGTGTGTGTGTGGATAGGCCTATATCATATATGTGTGTATGTGTACATACATTGTTTTCTGGAAGTTAACATTTATGTATTTTTAGTAATATAGTAATCAGCTGTCTGTTTTGAATCGGTGCAGTTTAGAAGTTGTGGCCAATTATAATGATATGTTTGATATAACTATCACTAAATTGTCTTCATGGAACAGATTCTGAAGGAGATCAGCACTCTCTTTCCATTCTTCAAGGGGAATTACAAAGGCTGGAGGGACTCGGTCCGACACAACCTGTCCTCCTACGACTGCTTTGTGAAGGTATGTTTGACTTCAAGTAATGAAAAATTACGTCATATCTTAGTTTTACTTTATCCTGTTGCCCTCTCCTCCTCTCTCTAGGTTCTGAAGGATCCTGGTAAACCCCAAGGTAAAGGTAACTTCTGGACTGTAGAAGTGAACAGAATTCCACTGGAGCTGCTGAAAAGACAAAACACGGCAGTGTCCCGTCAGGATGAAACCATCTTTGCTCAGGACCTGGCCCCGTACATCTTTCAAGGTTACGCCCCGTCGAACAAGTCCAAACCTTTGCCCGCTGACCTCTCATTACCCCCTGTTCCCACCCGTCACACCCCGCCCCAGTCAGAGGACCCCTATCGTCCCAAACTGGACTCTACGTTTGCCATAGATTCTCTCCTGCATAGCCTCAGACCTGCCAGTTCTGCCGGGGAGGGGGTTCGAGAGAGGGAATGTTGGGGACCCCCACCACACACTCGCTCTGCCACTCCACCTCGCCCTTGTAACGCCTCGTACAACTGCAGTTCGTCGGCCAGCTCCGTCAGTCCCGCGTCAGATTTGTCCGACGAGGACTGGAGAGGGGTGACGCTTGTCGGGAAAAGGTCAAGTGATCGAGAATCCACTTCTGATGGATACAGTGACTCCTGCCCCCCACCAAACAAAAGCTCCAAGCGTGGCATCACTCCTCCGTGGGAGCTGCCGACCTCCTACGCCAAATACACCCCCCCAAATGCGGTAGCCCCTCCTAGCATGCGCTTTAACGGAAACCCGTTTATGCCGCTGGGCGGGATTCCGTTCTACAGTTACAGCGGTGCGCACGTCACATCACACTTGATCGGTCACCCTTATTGGCCCATTCTACCAAGTGGGCCGGTTTCCATTCAAGCTCCTCCCCTTCTCATGGACTTGGACAGCATGTTGCAATCTGTTCCTCCCAATAAGAGTGTGTTCGATGCGCTTGGCTCCAACAATCAGACTTCTCACCCAACTCCAAACCAGTATGCCCTTCAGAACGGACCTTCCCTTTGCAAATATTCTCTTTAAACTGTCTATCTCGTTATAGTCCTGGAAAAACTTACCATCTTTGGCACTGGCCAGGTTTACACACACAGATTTGCAAGCAAAAAATACTCAATCTGTGAATTGTCTCAGGGAATTCTTCTGTTACTGGAGTTAAGAAGGGACAATATTGACCAAAGATTCTACCCGACCAATGTTGACACTGTTCGTCCAGTCATGTGACTTTCTTTGACACAATTACTACCTCAGACTTTTACTACCTCAGACTTTTAATGTCCGTGGAGAGATACATTTAGCTGCTCTTGTTTCCTGAATGGACCGATAATTGGCGATAATGGAACACTTCACATGATCAATTGAATGTTTGCTGCTCGACCCTCCTACGAATCGACCAGAAATATTGTGCTGGACATTTGTAGTGATTAGGGAATGTGTTTGTGTGTGAATGTGTGCTTTCGAATCTGTAAGGAACCTGCAATATTTACATAGATTGGCTTTTCTGCCATGAATGTGTCACTTTTTATGTGTTGCAGAGTAAACATGCATTTTTTTGTTGGAAATCTTGACTTTTGTATGGCTTTTCTGACCTGATTCTGGTCCCCCAATGTGTGTGTTTAAAACTTTCATTTCACCCCCGACTCCACTTGGTAAAAGTCCAATCTCAGGCTCTGATAACAACTGTGGAGGCTTGACAGATCTGATAAGATCCAGTCGTGCACACTTTTTTTCTGGCATGCATTCACTTTGAAGAACTGTAATTAGAGCCATTTTTTATCAGCCCACTGTGTCTCTAAGCCTTATCACAACCCTGAGTCACTGTGGAGTATAGGTGCTGTAACTATGATTTTTATTTTATAATCTGGCCTTCAAACGAATGCTTGTCACCTTTTGATCATGCATGCCTGCATAAAACTGTCCAGAAGCTCATATTGAGCAATTTGGTCAGTAATTGAATGTAAGGGTCATTTAACTGGTGGTCTGTGGTTGTCCCTTTGTCTGGTGCACGTCACCTCACCACCTCCTGCTGTTATTTTCTGTCCTGTCCTCCCTCAAATCACTCATTCACACCCCCAACACATCCATTCTCTTACAGGTCCATTTCTTTATAATGGACCTTATGAGCATTTGTGGCTGATTAATAGGCTCCACTGAAGAGTTTGTAGAGTTTTTATTGTATTATTGTCATGGCATCAATCAAACTGTTGTATTTTAAAGTGTGTCCATTTTATTGGTGGAATCCCATGGAAACATGTCCAGAAGCCTAGAGGTATAGATTTCCTCTTCAAAGTGTGTACACAAATAGTTTCAGTTTGCAAGGGAAAGTGGCCCAAAGTTTTTTTTTAAATGTTTTTTTTATTATTTTATTTTGAAATGTCAATTACGAAGCATGAGATACATTCTCACAGAAAATACATGTGTGTTACTGTAGTATTTAGTCAGTCAAATGTTCGGTTTTTGAGTTGTTACGGTCTGACCGTCACATCATAACTTTGTGGTTTGAGAAGCCCTGCACATCGCTATTTTATTTGAACCCAGTAATGAAATTCACAGGAATTGTTAAAATTAAGAGATTAATAATCAAATGCAACCTGATTTGACTTTGGTATTTTTTTATGAGAAATACCATTTTCTTGGTATTTGTAAAACAATATTCTGTATTTCAAAAGATTAAAATGCAGTGGAACAAGAAGAACTAAAACTATATTGAAAACTAGCCTACAGTAAATAAAAAAGGTCGATCAACACTGAACCTCATTTAAAACGTATTTTGTTTTGCTCAGCACACGTTTTTTAATTCAGAAACTTCACCCACTATCCACATTGTTTTCATTGTGGAGACAAATAAGAATGAACAAATCAAATTTAAGTAAAATCACAACCCATTGACCAAAAATTTTTGATTGTAAAATTACTAATTATTGCTTTGAACATGATACAGAGCATATAGCAAATATGATTGGTGGTAGCTTACTATTGCTTGGAAGCAATACAATTATGAAAATAGAACTTTTGGGTTGTTTTGTTGTTGAGAAAACGCACATTAAAATGCTATATAACTTTTTAAGTGTCAGGATCAAAATATCAAATAGTCTATAATTGTTTTTTTACTGTCTTTTTAAAAATCCTTCATGATTTTATCCATAAACAGACAAATACAAAATTACAGAAGAAATGTGTGGCAGAAACGATTTTCTCGAAAAATGAACCTTATACATTTTTTGATTTTCTCAAATTAAATCTATCATACATCTCGTGTTGGGCAAAGGACCTTTGTAAGCACTTGTGAAATACTGATACTATTACATAAAGAAAGTTTGAATGAATAAGAAAATACATCTCGCCTATAATAAAATGCACCAAAACCCGTCTTCTCCCAAAATAACTATTGAACCCTATTCTAAACTATTCAAAATATTTATTCAACCCCTATGAATATAGCCTACCATGTGTATAGCGTAGGCTATATGTCTGCATATTATTGATTAATATAGGATATTGAATATCCAGACAAGTGAAATTACAAAGAAAATATGTAATAAGAAATGTAAATGTCACTGAAAAGATCCGTCATCCATTATCCAAACCGCTTGTCAGGCTATAGTGCGTTCTCAAAGGGTATTGAAACATTTCGTCTGCAATAAAACACATAATACAGAAAACAATCAAGTAGCCTACAAAAAAATATTACATTTTAACAAATACGCAACCAATATAATACACAAAATCGCCAAATGGCCACAAAAAAGATTGGTATATCATTAAAACATGCATGAGCAGCTTCAAAATAAGAAAATAAACCATGTTAAACATATTAGGCCTATATTATGCCAGTGATCATACGTTTGAAGGTATATTTTTCATGCTTTCTGTGCAATTAGCCATTGCCCTAGTTTTGAACTTTTGCAAATAATGAAATCACATTTGAAAAAAAAAAAAAAAAAAAAAAAAAAAACGTCAATGAAAAGCATATATTATTAAGTGGAGGGATTTAAGTAAGTTAATGGTTTAAATAAAACCAATAACAGTTAATAGCCTAAAAAAAACATGTTAAAAAAGGAACCAAACCACAACAATAATTCGAAATGGTAAAACGCTTATGAAAAACCAACAGGGCAAATTCCTTAATTTTAGTAACATGCTCAATTTTACAGATTTTAGAGTGTAAAGAGGTTTAAAAAAGGAGGTAAGGAGGTTTAGCCTACATAGGCTTTCAGGCCATAGCCAAGCCGCATCTGTTGGCAAAAGGCACGTGATGATAAACAGCTGTCTTACTTTCCCATTTGTTGACATTAGATTCAGATGGTAAATAAATATAATATATTAAGTTGGGTATCCACCTTAGAGCTAATCACCATATTTATAATGAAACCATCATATTCAAAAATATGATATTGATTATAATCATATACTGTATATAAAACAATGTATTATTACTACTGTAAATATACAGTATATTATATTATTATGGGATCAACTTCAATGCTTTCATAATCTTTATTTTTTAAATGATTTTGTTTCTGTATTTTTAAAATACATTTTTATGTTAACATATCCTATATAGTTTAATGACAGTAGCCAATATTTATTGAACAAAAAGGAATTATTTTACTTACCAAAACAAACAGAAAATAGGACAAACTTTGCTAAAGTGATTGTTTTGAACCAGTATTAACCTGAACTAAAATAATGGTTTTGATAATGTCTAATTACTATATCAATATCCTTCTTTTGCCCAGCATGCTAGTGAGCCTTTTACCCCGTAATCCATATTAGCCTACAAGATGTATATAACTTAAAACCTAACATGACCAGTCACTGTGTTTCTTGACCAATCACTGCGTTTCTTGACAACATCGTGTCATTAAATTATTTGAATTGAGCAAAGCTTATTTCACTAATAAGCTTGGAAATGTTACGCGCCTAATTGCGTTTTAAAAGTCGTTTTACAGAACTAAATAAGCGTATTGAGTTGATTTTTGTTACTCTCTCCTTTAGTAAATATTTCAGCAAAGTGCAAATTGTCCTCCCATTATATTGGAAAATAATAATGCCACAAACCAGACAAATGAACAATTCGTAAATAAATGATAGATAGCCTATAAGAATAAATATATTTAGAATAAACAAAAAAATAAATAGATTTAAGATTTAGAACTTTACATTTTGGTTTACTTTTGTATTTCATATTTCAACTTATATATTGTATCCTTCTGCATTTATTTGTAAGGCTAACCTTATAAAGCATGTTATATGCCTATCGATTTATTTATGCATGAAAGGCCTGTATTTGGCTATTTGCTTAAACTCTGATGTTTATGTTGGGGGTGGCATATGCACATTTATAAGCCATTTAATCAAGAAATCAAATAAGAAAATGCTTAAAAAAGAAAAGAAGAAACCTAAAAACCTTTCAAATTGCGCTGAGTGATCTGAAGTCTACTCTATGAGTACTCTATGACTCTTTGAGTCTATCTACTCACCACTTTATATAGCCTACTGTACATTAACCAATCTTTGTAAAACACTGTAGCAGAACAGAAAAATACACTTTATAAGAGGTTGCATTAGACTTTATTTTAGCTTTCTTAAAAAATAGTTTTCTATGTTCCAATGCTTTGTTCACTAAAATGCATGACTCAATGAGGTCTTCTTAAACTGTGTCCTGTGGCTTATGCAAGCAACGACGTTTAGAGGGAATGGTTTGGTCTCCATCCTGTTCATCCACACTTCCATATCCTCCTCCTCCAGGGGTGAACAGACTGAACATGTCCTGTCAGAAACAACACAGGTTACACAAGGACATTTTATATCCATCCATCCATCCATCCATCCATCCATCCATCCATCCATCCATCCATCCATCCATCCATCCATCCATCCATCCATCCATCCATCCATCCATCCATCCACCCACCCATATATCCATCCATCAATAAATTAACAATCAAAGACTGTCAAGTTACAAATGACAGAATTTTAATTTATTTTAATTGAACTTCCTTGCATCCAAAATTGAGGTAACAAACAGGATGTATTTCAATTTTTCAAACGGCAATTCTGCATCCTGTTTGCTATACCCCAATTCAAATTCAGGAACTAAATTAGAATTCAAATGGCTTTCTCACTTGAGTTCTGAATGGCAAAGATGCCTGGGAAATTCTTTAGAAGTCAGCCATTAAATGACATGTAGGGACCACTGTTTGTGCCCTTCTCTAATGTTTGTTTCTCACTTTTGTTTTAAGCAACCCCCCCCCCCCCCCCCCCCCATCTCCTCGTATTGCTTGTTTTCTATGCTATATCTACGGTCCTTTCCCTTTGTTCTCTGCCAGTGTGTTCTGTGCTTCTTGCTGTTCACTTGCCATTTTTTTTCTTGTCTAGTTATGTTACATTCAGTTTATTTGCCCGACTTAGTATGTCCAAAAACACCATACAAGACAGAACAAAATACAAGTACAGGAATTAAAATACACACAAACATTTCAGCCAATGCACTCTCAGTCTGGATGTGCACTTGGAGAAGCTCACTAAGGCCCTGTTTACACGAGAACGATTGCGGGTGAAAACATAAAAATATTTGATCGGATGTGCCTTTCGTTTACTCGCCGACGCCGCTAGCATTCTGCTATTGTGTGACGTCATCACATTTTTGAACGGATTTTTAGAACAGATGAGTGAACCTAAAAATACAATTTTCAGCTGGGTGTATTACCTTAGCCCTCCCTTTTGAATGCAACTTTCAAATTACTTGGCAAAAAATTACATCCTGAGAAAAGTGGATTTCTGGGGGTGAAACCCCATAGACTCGCATTCATTCTGCACTCGACCGCGAGCGCCCCCGCATGGACAGAGACGTGGTACTGCAGCCAATCCAGAAACTGGAAGTAACCAGCCAGTGTTAATTCTCTTCAATTAGACATTCTCTGGTAAAAGGTAAAAACGCAAAAGTCTGCTTGACAGAGAAGGTCGTACGCAGGCGCGCAGACTTGGTGGTGTTGTGTGGCAGTGCTCAACATTGCCACCTAGCCGCCTGGAGTGCATACTACATTGAATTTCACACTCTTTTGCGTCACCATATGCACGCGGATTTCCCTCCCAAAACGCTCGTCTAAACGCAGAATAAAAAAAGTGATAACGCAACACCACTTTTGCGTTTTCTCTTCAGAATTGTTTCCGTGTAAACATGATACTGTTGGTAGACTCATCCAGACATTGCAGATGTATGTAATTTATTTGGTTTTGTTTTCATTTTATCGCACATATTTTTTCTCTGCCAGGTTGTGGTTCCCTGTTCCCCTTCAGAATTCACTGGTCTCAGACTGCTCTCTCGCTGCTGACCATTTGGACTGTTACTAGTGTTGGAGTTTGGATTTTCCTGGGTTACCATTCGCCTCTCTGGACTGCTTTCTGCCATGAACACCTGCCTGTTTCCGATCGTGTCCCAGTTGGTTCTGTTTGCTCCTCGCCTGACTGTCCTGCTTGTCTGACATAGATTCTTGGATTTGATTGCCGTGGACTCTGACCCCTGCCTGTCTGACCAATCTCTTCCTCACTGTTCCTATCTGGTCTGGAGCCGTGCGGCTTAAAATATCTTTATTATTGTATTTCAATAAACTGAAGTTAAGCATTCTTCTGCTTTTGGGTCCTCCCTCAGATCATCATATTATTGATTTGGAGGTAGAAGTATACAAAAACACACACACACACACTTACCCCAGGATCCAGGCTGATGGTATTCTTGGCCCCTAAATTTAAGACTCTGCCGTCCGTTCTATGTAACAAATTCAGCCCTGGTGCTCCATTTTCACCTTCTAGACGAGCCAAAATTATGTAGCAGTAAGCATAGATGAAGGCATAATAGTGCTGTCAAAATTAAAGCGTTAACACACGTGAATCATTTTTTTTTTTTTTCAGTTTAACGCATTCAAAATTTTTAACGCAATTAACGCAGCATCCACTTTTCCCCATCATCCTTTGGCTAGCGTTACATTATATGACCCCACTCTTATTCATGCAAATACTTTTCAACCATTCACATAAGACACAAAAGAGAACTCGGTACTGGCGTGCTGTCTGTAAATCTCCTGTCTGTGACATACACACTTGTGTACACAGAGACGCTTCAGATACACTTGAACAGACAAAAAGACAAAATTATGCCAAAATGCCCATTTAGTCGAGTCTTAAATGAGTTACAAGACTTCTTAAATGAATGTAAAGATTTGATTAGATTAAAGATTAAAATTGGATGCGTGTCAGATCCATGTCATATGTGGCAGCTCTTAAAGTGACAGCAGCCTAATAAACCTGCTGCCGTCTGTCTGTCATTAAAGGAGTAGTTCACTTTAAAATGAAAATTACCCCATGATTTATTCATCATGACTTTCTTCTTTCAAACAAATACAATCTGACTTATAGAAATAAATGTCCTGGCTCTTTACCTGGTTATTTTACTTTATAAACTTTTAAAAATGAACATTTTTCTAACACAAATTCATTGATTTGCTTCAGAAGGCTTTTATTGACCCCCCGCAGCCGATTGGAGTTTGTTTATGACGGATGGATGCACTTTTTTGAGCTTCAATTTGTTGGTTGCAATCCACTGCCATTATGAAGCTCAGAAGAGCCAGGACATGTATTAATATAACTACTATTGTATTCATCTGAAAGAAGAAAGTCATTTACACCTAAGATGGCTTGAGGGTGAGTAAATCATGGGGTAATTTTCATTTTAAAGTTAAGTTTTAATTTTAACTACTCCCTTGAGGATAATCAAAGAACAAAAGAAAAGAAAATCACTCACTGCTCTTGACTGATTAACTTGTAGCTTTAATAAGGATTAATCTGTATTTACTTTATAATTTATGCAGTGAAGACTGAGATACTTTTAAAAGTTTAATAACCATTTAATTTCTGTATATATCCTACCTGTTAGATCTACCTGAAAATCTAAACTGTTTACAAGGTTACATGGATCAAAAATGACAAACACAATAACTTTTTGTACATTTTGACAGGACAAGTCAAAATCTGAACTGGCCAAAAAATTGAGCCCTGATATATTAAAGGGCATTTATTATAATGTGAAGATTGTTTTAATCTCACTTAAGTTAAAAGTTGTTGTATATTTTAAAGTTTAACATATGTTAAAATTTATAGCGCTCAATTATACTGTAATGCTGAATGGCTATAATAATGGCTATTAAAAAAAAAATCTCTATTACAAAGAGAAATCAATATTGGTATGGGTGATGCATTCCTTCATAAAAAAAATGTCATTAAACAAATATAATAAAGGCTACTGTCTTTATGTTGTTTCCACATTACATTAATTTGAATTTTAAATTTTCAAACGATTAAAATACAAAAATATACTAAAAACTTTAATGTTGGGTGTGATTAATTTCGATTAATTACAGAAAAATGCGCCGTTTAATCGATTGATAGCACTAATACGGTATATATAAATAAATATATAAATAAATAAATAAATGCAGATGAAGATACCATGTAGGCCGTAGGGTCGTGTAGAGCGCCTCTCCGTCAATACTGACAGAACCACTGGACTACGAAATCGAAGTTTCCGGATCACACCGTCACCGCCATGGTACAGACCTTTCCCTCCAGAACCGGTCCGGAGAGAAAACTGCTCAAGAATCACTGGATACCTGAGATGGCGACATCAACTCGACTTCACATATCTCTTTCACGTCATGTATGAATGTAATGTTTCTATAATGCTGTTAAACACTCAGACCTGCTCTCCAGGATCTCCGGGTCAGTGATGCGAGTGTTGGTCATGTGAGTGTGAACGCCCCCACGCCCATTCCAGCTTGGCCCCGCCCCCGCACCACCAGCAACCGTCTCATAGTAACCGCTTTTCTCACAGCCGAACGACACGTTGTTCATGCAACCCTTAAAAGAGAATAATGAGAGAAAGCACAAAGTGGGATCATAAATGGCATCTAAATGGACTAAAAATGGAGTTTTTCATTCCTTACCACAGTTGCCTTTTGCTTACACTAAAGATATTATGTATAAGTTTTATGCAATTGATTTTTTTGCCTAATCACTTAGCATTTGCCTCTTAAAGGACAAGTTCGGTATTTTACAATTAAAGCCCTGTTTTAAGATCATCCCTGATGAAATAGAATAGTTAAGATTGTTTTTGAGACAAATGCTCCTGTCACGAGAATTTTAGGTTTCTGTGTTAGCACCCCCCCACCTTTATAATGAAAGCATAGGTGCACTCGAACAATCATTCATAAAAACGCATAAAACTTTAGTTTACAAAGACGTGAAACTCACCGAGTGGTCTGGGTTGTTCACTGATATGCTCACACAAAAATCGCTGCAAAAGATGCTTTTCCAACAGGTTTTATCATAGTTTTTGTCCAAGTCCATTTTCTTCCTGTTTTCGGTTGAAGTCCATATAAGTCAATTGTCGAGTTCACGTGCGCGATCATTGGTAGCTAAATAACTAAGGATCGCGCACGTAAACTCGACAATTGACTACTGTGGACTTCAACCAAAAACAGGAAGAAAATAGACTTGGACAAAAACTACGATAAAACCTGTTGGAAAAGCATCTTTTGCAGCGATTTTTGTGTGAGCATATCAGTGAACACCCCAGACCACTCGGTGAGTTTCACGTCTTTGTAAACTTAAGTTTTATGCGTTTTTATGAATGATTGTTCGAGTGCACCTATGCTTTCATTATAAAGGTGGGGGGGTGCTAACACAGAAACCTAAAATTCTCGTGACAGGAGCATTTGTCTCAAAAACAATCTTAACTATTCTATTTCATCAGGGATGATCTTTAAACAGGGCTTTAATTGTAAAATACCGAACTTGTCCTTTAACACTTGCATATAGTAATTAGGCTTGTCGCCACACCAAATTGTTTTAAAATTAAACCAAACCTTACATGTTTCATAATTCTCAATGTTACCACTTCATGATTAATTGATTTAATGAATACATAATTAATAACAAATTATACAATTACTACAAATATATCCAACCTAAATATATATATATATATATATATATATATATATATATATATATATATATATATATATATATATAGTATACTCATGTTAAGCGGTATGTACTGCTTGATTGTAAAATCTTCAAAAATTTTAACTATATTGTCCAGTGATATATTAAAAGTTGGTTATGTAGTATCTCTTACTTTACCTGCAAACATACAGTATTCTCATGTAAACCATTAAATACAATACAGCAAATATCGTCTGCATGATTGTTTATACCATCCCAAAATGTCCCCAACTTAATCATCAACACAACCTCATGGCAACTTGTAACTATTTTACGTTTTGGTGAGATAATTAGTATTTATAGTATAGTAATTTCCATTCATTTTCATACGATCTGCTTACACCAAGTGAAGAGTATGTTTAGGGTTGGGGTTAGGGGTCTATCTACAGTATATAACTGCCAGGTAGCTTGTATTGTTGCAAAATGTAAACTATAATATTGCCCAGCTCTAAGCTGCAAAATGCGAATATAAAGGAATGGATATATTAAGATATTGTAAACATTAAAATGATGATTTTCTGTAAAAAGCGCTATACAAATAACTTGGACTTGACTTGAACAGCCAAAAGTTTATGGTCTGAAATCCAGGTCAGTATTTTTGCTATGTGAGTTCAGAAGCCGCCGTATATAGATGATTCTGTGTGATAAACACTCACCTGTGAGGCCGCACACACTTGGAAGGCTCTGAAGATGACGTCCACCACTCTCTGTGAAGTCAGCACATTACCGCCCACTACTGCAGCATTCTCAGACGGCTGCAGGATCGAGCCGGGGGGGATGAGGACTTTAACAGGGGCCAGACAGCCCTGAAACACAAAACATATCATAACAAATAATTAAAAAATAATTAAAAATTAGAAATCATATTAGTAAAAGTGCAATAACACTTTATTTTATAATGTTCTTGTTACATGTTACAGGTCAAGTGAGTCACATTTATTTACATAGCGATTTTTACAATACAGATTCAAAGCAGCTTTACAGAAATAACAGAAAAAAATGCAAAAAACTGTTTCCAGAAGAAAATAGCGTCAAAGTCCAGCCAACAACCATGCCACGCTTAAAAATTACTTAAATCACTTTTCTTTCCCATTCTGACATTCAGTTTGGAGTTCAGGACCACACCCCTAAATGCATTGAAGCAACTGCCATGTGATTGGTTGATTAGACAATTGCATTAATGAGTAATTGAAGAGTTGATCCTAATAATCCTTTAGGTGAGTGTATACACACCATGCAAGTGATGTTTGGATATTTTACAAAAATCTTACATATTTTACCTTTAAGCGACAGGTAAACTACCTACGCAACTGTTATTGAAACAAATAAATGTTAGTGCAACAAATCAATGTAAGTAAGTATGTACATGTAAGATGTGTAACAGTAATACTGTAAAATAAAGTGTTACCTAAAATATATTTAAATAGAAAAGATTATTTTGAATAGTAATAATATTTCAAATAATTAACTGTTTTTTCCCCCGTTTTACTCTACTAATGTATCTTTGGAGAGCATAAGACACTTTTTTAAACAACATTTTATTGAGCACAATCCACCAAAGTGTGTCACCTGGTTGAGAGGGATGTCCTGGCCCACCATGCATCTCAGACAGTATATGAGGGCCGAGAGGGTGATGGCACGAGGAGCATTACAGTTGCCCCACACTTCTGTCCCAGTGCCGGTGAAGTCAAACACTGCGCTGCCCTGCAGACAGACACAAAGATGGACAGAGGTATTGATCATCACTGTACTGCACCAAGAAAAATTGTATTTTGGTTTTCAAACATGTTTAATCGTACATGGCTTACATTAACACATGCAGAGTATTTACTTTCATCGTTTTCAAATTGTACATTGTTTGGAGGACAGGAAGTAGAATAACAATTTTTGTAAATTACAGATTAAAAAAAGATTTATTTATTTTTATTTAAAAAAATTACAATTATTTTATTATTAATTAATCATCTTTCTTTGTTCACTGAATTAACCAATTTATCGAATAAATAATTAACATATTTATCGTTTATCAAAATACTTGTTAGTTGCAAACCTATATGTAACAAAACCACAAATGCAACAAATCCTTGTGCTTGAAGAATGAATAAAGTCATGCTGTATGTGTAATTTAATTTAAGTAAAATGCATTCGTGAATGCAGCCATTTTAATTGGTATTTTCCCTCAGTTCTATTGCTTCATCTTTCAAACCTAATAAACTTCAGTTTGTGAAATGTTTTGATTTCAACGAATTTAAAATATATGCCACTTGTTTTAATATTTTGTTACATAATGTAATGTTTAAATGCTGCTCAAGCGTCCGAATATCTTAATATTAAGTACAGTATGAAACCTACAAGGGTGAAAGGATCAAAATACAAGTTAGAGCCAGACCGATATATCGGCAGACCGATACTATCTGCCGATATTAGCCATTTTCCAAACTATCGGAATCAGCAGTTATAATGGTCGATAAATGAATATTTCAAAAATAAAAAAAAAACGGACGAAATACGCTTGACCCATTTCATGAGTGTTGGAGTTGTATAGTTTGTCCACCAGAGAGCACTCTACACTGTTCCTGTTGGCAACACGCGTTGAGTTGGTCATTGCTTGAATAACAATTAAAAGAACATCCCCATCAGTTCTCTTAACTCAAATAAGCATGACAAAATTTGTGACCATCATGTCCAGTTTAAAAAAACAAAATAAATAAATAAAATATCGGCCGATATATCGGAATATCGGATTTTAAAACCCCAAAATATTTGTATCGGTATCGGCCTTCAAAATCCTTTATCGGTCGGGCTCTAATACAAGCAACAATAAAGAAAATGTTTCAGGTCTAATTATTAATTAATTAATTCTAATTAATAAGACAGGTTTATTGTCTTATTCTGAAAATTTAAAAAGTACAAATAATTTCTTACCTGTTGTTCATTGATCTGGACCTTCAATCTGATTGGTGTCCCATCGTCCATTTGATCTTCTGCTTCAACCTCAAGGGAGCCCGTTTCCTGTCGCCGCCGACGAGCGAAATCTTTCAGCATGTCACGAACTGCAAGCTCTGCGTTACTCTAGATATACACAGGGCGTTTCATTGATAAACATATGGCGATCCCTGACATTTAGGCTGGGATTTTCACCACCCATACTTAATATCACACCAATGTCCACACCTGAATGTACCCCATGTATGCCTGGACGACCTCCAGGCCGTAGCTGGTGATTATCTCCCCAACGAGCTGACAGCCCCTCTGATTGGCTGCTACCTGAGCTCGAAGGTCCGACAGGTTGTCACGGAGATTGCGTGTCCCAGAACATCCTGGGTATTGAGCAGGTGCCATGAGGGCTTCTGTCACAGCTGATAGACATAAATATGACTATGAATAATGACAAAAATGAAAATAAACACTGCCAATCTTGTATAGACTGACCTTGGAAATACAATGTGGTGGTAATAATTCAAAATTCAGCATCTGTTACAACGTTTTTTCTAACCTTTCTCCTGAAAGACTCCACCCGAGACCAGTTTAAAGGAAGTAAAGACAGCGCCCTCCTGCTGTAGAGAGGTGGAGTGGGGGGGCATGGAGCCTGGAGTGATGCCCCCTATATCAGCATGATGCCCTCTACTGGCCACAAAGAACACGGGCGCACTCATGCCATCACGAAACACCTGCAGAAGACAGAGCCAATCACATCAAGTTATGTGTAACTTCAGAAAATTAAGGATTATTATTTTTTTTTTTACATTGGGAATATCTGCATTGATAACACACACATCTACAACTATACATATATTAGTGCTGTCAATTGATTAAACAAAATTAATTGCACTATTTTCTTTATTTTTTTTAATTCTTTCATATTGACATAAACACAGTACAGTAAGTCAAATCCATCTGAAAAGACTTAGCACACTAAGCCTGAGTTTGGAGTTTATAGAGTTAAAACTCTAGGACGAGTTAGATATAGAAATTTCAGAAAAAGAATAATAATAATAATAATTTATTTAAATAGGGTTTAAATAGTTTAAATAGGGTTTAAGTAAGTTTGCTCTTACAAGTCAACTTAATGATGTCAAAAGTGTAGCACTAGAACATTACAGTAATGAAAAATAAGACTTCATTTTCAATTGTGTTGTGAAAACGAGTCAAACATTTTGGTGACAGCCTTAGCATATCATTTAAAATGAAACTGCATAAAGTTCATCATGAGCAACCTACAGGAGTGATGACAGTGAGGTCTGGTAGATGACTGCCACCCGCACACGGATGGTTACTGAGAATCACATCTCCCTCCTGCATGCGGCCTCCTGACGCCTTTATCTAACATAAATCAAACAGTTATTACAATGCTTTAGTATGTTAATTTATTCAAAATACAAATCTGCATCATTCGGATTATAGAGCACAAACATCTGAGAAAGAGCAGATTCTCATACATTCAAATACGATATTGAAGCCAAAAATTATACTTAATTTTGAATTTATGTAAAAACGCGTTGCGGTAGCATGCAGACATAGGCTAGACGGCGTGCCTATTGGCTGTCCTGCGGCAACTGCAACAGCCAATCGAGAGAGGCCCTTGGTGATGTCAGATCCAATGGGGGCGCTTCACGCTCACTACGTCACGTCCCGCCGAGATGGGCATGGCCTTGGCCTATAAATACAGCTCGATTGGCTGATATCTGATTTTTCATCTCTTCATCGAAGCTCACGCATCGCTGGATCCGGAGTGAAGAAGCAACGCCGTCTGAGAAAAAGCCTTCTGCGGGACAAGCCTTTGCATCTGAAGCCACTAGCCTTCATCTTGCCGTCTTCAGTCGTCGTACCTGCTACGCTTTACGGCGTTTATTTCCTTTACTCTGCTGAGTGTGTGTTCTCTGCTGCGACTCACAGTACCTTTCTCTGTCTAAAAGAAGTGTCTTTTTAAAGATGCCTCCTTCCTGTGGCTCGTGCCGAGCCGTACTCAGCGACAGGGACCGCCACGTCATCTGTGTTTCCTGCCTGGGTGAGGATCATGCAGCTCTCGCGCTCGCTGACGGCGGCTGCCATCATTGTGAGCTATTTCCCATGGTGACTCTGAGGACTCGCAACGGTATTACACTCGATGGACACTGCAGATCTTCCAAGCAGATCGGATTCTCCGAAGACTGGATGAGGAAGGACCGGAAGATATCAGCGTGCTGGATTTGAGTAGCGCTACGGACCTGGCTCTTCGCACTGCGAAATCCACTGCACAGGCCATTGTGTGGAACATGGCTTCCCTCACCATTGCTGAGAGCTATGGCTGACGTTATCAGAGATGCCGGACTCGGAGCACTGTGCATTCCTCGATGCGCTCATCTCCCCAGCTGGCCTCTTTGGATCATCTGTCAAAGATTTTACAGATAGATTCGCTGAGGTTCAAAAGACGTCACAGGCTATGAAGCACTTCTTTCCAAAGCGCTCTGGCTTCGCAGCAGGTCGCCCAAAACAGCCGTCTGCTCGAAGCTCCCAGCCACAGCCTCCGCCCACCGCTTCACAGGACCGTCAAGCCCAGGACATGAGACCACAGATCTGGACCTGAGATCAGGACCTGAGATCTTCCGGCCGTCGTCCCTCTCTGCATGGGCCCCGGCAAAAGATTGAGATAAAGCCGAGGCCTCAAAGTCTTCCTAGCCCTATAGTAAAATGACAGTCCGAAGCCCTCCAAAGCGCTCTGGCTTCGCAGCAGGTTGCCCAAAACAGCCATCAAATCTTGGAGAGCAATCGACTGGTATCAGTCAGGTGTAAACGACTTCCGAGTATGAAAGTGGTGTCCACGGACGCCTCAACCTTGGGATGGGGGGCGCTGCTCGAGGACAGCCTGTTCTTTGGCCAGTGGTCAGAACAAGAGACGCTTCTATATAAACTCAGGAAATGATGGCTGTCGACAACACGCTGAGGCGTTTTTGTCCCCAGATTAAAAAAAATCACCATGTCCTTGTCCGCTCGGACAACGGGTCAGTGGTCAGGGGTGGCCTATATAAAACGCAAGGGTGGCGTCAGGTCCCGAAACCTTTACAGGCTGATGGAACGCCTCCTGGTCTGGCCTCAGCACAATCTGCGCTCATTGAGAGCAGCACATGTGCCTTGTCACCTGAATTTGGGACCAGACAGACTGTCCAGAAACAATGTTCAAGTAAGAGAATGGTCTCTGCACCCGCAGATGGTCCTACTGCTGTGGGAGACATTCGGCAGAGCACAAGGAGACCTGTTTGCATCCCAAGAGAATGCTCACTGTCCAAAGTTTTTCTCCAAGAGCACTGCTGGCCCACGTCTGGCCCCAGGCGTACACTTCTAAAGGCTTACAGTGTCAGTTGGGTGTCAGAGCGCACTCCACAAAAGGCATTGCCTCGTCATGGACTTGGTCTAGTAACCTGACTCCGCCAGATGGATTTGCTCCGCATATCCATCTGGAAACCTTCCGTTGAAGTAGTTTTGGTGAGGGGCGAAAATACTGGTTAGCTGATTGGCCTACGTTGGTGATAGACGGGCCAAATCAACCAATCAGATCAACGAAGCATATGACGTACCGTAACTCTTGCCGAAACCAGTCGGGAGAAGAGCAAAAACATCTTTTCCTCTGAGAAAAGCCTCCAGAGCAGTGTTTTGCTCTTCTTTCAGTGAAGAAATACTCTGTAATTCTGATAAAAATTGCTCGTTAGCCACGCTGATGCTAGTTTCATCCGCTGACTGAACTGTCGCGCTTCTTGTTGCGTCACGATTCAACCAGCCTCAAAGCCAACGCTGATTGGACGTTCATTTGGTGAACTGCTCCCAAATTGTCTTTAACGGAAAGTATCCAGACTGATCTGCGAGTGAAACCTTGAAAGCTCGCGAGATCAGGATGGTCTCACGAGGCTATTGGTCTAGCGGGATTTCCAGGATATCTGTATGGGGGCAGTCTGGGCCTCCCCGTCTACATTTATAAGGTTTTATAACCCAGAGGTTCCTGCCTTACAGGCTTTTTCGTTTTCCGTTGCTTTGGCTCAGAATACTGAAACCGCTTGAGCACCGTACACTGATCGAAAAAAAAAATCCATGGGCAATAAATAAGACCCATACTGTTACCCAGTTCAGGCCGAACATTTTCACCCTGTCTGTGTGGAACACTGTTGATGTGATTAGCTCCTTTAGGATGCTACTTATTGGGAATGATGCTTCTAGCCTCTCTTCTCAGACTCTCTATGAGTCCCTGGTGATTATGCACTATATGAGCCCCAGGCACCTGCCCTTGGGACTTTGGTGTTGGATCCCAGCACGCATGGCGTTTTCCATTATGTTACCCTAGCGTAAAATATTATGCAGTACAAGAGAACCTCTCGTAAGAGAATGTAATCGGTTACTAAGTAACTTCGGTTCTCTCAAGAAGAGGGAACGAGTGCTGCATCTTTGCTGTGCCTGCAACACGCTCTGGTTCGCTTCGGCGATGAAAAAACAGATTATATTAGCCCATCAAGTATCTATAGGTCCAGGCCACACCTAATTTTTGGCTTCAATATTTCATAGAGAAGAGGAATATTTCATTTTCTTTTCCTAGCGCAAGATATTACGCAGTACTTGTTCCATATTCTAGAGAAAACCGTACGTTTTCTTAAAATTCAAACACTTTTTTTAGGTTTTCAGCACAGATTAAGCATCTCTATTAGGAACAGCTCAGTCCGACAAATTGTGTGTGTTTGTGTGTGTGAGAGAGAGAAAGAGAGAGAGAGAGATTGAATTTGTGTTCTCAGTATGTGTGCCTGAGTGAGCCATTGAGAGTATTGCATACATATTATGATGATAACTATCAAACATCTGTTTATGGTAACACTATTTTACATTATCTTGGTTACATGTTACATGCAACTATAAATTATGCATAATTACATGCAACTAACCACAAACCAAACCCCAGTCCTAACACTAATCCTATGGTAAGTACATGTAGTTAATAATTATTACACAGTACTTAAATGCATAATTACACTGTAACACTGACACACTAAAATAAAGAGTTAAACTTTATTTTAAGGTGTCATTGTTACAGTGTAATTATATATTTAAGTAGTGAGTAATAGTACTTAACATGCACTATAGGGTTAGGGTAGGATTAGGATTTGGTTGAGGGTTAGTTGCATGTAAATATGCATAATTTATAGTTATTATTACTATGGTTGTTACATACAAACATATGTAACAAGGACACAGTAAAATAAAGTGTTACCAAATAAAGTGTATTTTTTAACACTTTATTTTTGACCTAATTCCCAGTTTATTATACAGATAGTTTTACAAGCAAAACAATAAACAGACAATAACTTTAAAAGACTTTAAAATGATCTGATTTTCTTCGGTAGTGACTTCAAAACAAGCATTATCTGGTATCCTAAAAATGGGAGTATAAAATTTCATCCTCTCATGTCTAAACTGTTGTTACATTTTTTTTCATAATGCTTTATCAATAAAACAGTCTCTTCATTGTCCCAAAAGAGCTGTTGCTTAGCAGCCATGACTGGAACGTCCTACTTCAGATACTTTGTGACATTTTCATGCACAATGAATGAGAAGACAGAAAGCAGGACAAAAGTTGGCGTAATGAGTGACAACCAGTTAGGCAAGTTAAATAATCAGATTACTGTAATGTAACTAATAATGTAACACATTACTTTTAAATTTACATTAAAATATCTTAGTTACTTTTCAAATAAATAATGCAAGTTACTTTGTTTTCCTATTGATTGCATAGGAAGGAGAAGACCTCTTGTGACAATGATGCATTGATGTGTGCAATGATGCATTTTGAGAACTGAGTAAATATGATGGTTATTGTAGTTCTAGACTAAATGTGAGCATGCATGCATAAATACATGATTTCATCTCAATTTATTAACCAATGTCTTTGCTGACGACATTCGATGATCCAATTTAACCATACTAATAAGCAAAAAAAAAAAAAACACTTTAGATAATTTTATTGTTGTAATTTGTTGTATATTTGTGTGTTTGTGTACCTGGAACTGTACAGTCTCCTGCATGGCCCCTAGATGAACAGGGATGTGAGGAGCATTAGACACCAAACCTCCATCTGGACCAAACACAGCACAGGAAAAATCCAGACGCTCCTTTATATTGGTGGATATGGAGGTTCTCTGCAGGACACGACCCATCTGCTCTGTGTTTGAGGAACCAGAAAGCATCAGTACACTTACAGATAATAAAATCGACAGCCCACTGGTCAATTTCATATTTACACACTCTTCATTCATTCCAAACTTTTTCAGTCCCATCAAACCTGCGATGCTCATGAAGCGATGGGAGAAGATGGACAACTGGATGGTGTTGAGTTCAGTTCCTACGACACACTGCGTTCCCGTACCAACATCAATACACACGTCACCATCCTCTGTCAGATGAGCCACACACGCCGGCTCCACGAGAATCGTGCTGGGAAAAGAAGAAATATTATTATTTTTTTTAAAAAAAATAATTAAAAATATATGGTTACAGAAACAATGAGAATATTTCTAAATGCCTTAGATCAACCCTCAATTGGCAAATCCCAGAATGGAATTATTTCTTCACCAATTACGATGGAAGAGCTGGAGAGAAATGGATAGTGACAGCTTCCTTTTGAAAAGACATCAGCAGTTTAGAGAAGAGTTAAACCCTCTACTTTTAAGATCTTATTATTGGAAGCTTGAAGGGGGATGGCAAAAGCCATCATAACATTTATTGGTAAGATTTTATTTTAAAAGCTGCAGTCTGTAACTTTAGGCGCTCTATTGGTTAATAAAGAGAACTGCACGAGTCTCACGGAAGAACATTGTAGCCGGAGCTACTTCTCTCTGTTTATGCCTATGTCTGACAAGTCACGCAGGTGCTGAGCTACTCCGCAGTGGTACGGCCCAAACCAGTCTAAAATAGTCCCAATATAAACACTTATTATCAAGTTCAAGTTCAAAATGCTCACATATACATCATAAATCCATTGATTCATGTGCAGCTCCGCAAATCTCCTCAACAAGACATGAGGAATCATTCATTATTCATCATATCTGGAGCAAATGCTGCAGAATGACACACATACTTTATCAAACCCCTAAATTTAGCAAAAGTTTAAAGTGGCAAGAATAATGACTATGTATAACATAATATTTAGATACTTTCAGGAAATCACACACACCTGTTCTTATCAATAATGATGGCTGGTCCCTGGATGCTGTGATCACAGGAAAGATTCTCCCACAGATACACACTGGTGTCCAGATAACGGTCCTCAAAGTAACACTGGGTCATCTGGGTCCGAAAAATGTTAAGTTCATCAATAAATGTCATTCCTTTATAATTCATTTTTTTTATTAATAATTGTATTAACAGCCACAATAAAAAAAAAAAACATATGTGTAAAAGCATCTTGCCAAGTGGTAATCTACACTCTCAGAAAAAAAAGGTACAAAAGCTGTCACTGGGGCTGTACCTTTTCAAAAGGTACACTATTGGTACCTTAGTGGTACATATTAGGACCTAAAATGTACATATTAGCACCTGAAATGTACATACTAGCACCTAAAATGTACATATTAGCACCTAAAATGTACATATTTACACCTAAAACGTACATATTGGTACCTAAAATGAACATACTAGCTCCTGAAATGGATATATTAGCACCTAAAATGTACATATTAGCACCTAAAATGGACAAAAGTTTACCTTTTGAAAAGGTACAGCCCCAGTAACAGCTTTTGTACCCCTTTTTCTGAGAGTGTATGGTAAGGCAAGATAAATCTAAAAGCGGTTTGCATACATGTCATCTTCAATACCTCAAGAAGTTGGTGTAATGACCAAAGAGAGCAGAGGTGGAATCTGGGATGGCAACTTAAGAGCAGCACAAATATGTCCCAAACATTGACTGTTGAGGGGGTCGCACACCAGACAAGAAACAGAGCAGGGCTGAAAGATTGTGCGTTGTGTGGCTAGAATAAAGTCTATATCCTTTATATAGGGAACTATAATAATATAGATAATTTTTTCTATTTTTTTGTTTGAGCTATTTTTAAAACACCAAACTTTAATGCCATACTCTTTAAGTGAACTTTTGCCTGTTTGGAGATTAGAAGCATTGCTTTTGGACTGCAGTCTTGAACTGAACATGATGCAATACCTGAGAGTCTTCCTAGCCACAATAAGGCACCTCTCATCTGGTGTGTGACCAATTTTAATGTAGGCTACCCCAAATCACCAACACTGTAATTTAATGGAATACACAGGTCAAACTCCATCATAGCCAATAACAGTAAAGTCAAGGCAAAGACCCTATTCACAGACTGTGATGACACATTTCCAGAGTTATTAACAACGGCTGAGGTATTGGTGAAAATTTTACATTTTTCTCTCTTCTGACTAATGCAATCAATCCCGCTTTTTGTTAAGTAATAGAAATGCAGAGTTTTTTTTTTCCTTTTGCTATTGGAGCAAATGAGAACATAAAAATGATATTTGTTGTAATTCCCATTCGCCACTGAAACAAAGGCCATAATAGTTCGGTAAGCTTCTGGGAAACACAGAAATGTTAAAAGGGACTTGACTTCCTAACATCTACAGCTAACTGAGTAGCAGTTTCAGTATTTTCTTTTTTATTCTTTTAAAACATAAGATTAGGTTTGCATTTGTTTTTTAATACCTTAATAGGTTTTAGAGATTTCTGCTGTGCTTTTGGCTGAACTTTTGACCTAATTCCAGACTTCCCAGAACCACGCACACGGATATCATCCACCAAGATAGGCCGATCTGTGATGGTGAAGCCAAACTCTTTCAGATATCTGTAGTAGAATCCGAAAGAGTGAGAAACAGAAGAGGATGCATCAAGTCATTTGTTGACCATTCACAATATAAACAGCATTACCGTTTAGTGAAGGCCGTGCGAAAGTCTCCCGCGCGACAGGAGTGGGCGTTACTGGGGTGACCTGCAGCCGTGATCATGAGCGCGCAATCTGTGCCCTCATAGCGCAGGTGCAGGAACACTTCTATACTGATCTGAGAACTGTACAGACACAATCATGTCATTATCAACTTTTTGTTGCATTTTCATTTGTGTTTGTTAAAAGATGATACACCAGATGAGCCAAATGAGAAGCTTTTTAATGTAACTATCCTTGAGAGTGACCTGCTAAAGCCTCGTTTGCTCAGTATTTGCTCGCAGCGTTGAGAGAGTTCCTCTATCCTGTGGTCCAGCTTGGAGTATGAGCCGGCTTCATACTGTAGAGAACACGGTTCCTGAACCTCCTCCACCACATCAGCCAAAGCCAAACCGTATGCTGACAGCACTCCGCTGTATCTAACAATAAAAAAAGAAAGAGTATTGTACTATCACCAATTCATTTAAAAAAACTCAGTGTCAATGTCAGTGTTTTTATTCTAAATGGCTCATAAAGACTCCCCAGCAGGCATGGTTGTCAGTTCTCATAAAGCACTTTTTTTTTAAATACAGTATGAATATAAATATACAATACAGCCAATCAGGGCAGTTATGACCCCATACCAGTAAATATTCAATATAAATTTAAAACATTGTTAAGTAAACAAGAACAAGTCATCAAATTACAAGAAACAGCAAGCATAAATACAGTAGAACAAATATTAAAAAATAAATAAATAAATAAACAATGCTTTTAAGTTTTTTCAGGCAGGTCTAAAGTGTCTAAAAAGTGAGGAGTATTCATGTATTTGTAAAGCATTTGTAAAGGAGATTTAAAGGCGCATCAATCTTCTAAACTGTAAAATGTAACAAACAAAACACAGTGATACAGAACATAGAAATATTTACAGCTTTTTAATCTCCTTTATAAATGCTTTACAAGGCATTAATAGTCCTCTCTTTAGATGAGCTCACAAACACAGTTAACTGACCACTACTAAATGCTTTATAACTTCCTGTATTAACCCTGAATTACAGCATAAATATATGTTAATAAAGCATTTATTAATACACTATTAATCATCACTATATGTCTGATTAATAAGATGTATGAATGTACATTTAAATAGTTTATTAATCATTTACTTACACGTTCTAAGTAATCTTATGAACCACTGAAAAACTCTTAAATTACTGGTTTATAAAAAATGCAATTCTTGATTTAGAAATGATAATTGATCATTAATAAAGGATGAAAATACAATTGTTAAATAAAGTATAGATATGCTTTTAAATCAAGAAGAAAGTATTTATAGCTGTATTTATAAACTGCTTATTAATGTCTATTAATGCTTTATGAATAATGAATTAACTTTTTACTCATGCTTAACTAATGATTATTAGCGTGTAGTTATTATAAAGTGTTACCGGCTTTGGTTTAACATAATTTTGTAAAACATAATTATAATGTTACATAATTTCATCTTCTTGTGCTTGAATATTTAAATTGGCAAGGCTCAAACTGTGGTGACGATGCAGCATTGCTCCATTAACTGTCCTGAGCGTTGTTCATGTTTATGTTCTCACAACATTGCATTAGGATTCATAAAAATGTCACTGGCCAACTGGTGATTGATTTGCCAATGAATAAGCCAATGAATTGACTTGATGGTATACACCAAACTTCAAGCAAGTCAATAAATGACCTAGGAAGAGTTCGAACAAAGGCAGGGAAAAAATAAAAATTGAGTCAGGTCCACCCATAGATTTAGAATAACATGTAATTGAGATTATAGCTCACAAAGTTTCTGAAATTAATAATAATAATAATAATAATAATAATTTTTGAGGGACAATCACAAAATTTAGTAGACAGCATCATGCACACACCCTGAATGTAGAAGACAAATTTGATGACTATCAGCCATTACGAATTTACACACAGCAAAACAGATTCTGGAAGAAGCATCTCATTGTCATCCCATTCAAGCATGCGACAAACGCTGAACACACTAAAACACACAGATACCGTACACATATAAACATATAGACATACTTGTGTATGAAGACAGTCTTCATGCCTAAGGCTCTTGCGATGGCACAAGCGTGTTGACCACCGGCTCCTCCAAAACATGCCAGCACATGCTTAGATGTATCATGTCCTTTAGCCTGTTGAGAGAGAGCTGACATTCAAAACACAAATTTATATACCCGTCCTGTAAAGCAGCAACTGGTTGGATGTTGGGCTTTACATTCCAAAATTGTATAAAACATTCCTAAAAAAAAAAATATATATATATATATAAAACACTACACAACTGTTGGTCATCTGGTTATTATCAGTGAAATAGTTATTACATTCTGATTTAAAAAAAAAACAAAGAGAAACAATTCCTTTCATAAGGATAACACAAGGAACAAGTACAAGGTCAAATCTGATCTGATGTTATGTTAAACTACTCTACAGGGGTACATTCCTTCAAAAGGTTGCATACAACAGATAATTTAGATGTACAGGGGTGCTGCTAGCTCAAAAAGTAACACAATGGTTATTGGTTCTCAGGGAACTGATGCAATGAAGTGTCACGAATGCATGAAACTAAGTATGAAATTAAGGTCACATACACACTGCAGCTGAATATGGTCCTCAATTCACCTTTTACTGCTAAATTCTGTTCTGTACACACACAAACCAGTCATTTATGGGAGTGACAACCGCATACTACAACCGCATTAACTCTCGAAAAATGCTATAGACCATTTTGCAAGATGTAAACAAAACTGGTCCAGAAGCACTTCCTGTTTCAGTTTTTTAACACTACATAAAAGCTGGAATAAAATACAAACTGAGTCAAAAAGTTAAACAAACATCTTTAAGATTTTTTCTTTTCATGTGAAAAAGAAAACAGTTACAAACTGAAACATGAAGTGTTTCTGGACCAGTGTTGTTTACATCTTGCAAAATGGTCTATAGAAAAAATCTACGCAGTGTGTACAGAACCCGAACTAAACAACTAGTTGCTTACTAAAGACGTATTTTAACATGCATCATTGATGTTTCTCTCTTCTGTACGTGCTTAAATAACAGTGAAAGTGGTACAAGCCTTGACTCATTCGTGTTGCCAGATCTTACAAGAAACAAGAACAAGGAAACAAGTACAAGCCCACAAAAACCAACATAAATCCAAGTGTTTTGTGCTAAAAATAAGACCAAAGTTTCATGACCCACACCTGCTCACTTTAATAACTTCATAAACTCAATAGCTTTATGAGCAAAACAACAAGCCCAAAAACTATTATAATAAGTGGACTTGGCAAAACTGCAAATGTGAACAGCCTTATCAAGCATTAGCCATACAAAACACCTCCATTGACTGTGCTTAAGTAAAATGTCGCTATATGGTTTTGCCGCTATATGGTTTCTTTAGTCAGAACATCGGAGACCAAATACACAAGACGCAAAACTAGTTTCGGGTGTGAGTTGTGTTCCGTACATTTAAATGCATTTGTCACTCCTGAAACTTTAGCCTGTACATGGCGATAACACCCATCACCCAGTAAAAGTGAAATCTACGTAAACAAACTCATTAGACGATTTGACAGTAACTAGTATGTGAACATCAGCAGATCGGTTATATTTTCAGTGCACAAATTCTGTTCACAGAAACAGGAACTATTAATGCACTGTATGAGAGCTGTCCATGTTCTCGTTGTCCTTGATCTCAGTGTAATCTTGTTATCAAATCAACAAGTGGCTACCTAAACAAGTTTATTTGTGCAAACTGTTTTTTCAGTCTCAAGAAGGTTGAATGTTTTTATTTGTGGTGGCAACTTATTTCTTATTTTGTCACAACAACCAGCCTGGAAATTCCTAAAGGATAGAAAGACCACACCTTTTCTCTTATCTAAACTATAAAAACAGAATAGTGTGCTGTACCTGTGTGAGCGCTCTGATTGGCCGGCACATGGCCTCATTGGCCACACTGATGAAGCCCATAGCAACATCCTCTACACTCATTTCTGAGTGGTGTCTTCCAGAAGCACTACTAGATGATTGGTTAGTTGAAAGGAATAGGTTAATTTCTTGCGTGAGTTTGCGGAAATGCTTCATAGTTTCCTCAGTTGAGAGAGGCTCATTTTCTCCAGGGCCAAAGATTTTTGGGAAGAAAGAAGGCAGCAAGCGACCAAGGGCTAGATTTGCATCAGTGACAGTCAGAGGACCACCTGAACCAAAAGAGAAACAGAATAAGCGTGTGCCATCGAGTGAGTGTAGCTTTGAGTCCCATCTTTAAGCTGAACAATTAAATTGCCAGTTGAACAAAACATGGTCGAGTATATAAGGGTAGAAGCTGTCACAGCAAATTTTAAAAGTATGAACCTAAAAGAACGTAAAACATTTGAGGCAAGTAAGGCTGCATTCAGAACACCTGGATTCAGTGCCATTAGCTAACCTATTGATGACGTTTTTTTTTTTCATTTTTAGGTGAACTAACCCTTTAATGTTCCAGTATTGGAATACTTTCTAACTTTATATGTACTGAAGTATGTGAACTGGGACACAGCAATAGACGTGAGACACAGACATTTGAAGAACAGATGGCAAGAGCAAGTATTAGGCAATGTAGAGCTAAAGTGGTAGATGTACAAGCAAGAAGACAACAGACAGATGGTGAGTCTGATCATAGACATATAAAACACAGATACACCTCATTGGCCGCTGGATCGTATGTCAATGGTGCCTGCATATTTGTCCAGGCAACTTGTTGTAACTCTAATAATCCGACTGTAGAAAAGATCCGTGAATATTTTGAGGATTAACAAACCTTGGTTCAATCCAAACCATTTTTTGGTGTATTGCCTTTCACACGTAAGTCTGTTGTTTTTGGTTTTATTTGGTCATTATAACATTAAGGGGTTAGTTCACCAAAAAATGAAAATTCTGTCAGTATTTACTCACCCTAATGTTGTTCCAAACCTCTATGTGTTTATTTGTTTTGCTATACACAAAGGAAGATGTTTGGAAGAATGATTTAATCTAACAGATCTCATTCCCCATTGACTACCATAGTAGGAAAAAAATACATACTAGTCAATGGGGAATGAGATCTGTTTAAAACATTCTTCCAGATATCTTCCTTTGTGTATAGCAGAACATATAAACACATAGAGGGTTGGAACAACATGAGGGTGAGAGTAAATACTGACAGAATTTTCATTTTTGGGTGAACTAACCCTTTAAGTTGAGTCAGACTGTTAGTAGCTAGCGATAACGCTAATTAGCTATATAAGAAATAATATAAAGTTTACGTGATTCTTATGACGTCAGACTGTCAGGTATACAGACAGAGCTTAATCTGTCATTACAGATAGAACTAGCGACTCATCTCTCCAAAGAGGAGAGGAAACCTCAAGTAAGGCTTAAGAATGCCTGTCAGTGGACTGTTCTCTGCATTTCCAAGAGACTGAACATCTTCTGCCTATTATATTACTATTATTAAATGACATTATACTATTACAGTATATGATTGTACTATTCACTACTCAATTTTATATTGACTGTAATATTTTACAATTTCTGATATATAAACTATTTTGCTATTTTATTCATAATTATTATATTACTACTATATTATACTACAACTCAGTAGTAGTATTTTCAGTCTATTAACAATAACATTGCCTACAATCATCTTTAAATGTCTTTAAATGCTCATTGTTGCAGTTGGTCTGATGCTCCCAGACATCATCATTCAAGTTGCCACATGCAAATTAAATATAAAGCTGTCCATTTAAAATGAAAAGACAATTTTATGTCTTTTTTTTAATAAAACATATTTTTTTAATAAAAAAAATAAAAATCTATATAAAAGACATTTATTGTTGTGTTATGAATAATAAAATAAACATTTGTGTGTTAAACTGCAACCAAGGTTAGGAGGCAACCAATATAGAAATATATTACAAAAAAGAAAAAATAAATGCTTTAGATAAATAAGGATATTGAGCGTCAAATTATCTTTATATTTATTTGGAATTGTCCTGTGACATCCTATAAAGTGATTCAAGCAAAAAAGCTAAAATGACGGTGTGTGGAAAAGCCATTTCCACAATTAAAAACAAAGTGAGCATTTCATGTATATTAAGTTTTATTACATTAATAGGGATGTCTCCACAATTATTAACCAAGACAAATAAACCAAATCTATGCTTGACAAGCGTGAGTTTTCACAATACCTTATGACAAAAAATAATTTTCAATTTATAACTAGCGAGATTCAGAGTAATTGATCGCAGATCATAAACCTCTGAAATCGGTTGAGAAATGTAAACTTTTTTTGCCGCTTTTTGTCCAGAAAAACCGAAGCTCTCCGTTCACTTATATTTGTTTATAGAGCAGTCTTGCCCCGACCAATATGGCGGACTCATTTGCGTATCGCAGCAATGGTCCAAAGCAGCCAATGAGGCGTCTATGTATTTTATTTTTCTATGAGGCTGATAAAAACCTAACATTCGCTCGCCTCTTACCCTTCCTATAGCAGGCCGGTCCGGGATGAGCACCAGCAGACTCTGGCCCAACAACAAACATCCCAGACCTGAAATAAAGACAGACAAAAGAAATGTTCAACTTTCCTAACTTACACAGGGTTAATATAGTTAAGCTCTCATTCTTTATGGTTGTAATGTACTATGACATGTTAATGTTTTGCATGGTACATAAAATGTATCCCGATTGGAATTCGCACATGGAAATGGAAAGAAGTCGGGAAAGTAACAAACAAGGGAGGTAAAGGGCAAGATGCAAGACAGGGAGCAAATAGTGACAGAACAAAAAATATGCCATGTGCTTGAACACAGAAAACCTTACACCAAACATTAAATCATGAGATAAACGATAGGGCTCCTGTCAGGGATGTTTGCAGTGAACATAATCTTTATTTATAGAGACACATTCCAAAACTGAGTGGGCACACTAGCTTCAGATGATTGCACAGTCAGCATTTGTGCTGGCATTGATTAATCGGTAATCTTAACCAGTTAAATTATTAACAACAAAACAATTGGTCATTGATTTAACAACTCCATGTCAACCACTGGTTCTTACTTATCCGTCTAAAAATCCCAATGAGAACAACTGAACCAACCAATGTAAATCTAAAAGAATGCTTTGCAATGTGTAAAAAATATTTTTAAAAGCTTTACAAAATCAGAGCACAGACTCAACAAATCAATAATTACATGATCTATATTAATATTGTGTGTTTGTTACCGAAAGAAGAGTCGAGAGCCTCCACCTGCTGCTACAGTGCTGATGTCAAGCTGTGGTGCCTGCAGGGTGATGCCAGCGACAGTCGCTTCAAACACATGTTCATACTGTCCAGCGTATCTGCTCACATCTGTAGATGTACCTGTACAAATAAATCTATCATCAGTAATGTCAAAGTGCTCAAATGTTTCTTTCTGAAACCAGTTCAAACCTATTTCACTGCATGCTAAGCATGGAAAAATAAATATAAAGTATTAGATTTGAGAGCTGCATATAATAATAATAATAATACCTTTTATTATATCAGGGTTATACCTCGTTTTTGTTTAGTTTCAGTAGTTTGTTTCAATCCTCCCTGTTTGCCTGTGTTCCTGCTCATTAGTTTCCCTGGCGTTCCCTGTTTCAGTTTTACTCAATTAATTAATGTAATTGAAACCCTTAGGTTGCGTTTACACGACAACAATATGCATACTTTTGCCACGTACAGACAACATCATTGTCAAGCATTGTCAGCATGTAGCCTTCAATGCTTTCATAAATTTACCATCATAAACAATAAAGTCATTGAATTGAATTGATTTTTTTTTCAAATAGTTAAATAAATTGGAAAAATAGTTCAAACTGATTTTGCTGTGGTCCTGAAATTGGTACCGAGAACCGTAACATTTTAAAGGGATAAAAAAAAAAAAAATCTACTATGGAAGTCAGTGACACCAGAAACTGTCTGTTTACTGATATTCTTCTAAATATCCGAAAATCGGCTGAATGGATTTGAAAACTGTACTCAACTCAACTGTTTAACTCTGGGGGAGTGGTAAAATGAGCCTATTTCCAAAAAAAGTGGAGTATCCCTTTAAAAGGAACCCCGACTAGTAACACACAAAGGCCTAAATATGCTACAATGTATCTCTCCTACAAAAATATATAATTAGAAATACATAAAATGTTTTCGTTATTTAAAAAATCCTCAGAGTGTTTACAGAATTTTAACTACGGAGGCAGCCATTATTTTAGCGCGCAATGCATTCTGGGTCGATGACGTCAATTGGTTGTGTCGGTTGTTCAGAACATAGAGAGGGGAGTGAAAGGCGCTAAGTTTTACCGTAGCTACATCCGAAAACTGAATGTAATGCCGCATTGCGCAGCGTTTGGGTGTAATTTTCAGTCCAAAGGCAACAAGGGGATTGATGTAAGCCTCCACTCCTTTCCAAAGGAGAAGAAAATAAGAAAAGAGTGGGAAGTTGCGTGCGGACGAGTACAACTCCCCAAAGACCCACGGCTGTGTTCCCGTCACTTCAGCCCTGATGCGTTTGAGGCATTTAGTCGAGTAAAAGAGCTCACAGGTGCACCTAGTTACAAGCGAAGACTAAAACCAAATGCCGTGCCGTCAATTTTCCCCCACAAGAATAAGCGTCCGCGCATAGCGAGTGAAAGCCGCGCTAACAAACGAGAAAGGCAAGCGACTGTGGACGCTCTACTGCTAGGATGTAAACAACCCGCTCCTGCAGTTGCGGTCGCGGAAGAAGAATCATCGGACAATTCGTCGATCATGGAGGTAACGTTAACCGAAAATCTACCAGATACTGTTAATGAATCCACTGCAACGTTAGGCCTACAGTGTTCTCCAAGTATGGCTGATGCAGCAACGCAGACTGATGTTAACCAGTCGGACGCAGCGGTACAGTGGCCAGCTGATGCCGACTTCCCGGTAAAAATGGACCATAGTTACACAGGAGAAGGAGAAATTGAGATGGGCAAACGTGTACAGGAGGATGAAATTGATAACTCCCAGGATCTGTTCCTCTCAGATGATGAACTTGGCGAACAGAGTCAACCACAGTACAGTGACGTTGAGCCGGAATACACTGTAAGTTCATCTGACTTTTCTCAAAGCACCCAGGCATCACAAGCTTCAACAAACACGCATAAAGAAATGAGGCTTTTTCTAGTTTTTGAGGAACAGTTAAACCAATTGCTTCAGCGTTGTTTAAAGTGTGGCTCCCTGATTGTCCAGGATGAAGTGAAAGAGCTAAAAAATGAAGGATCACAGTTGACACTAGAGCTCACATGTGCCAACAGCTGTAGTTACAGATGGCAGTCTCAGCCTACTCTGAGTGGGACCAAAGGGACAGGAAACCTGCTTTTAACCGCATCAGTTTTCTTCAGTGGCATCCATTTTGCTAAATTTGAGCGTTTCTGTAGTAACATGAACCTCAAAACAATAAGTGAAGACACATACACATCACTGAGAAAGAAGTTTGTGTTTCCTGTCATTGAAAAGACGTGGATTAAAGAGCAGCGTACAGTGTTAACAACAATGAAATCACAAGAAGAAGTTGTTCTCTGCGGAGATGGCCGCTGTGACTCTCCGGGGCACTCAGCCAAATACTGTACATATACATTTTTAGATGCACAGAGTCAAAAGGTTGTGGACTTCAAGGTAATTAGCTGCACCCAAGTTTCAAGCTCTAATACCATGGAAATCAAAGGTTTTAAAGAAGCTCTCAAAACCATAGAAGAAAATGGAGTGAAGGTGTCAGCCATCTCCACTGACAGACATCCACAAATCATCAAAGAAATGAGGGTCAGTAATCCAGAAAAACACCATGAATTTGACCCTTGGCATGTGGCAAAAGGAGTGTCAAAAAAACTGGCAACTGAAGCTAAGAGAAGGGAATGTGAAGGCCTGGGACAGTGGATTCCATCCATCGTAAATCATTTGTGGTGGAGTGCACAAACCTGTGACGGTAATGCCGAAGTGTTGAAAGAGAAGTGGATATCTGTAATACACCATGTTACCAACCGACATGACTGGCCAGGGAACAGGTACTATCACCAATGTTCTCATGAGCCCCTTGATGAGACGAGCCAGAGACGCAAGCTTTGGTTAAAGCCAGGATCTGAAGCCCATAACGCACTCGTGAAGGTTGTGAAACACAAGCGGCTTTTGAAAGACCTGGATCATCTGACAAAGTGCATCCACACAACAAAACTAGAGGTATGATCTAATACAAGCATATTTAACCCTTGTGCATCAATTAAAATGGCAGATTGTTGCTGAAATTGTTTGCTTTAATTGATTATTTATTGCTACAAAAATTAAGTAAATCCAAAAAAGTTATAAAGGTTTAGGTTTATAAAAACATTTAGGAACATTATTTTATATAAAATATATGAAACAAGTTGAACTCGTCTAGAAAACCAAAGCCATAAATATAAGGTGTCTATAAGGTGTGTTCCAAATTAGAGGTTTTAATTGCAAAAAAATAGCTGTCAGTAAGATTTTGTTTGGGCGCAGTAACAGATTTTCTCCATTAGGTGCCAGCAAAAGTCCACTGGTGCACACAGTGATTGGATTTGTTGCAGTTGAGTTTTTCCTCTCTCAATATTACAAACACACACAACTCATACTAACCACACTCTCAGCAATACCAACACACCCACACAAATATCGTGGCATAATTTGTCCAATTGGCTCTATAAAATGCCGAAACAGAAAACAGGAATAAAGCATGTATTTGCTTTATAGGCCAAACCTGAAAAAAAATGGCACCATCTGATAACAAAATAGTAAAAATTTTAATTTTGAAGCCTTGGCAACAGAATGAATCTTAAATAAATCTGAAACTGAATCTTAACAAACATTGCAACATTTTATAGTTAAATGACACTGGCATTAAAAAATCAGTTTTGATGGGTTTCAATGGGGCCATTTTTGGCAAAATGACTCTAAGAGTGGGTATTTTGTGTACCTAGAGCAAAGTAGTTTTTTTTTTTTTTTTTTTTTTTTTAAGAAATGGGGTGAAATATTGAAATAAAAATACACACCTGTGGAAAATTTTTTGCAGTTAGCATGAACACAAAGTTATCAAAAATTAAAATCAAAAAAGCCAAAAATGTCCATAAGGGTTACTAAAATATTCTAGTCATTGTGATGTGGCAGGATGTGACTCACATATTTTAATAGTTATTCAATTTTAAATTTGTTTCAGGTATACCACTCCATGTACCTGAAATACCTCCCGAAGAGAACTCATTTTGGATATCATGTGATGATCCATGCCTCCATGCTTGCTGCTCTGGATCATAACAACAATGTGAACAGGGAACAGGTGTGTGAACTGTTATCAGGTATTTCTTGCAAGCACTATGTGAGACTGGATATTGCATATCAAGTTTTACTAACGCTTTGTATCTATTTTCCATATTTCTGTTTTTGAACAGGCAGTTTCTCAAGATGGGGAGAGTGTTGGTGAACCCAAGTTCAAAATCTCATGGAGCAAAGTCCACAAGACATTCAGAGCAAGACCAGTGCCTGTTGAAAAGGACTATAGCTACATGACCGCTATGATTGCAGATGTTCTCTCCTCTGTGTTAGATTCAAAACAGGACATGGACATGACAAATAATCCAACACATGTCATGGCTCCACAAGAGAGACTATCCAGGTCACAGATCATTTTTCAAACACAGCAGTTTTCACGTTTCAAGTAGCTGCATTGTTACAAACACATGACGTACACATGACCATAGTCAGAATTCACAGTCTTTAATTTAATTGTAGTCAAGCACACGTAGTACTTCATACTTACATTTGATTTTAGAGTACATGCAACATTTTTATTTAAACATTAACATTTAGTTTGATATCCTGTTTTGTTGCATAGATTGTTTTCTTGACAAAATGCCTTCAAATGTCAACTATTCAGCTATATGTTATTAAAGTCCCTCCATGCCTCATCTACTTCTGCATGATCACTGTCTTCATTTTCAAACCCTGTATAGATTCCACTTGGTTCAGAGTAGACGTTTCTTATTTTGTTAACTGCACATGATGGAATGACTCTGCGGACTCTTCTCCCTAGCCAGCCATGCATCCACCATGTAAACTGACGATATGAGGCATATCTGTAAGACCTAAAAGGCACAATTTTTAAAACAGTTCAACTATTATGTTATGAAAAAATGATTTAAGCTTTTAAGCTAATGATTTTTTCCACTATTTGTACAGTAGGCTACAGTGTAGGTAGGCTACTATGTAGGCATACTTAGGTAACCATGTTCAAGGTTGACTTCCCTGTTAGTGACCTGGTTGCGATTTGGTAGACCAGCACTATGCCGGTCATGGAGGCTGACAAGGGCAGCCCATAACACATCTTGATTGAGGCAAACTGCGTTAAAGTTTTCGTGTGCTGTGATACAAGGAGTATCTGTAAATATAACCAAAGCATCTTGTTATAGCATTTTACTATATGTTCTCATCAGAATCACAATCAGCTTTATTGGCCATTTGACTCTGGTAATCTTTGTAGAATGGAGTATAACAATACTATAGCAATACTATAGAATTTACAAATGTCCATAGAAATAGAAATATACACCAACAATTATAGAGGGGAAAAAAGGGGGGGGGGTATGCTTAGTGACTGCTTGGGGTAAATAAACCAAACGATAGCGCTAGATGACATTAAATTATCTATACCAATAGTAAGATCGTCTGCTCTTATACTTAGCCTACCCTGGACAGCTGCTGACAAAAAGTGGAGCTCTTTACAGCAAACGCTCTCGTTCTCACTTGGCATTGGCACGCAGTTGCCGCACAGACACCATCTGTTTTGCCCTACTCTCGCTTCCTCAACTCTCTGATCTTCATTTTCATGTAAGTGAGTGGGCCTATCGTCTTCCGCGTTATTCTCCTGACTTAAACCTACGGTACGCTCGGGTTCAAATTGAAAAGGCTGAACGGCAGAAGTGTTCATCTCGCTACCTGTCAAAACGTAGTTAGCGAGCCGGTGCGTTGGAAAAAGAATAACTGAAGCTGGCACAGCGCCTAGGCAACCACCGGCTACAACCTTTTTACGTCACTACCCAGAATGCATTGCGACGTAAATAACTATGGCGGCCTACGAGTGAACGTATTTTCGGCTTTTTAAAAGAACAAGAAAAACATTTGGAGTATTTTTGAATCACATTTTTATAGCCGACGCCCCTGTTAATCTTATAAAGCCAACATACTGCACTAATCGGGGTACCCTTTAATGGTACCGGTACCGACTACTGGAATTTTGGTACCGTGACATCCCTACATTGGAAATTTCAATCATTAGAGTTTTAAACAAGATGAGTAAATGATAATCTCTTACCTCCCATGTCAAAACCAATGACAGGCTTCTTTTCCGTAAACCCATAACATGTGACAGCATAGCCCACAACTCCACCAGCAGGACCAGAGAGAACTGCCCGAGAGCCACAGAACTGCTCCATTGGTGTCAGTCCACCATCTGACTGCATGAACAACACATCCACACCCTGAGAGAGAGAGATGAGGTATTTATGGAGGATCCCTATTCCACTCTAAAGATAGCATTGTGGAAATTAGGGTTCACGTACCAAAACCGAAAAGTGATAAAATAAAATTCTGTATCAACATTGATAGGCAAGACAAGTAGTTTGTTTAGGCATGGTGTGTAGGGAATTACAAACCTCTGCACATATATATTCAAATGCACATAACTATAGACTCAATTCTTAATGTGTATGTGAACACCATCAACGTTTATCACAGGTTCACATTTAAAGTCTGTGTAGAGACAACAGTGTCATCTTAGCGGCCCCTAATTCAATAACAAATGATCATTTGTCATTGAACGGAAGTGAATCGATCAAATATAACTTTAGCTGGAAAATAACATTCAAGAACCGCTATAAAACCAAACCAATCTCTGTTACCTTAAATTATATTAAGTATTATCTCTGTGAAGCTACTTTGAAATAATCTACATTGTTAAACGCGTTATATAAATGAGGATGACTTGACTTGAATATTAAATAAATGGAGCAGGAAGCGATTTCTGAGAAACACTGTTGAAAGTGGTTTGGATGAAGCACCCCAACACAATTGTAGCCAATCAGCAGTAAGGGGCGTATACACTCATGATAGGGGAGGTAGAAAGTAAGCAAGAAAGAGAGATGGCTGAGAGACATTGCAAAAGAGAAAAGGTGAGAGGAATATAACAGGAAAAAGAAGGTTTATGATCAGGCAAGAGCTTTAAGACCCACATGAAAATTAGAAAAGCTTTCCAGTGTTGGAGAGACCCAAGCAGGAAGGCCTAAAAAATGGATGCTGAGGTTTGTTTTTGTTTCTGCTCTATGTTTCACAGAACCAAGATACACTATTGAAGTAATGTTAGCTATACTAACAGGACAGTTTTGAGTGTTATTATTTGTCTGGAGCTGGTGTGCTGCTGGCGACTCTAGCTTGTATATAATCCTGTGTACAGTACATTATGTTCATTTTTTGTTCTAGTCATTCATTCGTCATCCACTCTTACATTGCGTGTTTGTGCATTTTGGGGATGGAGCAATGAAAAGAGGGGTGTGTTTGTTTGGGTTGATTTCAGATATCAGTATTCAACAATGTTTCTCAAAAATTGCTTATTGCATGACACACATACCTTCAAGCCTCCTTTAAAGCCTGCAGTGAATTCAGTGAGGTAAAGGTGTATTTTTGGTGTGAGGTAGGCATCAGCACAAACAGTGTACCCACGAGGCACTGCTCGCACCATAGGCATAACCTCACTGGAAAGAGACACCTGAGTGAAACCAAGACGCTTCGCCAAAGACCCCACAGCCTTCTCATGAGCCGCCCATCTGAAACACACAATCGGGAATGAAAAATGTGATTTAAATCAATATAATCAAATGTATCAGTGTGTTTGAAATATTTCAGTGTTTTATATAATGGCACATTGGGCATTAGGTAATTTCATCTCCACACCAACTACTCCAACTAAACGAGCACCAACTGGAGTTCCACAGGGCTCCGTGCGCAGACCACTTTCACTCTCTCTTTATACCAAGTCATGAGTATTTGTGAGCCATTCTTACACAAATACCTCTCTCTTGTCCACCTTTTGGCACTCAGGTATCCTCTTATAACACTGCATTGCAAGATCCTGCACCCTGCAATGTTTATGTTGACCTGTGTTTAGTTGGTCTTGCAGATTAATCAGCATACTAGTTAGACTAGTAGACCAAAAGGTCTGTTTGCAGAAAAACTTTTTTTGTTAAATGTTCGACAACTTTCACTGTCCCACTCCTCAGGATAATCTCAGGTAGTGTAATACATGTTTTATTACACTACCTGAGATTTTAGTAGAGAGAATAAACTGACACTTTCAAAGTCTGTGATTTTAGCGTCTTAGCGGTAAAAGGCAGCAAATACACACTCGCAATTTTCCGCAGGAACAACGGCGGGAAAGGTATTATTCTGGTTGAGTACAAATGGGCCCTGTTCCTGCACAGTGACGCAAGATCGGCGGCGTTTGAGGGGCCCCTAATTGGCACAAACCCTGAGGCGGCCGCACCCACCAAATCGAAAAAATTTCTTAAAGGGTTAGTTCACCCAAAAATAAAAAATCCTCTCAGTATTTACTCACCCTCATGTTGTTCCAAACCTCTATGTGTTTATTGTTCTGCTGAACACAAAGGAAGATATTTGGAAGAATTTTTAATCAAACAGATCTCATTCCCCATTGACTATCATAGTAGGGAAAAAATACATACTGTGGTAGTCAATGGGGATTGAGATCCGTTTGATTAAAACTTTCTTCCAAACATCTTCCTTTGTGTTCAGCAGAACAAATAAACACATAGAGGTTTGGAACAACATGAGGATGAGTAAATACTGACAGAATTTTCATTTTTGGGTGAACTAACCCTTTAACTTATAACCCCTTTAACACTAAAGTTCTCCATTTTAATTTGCAATATAATAGATAAATGAAATGCATAATGGCTCCAATTCCGTTTGTATGAAACAAGACAGTAGTGCCGTTTTCTGATAATCAGGTGACCGGTTCTGATATACAGCACTGCTATGGATCACAGTCATTATTAAAGGTACAATATGCAGGATTTTTGCAGTAGAATATCCAAAAACCACTGGGCCAATTTTATATATTTTGTTAAGTTGATTACTTACTAATATCCCAAATGTTTCCAACTATTTGTACATCGTGAAAAAAATTGCGATTTTTAACCAAAGGAAACGGGGCGCGTGAGCGGGGGTGAGGAGTCGCCAGTCAATGAGGTCATTTCCGCGTTACCCCCAGTTTCCGCCTGGTTTGACCTCATACTGCAATAGTAACCATGGCGACAGACGTGGACAACTGGGTTGGTTATGCGCGTTATGCGTGGTCAACAGCATGAGCGTCCCTAGCAGCGTTTTGTTCAAACATTATGGACCATGGCAAGCAGACTTTGAGATAAAAAGAGAACTAAAACGAAGACCAACATCTTTTGAGATGCCGAGAGCTCCATGTCCGCGACTAACTTCGACTTGACAGAGACGCGAGTGTTGCAATCGCACCCTGCACATCACACCTCAGTCATGTTAAAAACGTCACTGTATTTACTCATCCATAAAAGACACCTCAGCTTGACGACAAGATCCAGAATGGGCTATATGCACGCATAAGTTCCGCATTTGACGCAAGGATGCTTGTCAGTTTCCGGCTGGGGAGATTAAAGCGGAGGAAAACCGGGGAAAACGGGATTATGGCAGAGTCTTCAAAATTTGCTGTCCTCCCGTCTTTGAAACGAAACTTTCATACGTTTAGGTGTAATTTTATATATAGTTATGTTTATTTAATATAATGTTAAAAAGAAGCATAAACACAACGAGGGGTGTCGGTTTTATCTGTTTTTGTGACTAACGTTTCTTTAGTATAACCATGGAGTATAAAATTCAATATAAATTCTAGGTATTGCGTTGGACTCTATGATCGGCGGAAGTTATCGAGCTATCGATCCTTAGACCTTCACCGGAAATACCACCGTGCATAGAGCTCATTCCGCTTAATGCAGAATATATACGTCATCAATATACGCCTTTGTTATTGTAAGAGGTTAGCGACCCCTGGTGGTGAAACAATCTTGCATATTGTACCTTTAAGAAAAATCAGATCACAGAATGCTGCAAATGACCAAATAGAACAAAACCTATTCCAGAGAGCCATATAATAAATACTAACGTGTAAGAATGCAGTAGCAGCACTGCCAGACTTCTGATGCCTTTGGACTGCACACGTCTCAAATCCTGCTCAACACGTTGAAGATCCAACTCACGCCACACCTCAAGACTTTCTCCAGTACTGCCTGAGAAAAACAGAGACTCCATGCTTAGATTTCATTCAGTTGACATTAGTGATACATTTCTGAGATTGTATAAACCAACAAATCTAGTTTCATATGACATAAACATACAATGTTAGCCACGGTTAATTACACTCCAAATAGCTTTAATGGCCATTTTTACACTGTCTCTCTGACCATATGAATTATACATGTCTTTTCTGTTGTTATGCCTTTAGGATGTCTAGAGGTAATTTACCTCTGTAATAACATTGACAGTGGTTCTGAATGGGCATCATAGATTTGTGACAAGTAGTGTAATTTCAGACCAAATAGTTTATGCAGCTCAGTTGAAATAATTGCCCTTTAGCATGGAGCAGAATGTTTTGACACTAAAACTAACAGTACATCATTTGTGATAGAATTCATTTGATGTAAAACAGCCCTCATATAAAGTCCTTTACTAAAAAAGTTCAAGAAAACTTTAATTCTTCATGATATGACCTGTTAAAACGCGGTATATGTAGTAGATGTTGACTTGTTGTTCACCTGTTACTATTCGTTTGGGCTCGTTTCTGGGAAGCTGACAGGAATCTTGTCTGAGAATAACCCTCTCTTCCACTTCAATCACCTCCTCGTACAGCACATCCGGCATACACACCTCCTAAAACAACAACACACACTTTGAAACTCTCTGCAGCCCCTATAACAACAAAATGATCTTGATTATCTTGGAATTTCATCAAAGCATTGTTGGCTGTGAACAGTTTTTCAGTGGTGAGATGAAACACTGTTATAAGACTGAACTAATTTGATATTATCATTCATTCTCTTCTGGGGTTTCATACAGCTACATTTCCAGGGTGTACTTTGACTTTCTCTGTTTTTGTATAAGAGGTGGGGGAAACCGGAGAACCTGCAACATCATTACAACATCAGTGTTGACCAAAAACTGGTCTGGTCCCAATATACTGTGTATCCGAAATGGAAACTGTAATTGTGGCAGATAGGATTTTTGCAGACTCGCAGTCATTTATGAGAAATGCCCTTGTCCTGAGAACAGAGTTCTTTCTGTTAATATTTAACTTCATTATATAGTTGACCCTTGCCTGACTATAAATCAGTGTGGTTTCATCGTTTGTAAAAGCCTACAGCTTTTACAAAAATATGATACTCTAATTTTACAATTCAGAATACACAAACATTATTCCAATTTAAAGAAGTAGTTCACTTTAAAAAAAAAAAACTTTTGCTGATAATTAAAAAAAAATGTATTACGATATAAAGAACTGTTGTGAGTTTGAATGAATCTGTTGAGTGAATGATTCATCATTCAAAGGCTCAGCTCCCATAAAGACCCCTTTCCAGTCAACACCAAGTTTCTGGGATGAATTTACATCATCATTTTTACTCACTAGATCAAACAGGTCAGGTCGTGCTTGCGTGCCGATGTGTAGAAGGTCCCGAAAACCACGCGTCACCAGTAACGCTGTTCTCTCACCCTGTCGCTCTAGTAAGGCATTAGTCGCCACTGTGGTGCCCATCCGAATCCAGCCAATCTGAGAAGTGTCCAAGGGCTGATCTCGAGCAAAGCTCTGCCCAGTTTCCTGTTCAATTCACAAACCCAACAACACTTCAGTGATGTGCAGACTTCTGTTCTCTTCATTCTTAACTATCCTCCCCAGATCTATAACCAACTAAACCCAAAAAACTCTTCTTAATAAGTATCTACTTCCGAATAGGTTAAGGTTTTCCCCTCACCTCTTGCAGTACTCGCCGAATCCCTTCAGTCGGGGCGTCTTTGTAGTTCTGGGGGTCGTGTGACAGCAGTTTTAGGACTCTCTCTCTACCATCGGGCAAACGGGCGAACACATCTGTAAAGGTTCCTCCCCGATCAATCGCAAAATCAAACTTCCCTTTAGTTTCAGCCATGCTGGGACACAGACTGCAATGAACACAACATTTAAACGTGACACACTGGATGGATCTCAAAATTAGCTTTTAAAATGGTACCATAATACCATTTAGATTTTAAATATATATATTATTAGTAAACAAATCCAAAGCAAATACTATATGGTTGGGTTTAATTTAAGGTAGGTCTATCTTGCTTTGTGAATGTGGCATTTGCCCATCATACAAATGAAGTCTATTACATCATCTAACTCCTTATTGCCAGAAACTAGTGATGGGCACTTTCAAAACACTGCTTCATTAAATCTTTTGTTTCGAATCAGTGGTTCGGGCCGGGGTGTGTTTCACTGCCAAAGCCATGTAATTTCAGTAATCTGAGGAGCATTCGTAAACGTTTTAATTGGGTATTTGTATAATTAAAAGGAATAATAGTGTTTAAAAATCTCTGTTTAGCTGAACCATCCATAGAACAAACAAGACATATAATTAGGGCTGCCCGGACGCTAATATTCGACTAATGTTTTTTTTTTTGTTGTTTGTTTGTTTGTTTTTTTAATCCTGAGGAAAAACTGCGGACTGCAGCTTTAATGTAATAGTTTTTTTTTTTCAAGTGGTGCAATTCAACAGGCTTTTTTGTTTCAAAAACATTTGGCATTATTTTACTTCCATAAATGTGATTTTGTAAAATAATGAAAAGGATACGTTTGTGTCTTGCTCTCCCTAAACTTGAGCACGTCACAAAAATATACCGAAACTCAGCATATAGGGTACTCACAGACATTCGAAATATATCTACAGAAAGCTTGAAATACTTAACCAAACAAATATTCTGAGAGAATCATTTACTTTTTCACACGTAAGTTTAAAATATTCTAACTGACCCCCCAGCGTGAGTTTTTCAAGACGACCGTTATTTAGAACTTGCCACTTTAATGTTTCCATGGTTACGCGTCATTGCTTGTCACGTGACACAGCACACCCAGAACAGAGCGCGGAATGAATGATGATCTGCTTTTATGTCATTTTTCCTTTTTTATTAAAAATATTCAAAATCTATTAGCTATATCATGAAACACTGATATTCCGATCGTCAAATATGTGCAAGTGGATGGGTTTTGTTGTTTAGACATCTTTATAACGATCGCGTTAGTTGAGCTGTATGCGCAATGGGCGGCGCCATTTTAGTTTCTTTTTCAGTTCAGAGAATCGGATCTGTTGGATTTATAGCGTCAATTCCTCCACTTCTCACGAAATACATGAAAGTAAGTGGCTGGTGAACTGGGAGAAGAATAGGGTCAAATGTTAAGCTACTTACACAATGTGTTTTTGATATGAATAAAACGTGTCGATTATTATTGCCGCTTCCAGAGACAGCTGTGTGTATTTTACAAACTCAGAATCATTGTTTTGTTTGTACATATGTGTATTTAATTGTCTGAAACCTAAAATAAACATTATGTGGTTGAAAACACTCAATAGTTGTGATATATGAAAGCACTGAGTGCGTCTGTCTCTGGCTGAGCGCCAGCCAACGCGGGAGAGCAAGTTTGAATTTAGCAGTTGCTGACGTGATGCACTGAACGTTCTAATCACACCGGTGTGATCGTACGCTCCAGGGACCAGCCAAGACTGATCACACCGGTGTGATCGTACGTGTGAAAGGGTTAAATCTATAAAAACCTTTAGTCGAGAGCAGCCGTACATATACAGACACTTGTTGTTGTTATTGCATGTTATTAAATGATGAGTTAATTGCATCTGATTGATTATACTTTCAATAAAACATTTGCAATGAGTTAGAAAAGCTGATTTTGGCATGTTTGGCACGAGTTCTTGTTGCATTTACACTGTTTTGACTAACAGGCGTCACAAGCTGTGGTGTAATGCTTCGAAACAGTGAATCATTTTATTCACAAATGTGAACTTTTATCTATTAAACATTCCAATGATATTAAAGTTTGTGACATTCCAGTCCAGTCAAATCGGAAGTTAAATACTTGGGGATAATCATACGTAAAGGTCAAATAAAAAGATCAAAACTGAACTTTGAACCTCTTATTCAGTCTATTCAATGCAAATTCAATTCTTGGTTACAGTGTGATCTGTAACAGGTAGAGTCCTGCTTTCCCAAGCAGATGGGTTACCTCGGGTTATCTATCCTGCAATGGCTCTGGATGTTTCTGTGGAGATTTGTAGAATGCTGGACAAAATGATAGTAAACTTTGTTTGGAAATCTAAAGTTCATTTAATTAAAAAGAGTGTTATGATACCCGATCGGACAGTGGGTGGGTTTGACTTATTGGACTTTTCCACTCTTAATAATTCTTTCAAGGTTAAGTGGATAAAATCCTTTTTGAACAACCCAACATCTTTTCGGAATATTATCCCTAATTATATCTTCAGCTCAGTTGGGGGTTTGCATTTTTTGTTGCGCTGCAACTATGACATCTCTAAAATACCTTTAACTCTTTCTAGTTTTCATAAACAGGCTTGAATATGCTGGGCCCTAATATATAATTATAGTTTTTCTCCACATCACTATTTTATTTGGAATAACCAAAATATCAAAGATAAAAATAAATCTCTTTTCTCTTTTTGACCAATGTCTTTTCAGTAGATTGTCAAATAAGAAAATTCGCTCAATTCTTAACAGAAATCAGATTTCTTTACCTGCCTGTGTAAGTTTTTGGAGTAAGTTTTTGGAATAATAAATTTGATGATTTAGGCTGGGAGGCTTTCTGGCTCCTTTGGCATTTTTTTTTCTTATCTATTAAAGTGTTTGAAGTCTCAATTAAAATTATTCACAACTGCTACCCAGTTAATTATAAATTTGCTAAATTCAATAATAGGATTGCCCCCTTGTGCTCCATTTGTCATTGGTTTGATGAAACATTTATTAATTTGTTTTGGGAATGTATGTATTGCAAAATCTTTTGGATTGACTTTTCAAATTTTATTAAAAGGTATCTTTCTTTAGACTTCTGTATAAACCAAAAAATATGTTTCTTGGTGACTCTATGAAATTAGACCTTTAAATTTGTCCTTAATTTGATACTTTTTCTTGCCAAATTTTATATTCACAAGTGTCAATTTTCAAAGAAAACTCCTTTTTTATTTTTAAGAAAGATATTGATATGTATTTAAATTCATTGAAGAACTCTAAAACCTATACTGCATGTAAGACTCTGCAATATTGTCGATCATTTAAGCTTGTTTAATGCTATTTAAGTTTATGAATTGTAACCCTCTGTTTTGTTGCATTGTGTATTAATGTCTTGATATATATTTATTATTTCTGCATAAAAAAAAAACAGTGAATCATTTTGCTTTGAAAAGCGTCTCTCCCACTCCCAGAAATATCCGTGAAAAACAACATTAATGACAGAAATATCACACGAAAAACACAAGAAATAAGGATGCCAAGGATGCTCCGCTTGCCAAAAAAGAAGAGAAGAAATTAAACCATACAGGTTTGGAACAACATTTCTTTAAATATAATTTTAAATTGGAACGTGCATTCAAATAATGATATTGCATGCAAATAATGAACGTGCATGCATAATATATGATAAACGCGGTGCTGTCTGCAGATGTTATATAAATAGGTGCACATTAGACTAAACGCTTAATTAAGGGCATCACAATCCCTTAAACCTTAACTAGGCTAAAGATCACTGGCTACTCGTGCTCTGTCAGTAAATGCATTGCATGAATAATCAGACAATTACAACATGAGCATCTGCTGTACTTACACTTGAAGCACTAGTGAAACAAGAAACGAATAGACTATTAGATTCCTCTCGTGTCGCACTGACTGTTTACAAATATGAGGCCAGACTTCAGTAGATCACGGTCTCCGCCTTCTGATATATCACGTGACTGAGGAACAGGAAGGCGAATCCTCAGTCCAAAACTGTATCATCTGCGGAAGACAATATATATATATATATATATATATATATATATATATATATATATATATATATATATATATATATTCCCCATTTAGTGCTATGTATGCCTATTAATGTATATGTTAAGGTATTGCATCCGGCCTATTAATGTCTGTTTAGAAGTAACTGTTTAGACCAATAAAAACTGTCCTGATAGCTGCACCTTAAATTGACTTACCAATTATTTAAATAACTTTATAAGGATTGACAGTTGCAGGAGGACTGATTGACTTATTTATTTGGAGATGCCTTGAATGTAGTCTATTTTTAATTAGGCTACTAATGCATTATTCATAGCTATTTAAAGTAGCACTCTGTAGTTTTTTCAACCTTTATAATATTTTTTCTAAAACCCTTGAGATAGTACATCGACTTACAGTAGGTTGGATGACAGGTCTGCCATGAATTATATAACTTATATTTCAAAATAACATAACTAATTTAAATGTGTTATTTATAGCACATTTACTATTTGTTATAACACATATAAATCATCAACACATTACAATTAACAAATTAACAAAACAATATCAACTCAAAAAAAGTGGAGCCACAATACATTACAGTGTAGTGCTTTATAAACATGTAAAATCCTAAATTGAAGTCATTGCATGCACTTGAACTTATACTTTCCAGTAGGGGAGATCAGTGTGCTTTGTGAGGCGAAAACATTATTAATATGCTAAATCTGAATATTTTGTCACCACTAAAAGGGCTGTCAAACGATTAATCGCGATTAATAGCATCCAAAATAAAAGTTTGTGTTTACATATGTGGGTGCACTGGGTATAATTATTTTATATATATAAATACACACACATGCTTGTATATATTTACGAAATATTTTCATGTATATACTGTATATAAATTTATATATAATTTATATTACATATATATATATATATATATATATATATATTAGGGCTGTGCAAAAATTAATTGCGATTAATCGCATCCAAAACAAAAGTCTGTGTTTACATGATATATTTGTGTGTGCTGTATATAATTATTTTGTCTATATAAATACACACACATGCATGTATATATTTAAGAAAATGTGTTATTCATATATAAAATATTTATATTTATATAATTTAGATTATGTATATATATATATATATATATATATATATATATATACACAGAATTTAAGTGCAAATAATTCTTAAATATATACATGCATGCATAGGTATTTATATACACAAAATAATTATATACAGCACACACAAATATATTATGTAAACACAGACTTTTATTTTGGATGCGATTAATCGCAATTAACTTTTGCACAGCCCTAATATATATATACAAGAATATTTATAAATATAAATTGTACAAACTAGCTTAATTGTGGTAAATGCACTTCTGTACACTGCTCAAAAGATTGGGGTCAGTAAAATTGTTTAAGTTTTTGAAAGAATTCTCTTCTGCAAATTTGATTAAAAACTACTGTAAAAAAAAACAGTAATAGTGTGTAATATTATTAAAATTTAAAACAGGCTACTACAACGCATACGCATTGCAAAACATCTTCCCAGAAAGTTTGAGTTAAAATAGTTTTTTTTTTTACCGTCGTGATGACGCTTAATTTCCTCGACAGCCTCTGTAGTTCATTTAGCCACTTGTTAAGCAACAGCCTTTTTCAAGACACGTAACAGCCATAGACTGTAAAAAATAGGCAACAGCTTAAAATCACGAGTGGGGTGTATTTTATGTCGTAGAATAAAACGTGAACGTGTCTTAAGCTTATGTTCCCCATAGACCTTATTTCAGCCATTAAACAAAAATCCAATTGACTTCGTGACGATGGAACAGGAACTGCTAAAATGTTTACTCTTTTCCGCGTTTTGGCCTTTTGGCCTACAAAGTGATGTCATACCTGCACCACTCAGCTCAGAGTTGCTTTAGCAGTGTATTTTTGTGCAGTGGAGCTCATGGATGGATGAACGCTGTCAAACTTTGAACATCCACAAGTCATCATCACATCTTTCTGCTGCAGATCTCCTTTAATGCTGTAAGCTCATGTTTTATCACTATTTTTTTCAGCTGTGCTCATGTGACTGCTCAGTCTGAGATACTTTCTAAAGTACTTTTAATGGTTAGCTTAACAAATGTTGAACTGCTCTCGTCCCGTGGGTAATAATTTCCGGACTCTAATACAAAATTTAAGTCGTTCATGGCACAGGTAAACTGTCTGATTTTAACGCGGCACTTTGAAACACTTGTGTTTTGAATGATCCTTAAGGTTGAGCTAATGCTAGCTGCCAATGCTAACTTCTAATGCTAACTTAACAACCCACGAGCCCTCAAATTCACAATCGAAAATAAATATGTAGTGTAAGTTAGTGTTTCTTATTGAAAACTTGATTTCTGGGATATTTAATTTCAGTTTGTCTGTTGTCTTCTAGTTAACTTAGCCCTTGAGTTTAAAGCAACAGGTTTGTGTTAATGCTAATTGTATGTGCTAATATAATATAGCCTGCTTCAAAAACAGCAATACCAACAAATATATATTTTTAAGGAACAAAGTATTATTATGCTTGTATCTCAAATATTATTTATTTGGCAACCTTAATACCTGTTTTTGTCGTCAGGAAGAATGCGATTTACCATGGTGCAGTGATTGTATTATATGATAAAGTTATGGTAACAACGTAACGTTACTAAATGATTATTATCATACTCGTGTATCATGGTTTCTTCTTGGTTCGTCAATAATATTATGGCTCTCTTTAGGACACATGCAGCATGTTAATGCAAAAACATATGATTAAATGTAGTGTAATGCCATACTGATTTATTTCTTTTTGCGGTGTATAACTTTAAACAAAATGCTACTTTGATTAAAATGCTACTTTGATTGTCTAAGTATATTATCTTGATTGTCTTTGTATATAGTACAAAAACTGCACATTTTGTGAATACACATTTTCTGTATGCATAGAATACCTGCATGTCTTGAACAATTTACTAGACATTCCATTTCTAGAGCCTGTAGTGACATCATCTATAGTTTTTATTCATTGATTGATTGGCACTGACAGAAGTTCAGGTGTTTTTTTTACACAAAAGTGCACAAAAAAGTTACCATGTGCATTCCTAAGATTATTACTAAATAAATCATGATTTGAACATGCAACGTCATGAGGTCATGTGACTAAATGGTCATGTTTGAAACATTTGTGGAATGATGACTTTACCTCAATATTGTGAGTTTATAGAGTGCTGCGGTGATGACACATTATCATTATTTTTATTATAGGACAGCCTGGAAGTTGGCATCACCCTGGTTTCCTCAACAAAAACCCAATATATGATTTCATGAAAATGATAATTCTGTTATCATTTACTCACCTCAAGTTATTCCAAACCTCTATTAATTTTGTTATTCTGCTGAGCACAAAAGTAGATATTTTGAAGAATGTTGGTAACCAAACAGTTGATGGGATCCAGAGGTTGCAGAGGACCTTCCATCTTGATATTTTCACTAAAACACACAAAATAACATTTTAATAATAATATAGCTAATTACACTTGCCACATAGTGATTTATTGAATTATAGGCTGGGGATACTGAGTGCAGGATTGGTATGACCGCTTAGCCAAAAGCAACGTCCACATAATTCACTATGACTTATTGATGACAAATGATACGACATAGATATGATAGTTTTATGCTCCAGGCACAACTTCACAGTCAAGAACAAGATATTTCTTTCGGTTAATATGTCAAATGTCAAGTCGGGCTTATTTCATTGTAGGCTGCAGTTTTCATTCTATTCTTAACTTTGCAATTGCACATCTGTCTCTCTGTCCAGAGCCAGGGATGGCGCTGTGGATTCAGGCGCAGCAGCTGCAGGGGGATGCCCTGCACCAGATGCAATCTCTCTATGGGCAGCACTTCCCCATTGAGGTGCGGCACTACCTGGCACAGTGGCTGGAGGCTCAGCCGTGGTGAGTGTCTCCTCCCCTAAATGCTCAGATCTATGTGTGTGAGGCTGCGTTTATACTTGGCATTGACATGCGACCTGTATCCGGATGTTTTCCACATACACATTGAAAAGACAAGTGTAAACACGCTTCTGATCGGAATGTTATCCAATCAGCGTGTCCATGTTCGGAGGTAGTTCGGGGGGCATTGTGATTGGATCTCAGTGTAATGTAAACACAATCCAACCATTGTGTCACAAAACCCGCCCACTGTCATTATTCCCTCTCCTTCTCCATGAATTACTGAACGTAGCGGTGTGGTTATTTACCGAATGACACTTAATGACAACAGTCATAAACATTCATAAAGACTCCTTCATGTTCATTACAGGTGTTATGTCATGTTTATAACAGTGTCATGTCAGTCTTATGCACACCCCTTCAAATAAAGTGTTACCGTTTTGCGATAGTCGAGTACATTGCAAATATACTGAAATGTTTGCTTTCGCACCCGAAAGTTGCAGAGCCATTTTTCCCATCTCGGCTGGCAACGTTCATGGACCCATATGTTTATCTGTACCATTTCCATTACAGCATCTATCCACATTATTAGTTCTTGCAGCATCTTCATCCTCATTTTGTGAGATTTATAAAATGTCCCCCTTGATGAGGACAGGTGTAAACGCACCGTGTCCTGATTGGCTTTATGATCCCGATCGGATCGCGGTGATCACATGTTAATGCCAAGTGTAAACGCAGCCTAGTAGACCATGTTAGATGTCATATTGAATTTAACCCAGATGAAAACCGGGCTGTATCGACAAACTAGGGGTGTAACAATATTGTGTCACAAAGCAATTTATCGATTCGCAATACAAAACTGCAACAATATGTATCGTGGATGGTTTACCCAAAATAAAAATTACTGTGTGAGGGGAAAAAAAAACAAGTTTTCGAGTTTTAGTGTCAGTACTACTAGGACTGTCAACGTCTGTTTGTTTATATATACTGTATATATATATATATATATATATATATATAAACAAACAGACGTTGACAATCCTAGTAGTACTGACACTAAAACTCGAAAACTTGAAATTTTTCCTGTCTGTTTATATATATATATATAAATAATATTTTTCTTAAATATACATGCATATGTGTGTATTTATGTATATATATATATATATATATATATATATAATAATTATACACAGTGCACCCACATATAAATTATGTGAACACAAACTTTTATTTTGGATGTGATTAATCGCGATTAATCGTTTGACAGCCCTAAGTACTACATTAAACTATTATATATAATGTATAATAATGCGATGAGGGGATATTTGTAGGTCCTGAAAATGCCAAATTTCTTGTATTTAAGTTAATGTAGGCCAATTTTTACTGGTAACATCTAGTGAGTGACAGAGTGAAAGCATATTTGTCTAAAATAAATCTGTATTTTCAGCTTCAGAATCATGAATATTTTTATTCAAGTGTCACTGTTGTCCTGTGCATTGGGTTGCCAGCACCAAGTCCAAATCCACACTGTAATATAAAATTTAGCATATTAACTTTTTATCATATGTCTTGGAGTATCGCAGTTATATTGTATTGTAGGTTCAGTATTGTGACATGTATTGAATTGTGATATGAGGGTATCGTTACAGCCCTAATCATTACAATGACACGCACTGTTTCATGGAGTTTTTGACTCAAGGTTGTCCTAAATGGTGTTTAGTTCACAACAGTACAGTCCAGTGAACACACCGTTCTAACCCTCACAGTATCGTTTTCATTCCTGTAAAAAAGGAAAATGACACTAGCCTGACTAAGGTCTTTAAACTCTGTGTACTATTGTAGCTATTGAAGCACATTTATGTTGTGTCCAGGGATGCCATCGACCTGGAGAACCAGCTGGATGAGTTTAAAGCCAAGCGTCTGCTGGAGGGTCTGATCCAGGAGCTGCAGAGGAAGGCAGAGCATCAGATGGGTGAAGATGGCTTCTTGCTGAAGATCAAACTGGGCCATTATGCCACACAGCTGAAGGTATGAGAGCCATTTGCTTGTATATGAGGCAAACCCGACAAGGATGAAACGTTAGGGTTTCTTGGTTGCTTTCCTTGTGAAAAAGTACAGGGGACAGGGGGAGAATTTAATTTCTGAAATGGTTTTACATTTCCTTCCAATAGACCCTTATTAAAAAAACATTAAACTTAATGTGACATCACACAACAGGGTGCTTTCAAACTTAGGCTCAGACCAGGCAATTGAACTGTGGATGGAAGTTTGATTGTGGAAATGTACTTTTAAAAGAAGTTATGCGTTACAAGATTGCACTACTTTCTAAAAAAGTATCTAATTATGAAAAGTTATGTGTTACGGTACTTTTCCTCACCTGGTTTGGGTTTGCTTTTTTCTTCTTCTATTTTTATGTTCTATTTTGGCAAATATAAAGAACCCTTCATACCAAAAGCGATATGAATATTCAAATTCACTCCTTTGAGTTGTGCTGGCATTTGGATTGCAGGAGAATAAGATGCAGGAAATGAAGTTTAACACTCACGCCAATAAGTACAAAAAAAAAAAATGCGACGAATGTGATGCTTATCTGAAGTGATTTTTGCGTATTAGTTTGTTTGAATTGGAACATCGAAGATCAGCAGCAAAGACATTGGTTGATGAAGTGAGATTAAATACATATAATAATAATTTGTTTTATTTCAAATTTAATTATTGCAGGGTTTTTTTAATTGAGTTTGCATTTGTGTTTTTATTCATTTTGAGGAATTCTGAATCTGTTTATACTCCCATTTAGTCTAGAACTATAATAACCATAATGTTTACTCAGTGCTCACAATACCTCTGCCTCTTACTCACAATTTCTTTCAACATGGGGACAGAAGGGGTCTCAGTTAACACATGGCAAAACAAGTAACTTGCATTACAGATTTATCAAAGTAACTCAGATCTTGTAGGGTTTTCATCCTAGGGCTTTGTTACCCAACTTTTTGAGTTTTATTTGAGCTTGTAGTCTAAGAATATTTAAGTTTGGAGAAATATTGATGTATTTACCCTGTTTAGTTCATACTTCTTTAGAAATAATCATTATTTCCTTTAATTTTCTTCTGAGGCCGCTTCATACTCATTTCGCATAATGCAAAGGCTCTTTGACTGTTCACACTGTCAGTCCAAATCCGATTATTTGTGCGTCCATTTGGAATCTTATCTTAATGATTGAGAATTGAGGTCAATCGCATGTTTTATTTCAAAATATTTGTTCCTCTGAAGAATTGAGTTTTTACCCAAGATGATGTGATTTTGATGATCCTATGTTTTGTAGAGCTCGTATGACCCTTGCCCTTTGGAGCTTGTGCGGTGTGTCAAACACATTCTGTACACTGAGCAAAGACTTGTACAGGAAGCATCCGATGTAAGTCACACATACACAGTTTCTTTGGCGGTTGATATACACTGAGGATGTAATGATGGAACGTGAATGTGACAATTGGATGATCTTCTGTGTGTTTGTGGTGATCAGGCCAGCAGTCCGGGTTCGGGTCCGGTGGACGGGACCCCTCAGAGATACCAGCAGATCAACCAGACATTTGAGGAGCTGCGTGTCATGACCCTGGACACAGACAACGACCTCCGCAAGCTGCAGCACAGTCAAGAATACTTCATCATTCAATACCAGGAGAGCTTGAGGATACAGGGTATGAACATTTAAGTCTCATCTCATTCTGCACATATTTCATTATCAAGTCTCAAAATCTAGTTTAATTATTGAGCAATTTACAACTACACAGTAGAGTACAGGACTGTAGACTGTGCAACAAAATCAAGTAGGAAAAAAATATACTATGGAAGTCAATGAGACCAGAAACTGTCTGGTTTCTGATATTGTTCTAAATATCAGAAAATCGTCTGAATGGATTCAAAAACTGTAAAACTCAACTATTTAACTCTGGGGGAGTTGTAAAATGAGTCTAATTCCAAAAAAAGTGGAGTATCCCTTTAATATGGAACTTGCAGTTCAGTGAGTTCTGGGGTGCTTTTCCATACTGGGGTGCTTTTAATGTCAGTCGCTGCGTGTTTATCTACCATAGTACAATGCATTGGTGCAGGTGATGGAGTCATAACTTCTGCTAATTAATCAATTCAAGATTGCAATTAATGTCAGAATGTTATATTGAATTTACACGCAAACAACAGAATGCTGTTCCTTTTTTAATCAAGTTAACATGCAGTATGTAGTTGGTGTACACTATAGTTACGTCTCCCCCTTAATAGGTCTAAAATTAATAGGGAAAGTAACATAATTGGGGGCTCGTCCGGGATGCAGAACATGCAGTATGTAATTGGTGCAATCTGGGAATGCTTTTTGAGTACTCATTGAACTGTAGCTTGTATTTTTTACCGATTCACTGAGGTTTTATCTGTGTCGAGTAGCACAGTTGAGTAGCTTGGCCAGCCTTCCTCCAGCCGATCGTGTTGGGAGAGAGTCGGGTCTGCAGAGCAGGAAGTCCACGCTAGAGGCCTGGCTCACACGAGAGGCCAACACCTTACAGAAATACAGACAGGTACACTCAAACCCTGTTCTTTACTTACTACACAAATATTTTCCAGCAGTTGAAAAATATAATGTGTTTGTGATTAGGAATTGGCGGAGAAGCATCAGAGAACACTAGCTCTGTTGCGGAAACAGCAAACCGTGATCGTGGATGATGAACTGATCCAGTGGAAGAGACGACAGCAGCTCGCAGGAAACGGAGGACCATCAGAGGGAGGACTGGACATACTGCAAGCCTGGTACTGATGCACAAAATACACACACTCACACATTTACTGAAGGTGTACCGTAGCTTGTTTTTCTTTTTATAAGCTAATTAATATGAAGTACGCTTATACAAACCTTAAGGCCACACCTTACACAAAAGCAGCCCATTTGTTTTTTGCCACTGATTGGCATATTGAAATGTTAGTTATCAAAGTGTAAATCAATACATAATACAATAGATTCTGGGTAAAATGCATCTGAATACAAGTCACAAGTTAAGTCACATTGGTATTTCAGTTTTAGATCCATAAAGACTGTAAAATATCTGACACTAGAAACCTGTATTTTAGTTCCCCTCACTTCACAAACATCCATAATATTTAACGATATACAGAACGAGAATTTAATATTTATATAAATTAGGGATGTCAAACGATTAATCGCGATTAATTGCACCCAAAATAAAAGTTTATTTTTACACAATATATGTGGGTGCACTGTGTATAATTATTTTGTGTATATATATATATATATATATATATATATAAATACACCCATGCATGTATATTTAAGAAAAAAATATTATTTATATGTAAAATATTTATATTTATATATAATATAAATTATATATATATATATATATACACACACAGTATATATGTGAAAATATTTCTTAAATATTTACAAGCATGTGTGTGCATTTATATATATATATATATATATATATATATATATATATATTATGTAAACACAAACTTTTATTTTGGATGTGATAAATTGCGATTAATCGTTTGACAGCCCTAATAAAAACTGAACTTCAACAATGGTGAAGTTTTATTATAAACACCAAGCCTAAACGAATTTAAAGCAAAACTGAATTACTGTCCACAACTACAAATATACTTGACTTGCCTTATGTGAGGAGAAATGTGAGATGTGAAATGTGAGGAGAGATCTAAAAAATATAAAAACCTATGAAATAAAAAAATTCTGTATGAACACACAGACTAGTAATGTTGAATTTGCTACAGTTGACTTGTGTTGTCTGATATTTAGTCATTTATGAAATTCTAAAAACATGTAAAAGATAATTGATTTCTGTTATTTTGACAAATAAAAATTAAATGTATATGATCTAAAATGTTTTTCTACTTTACCTCATTAAACAATGCAAATATAGGGATTAAAAGAATATATACTTCATATAATGTTCAGATAAATAAATAAATACCATACAAAAATAACCAAGGGTGAGACGCTAGGATTTATTGTGCGTAATAACTCTTTTGACTCTCATTGAAGCATGTTTCTCAATCATTATAAAATCTTACGCTGAGTTCTATTGGTTTTAGTTGTCCATTTTTGGTCCTGTCCTGAAAGCAGCATCACCTAATATCTCCGTCGGCTGCTTTCCCACATGTGGGCGTGGTTTCAGCGCAGCCAGTGGACACGCCCCCAGCGCTTGCGAACAGAGAATACTTCTATTTTTTTCAAGATTTTGATAGCTTATTTTATTTACTTGGATGCTTTTTTATCATTCAAATTTGGCTGGCTAATAACACATTTTTCTGTTGTGTGACAAACTCAGAACACATACAGGTACTTAATTTTGACTTTACAGGGACTTTAACAGTTATGTCAGCCTGTTTGAATGGCCGCTGAATGATAACAAAGTAGCACAGAAGAGTGGATTCACTGAGATTCAGTATTTATGTTCTTGTTTTGTGAATGCAGGTGTGAGAAGTTGGCCGATATGATCTGGCAAAACCGACAGCAGATTCGTCGAGTTGAACACCTGACACAGCAGCTGCCCATACCTGGACCCACAGAAGAACTTCTCACTGAACTCAACGCTACCGTCACAGATGTCATATCAACTCTCGTCACCAGGTGCGTAAGCAGCCACTGCCGTCATTGGACACTATGGTCTCTCTCAGAGAAGCAAGGTTTTGAGCTGTGTGTTTTTCTTCTGGTCTCTCTGCAGCACATTTATTATTGAGAAACAGCCTCCTCAAGTGCTGAAGACTCAGACAAAATTTTCGGCGACGGTTCGTTTGCTGGTCGGTGGAAAACTCAACGTCCACATGAATCCTCCTCAGGTTAAGGCCACAATCATCAGCGAACAGCAGGCCAAGGCATTACTCAAGAACGAGAACATCCGCAAGTACGTTTTTTTTAGTTATAGAATTAAATAGCAAGCAACTTACATGATGGTTTTAACCTGGCTTTGACTAGAACTTAACTTGTTGCTTGTTGCTTAATCTCATTTGGGGTAGGGGGCCACATTGTCCAAAGTATTACAAACATTACTGAAGTTGCAGAGCCCATTTTGTAATAAATCAATAAAAAATACCATTTAAATAAATCATATAAATATGATTTTTTTTGTAAATACCTGAAGGAAGTAAAAATAAAATGGTGGAATTCATTGAAACAAAAGAAAGTAACAAAGTGGTATGATCTGTAATTTAGATTTAATTTAATTTAGATTTCATTTCGAAGTGTCTGCTAAAGTGCTTTCTGAAATGCTGCATCAATTAATTTTTTGACAATTTGCATCTCTGCACCACCGTAATATTAAACCATTTGACTCGATAATTGTTGGATGACCAGTCAAACCAGTCATCCTGGCACACACCTAGACACCACACTGCAACTGTTGATTCGTATCGCATAAAGCATGTGCTGAATCACAGATGTCTACCATATTATACAGTTTTATGGACATCTCCACCAAGGCCTGCTGAGAAACACTGTTTTGTTCCTGCATGTGTACATGACTTGTTTGTCCTTTCTTTATACTAAAGTGACAGCAGTGGAGAGATTCTGAACAACAACTGTGTGATGGAGTACCATCAAACCACTTGCACCCTGAGCGCACACTTCAGGACCATGGTAAACTGCGCTTAAATACTTCATGTTACACATTGAGTATGTTTGCATGCACCACAAAATGCTGTTAACCCTATAAAGCCTACTGTATCATATTTGATACACAAACAAAGGCCTCAATTATCAACATAATCAAAACACAATATGGTTTAAGTCCCACTGTAGTCAATAGTTTTATCCCTTAAAACTCACGTTTGATCACCAAAATTACATTATTTAAAGTTTTTTTTTTTCTTGAAAAATGTTTAGTCTTGTCTTAAAGTAGCTTGCCTTGAATGTAACTCCACACCCTTGGCTCGTTTAGTATACGCAGTTCAATGAATATGCAAATTAGCGCCCCGCCTCATTAGCTTCACTGCAGTTTTAAGGAGAAAATACTCTGCAATGGTGTTGACATGAATTTGCACATAGTTTGTCTTAAAGCATATTAAAACAGCATTTTAATATATAAACAACATTAAATGTTTGATTATCACCACAGGGGGAATTTGAGTTATGACTTTTTTATGAGCTTACGTTCCACAGGGTCCAAACGGACCTGGGAATGCAATGGGTGTATACAGGTGTATTTATTTTTTTTTTTTTTTTTGTATGTATTACAGGGGTTCAGGGGCGCAGATAGCACTGGGGACGGGGGGGACATGTCCCCCCCAGATTCATAGTGACCCGATCCGTCCCCCGCCCTCACTATCCCTATGAAAGTCGACAAAAATCGGTAAACCAGAGGATAACCAGTGTTTTCGCTAGCCAAAGTTATTGTTGTGCGTGCCCCGACCCGATCTGAAGCAGCGGCGGGCCGGGACACGCACAATAATAATAATCTACTACACCGGTCACCATTACTTTGTACCCATGTTCTCACTACACGCTGTTCTTGTCAATAAACACACGATGCCATCATGCCACCGGCGACGTTTACACTCTCTCGGTGTGTGTGCTACGACTCCTCTTGAGTGACGTCCCCGGGGTCCTATGGCGAGCTAGCTGCCTCCATCGTGCCTGTAGTAGCGGACCGGTAACCATAGTGATCATATACAATCTATGACTGAGCTGATCGGTGATTTTCTTAACTGAAAAAAAAATCGACTGTATAAATGCCACATAAGGCATCACCTCCTTTTTTTTTTTTTTTTTTTTTACAAAAAACCAAACAACATCCTATGCCTGTTGACTTTCCCAGATGTGGCAGATTAGATTTGTTAAGGGGAATAGCTAGTATGAAAATAAGGCTTTTGCACTTAGTAAACACTGCAAAATGTGGAGACCATAACTATGCATTAAGATGAGTGGACAGAGGCAAATAATGAATGAACACAAAAAGAATGGTTGGATAAATCAAACAATTTATCGTCGTCAGGTAATAATGTTTTATCTAATAATTTAACCCATTATACTGTATAAATTGACTGAGGTATGTTCACTGTTGTGTTACCACTATAAAATAATTATAATAAGTAAATTTATGTAGTGCAAGGTTTATGCAAACAACAAATAAAGGCCTACATAAACTTTTGACATCCTCTTATAGCAGGAAATCGTATTTTTATTTATTTATTTATTTTTTTTACTGTACGGAGCAACAGAGGATATAGATTCTAAAATTATGGGCTATGAAAAACATTTCTTAATATGTCATACATCATTTGAAAGATATTTCTAATCTATAAATTGCAACAAACTTGTAATTAACACTTACATTTTAGTTATTATTATATATTTTTTAAATAGTAGTTTTAGCAATTGATTCTCTGGAATATGTTGTATTTCACATTGTTGTGAAAGTCTATAGAGGTATGGAGGTTTAACTGAAATTATATACTTCAAAATGTTGTCCTCCTGGCCAGCAGGCAATATCTGTTGACAGGCCCTAGTAGTCAGTCAAGTGAGGATCTGCAAGAGGGCAGCCACAGTAAAAATATGTTGTTGTTATTTTAGTTTATTTTATTATTATTTTTATTTTTGCACATAGGTTCTTTGCTTTTTTGTTCATAATGATAGAAATTGCTAGATAAGCAAATGTTTAAATAATAAATACTTTGCTGAAGACATGGGTCATGGGTGATTGGAATACTAGTCAAATAACAGTCTGATCATGCATATCTAGTGGTGATCAGTAAGGCCCTTTTTTATTTATTTTTTTATTTTTATTTATACCTTTGTTTATTGTTGTAACCCATGATTTAAGAATCCCCCATTGGCTTTTTAGTCCAAATCATTTGCCCAAATAACGCAAAGTAACTACTTGAGCACTAGTTAAAGCCCAAATTATGTAAAATCAAGAATTGAGTTTAAATCATTTGTTGACAGCCTGGTCCCCCCCAGTTAAAAAATCCTATCTGCGCCACTGCAGGGGTTAACATGTTGTTAGTAATATTTCATGAGCAACTTAGTTAAACTTGATTATCCATGCATCAATTTTTAGAAAAATCATGTTAATTTGAGTATCAAATATAATACACCAGACTTTTGAAGAATGTTCATCCCTCAATCATGATTTTGCAGAGCTTGCTTTAATTTTTCAAAACTTCTGACTATTATTTTATTCATTTATTTTTTTGACCTCCTGTTATTTGATTCAGTGTATGTTTTAATCAAACCTTTTGTTTTGCAATTTTTAATTATCCTTTTTTAATGACTAATTTTCCTCTTGTTTCCAGTCTCTAAAGCGCATTAAGCGTTCAGATCGTCGTGGGGCGGAGTCAGTGACTGAAGAGAAGTTTACGGTTCTGTTTGAGTCTCAGTTCAGTGTTGGAGGAAATGAACTTGTGTTTCACGTGAAGGTAAAGTAAAACAGAAATCTTGTTATAGTCATTCCTATTTGTTGTCTTACTCGACATCGTGTCATTAATACATTTGTTCCTTTTTGTTTTTCTCTCTTGTGCAGACAATATCCCTGCCTGTTGTGGTCATCGTTCATGGTAGTCAAGACAATAACGCTACAGCGACAGTATTGTGGGATAATGCTTTCTCTGAGCCGGTTAGGACACGTCATTTACAAATTCTTTGCATATTTGAATGAAATGTTGTAGTCTCAGTTGAAACATCATCAATGGTATCTTTTAGTGATGCAGTAATATATATATATATATATATATATATATATATATATATATATATATTCTTTTTTTAAAGTGTTATTTTTAAATATGTTTATCTTAACTGAAATTTGTTGTTAAAATATAAACATTTATATGGTGGCTGTAATAACTTTTATAAAATATAATAAAGTTTTCATGATAGATTTATTCAAATGTACATTAATGAAGACAACATAATAAATAAAAATACAATGAATATGTAATATAGTGCATATATTTTGCAAGATGTTCTTCTCAAGGGTTATTTTGTGTTGTTAATTAATAAGCTTTTGAAATTTATGGTTTGAATTTCGTTATAAAATTGACAATTTGAAAGCACAGACAAAGTTTTGTTCATGCATCAGCCTAGAATAAAAGATCTCGGTTCATAAAAATGAAGGTCCAACCCAGCCCTGGCATCCACACTGAGTCTTTAAATCCTTTTACATGATCAAAATTTTTGCTTTGCCACGTACTACAGTTTTCACAACAGAATGCACCTGTGCTCATTAGGTTCTTCATTATGTCTCCCTAGGGTCGAGTGCCGTTCGTAGTGCCTGATAAGGTGCTGTGGCCGCAGTTGTGCGAGGCTCTGAACATGAAATATAAATCAGAGGTTCAGAGCGACAGAGGCCTGTCGGAAGACAATCTGGTGTTCCTCGCTCAGAAAGCCTTCAGCAGCTCCAGCAATAACCCTGAGGACTACTGTAACATGACCATCACCTGGTCTCAGTTCAATAGGGTAACCATCACTAGTAATACACAAACCAGTGCCTGTTCTTTGATTCTTTGATTCTTTTTAATGGTTGGGAAATCAGACTGAACGATTCGGACGGAATCAGTTGAATCGTCTGATGAAGCCTTTTGGTCATGTGGGACTCTAAATGAGCAGATGATCATAATAATATTGCAACACACTTATGAAGCAGAGTTTAGTTTTAATAAATAGCATTTTAGAGGCATGTATTAGTGTTTCCCATAGGATTTTTGTGAGACTATGCGGATGGACCTTGGTCCCTCTGGTAGGGCATACCTTGTCTCAGTTTACATTACATTCACACTGGTATTTTAGGAAGCAAATTACAATAGTATTATTCCTAAGACAGTAATGTGTTAGTATTGTAAATACAACTGCACCTTTAAATACATTTTATTATACTATAAATAATTTTGTATTATGATATTATTTTATTATGTTATATACATATTGTTAATTATTGTTTTAATTAGGTTTTTTTTTTTACTTGCAAGAGATAAACCCTAGAAAAAAATGGTAACGCTTCCTTTTACAGTCCAGTTACCCATGTAAATACTATGTACTTATTTTAGTAACTACAATTACTGAGTAATAACTAGTACTAACCCTGAACCTACCCCTAAACCTACCCCTGTTCGATGTACTTACCTTGTATTGGCCTGTACTTTCTAGCTATGTACACTCTAAGTACACTGTAAGTACTGTACTGTAAAAGGAAGCATTACCAAAAAAAATTATGTGAAAACAATGCGAAACACCCAAATTTAATCATATTTACAAAAATAAGTTAGAAACTGAAAAAGTAACTCGTGCTGTTTCCTTTTCCAAGTGCACATTAAACTCACAGCACATGCAGAGATGGAGTTTAGAATGAAAGCTGCATTCAGTGTGAATCTGAGACGTGAAAAACACCGGATCACAAGCTGATCGTGCGAGCAAAGTGCCTGCTTAGACTATGTAGTTATTTCATTATAGCCTTTTGTGATTTGATAAGGACACTAAGCCTTATCGTGCTTTAGATCTTATTTCAGTTAACCAATTCTTTGCCAAAGCAATGGTGCAAAACTCAACGTTAGAGACCTTTGGTTCATTATGAAACTGGTGGGAGAGATTAAACTGTGGTGGGACAGAATAAACTGGCGGCCCACCAGAGCTGCCAATATAAGTAAGTTGGACTTCCCAACGCTAGCGTTCAGCAATCATTTCCATTATGAGTTGTCTCGCTTTAGCCATTACTTTAGTTTTTTTGTTTTTTTTTCTCAGAACATGAAATGAATGCAATGCAGTATCCAGTCTTGGCTGTTTTTGTGTTGACAGGAGAGTTTGCCAGGCAGGAGCTTCACATTCTGGCAGTGGTTTGATGGAGTCATTGAGCTAATGAAAAGACACCTGAAGTCTCACTGGAATGATGGGTAAAGACTGATTCAACACACTTTAGTCAGTAATAAGAGTACATTTGGTAAAATGTTGTACTTTCATATGCAGAGCGATTCTGGGTTTTCTTAACAAGCAGCAAGCTCAGGACATGTTGATGTCCAAACCAAACGGCACTTTCCTCCTGCGCTTCAGCGACTCTGAAATCGGAGGCATCACCATCGCGTGGGTCGCAGAAAACCCGAACAAAGCAGGTAAGAAGCGCAGTAAATGGTTAGGAAAGACAATATTCATCTTCAGAACCCAGTTGAATCGTACTGAGTATGTGTGTTTCGTTGTGCAGGAGAACGGATGGTGTGGAACCTGATGCCCTTTACTACTAAAGATTTCTCCATCCGCTCTCTGGCCGATCGGATCAGTGATCTGAACCATCTGCTCTTCCTCTATCCCAACCAGCCCAAAGAGGAAGTCTTCTCCCGTTACTGCACACCTCCAAACTGTATGCATGCCGCCTTTTACAAATTTATCACAAATGTTAGGATTGTTATTAGAAATTAGTTTTAATGATAATAAAGGCCGCGATCTTTGCTTGTATAAATTATTATTATTTCAAATATTCCAATAATGTAGGGCATCACCAGCTGAGCTTTGTAATCTGAAGAGCAAATGAACACTAGGAAACTTGTAGCACTTGATTAACAGGCTAATAAACTCACTAAAATGTGTCCTATATGAGATTATTCAGATATATACGGTACATAAACTAGATCTTACATCTGCAAAAGGATGCAAATGCACAAGTGAACTTGAACCATGCTAGACAGAATATGTGACTCCCGCTGTGGATGTGCGTAACGCGCTAAACCACAGGTAAATAAAGCACAGATAATTTACTACATTCTATTACACTGTTTGTGTTGTGAAAAAATGATATTTTGACTGCTCTAATCAGGAGTGCTTATGTTGGGAGACTCACAAAATGTGCAATGTTGGGAAGGGGGACTAGTATCAGGATAATGCTCTGTTTAGATGAAAAATGCTCACTTTAGGTCTTGTGAATGTTAGAGTTTCCAGTAGCAAGTCTTTAATGAATGTGATCTTGCTTTTCCAGCGAAAGCAGTGGGGGATGGATATGTCAAACCAGAGATCAAGCAGGTGGTGAAGGTTGAGTGAGTATTTTTTATCTTCTCTCAAATTTTTATTTCACATAGTCAAAAACAATCCAAATCAAATCCATGATTATCACCAGCATTTTTAGATATTAGAGAATTTTGCCAGTATATACAAATAGATCTATAATGAAATACTGTATCTGCTGCCTTTGCAACAAGGAAACTATGTTAGGGTATATTTATTCGTGATCAAAGCAGTTTCATGTCAAATGTTAGTAATGCTGGCATTGAGTGTACCACAACTAAAAACAACTTATCTATAGAACAGAGAAAATGCTCTAGATTTGTGTTGCACCAAAATGACTTTTTTACTGAAACCAGATAGAAAATAAGTTATTTAGCTGTATATTAGAACACATTTTTTCCTCTGTTTGTGACTTTTGGGGGCTTAAAGAAAGGTCAGAATGCTTGCTTATACAACAGAGAGTGCTATTTCAGTATGTCACATGGTACAAAGTATTTCTCAAAATATCTATAGGATATATTACCATTTTTGGAGGTGATGTAGTGTGATGTGTGTATATATGTGAAGCTGGCCACTTTTTCTGGAGTGATCCCCTGCAGGAGATGCTCGGCTTTGTTTGTTAATAAAGTCTAATATTTCTGGCAACAAAGATTCTTGAGAAGTGATTTCATAAAAAGATTGAAACCACAACACAGTAAAAGTATTCATCAGTCCAAGGCAAAAAAATAAATAAATAAATAAAATAATAATGTTTCCATTTCCAACAAAAAATATAAAATTTTCCATAAAATTTCCAACAAAAAAAATTATTATATAATAAAACGTATTATTGTCGAAGACACTTACTCATATTGTGATATAAGATTTTGGTAATTTGCCCCCCAATTCTGTTAAATAATCGTGATCTTAATATGGACCAAAATAATCATGATTTGTCCCATAGTCAAGCAGCCTTGTTATGGACTCATTTATATATATATATATATATATATATATATATATATATCAGTATATTATTATAATTTAATAATGGGAAACTAGATGCAAATAGAATTTTGGAAGTTGAACACTTATTTGACACAATATTATAATGTGTATTTAAATTCATATATCAGAATCATTACAAATTCTCAGTATATTACAAGAAATGACTTGAGCAAGGCATCAAATGTTAATGCAGACCTTTGGTTAAATAACCTGTTTGTATTTTCTTTTCCTTCTCAGGTTTTCTTCACCCAATCCTGAACCGTCCTCCGGGAATTCCTTCATGGAGCACGCAGCATCGCCCACCGTCAATCAACACCATAATTTCACAATCTATCCATCAATGTAAGTTCTAAGAAACATTTAAAAAATATTTATTTCCCCCATGCTATTAGTGTCATTCTCTCCAATAACACGATTGCATGATTGTATGCAGTACCACAGGAAGTAGGGGTGCTGAGGGCGCTGCAGTGGTGCTCCCTTGCCGTGGAGCCCAAGAAAACATTAGGTGGGGGTGTTAAAGATAAACAAATAAAATTGTTTTAACAAAAAAAAAAGAGAAACATAATTGCATTAATACATTTATTCATTAGAATTCATTGCAAACATTAATGACTTGACTGTAAATAGTCAACCTGTAACATAATTCTATATCCAACATTAACAAGAATTTCTAGTCATTGCAAAGAGAGAGTAGAAAAAGAGCGAGAGTCTGGTTGTCCCTCAGTAGCAACTAATCTCGCATTCGAGTTATTTATCAACATTTTGCTTGTGCCGATTTTCCTACCGATTAATGGAGCCAGACCGATGTCTTGTATTTATCGGCCGATATCAGGCATTTTCTAAAATATCAGTATCGGCAGTTTTATAATTGCCGATAAATGAATATTTCAAAAAATAAAATAAAAATGGACGAATCACGCTTCAACCATGTCATGAGTGGTGGAGTTGTATAGTTTGTCCACCAGAGGGCACTCTACACAGTCCCTGTTGGCAACACTCGTGTATAACGCACCACACAACCTGCAACCTGCTGATCCAGCCAGAGTCGGGCAGAGAGAACCAGTTATGCATTATCATATTATTTTAGTTAAAACTCATAATTAACTACAAATAACTAATGTTAGGGAAATCTTTTAATATTTTGTCGCGCGTTTCTGAAATAAAAAAATAATAATTATATCGGCCGATATATCGGAAAATCGGATTTTAAACCCAACAAATATTTGTATCGGTATTGGCCTTCAAAATCCTTTATCGGTCGGGCTCTACCGATTAATGAACAAATTCTGTCATCATTTACTCACCCTCAAGTTGTTCCAAACCTGAGTGAGTTTCTTTCTTCTGCTGAACACAAAATAGCACATTTTGAAGAATGCCGGTAACCATTTGATGGGCCCCCAATGACTCCTCTATACAATGCAAGTCAATGGGTCCCATCAACTGTTTGGTTATCCGTATTCTTCAAAATATCTTCTGTGTTCATCAGAAGAAAGAAATTCACACAGATTTGGAACTTGAGGGTGAGTAAAGGATGACCGAATTTTAATTTTTGGGTGAACTATCCCTTTAACAGAAGAAAACTTTTATGGACTAAAGTTCTTTTGCGTTTTTTTTTTTTTTTTCCTCCGCCATCGTCCTGTCAGGCGTCGCGCATCACTCTAGTCCTGTAGCTCGACGCAGGTTCTTCCCCCCCACCCCCTCTAGTTTTCACAGCCACCCCTGCTCAAAATACTATCCTGCAGGCAGCTATAATTGTCTGATTGTATGATTGCTGTGTGTGTCTCAAGGAATGAAACCATGTTAGACACTGAAGGTGAATTCGATCTGGATGAGACCATGGACATGGCCCGCCAGGTGGAGGAGTTCCTCCGACAGCCCATGGAAACCCAATGGAGTGGACAACAGTCATGACCTTTAACCCTGTGATCTCGTATCCCAACTACACAAACACTTTATGGTTGCAGTCCATATTTTTATCTTAACAAATGTGAAATGTTACGTTTTTCAAGCTGATTATTGGATGTCTATCTGCCTTTTGCATTTTAAATATACCTTGTGTAATTTCCCATCATTAACCAGCAAATAACAGAATGTTATATCATATTCAGTGATACACATTGTGGACTTCACAGTGTAGACTTTTATGTGGCTGGATATGAGTGGCTGCATAACTAGCACAATATGGGTTTTCCACTTTCATTACCCACAACCGTTTATGTTATAGTCTTAGAAAAACCTCCATGACCAAATCTCCAATTAGCATATATTTACCTGTGAGTATTCAGTCTTCTCAATTTGTACACCTCCAATTGACCCTTCACTAAGCCACGCCCAAAAACCACCACTGGCCAATCGTGTCTTAGCAACCGTAACTAGGCGCGGGAGGTCTGGCGAGCTTTCGAGCGAGGGAAACATGCCTATTGATTGTGCAAATCTGATATCCGGTATCCTTAAAGTTTGGACGGGGGAGTGGAATTTGTTTCCTTCCCGAAAATCTAAAAGCCAAAGGGGGAAATGATAGGCGTGATCAAGCAGTGTGGGAGACCTATTCACAACTAATTGTCGACAGGATTAACAAAAACATCTATTGTTTGGAAATATTGACGGTTCTTTGGTAATAATGCATTTTAACGTAAAAAAAAAGACGATTAAAGACGAGATGGAGGGTCACTGACATACTTTAAAGTCCCCATGAAATCAAAATTGACCATACTTACTTTGTTTGCCTAAATTGATCGTTTTGTGGTGAACAATTCATACATGCAAAAAAATTTGGCTTCGTGATCTTTAATCAAATTTTGAAAATGCCCCCTCCCCTCTGCATTGGTGGACCTTTGCCCGATGACGTAGGCTTTACGGTTTGGGTGTCTCCTTAACATCCATAACCACGCCACTTCAACTGACAGCTGCTGTGTGTTTGCGAGCGCCGAGCGAGCATTGTTTGACAGCGTGTGTAAACTTGCGTCATCCTCCATTTTAGTACGAAACACCCATTTTTCTAGATCCAATCAGGTGCTAGTTGAAAAAAAAGCCACGCCCACTATTTTGCCTCATTTAGTATAGAGAGCCCCTTCGCCCGCCCCTTCGCTTCCGGCTCATGGGACCTTATTTCGGAAAAAATATGAATGGTGGTCAATGGCGAGAGACAACTTATCTTTTTATTCCGTCTGAACTGTGCCCTGAATTACACATATGATGTTTGTCAATTTAAAAGATAATTCTGAAAGTCAAAAACGTCGCAGTTTGTCATACAGCAGAAGAGTAACATTTAGTTTCATGTGAAAATCGCTCTGTGAACTACATCTCCCGGGAAGAGAAACGAGATCCGCTGCTCGTGTGCGTGCAGTCTGGTACAAAACACTCAGGTAGGACGGCGTAACGTTACGATTATAACGTAAGACTGTAGAAATAATGACAGACAGCCTCAGTAAAGTTAGCTTTATTCATTGAGAGAAAATGTGTGCCTTTGGGGTTTGTAGTCTTTGTAATTACGTATTTTCACAGTCTTATACCTCAACGGTTTTACATCAAACTGCGACTTTCTTTACTTTAAAATGTATCTTTTAAATTGACAAACATCATATGTGTAATTCAGGGCACAATTCAAACCAGATCAAAATATTTGTTGTCTCTTGCCATTGACTACCATTCAATATTTTTTCGAAGTAAGGTCCCATGGTGGTCGACCGGAAGGGGAGGGACTTAGGCTCTCTATTCCGTTTCTCTTATAAATACGTCACAAGACTGGAGAAAAGTCGTTTGCAACTTCCGGTTCACGGGGACTTTAAAATATTTCAGCATTTTGTTAATCGACGGCCTACTACCCCTGACTAAGTAACTCAGGCCCTGTTTACACGAGAACTCTCGCGGGTGAAAACGTAAAAATATTTCATCGGATGTGCCTTTCGCTTACACGGCGACGGCATTTTTGAGGCTTAAAAATGTGAAAAAGTGAAACCACCCTCCAGAGTGGAAATCTTTAAAACGCTCCCCCGCCGCGTTCCCGTGTAAATGGTAAAAACGCAAAAGTCTGCTTGACGGTGAAGGTTGTACGCAGGTGCGTGGACTTGGTGTTGTGCATACTACATTGAATTTCACACACTTTTGCGTCACCATCTGCACACGATTTTCACACCCAAAACGCTCGTCTAAACGCAAAATAAAAAGTGATGACACAACGCCACTTTTGCGTTTTCTCTTCAGAATCGTTTCCGTGTAAACATAGCCTCAAACCCAATCCGATCGCGACTCTCCCGGTATTCGCTTATCTATAAATCTTGTGGAATAACACTGTTTTATTTGCAATTATTAGTATTATTTTCACATTTCACTTACCCTGCTGTGCACGAACACAGCTGTTTCTCAATTTGTGTGTTTCCCAATTGAATGGTCAGCATATGAGGCGGCGGCTGCTTGCGCTGGGACTATAGGCTTTAGCTTCATGATTCTCTAATCGGTTGCATATTATGTCGTGGATATATCCCGCGAATGGAATACTGCAGTCCCTTTTGTCTTGCTTCCTCAGATATTTCACATGGTCGCCAAAATTTACTAATTATCTCATTGGGAATGCCTGACACCAGTGCATACACACTGTAATAGATCTGCCAGCCGTGAAAGCTTGACAGGCGTGGCAACATTAACTAGGGAGGGCGGGGCTTAGCGAAGGGTCAATTTGAATACTATACAGCCGTGTCTTTTCTATGGTGGGCCAGTGGTGCACAAAACAACAAAATGTAAAAAGCAAGCAGAAGTTAACAACACAGTGGAATCAAGCAACAACAGAAGGGAATCAAGTGACAACACAAGAGAAGTGCTCCTGCACACTAGCTACTTGCATGTAATATTGACAGCTAGAGGTTGAAATGGGTTTTGCAGTCATAATATTGTATAGTTGTTTTCTCCACCCCTCATCCTCAGACTAAATGCTCATGTGGGTTGCCAGATTGAAGACACGCAACATGGAAGGCAACAAGCCTGACTTTAAGTTGATGAATTGATTTATCCACGTTTTAATATGCCCCTGGTCATAGAGATTTTTAGATGGATTGCGAGGGTTTGTAGGTTGGGTAGAATCAGCTTTCTCTGACCCAGTTCTTTTGCTGGTTCTATGGCTGCAATATGCTGTGTTTTCCACCAACTGGGGTGTCGAAATACTACTGGGTTAATTGGCAGTGGGCGGGATCACACAAACCAAAACCAAAACAGACTTTCTGACACAGAACGCACATTTTAAACTGGCTGTACCATTGTTTTTTAGAGAAACAAGAATGTGAACTTAGCATGTTTACGTACTGTTAGGAGTTAAATGGCCAAGTCAGAATTTCTCCACTTTTAAATGGTGTGTTAAATCCAACAAAGCAGGGTCTAATTATCTTATAAAAAATAGTTTTTGGGTTTCATTTATAAGTTTTATTGCACCAATATTTTTTTTAATGGACGCTGAAACTGAGTGGCTAATTTAAATGTAATAATTAGCCTCTCAAACAACATACATTTTCTAACGGTCTAATATAAGCAACTTTTGAACAGTTTTTACTCTACCAATCTTTTGACCTCCCATGATGGACAATACACACTGAGCCATCCTATTTCAAAGTGCCGTTTCTCCGCCACAACAGAGTGTGCATTAAAACTAACACAAGTGCTTCATACTAGGAATAATGGCCTAACGAAATCTAAATATACCGTTTTTAATGTACTAATCTTTTTTATGAACCCTTGAACTTCCCAAATGGGTGAATACACAGCCACATATTGCCGTTTCTCAGCCATCATAGAGGAGGCTGTGTTAAAGTTAACATAGTATATGCTTTATACTAGAGTTAATGGTCTAACAAAACCAAAGTTTCTACTGTACCAATATTTTTTTATAGACGTTTGAACTGATACCCTGAATGTTTAACCCACCCCTTTATGGTGGCCGAGAAACTTTTGTAGTTTGTTTCCATTGTGTTGTTTCTTCCCTTCATTGTTTACCAAAAAGTTAGACCTGGCTGTCTTGGTTAATATCGAAGTGGTGTTATTTCTCCCCAACTTTAGTTACAGCATTTCCTAGCTTTGAAAATTGATGAAATTTGACTCTGAATATCCATGTTTTGTAAAGTTTGGATTTTGTGCTTGTGTGTTAGTCTTTATGAGCCTGAGCCACACCCAATGATTTGTCTGATAGTTTGGTCATGTTAACATTAACACTTCCTCTGTCAAACAGTTGCGGAGTCATTTTGTAATTGTAATGTTACACGTTTAGCACAGTGTGGCTTGAATTTTCAGAATCTCCTGTCTTTCTGCAGCAAGTTTTGCTAAATTTACACTTACATCTTCAGAACAAATTGAGGAATCAACTCTTTTGATAACTTTTTGAGATTTGATATTGGGCCCTTGGTTTAAATATGTGGCGTTTGTAAAGTTCAAATATCCTCTTATAACCGGTCTTAAAGGGATACTCCACTTTTTGGGAAATATCCTCTTGTATCCTGTCTTAAAGGGATACTCCACTTTTTTTTGGAAATATCCTCTTGTATCCTGTCTTAAAGGGATACTCCACTTTTTTTGGAAATAGGCAACTCCCCTAGAGTTAAACAGTTGAGTTTTACCGTTTTCGAATCCTTTCAGACGATTATCTGATATTTCGAAGAATATCAGTAACCAGACAGTTTCTGGTCTCATTGACTTCCATAGTAGGAAAAAAAAAATTACTAAGGAAGTCAATGAGATCAGGAACTGTCTGGTTACTGATATTCTTCTAAATTAAAAAAAAGTGGCTGAATGGATTCGAAAATGGTAAAAGTCAACTGGTTAACTCTGAGGGAGTGGTAAAATGAGCCTATTTCCCAAGAAAGTGGAGTATCCCTTTAAATTGCTGAGACAACATAAGGCGAGTCCCCAGAAAGTGCTGCGACACTGACTTTGTGATGCTTTCTAAATATCAGTCAGTAACAAGCCCCTCCTAGCAATATTTGCTCAACCAATGGTGTGAGTTTGGGCTTGGGACTATGATTGTCTGACCAATGGAAGATAGGGTGAATACTTGAGAAACCGGTTGTGGAAATAGAGTTTGATGATACTAGTGGTACAGTAATTCTCCAAGTAATTCTTCAGTAATTTATGGACTGAAAGATTAGATTCAGCATATTTAACTCATAAGCTTGAATTTGACTAGAACAGCTTGCTTATGTTACTCATAAATGGCATGTTCTCTGCTAAACAGGCAGGGATGTTATGGTGTTTGGGCCCGTATGCGATTAACTTGAAAGGTGACAATCATTTAAAAGCTTTTATCAGTGTCTAATCTATCCGTCATCTTTTGGCCATTTCTTAAAGACCGACTCTACCCTGCTTTAGTTTCTTCGTTTTACCTGAGCCATTGTCATTTCCACTTCCTGTGCCTTAAACAGCTGAGGTTTGTGCAGTAGTTATACCAAAGTCTAGTGTTAGCTTTCATATTTTCTGTCACTTTGAGATTTAGATTTCAGAAATACTGATCTAAAAATTAACTCGACACAGCAAAACATCTTAATCTTGATAGGCAAAGTTGCATAAAATATTAAGTTTATTTTCCTTAGCCCATTGGCAAATGTTCCTCTATAGTGAAATGGGTTTACCATATTAATGAAATGTTGTCTTTAAAGGGCCAGTCCATTAAAAAAACAACAACAAAAAACCACACATTGAGTAATGAAAAATTCATTTCAATTCAAGTTGCTCCCGTAAGAATAGATCTCAGGAAAGTAAACATCAGAGATGTCTCTATAGTACCTATGCAGACAGAATTTTATATAAAAATAAACATATATATATATATATATATTGAGAAATGGTTACAATTACCTAAAAATATATGTTACAATGCAAATGAATTGTCTTTAGTGCAACTGTAACTTGTTTTTAATGTGAACCTAATGTGATGGCTATGCTTTTTTTTTGTCTTTTTTTCCTTTAAAATTTTCTCTTTCGAACATTACTTTGATTGTGTTGGAAGTAACATCACATTATGTTCTGTATGTAAGAGGATGATGTCCAGTCAGCCATTCATCTCAACATAAACTCCCATAGGGTGATCAGGACCCCATCACTAAGTGCAGGGGTTGTCCTGGAATTGTATTTTATTTTATTTTTTTGATGATGATTGGCTGGCTATACGCTAACCTCTTATTATATGGCTACCTGACTAATAAAAATATAAATGAATGGATTTGAGTTGAATTTTTTTTTATCTTCAAGAGAGTGGCAAAACCACCACAATCCTCTACTTCACTGTCAAGATCAAATATTTCACAGAGCCATATAAATACTGATAATCTAACTCAAGTCAGTTCTTTTGGAAAGTGTGCTGGATCTATGAGACAGGATTATGGATTTACTTAACAGTGTTAAGTGAGAAATAATTTCAGTGTTCTGGTCAACTGTAGAGTGAATGCAGTTTACAGCTTTCATAGAAAGAGAATGATGTGAGCATGTGTGATTGGCAGTGAGTCCTGTGTGCGGACAAAATAGCTCAATACGAGAGGCAACGAGAAACAAAAAAGACATGTGAAATAAAATCACATCATTATGTAGAAGAGTGGGTTTATTAAAATGGTGGAAATAACGGTTGATGGATACAGAACAGTAAAAACTACACACCCACCCGCGTGAAGTCAAAATACATCATTAGTTTAAATCGATGTTTTTGTGTGTGGGGGAGTTTTAGGTATGGTTAGATTACTATTAAAGAGTTAGCATATTCACTTTTCTTGAAAATATTTAGCCGTTAAAGCTATTTAAATGTTTCAGTTTGTTTTCATATTATAATAATATAAACTGATATATTATATCACTTCAAATACTTCAATTCATTTTTTATATTATATTATATTATATTATATTATATTATATTATATTAGGCCTCTTTTGTATTATATTATGAGCCTAAATAAAGAATCTAACAAAGGTATTGTTTAGGTTGAATTAGGCATATATTTTATTATATTTCAAGACTAAATAAAGAACCTCATAATAGTTGTTTAGGGCTCATTGCCATTAAAAAGTTTGAAACCCCTTACTAAAGAAAATATTGGAAATTCATAAGCAATAAACAATCATTTAACTTTGATGGTTTAATGCTTCCTGTACACAATTAATTGACTGTACAAAAAAACACTTTATGGTTTTCCCAAACCATCTCAGTGTAACAGCTTACTTTTCTTTCTTACTATATTCTTTTATTGTAAAGAATTGACCAGTCCTGCAGAAGCTTTTGTAAATTATATTTCATAGTTTTTCTTGGTAAAGACTGTACCGTTAACAGCACTGGAAAAAAAAAATCTAAAATTTGCTTCATTTAGTGATTAACTGCTTGTTTTTCACAAATATGATTTAATACCAATAAGTTATAACAAGGGTCAAATAAAATATAAATGGCACATTCAAGTTAAAAATTAAAACTCAATATTGAAAACATTGTGTTTCTACGTATGCTGTAGCTAAAGGTCAGGTATAAAGAATATTTTTGCACATGAAGCATTTGTTCAGCTAGCTTCATGCTGTGGCTGTCAACTGAACTAGAGGCTTCTCACTGAATCATGGGGTGGAGAATGAAGTCCAGCTCCCCCTCTCTGGACGTCCAGCTCTCTAGATGTACTTTGGGTGTAATGTGTGGAACTAGAAGGTCAGTCTAACTTCGATCTAACTTCACCCTAACCCCAGAGCCAAACCTCTACCCGTTAGATCCTCAGAGGTGGAGCTGGACAGGATCAAGCTCAACCCATGACGTCCAGAGAAGGGGGGCTGGAGATCATTTGGTTCTGCAGGTAGAACCACTTGCCTTTTCAGGGACTTTGGTGGCAGCAGTGAACACGAACAGAAGGTGGCGCGCTTGATCCTCGCGTTACACAGAAGAAGAAGAATAAGTCTGTGTTTGGTTTCAGTTTTCAACAATACTGGGTCCGTAACAATGATTCGGACATATCAACTTTTGTGGATAATTTTACCATGTTTTATCGCTTTATTGGCCGTGACCATTACTTGTGGTGAGTTTGTTTCTGAGATAACAATATAGTTTATTATTGGTAGCTCTCCGTAACAGACAATGAATATCAATAGGAAACATGATAATTATGCTATATGTACATTCAAATTGGTATGGTCCCTTTTGCTTATGTCTAAGTATTCCCATCATTGTACGTACTACTGTGTAATGCCCACAGCACCCTATGCACAGCACTTGGTGAGAAGCTGTCAATCCAAAAATGAATTTGTTTCTTAGAATAAAGTGTCAACTGACCAGGCTTTCTTTCAGTACACCTAAACTGTCGTTTTATATTTTGATTATAAATCATTAATACATGTACACATAATTGTAAAGTTGTATGCATGCATTTTATATTTACATGTACATTTATGAAGTGATAAACTCTGTGCTATCCGTTGTTAAATGTGTGTGGCGCCCTCTTCCGTTTGGGAAGAGTCACTCAATGCTGTTACGTTCTTGTGTAACAGCTCCTGCAGGCTCATTTTTGCTCCTGTGTCTTTGCTGTATGGCTCTTCTATGGAAGATAAAGATCGAGAATCGGTCCATATCGAGTCTTCTCACTCAATATGTGGCTGTGAAAGTAGTGTGCTGGTTAGGGAATCGCCAGAGAAACAAACTGGAGAAAGACACTCAGGACGTTCGTCGCGTTCAGGAGGAAACACTGCTCAAGCGCCTGCGCAAACACTCCGACACAGTCTACGGGAAACTATACGACTTCGGATCAATTAAAGGTGACTGATTTCGAAGCCTGTATAATAATAGTAAAATGTCATCATTTTTTGATTTACCAAAAAGGGTGTTCAATTTTAAATTTGATACTCACTTTTTTAAATAATGGAGTATTTAATGAAAGATTATAATCAATTATGTCATGAGTTTTGTCATAAACTACTTTTTGTTGTATTTAAATGTTAAAGCTTCACTTTATTCTTAAGTAAACTTTATATATATATATATATATATATATATATATATATATATATATATATATTTCTTACTGTATAAGTTAACTGATCAGTCTAAAATGTTGATCTGGATGTATCTTTAAGCTTATGATGGTCTTTAACCTGTTCATTATGCCTGGAATTTTTTATTTTTTTTCTGGCTGACTATCGGGACTATCCTGTCTTTCACTTTGTCTTGCCAGGTTGGGGAAATGAAGCATAACCCTGCAGACTATTTTGATGTACAAGTATAACACTCTGAATGGGATATTGATGCATGTACCTCTTGATGCTGCCATTCCCCTAAACCTTTATCTGATATACACATTTACAAATATTTAAGGATCAGCGAGTCAAGATAAATGCTAACAACAGATATTTCTGCTCCCGTCTGTCTCAAATGTCACTGACTCGTTTTAAAAGTTGAGAGGGTGAACCTTTTCTTTAAATGTGGCTGAACATGATGCCACTTTTGCTCAGAGTGAAACCCAGATGTTTCTACTAACTAACAAACTAGGGGCAAAACTATTAGCGTCAACGTTAATCTTGACTAGGGGAAGGATAGTCTGGGTGAGAGGGCCCTATTTTTAAAGTCCCTACTCTTGACATAATGGTTCTCTGGCATGGCCGATTATAAGACAAATCTTCTGATTTCAGTCCCTCGACTTCCACTGCATTAACAGGGTGACAGTTTTTAGTTGTCCTTTTAGCTAAAGCCTCTGTTAAGTTTTTATTTATTTGGCTAATGGCCAGTTTCTACCACTATTTTTATCACATTTGTGTTTTGTGCAGCCGTCCTGTAATTTGTGAAAGAAGTAACCTTGATAGACTGGCCATCTGTCCAGGGTATTTCCCTGTCTATAGTCCGAGATACTTTTGCAACAGCATCCTGCAAACCTGTACAGGAAAAGTGGTTTTGGTTTTGTGTGTGTGTGTATGTTTATGTTAGGTTATGCTATGCTATGTCATGTTATGCTATGCTATGCTATGCTATGTTATGTTATATTGTAGCTTTATGCTCAAAAGCTTATTTTTTCCACATCATTTCTACCTCATAATAACAAAAAAGTAGATTTTTTGATAACTTTACAAATTTATGAAAAATATAACATTGAAACAATATACCATTGATATACTTATTTATTAATTTAAGTCAGTAAATATGTATGCATTAGTAAATTATTAAATGCATAAGGTTTTATTGAAAGTGCAAAATCTAGTATCATAGCAAACAATCTTTAATGTTTTATCGCCCTTCTCCTGAAGCATTTGAAGGCTCTGACTGAATGCCACAGATATTCTGTATATAGTTCATATACGTATATTAGATATATAGTTTATTTTATTTAGTTGTATTTGAATATTAGACAATAGTATATTTTCATTGAAAAAAAAAACAGAAAAAAAATCTATTATTTTTTACTTGTTGGCCACTAGCAATGGAAATTTGGACTTGCTTGTCATGATGAAATGTATGACAGTTTTTATTGTATAATTTCAGACACAGAAACATTTCGACAGCGCCATCCGGTCACTGATTATGACCATTATGAAAAGTATGTGGAGCGCATGGCTAAAGGAGAGCAGAAGGTTTTAATATCGGAGAAGCCTCTTATTCTGGCAATGACATCAGGAACGTCTGGATCCAGCCGTATGCTTCTGAGCACCAAAGACACCAACACAGAATTCTTTCTACAGGTCACACCTACACGTTTAAAGTTTTTAAACAGGTTTTCCAAACACTCCCCCTTAAATAGTCTTTCTATTGGTCAGACTATTTATCATTCATTATTGTAGGAAAGCATTATTCAGTATGATTGGTTGCTCAGAAGGCAGTGAAAAAACATGGGGAAACCTGGCAGATTCCTTAACACATGTTTAGGAGAAGAGTTTTAGAAATAATTTGTCAATGCAGACCGACTAACAACAAGTTTGAGGTTGTTGGGTTGGATATCTAATAGCTGAACTAGTTTACTGCAATTTGTGATCAATGAAACTAATATGATCATTTGTTCTCAAGTCTTTGTACATTTCCCAGATGGCTCGAGAGGATCAGTGGGCATGTAATTTATTATTTTTGTGCACTTTTCTGGCAGGGGGTGACTGTTTGTCTAGATGTTATGAGTCGAGCCTTTCCAGCCACCAACAGTCTCCAGAAGACCCTGAAGCTTTTTTACTCGCCCCTTTTTCGTCAGAGTGAGGCAGGTATTCCCATTGGCCCCAACTCCTCAACCCCTGCCTCCTCTAGACACATGCTGCATCTGTACACCACACCAGCACCCGTCTATCAGGTAGGGGATGGATGAATATGAATTTAACATGATATTTACTGATAATATTTGCAAATGGTATGGTGAAAAGAGAGACAAACCATGAGTGGGTCTTCTGTTCGCTACTGTTTTAGATTTGTAGTTGTAATCAAACAATTCACAACAGGTTAAAGTGGCGAGGAGTTATGAATTGGTTTCAACTATTCAAATTCATGCAATTTTGCCTATAAGGTCAACATATGTTTTAGAATGTTTATATTGCATATTTTTAATGGAAACAGGTAGGCATTATTTTTTTTTATTTATTTTTTTTTTTTTGCAGTGTAAACACAATTGTTTGACTTAACCCTAAAACCGTATTCTGAACAAATGTGGGCAAAATAGTTTTGATTTATTTTTAAAAAATACTTCCCTTGATCTGAGCGGTACAAGACTTGGCTACTTTTCCTAAGTTTGCCTCCTGAACACACACATTTTTTTTTTGACTCAATTCTACAATGTTATAAGTGGGTGAAAAAAAAACTCCTTAATCATGTATTTGGGTCAAAAATGGGCACCCATAGAAATGAATGGGAAAAACTGTAATTTAGAGCATTCTAAAATAAGCCAAAATAAGACACCAGGTGACAGCAAAGTCACTTCATCTTTAGGTTTTAGCTCTAAGAACTTATTGTAATGATATTTTAATGTAGTTTAAAAATAAATAAATAAAACTACATATTAATTAATTTACATAGAAATAATTTACATAGAAAATATGGTACTTTTTGAAGTAAATAAATTAAAAAAAATACCCCCAAATTAAAAAAAAACATCATAAATGGATAGGCAAAACTATAATATTAATATATTATAATATTATTTAATATAAAATGTGATATAACATTTATAATAAATAAAAATTAGGATCACACCTGATTGTATTTTTTACAATGTTGGAAAGATCACAGCAGGATACTGTCTGCCTGCACATGACATCAACAGCACAAGTATACTTGCTTCCAGACAGCATACAGCCTACTTCAATTACCAGCATACTTCAAGTGTTAAGGATTTGTTAACTTGAAGTGTGCTATTTTAACTAATTTTGTACCAAGTATATTTAGTTGTAATTAAATTGTAGTAAAGCATAACTTTAAGTGTATTTAGTGTTTTTTTGTTTACAAAATTGGACAAACTTCAAGTATACTTAGTATACTTTAACTATATGCCTATAGGGACTAATTACATGCTTGATTAAAGTGTACTTTATTTGTGTTACAAGTACATTACAAATTCGTTAGGAGTGTGTTCGAAACATACAAGCAATATACCAAAATAGAAAACTCAATTTTAGTTCTGTTTAGTTCCGAGTCCATTTAAGTTGAACTTAACTTTGGATAAAAGTGCCTGCCAAATAAAATGAAATGTGTTTAACCATAGTTTCTAACACTAGTATACAGATCTAAAAGATACTGTTTTTGTCTCTAGGTGCTGAATGAGAGAGACGCCTTGTATCTGCATCTGCTGTTTGGGCTAAAGGACCGAAATCTCGGCATGTTGGAATCCAACTTCTGCTCTACCGTCTTTTATGCCTTCAGAGCCCTGCAGGTACAATGAAGACCACTAATGAAAATGCTTCTATATTACATTATTCATTGAATAATTATATAATCAGCATTCAAATTTAAGTGACCACCTAGGTACCTGTGCACAATCTCAGATATTTATCATTTGCTTTACATCATAACTTCTCTTTGTTAATAAATCTTTGTTTATAAAGATTTGAATACAAGGCCTCAGATCACACTGACTACAATGTACAAAGCCATCTGATGAACAGAAATGCCATTTATTTCCTGGTTTAAAGAGAGAAAAATATTTCAAGGTTTCAGTGTTGTTCGACCGCACTGGATGTTCAAAAGAAAAGAAAGAAAGAAAGAAAACAGTCGTGATACCATGAATACTTTTTTGAAAGGAGCTGTTCATATATGTTCTAACATTGAATATATATATATATATATATATATATATATAAATGTGCTTGGGATTCTTGCCCTGCACTTAGATTTGTCCGATAAGCTCATTGTTTTATATCTGACTGAATATATCATAGACCTCATGACCCTGTGTTCATCTCATTTAGGAACATTGGAAAGATCTTGTTGTGGATGTGGAAGTGGGCAGGATCAACTCCAGTCTGAACCTGAAGGCTGAGGTGCGCTGTGCTCTAGAGAAGCTGATGAAGCCAGATCCAGTGAGAGCCACTGAGCTCACAGCCCAGTTTGAGAAAGGCTTTGAGGGGATCGCACTCAGACTATGGCCCAAGTTACACCTGGTCCTGGCCGTGGACTCGGGCTCAAACCAGATTTATGGAGAGATGTTAAGGCAGAACTACTGTAAAGATGTCCCGTTCTACTCCCCTTTCTACGCTGCCACTGAAGGTGTGTTTCCTTGTGCGTGTATGTGTTTAAACCAAATTCCTGCTATATGTAGTTTAAATGTATTTAAATACAGCACTGGAAAATACCATCACTATATATATTTCTTTATAAATTAAAATGGCAGAGACGTCATTTTCTATCATTTTCTTATTTTCAATCGACTCTTAGTAACTAGTTATGGACGTGTTGAGTTTTTCAGCAAACTATGCCAATGTAAAGCAACTTGATGCAGCGACAGCTATTATAGTGGAGTATCTTGTTCCTTGTAGTAAGCAGTGTTTCTCTCTCAGGGGCTGGGTCAATATTTGAAAACATTACGTGTGAATTGATAACTAGCAACTAACTAGCCTACTATTCAGTACAGCAAACATTCAGCAGCAAAGTTGTGAATGGAGCATACTTGCAGCAGGTAGAGCTCACATACATGCATTAGTTGTGTTTAATAGTCTGTAATTCGTGTTTCAGGTTTGATAGGTGTGAACCTGTGGCCTCTGCAGGAGAGCAGACAGTATCTCCTGTGTCCCCGCTCCATGTTCTGTGAGTTTATACCAGAGGAGGATCTGGATTTAGAGCAGCCCAAAACTCTCCTGATAGAGCAACTTCAAGAAGGACACAACTATGAGCTGCTGGTCACCAATGCCTCAGGATTATTCAGGTCAGGTCTATGATCCTGCTGCTTAACATTTACTTTCGCTGCTCTTATACCATCTGTCCGTTCAGTTCTTAATAGTTTTAAGTAGGAATAAAAATGTTTTTGTGTACTAAAAACTTTGCAAATAGGCTACAACTAATTATTTTTATTTTATTTTAATGGAATCATGTATTGGTGCAGTGCTTCTTCCTCAATTAATATAAAATGTTTAGTCTTTTGGATCTTTGTACAATTCATCCTCCAACAGGTTTTTTTTTGTTGTTGTTGTTGTTTTTGCTTAAGCCCAAAGTATACTTCAGGTTTGACAGATACTGTTAGCATGTGTACAGCAGACGCTTTTCAAAGTATGCGATTTCATACACGTAACAATGTCATCTTTGTTATTTCACTTCAGATGTTTTGACCAATGCAAATGTGTCACATTGTGGCGTGTCAACGTGGACTTCTATCGTTGTTCAGTCTTTTCCGAGAAACAATAACCAGATTTTAGAAACTTAGAAAGTAAAAGATTGGTAAAATTATGTACTAGACATTTAAATGTTTATCTATGTTTTTCAGGTATCGCATTGGAGATGTTGTGAAAGTAGTCGGGTTTCATAACCAGTGTCCAAAAGTGGAGTTTCAGTATAGGTACAGTATAGGTTTATTTTACATTATCTAATCAAATAGTTCTTAAACGTTGATACACAGTGGTACACAGTACAACATTATTTCACACTGTTTAAAAATTTGTAAAAAGTTGTAAAAAATACTGGAGCTCCATTCCTGTAGAATATATGAGATGGTCCTCACTGCAGAACACGAAATCCAGGGGGAAGGAGTTGGATCCAGATCCAACTCCTCCCATATACCTAAACCTACCCATCTCCGCCCCTTGACCCAAACCCCACCCCTAATCCTACCCATCTCCACCCCTTATATCTGGATCTTGTGTAGTGCAATGAGGTGCTATTGGAATATACACTGTTGTGTGGCACTTGCAACTCTGAGATCATGGGTTCATGTCCCAGGGAAAGCATGAAATTGATGGAATGTGTAGGATAAATACACCTGCCAAATGTATTAATGTAATGGATTATCTAATGGAGTGGCACACTACTGACCAAACACTGAATCAGATTCATTATTATTCTGTTATTCTGTCAGATTCATAATTATTCTGCTCACAGTCTTCACACTACAAATTCTTACTTAAAGATTTCTGTTTGCGCCAGGCTGGACATTTTTTTTTATCAAAGTTAGTACCTGAATGTTTGAGAAGCACTGATCTAATCAATTAAAAACATATTTCTATGTTATCGTTTGTTCAACATGTGTTCAGGCGTGGTCAGATGTTGAGCGTGCGTGGTGAGAAAGTGTCTGAATCGCTGTTTTTGAGGACCCTTAAGAGGACAGTGATGCAGTGGCCAGGATCCAAACTCATAGACTACAGCTGTGTTGAGAGTGGCATTCTAGGTAATGTTTGAGTTTCATCAACTTCTTTATGAATTAAGTTCTTAAATTAGTTCTATTATTAGTTCTATAGTTCTTCATTTAGTGCTTTATTGTTAAGTTCATACATTCAAGTTCCTTACAATTTAAACAAATGTATACAACAGCGGATATTCACCTATAAGCAATTGAGACATGAGGCTACTTTTTGAGAGGTAACTTCATTGTCATGTAAATAAGTGACCATTCACACCGAAAGGATTTTTGTGTCACCTACGCTGTTTTTCAGTTAGTTTCCTGTGAAAATGCTCTAGATGGGTGTTTTTGACCTTCTATTTTTTGTGCCGTTTTTGTGGTCTTTGTTCTGGTCAGGTGTACAGAGTCTTATTGAACTGTGAAATAATAGTTACATTAATGATTTGATGATCATTTGATGATTTTTGAGATAGACTCCAAAAAAAAGAAAAAAATTTTAACACAAGCATATATATATATATATATATCCCTCAGATGGTCTTCGTTTCGGAGTCACATCATGCGCCTTCCCGGTCAGAAGTGACCGGACACCTAAAAATGAAATTTCTTCCATCCCAGTAAAATCAATGCTATTTATTTTTCTTCTATAATATTTATTCTTTTTAATTTAGTATTTTGAGACAATTTGATTGAACTTATTAATATTTATGGTCTATTTTTGCCATGGAAAAAAGATCTATCTGTCTGTCTATCTATCTATCTATCTATCTATCTATCTATCTATCTATCTATCTATCTATCTATCTATCTATCTATCTATCTATCTATCTATCTATCTATCTATCTATCTATCTATCTATCTATCTATCTATCATCTATATATATATATATATATATATATATATATATATATATATATATATATATATATATATATATTTTTTTTCCCCAAAAAAATTATTAATGCAGTATTTTAGTTTAATATAGAGTCTAGGCCTTCAGAAAAAAAAAATATATTTTTTGAAGAAAATTAGCACCATCTGGTTCCAGTATAGAGAAAAGGCGTAGAATTATGGTGTAACCACTCGATGGCTTGCCTCGTGAATTCCCCAGCTGTTTATGAACACATTTTTTTTTTGTGGATTTGAATATATAGTTGAAACAATCTCAAAAACGATTTCTTATTAATAAAAAATGTTAAAAAAATTAATAAAAATTTGTGAAATTTTGTGTTTGTCAATTTCCCATTCATTTCCTATGGGGGTCATTTTTGACCAAAGACCGCAAGTGTGACTTTTTTTAAAGACCACTTAGCATGCTCAGATCATGACCTCAATTTTTTTGTGGGTTCACATACATAATGCCATAAAAGTCACCTCGTTTCTTAACATTCTGATGGAGCTATGATTTTTAGAAATTCAAAACAGAAAATTTTCCGGTCGAACCATGACCGAAGACCGTCTGAGGAATATATATATATATATATATAATTTAAAATAAAAACTTTACTTTTTAGTGTTTTTTCCCATCTGTGCACACCCTCAGATGAAATCTTGCAGGCGCCTCTTATATGCAGACTAGGCCATTTCAATGAAGTAGCACAATGGTAAAGCAGCTTAAAATTGGTAAACGGGAAACACAGCATCAGTACATCAATTATGAAATGATTTCAATTCAGCTATAAACAGCTCTAAGACAGTAGTGTCGTTATTCAGCTTGACTCTGTTCAATTGTCCCCAACTAAGCAAGCCAGTGTCAAGGAACCCAGACTCTATCAAGTGACAGAAATAGGGAAAAAAATCATGGAAAAAAATAGGCTCAGTCGAGGGGCCGGTCTCCTCTGGCCATATGAGCAAACATGGTGTGCTTTATGATTCCAGTCTGCATCCAGCTCCTCAGGGACTGGAATTTCATTTCAACCCTAAATTTTTGAGTGAGACTAGTGTGATTGAATTTGGACCCTATCTGCAACATCAATAGAGTACAAGTTGGAATGAATCTGGAACATAACTTGAATTTTCCTAAGGGCGATCTTGTGTATAATGTTATGTAATGTATGTTATTTGTGTTTGACGTAGGCAATGCATCTGGAATATCTCAGCCGCATTATCTCGTGTTTGTTGAGCTAAAGGGTGTGAGGAACCTCTCAGAGGAACAAAGATACAAGGTGACTATTAAAAACTTTTAAGAACCCCTTTTCTTTAGCTGCTCATATTCTAGATATCTTTTCAAATCCAACAGTTAGACCACAGCCTACAAGAGGACTCTGACATCTACAGATCCTTCAGGATGAAGGGCAGCATCGGACCGATGAGAGTTCAGCTCGTTCGCGATGGAACTTTCCAAGAACTGAAAGATCACATGATGGCCTTCTCTGGTGTTTCGTCCAACACCTTCAAAATGCAGCGTGTGATACGTAGGAGAGAGTTTGCAGACTTTCTACTGCAGAGGGCTTTCTCATGAGCATTTCAATTAAAGATGAAGGCTCTTTTGGCTGTTAAAATAGTTTCTCCTATCCTAGTTGTATGGGCAGAGGCAACTGTAAATAATCCATTGGTTTGGTGATTCTCTGAAAAATGCAGAAGTGTGCCCCTGTCGCATTTTCAAAGCAGACCTCTGGTACAGGCTCAACCAGGGGCATGAGTTGACCATCCAATGGAGGTGTAGGATTACAAATGTAAGATCTGTTCATCCTACATCCTTACATAACATCACATGAGAAACGAAGGTGAACTATGAGTGAATGTTTATATATGGCCATGGGATGTTTATACAATTGAGAGGGTACCATTATCTTCACAGTTGGGGGTAATTGCCTGTATTGTCTTTTAAATTATTTGATTTAGTGGTCCTCTCCAAGGCTGTGTGTAAGGTCAACACTTTTAAGGACTGCCCACTGAATTCAGAATTCTGAAGTCAGACTTGATGAGGACTGCAGTTACAGACAGCTCATGTTCTCAATAAAGAATCTTGCTGAAGATACAACCAAGTCTCCTGGTCTTCACTTCTGAGTTTCTTACAGAGGTCACAAGGGTCATTTGGGAAACTTGTCTGCTTGGGTTTAATGGTTGAGTGATGGTTCTTGATCCTGCAGGACCACAATACTGCACATTTCGGATGTGTCAATTATTTACTGTAGCACACCAGATTTCTATCATTGACCCTTTGATACACAACATGGGTCTAAATAGACCCGACTGAGTTTTCCTTTTCTATACCTTTTCAACGCATAATGTTTATATACACTTTGAATGGCACTGCTATCAAAGGCTTTGACAAGCCAAAAAACAATCAGTATCACTTTGTCACACTGGCAAGGAGACAAGATGCCACTTTTTCAACACTCCCTATATAGATGATTGATAAATGCTGCAGATTCAAGACATTGCCCTCTGGCATCTTTATTGCGACACTGCTGTGATCATAACCTGCCGAAATGAGTATATATATAAGGCTATTATATTTGATAACAACTGATATCTATGACCCAACTCAAAAAGACAGTTGTTTTAGGTACATAGGTGTCATTTACAATGGGGACATGTCCCCACCACTTTTTGAAATGGATGATTTTGTCCCCACCACTTTTTGAAAACATTTGGTTTAAATGCTCTGAAAAATCAAGCAAACCAAGAAATGTTAAAGGTTTATTTGCACAAAATATAACATGTAATACAGTTTAACAATGTACATTGTCCAAAAAAGTAACTTGAACAAAATAAACTGTTACTGATTCTAAAATTACCCCAAAAAAGGCATACGCTGATTAACAATGCGACAGATTCTTCTTGTCCAAGTTATTCTGTCTGTGAACATGACAAACATGTACTGCATTCTATGTGGGTTGCAAATCCCACATTGTTTTAATTCTATCTATTCTATTCTATGTTACATTGTATGCTTATGGTGTGTGTTTTCTTTTACATATGTAGCCTAATGAATTTCATTGTAATCATTGACTTAACACGCTGCTGTTTTCTACAGCAGGGCTCGACTTTAAGCCTTTTCATGTGCTTGTGCAATGAGCAATATTCTCATTAGAGTTCAATCTGCTTTGATATTCGCCATATTGTAACTGCACCTTTAAAGGGCATCTTCTGCCCCAATCTTATTAAATGTCTTTCATTATGAATTCTTAAATTTAATCAATAAATTCAATTATTTAGAATAATAAGACACTATAGGGCTGTTACTCTACACTAGGAAGTTGAAGCCTCGCGGGAGCTGCCATCTTGTAGCAGAACTTCACTTGCGTTAGCATTCCCATTGACTCCCATTCATTTTGGCGTCACTTTGACAGTGAATAACTTTACATCTGAGGCGTTTGAAGACCCCATTTGTCCTTTATTTATTTCTAAAGAAACACGACAATGTATAAAATTCTCCTTTACCTTGTAGCTTATGTTATGGCCCCCCTAGATAGCAGTTTTTTGTAAGAGTAGGCTAACAATTGTGTTATACCCACGCGACTCAGAAACAGAACAAAAACAGCCAATAATGCATTTAAAATGTAAGTGACTTAATTTGAACTGTCATAAGAAATCAATGTCACATTTTAAATCGTGATGGCATTCAGGAAAAAATTGAGGTTGCTTAACATATGTTAAAAATATAAAAACACATTTAGATTTGTTTATAGGCAGTATCTTTCTAACTGAGTGTGTGTGTGCTGCGTGTTTAGATTTCTCCTCGAGAGGCAGCGTGAGCGTCAACAGTGCAACCTACCATCAGTAGCATCGATTACAACTTACAATAAATTGAATAAAATCATTCTCTTGGTTTAGTGATTCCTAGTTATTTGTTTATTTGTGTTATTGGTGTTCCAATCAGGCTACTTGTCTGGTTGGGCAGGTAAAATTCTCTTTATCTGTCCTTTCAAAAAATCCACTTGACCCGGACAAGCTCTGTATGTCGAGCCCTTATAACGTTGTGGTGCTTTGGCACTTTTTGGTTGAGTGTTGCAAGGACTGTTACTTGTGCAGTCGACATTTTTGAGGGTTTTGTGCTGAGTATTTTCGTGTTGTAGACTGTCTTTCGCTAAGCCCATTTTTGATGCGCCATTATTCAAAATTTTCCCACCCTGCTGTAATGTTTTTTTTTTCATCTGATCTGTTGTCCCCACCACTTTTCAACACAAACTGACGCCCCTGGCCACGAGACATGGACCTGGGTGCAAAAATTGAGGCTGTAGACCCTTCCAGAGCAGAGAAATTGAAACTCAAAATTTTGACCAGAAAAAAAAATGACAGTGTTACCCCTTACGTTTTTTTTCGGGGGGTGAAAAATTAAGTTTCTCCAATCTTCTCAAAACTCTGGATTCTGATAGAGGGCCGCGAGACATGGACCTGGGTACAAAAATTGAGGCTGTAGACCCTTCCAGAGCTGAGATATTAAAACTCAAAATTTTGACCAGAAAAAAAATGACAGTGTTACCCCTTACGTTTTTTTTCAGGGGGTGAAAAATTAAGTTTCTCCAATCTTCTCAAAACTCTGGATTCTGATAAAGGGCCACGATACATGGACCTGGGTGCAAAAATTGAGGCTGTAGACCCTTCCAGAGCTGAGATATTGAAACTCAAAATTTTGACCAGAAAAAAAAATGACAGTGTTACCCCTTATGTTTTTTTTCGGGGGGTGAAAAATTAAGTTTCTCCAATCTTCTCAAAACTCTGGATTCTGATAGAGGGCCACGAGACATGGACCTGGGTGCAAAAAATGCGGCTGTAGACCCTTCCAGAGCTGAGATATTGAAACTCAAAATTTTGACCAGAAAAAAAAATGACAGTGTTACCCCTTATGTTTTTTTTTTCGGGGGGTGAAAAATTAAGTTTTTCCAATCTTCTCAAAACTCTGGATTCTGATAGAGGGCCACGAGACATGGACCCGGGTGAAAAAATTGAGGCTGTAGACCCTTCCAGAGCTGAGATATCAACCCGGTCTCATCCCAATTCGTCATGTAACTGACGTTTTGGGACGTCTTTTGACCATTCGTCAATATACGACTTTTTAGGGCCCCCTTAAACGTCGGTAGATGACGTTATGGGATCCTAACTCTACCCCATACCTAAACCTAACCCTAAACCCAACTCGTCACCTAACTGACTTTAAAGGTAAAGCGTCAGTTGTATGACGACCCAGGATCGTCATCTACCGACGTTTAAGGGGGCCCTAAAAAGTCGTATATTGACGAATGGTCAAAAGACGTCCCAAAACGTCAGTTATATGACGAATTGGGATGAGACTGTGTTAGAGATATTGAAACTCAAAATTTTGACCAGAAAAAAAAAATGACAGTGTTACCCCTTATGTTTTTTTTCGGGGGGTGAAAAATTAAGTATCTTCAATCTTCTCAAAACTCTGGATTCTGATAGAGGGCCACGAGACATGGACCTGGGTGCAAAAATTGAGGCTGTAGACCCTTCCAGAGCTGAGATATTGAAACTCAAAATTTTGACCAGAAAAAAAAATGACAGTGTTACCCCTTATGTTTTTTTTCGGGGGGTGAAAAATTAAGTTTCTCCAATCGTCTCAAAACTCTGGATTCTGATAGAGGGCCACGAGACATGGACCTGGGTGCAAAAATTGAGGCTGTAGACCCTTCCAGAGCTGAGATATTGAAACTCAAAATTTTGACCAGAAAAAAAAAAATGACAGTGTTACCCCTTACAATTTTTTTCGGGGGGTGAAAAATTAAGTTTCTCCAGTCTACTCAAAACTCTGGATTCTGATAGAGAGCCACGAGACATGGACCTGGGTGCAAAAATTGAGGCTTTGGACCCTTCCAGAGCAGAGATATTGAAACTCAAAATTTTGACGAGAAAAAAAATGACAGTGTTACCCCTTATAATTTTTTTCGGGGGTTGAAAAATTAAGTTTCTCCAGTCTACTCAAAACTCTGGATTCTGATAGAGAGCCACGAGACATGGACCTGGGTGCAAAAATTGAGGCTGTAGACCCTTCCAGAGCTGAGATATTAAAACTCAAAATTTTGACCAGAAAAAAAATGACAGTGTTACCCCTTATGTTTTTTTTTGGGGGGGGGGGGGGGGGGGTGAAAAATTAAGTTTTTCCAATCTTCTCAAAACTCTGGATTCTGATAGAGGGCCACGAGACATGGACCTGGGTGCAAAAAATGAGGTTGTAGACCCTTCCAGAGCTGAGAAATTGAAACTCAAAATTTTGACCAGAAAAAAAAAATGACAGTGTTACCCCTTACGTTTTTTTTCGGGGGGTGAAAAATTAAGTTTCTCCAACCTTCTCAAAACTCTGGATTCTGATAGAGGGCCACGAGACATGGACCTGGGTGCAAAAATTGAGGCTGTAGACCCTTCCAGAGAAGAGATATTGAAACTCAAAATTTTGACCAGAAAAAAAATAAAATATGACGGTGTTACCCCTTACGTTTTTTTCGGGGGATGAAAAATTAAGTTTCTCCAATCTTCTCAAAACTCTGGATTCTGATAGAGGGCCACGAGACATGGACCTGGGTGCAACAATTGAGGCTGTAGACCCTTTCAGAACTGAGATATTGAAACTCAAAATTTTGACCAGAAAAAAAATGACAGTGTTACCCCTTACGTTTTTTTCGGGGGGTGAAAAATTAAGTTTCTCCAATCTTCTCAAAACTCTGGATTCTGATAGAGGGCCACGAGACATGGACCTGGGTGCAAAAATTGAGGCTGTAGACCATTCCAGAGCTGAGATATTGAAACTCAAAATTTTGACCAGAAAAAAAAAAATGACAGTGTTACCCCTTACAATTTTTTTCGGGGGGTGAAAAATTAAGTTTCTCCAGTCTACTCAAAACTCTGGATTCTGATAGAGAGCCACGAGACATGGACCTGGGTGCAAAAATTGAGGCTGTGGACCCTTCCAGAGCAGAGATATTGAAACTCAAAATTTTGACGAGAAAAAAAATGACAGTGTTACCCCTTATAATTTTTTTCGGGGGTTGAAAAATTAAGTTTCTCCAGTCTACTCAAAACTCTGGATTCTGATAGAGAGCCACGAGACATGGACCTGGGTGCAAAAATTGAGGCTGTAGACCCTTCCAGAGCTGAGATATTAAAACTCAAAATTTTGACCAGAAAAAAAATGACAGTGTTACCCCTTATGTTTTTTTTTTTGGGGGGGGGGGTGAAAAATTAAGTTTTTCCAATCTTCTCAAAACTCTGGATTCTGATAGAGGGCCACGAGACATGGACCTGGGTGCAAAAAATGAGGTTGTAGACCCTTCCAGAGCTGAGAAATTGAAACTCAAAATTTTGACCAGAAAAAAAAAATGACAGTGTTACCCCTTACGTTTTTTTTCGGGGGGTGAAAAATTAAGTTTCTCCAACCTTCTCAAAACTCTGGATTCTGATAGAGGGCCACGAGACATGGACCTGGGTGCAAAAATTGAGGCTGTAGACCCTTCCAGAGAAGAGATATTGAAACTCAAAATTTTGACCAGAAAAAAAAATGACAGTGTTACCCCTTACGTTTTTTTCGGGGGGTGAAAAATTAAGTTTCTCCAATCTTCTCAAAACTCTGGATTCTGATAGAGGGCCACGAGACATGGACCTGGGTGCAACAATTGAGGCTGTAGACCCTTTCAGAACTGAGATATTGAAACTCAAAATTTTGACCAGAAAAAAAATGACAGTGTTACCCCTTACGTTTTTTTCGGGGGGTGAAAAATTAAGTTTCTCCAATCTTCTCAAAACTCTGGATTCTGATAGAGGGCCACGAGACATGGACCTGGGTGCAAAAATTGAGGCTGTAGACCCTTCCAGAGCTGATATATTGAAACTCAAAATTTTGACCTGAAAAAAAAATGACAGTGTTACCCCTTACGTTTTTTTTCAGGGGGTGAAAAATTAAGTTTCTCCAATCTTCTCAAAACTCTGGATTCTGATAAAGGGCCACGATACATGGACCTGGGTGCAAAAATTGAGGCTGTAGACCCTTCCAGAGCTGAGATATTGAAACTCAAAATTTTGACCAGAAAAAAAAAATGACAGTGTTACCCCTTATGTTTTTTTTTTCGGGGGGTGAAAAATTAAGTTTCTCCAATCTTCTCAAAACTCTGGATTCTGATAGAGGGCCACGAGACATGGACCTGGGTGCAAAAAATGCGGCTGTAGACCTTCCAGAGCTGAGATATTGAAACTCAAAATTTTGACCAGAAAAAAAAATGACAGTGTTACCCCTTATGTTTTTTTTTCGGGGGGTGAAAAATTAAGTTTTTCTAATCTTCTCAAAACTCTGGATTCTGATAGAGGGCCACGAGACATGGACCCGGGTGAAAAAATTGAGGCTGTAGACCCTTCCAGAGCTGAGATATCAACCCGGTCTCATCCCAATTCGTCATATAACTGACGTTTTGGGACGTCTTTTGACCATTCGTCAATATACGACTTTTTAGGGCCCCCTTAAACGTCGGTAGATGACGTTATGGGATCCTAACTCTACCCCATACCTAAACCTAACCATAAACCCAACTCGTCACCTAACTGACTTTAAAGGTAAAGTGTCAGTTGTATGACGACCCAGGATCGTCATCTACCGACGTTTAAGGGGGCCCTAAAAAGTCGTATATTGACGAATGGTCAAAAGACGTCCCAAAACGTCAGTTATATGACGAATTGGGATGAGACTGTGTTAGAGATATTGAAACTCAAAATTTTGACCAGAAAAAAAAAATGACAGTGTTACCCCTTATGTTTTTTTTTCGGGGGGTGAAAAATTAAGTATCTTCAATCTTCTCAAAACTCTGGATTCTGATAGAGGGCCACGAGACATGGACCTGGGTGCAAAAATTGAGGCTGTAGACCCTTCCAGAGCTGAGATATTGAAACTCAAAATTTTGACCAGAAAAAAAAATGACAGTGTTACCCCTTATGTTTTTTTTCGGGGGGTGAAAAATTAAGTTTCTCCAATCGTCTCAAAACTCTGGATTCTGATAGAGGGCCACGAGACATGGACCTGGGTGCAAAAATTGAGGCTGTAGACCCTTCCAGAGCTGAGATATTGAAACTCAAAATTTTGACCAGAAAAAAAAATGACAATGTTACCCCTTACGTTTTTTTTCGGGGGTTGAAAAATTAAATTTCTCCAATCTTCTCAAAACTCTGGATTCTGATAGAGGGCCACGAGACATGGACCTGGGTGCAAAAATTGAGGCTGTAGACCCTTCCAGAGCTGAGAAATTCTAACTCAAAATTTTGACCAGAAAAAAAAATGACAGTGTTACCCCTTACAATTTTTTTCGGGGGGTGAAAAATTAAGTTTCTCCAGTCTACTCAAAACTCTGGATTCTGATAGAGAGCCACGAGACATGGACCTGGGTGCAAAAATTGAGGCTGTGGACCCTTCCAGAGCAGAGATATTGAAACTCAAAATTTTGACGAGAAAAAAAATGACAGTGTTACCCCTTACAATTTTTTTCGGGGGGTGAAAAATTAAGTTTCTCCAGTCTGCTCAAAACTCTGGATTCTGATAGAGAGCCACGAGACATGGACCTGGGTGCAAAAATTGAGGCTGCAGACCCTTCCAGAGCTGAGATATTGAAACTCAAAATTTTGACCAGAAAAAAAAAATGACAGTGTTACCCCTTATGTTTTTTTTTCGGGGGGTGAAAAATTAAGTTTCTCCAATCTTCTCAAAACTCTGGATTCTGATAGAGGGCCACAAGACATGGACCTGGGTGCAAAAATTGAGGCTGTAGACCCTTCAAGAGCTGAGATATTGAAACTCAAAATTTTGACAGAAAAAAAAAATGACAGTGTTACCCCTTATGTTTTTTTTTCGGGGGGTGAAAAATTAAGTTTCTCCAATCTTCTCAAAACTCTGGATTCTGATAGAGGGCCACGAGACATGGACCTGGGTGCAAAAAATGAGGCTGTAGACCCTTCCAGAGCTGAGATATTGAAACTCAAAATTTTGACCAGAAAAAAAAAAAAATGACAGTGTTACCCCTTATGTTTTTTTTCGGGGGGTGAAAAATTAAGTTTTTCCAATCTTCTCAAAACTCTGGATTCTGATAGAGGGCCACGAGACATGGACCCGGGTGCAAAAATTGAGGCTGTAGACACTTCCAGAGCTGAGATATTGAAACTCAAAATTTTGACCAGAAAAAAAAATGACAGTGTTACCCCTTATGTTTTTTTTTTTCGGGGGGTGAAAAATTAAGTTTCTCCAATCTTCTCAAAACTCTGGATTCTGATAGAGGGCCACGAGACATGGACCTGGGTGCAAAAATGAGGCTGTAGACCCTTCCAGAGCTGAGATATTGAAACTCAAAATTTTGACCAGAAAAAAAAAATGACAGTGTTACCCCTTATGTTTTTTTTCGGGGGGTGAAAAATTAAGTTTTTCCAATCTTCTCAAAACTCTGGATTCTGATAGAGGGCCACGAGACATGGACCCGGGTGCAAAAATTGAGGCTGTAGACACTTCCAGAGCTGAGATATTGAAACTCAAAATTTTGACCAGAAAAAAAAAATGACAGTGTTACCCCTTACAATTTTTTTCGGGGGGTGAAAAATTAAGTTTCTCCAGTCTACTCAAAACTCTGGATTCTGATAGAGAGCCACGAGACATTTACCTGGGTGCAAAAATTGAGGCTGCAGACCCTTCCAGAGCTGAGATATTGAAACTCAAAATTTTGACCAGAAAAAAAAAATGACAGTGTTACCCCTTATGTTTTTTTTTCGGGGGGTGAAAAATTAAGTTTCTCCAATCTTCTCAAAACTCTGGATTCTGATAGAGGGCCACAAGACATGGACCTGGGTGCAAAAATTGAGGCTGTAGACCCTTCCAGAGCTGAGATATTAAAACTCAAAATTTTGACCAGAAAAAAAATGACAGTGTTACCCCTTATGTTTTTTTTTTTGGGGGGGGGGGGGGTGAAAAATTAAGTTTTTCCAATCTTCTCAAAACTCTGGATTCTGATAGAGGGCCACGAGACATGGACCTGGGTGCAAAAAATGAGGTTGTAGACCCTTCCAGAGCTGAGAAATTGAAACTCAAAATTTTGACCAGAAAAAAAAATGACAGTGTTACCCCTTACGTTTTTTTTCGGGGGGTGAAAAATTAAGTTTCTCCAACCTTCTCAAAACTCTGGATTCTGATAGAGGGCCACGAGACATGGACCTGGGTGCAAAAATTGAGGCTGTAGACCCTTCCAGAGAAGAGATATTGAAACTCAAAATTTTGACCAGAAAAAAAAATGACAGTGTTACCCCTTGCGTTTTTTTCGGGGGGTGAAAAATTAAGTTTCTCCAATCTTCTCAAAACTCTGGATTCTGATAGAGGGCCACGAGACATGGACCTGGGTGCAACAATTGAGGCTGTAGACCCTTTCAGAACTGAGATATTGAAACTCAAAATTTTGACCAGAAAAAAAATGACAGTGTTACCCCTTACGTTTTTTTCGGGGGGTGAAAAATTAAGTTTCTCCAATCTTCTCAAAACTCTGGATTCTGATAGAGGGCCACGAGACATGGACCTGGGTGCAAAAAATGCGGCTGTAGACCTTCCAGAGCTGAGATATTGAAACTCAAAATTTTGACCAGAAAAAAAAATGACAGTGTTACCCCTTATGTTTTTTTTTCGGGGGGTGAAAAATTAAGTTTTTCTAATCTTCTCAAAACTCTGGATTCTGATAGAGGGCCACGAGACATGGACCCGGGTGAAAAAATTGAGGCTGTAGACCCTTCCAGAGCTGAGATATCAACCCGGTCTCATCCCAATTCGTCATATAACTGACGTTTTGGGACGTCTTTTGACCATTCGTCAATATACGACTTTTTAGGGCCCCCTTAAACGTCGGTAGATGACGTTATGGGATCCTAACTCTACCCCATACCTAAACCTAACCATAAACCCAACTCGTCACCTAACTGACTTTAAAGGTAAAGTGTCAGTTGTATGACGACCCAGGATCGTCATCTACCGACGTTTAAGGGGGCCCTAAAAAGTCGTATATTGACGAATGGTCAAAAGACGTCCCAAAACGTCAGTTATATGACGAATTGGGATGAGACTGTGTTAGAGATATTGAAACTCAAAATTTTGACCAGAAAAAAAAAATGACAGTGTTACCCCTTATGTTTTTTTTTCGGGGGGTGAAAAATTAAGTATCTTCAATCTTCTCAAAACTCTGGATTCTGATAGAGGGCCACGAGACATGGACCTGGGTGCAAAAATTGAGGCTGTAGACCCTTCCAGAGCTGAGATATTGAAACTCAAAATTTTGACCAGAAAAAAAAATGACAGTGTTACCCCTTATGTGTTTTTTCGGGGGGTGAAAAATTAAGTTTCTCCAATCGTCTCAAAACTCTGGATTCTGATAGAGGGCCACGAGACATGGACCTGGGTGCAAAAATTGAGGCTGTAGACCCTTCCAGAGCTGAGATATTGAAACTCAAAATTTTGACCAGAAAAAAAAATGACAATGTTACCCCTTACGTTTTTTTTCGGGGGGTGAAAAATTAAGTTTCTCCAGTCTACTCAAAACTCTGGATTCTGATAGAGAGCCACGAGACATGGACCTGGGTGCAAAAATTGAGGCTGTGGACCCTTCCAGAGCAGAGATATTGAAACTCAAAATTTTGACGAGAAAAAAAATGACAGTGTTACCCCTTACAATTTTTTTCGGGGGGTGAAAAATTAAGTTTCTCCAGTCTGCTCAAAACTCTGGATTCTGATAGAGAGCCACGAGACATGGACCTGGGTGCAAAAATTGAGGCTGCAGACCCTTCCAGAGCTGAGATATTGAAACTCAAAATTTTGACCAGAAAAAAAAAATGACAGTGTTACCCCTTATGTTTTTTTTTCGGGGGGTGAAAAATTAAGTTTCTCCAATCTTCTCAAAACTCTGGATTCTGATAGAGGGCCACAAGACATGGACCTGGGTGCAAAAATTGAGGCTGTAGACCCTTCAAGAGCTGAGATATTGAAACTCAAAATTTTGACAGAAAAAAAAAATGACAGTGTTACCCGTTATGTTTTTTTTTCGGGGGGTGAAAAATTAAGTTTCTCCAATCTTCTCAAAACTCTGGATTCTGATAGAGGGCCACGAGACATGGACCTGGGTGCAAAAAATGAGGCTGTAGACCCTTCCAGAGCTGAGATATTGAAACTCAAAATTTTGACCAGAAAAAAAAAAATGACAGTGTTACCCCTTATGTTTTTTTTCGGGGGGTGAAAAATTAAGTTTTTCCAATCTTCTCAAAACTCTGGATTCTGATAGAGGGCCACGAGACATGGACCCGGGTGCAAAAATTGAGGCTGTAGACACTTCCAGAGCTGAGATATTGAAACTCAAAATTTTGACCAGAAAAAAAAAATGACAGTGTTACCCCTTATGTTTTTTTTTTTCGGGGGGTGAAAAATTAAGTTTCTCCAATCTTCTCAAAACTCTGGATTCTGATAGAGGGCCACGAGACATGGACCTGGGTGCAAAAATGAGGCTGTAGACCCTTCCAGAGCTGAGATATTGAAACTCAAAATTTTGACCAGAAAAAAAAAATGACAGTGTTACCCCTTATGTTTTTTTTCGGGGGGTGAAAAATTAAGTTTTTCCAATCTTCTCAAAACTCTGGATTCTGATAGAGGGCCACGAGACATGGACCCGGGTGCAAAAATTGAGGCTGTAGACACTTCCAGAGCTGAGATATTGAAACTCAAAATTTTGACCAGAAAAAAAAAATGACAGTGTTACCCCTTACAATTTTTTTCGGGGGGTGAAAAATTAAGTTTCTCCAGTCTACTCAAAACTCTGGATTCTGATAGAGAGCCACGAGACATTTACCTGGGTGCAAAAATTGAGGCTGCAGACCCTTCCAGAGCTGAGATATTGAAACTCAAAATTTTGACCAGAAAAAAAAAAATGACAGTGTTACCCCTTATGTTTTTTTTTTCGGGGGGTGAAAAATTAAGTTTCTCCAATCTTCTCAAAACTCTGGATTCTGATAGAGGGCCACAAGACATGGACCTGGGTGCAAAAATTGAGGCTGTAGACCCTTCCAGAGCTGAGATATTGAAACTCAAAATTTTGACAGAAAAAAAAAATGACAGTGTTACCCCTTATGTTTTTTTTTCGGGGGGTGAAAAATTAAGTTTCTCCAATCTTCTCAAAACTCTGGATTCTGATAGAGGGCCACGAGACATGGACCTGGGTGCAAAAAATGAGGCTGTAGACCCTTCCAGAGCTGAGATATTGAAACTCAAAATTTTGACCAGAAAAAAAAAATGACAGTGTTACCCCTTATGTTTTTTTTCGGGGGGTGAAAAATTAAGTTTTTCCAATCTTCTCAAAACTCTGGATTCTGATAGAGGGCCACGAGACATGGACCCGGGTGCAAAAATTGAGGCTGTAGACACTTCCAGAGCTGAGATATTGAAACTCAAAATTTTGACCAGAAAAAAAAATGACAGTGTTACCCCTTATGTTTTTTTTTTTCGGGGGGTGAAAAATTAAGTTTCTCCAATCTTCTCAAAACTCTGGATTCTGATAGAGGGCCACGAGACATGGACCTGGGTGCAAAAATGAGGCTGTAGACCCTTCCAGAGCTGAGATATTGAAACTCAAAATTTTGACCAGAAAAAAAAAATGACAGTGTTACCCCTTATGTTTTTTTTCGGGGGGTGAAAAATTAAGTTTTTCCAATCTTCTCAAAACTCTGGATTCTGATAGAGGGCCACGAGACATGGACCTGGGTGCAAAAATTGAGGCTGTAGACCCTTCCAGAGCTGAGATATTGAAACTCAAAATTTTGACCAGAAAAAAAAATGACAGTGTTACCCCTTACATTTTTTTCGGGGGGTGAAAAATTAAGTTTCTCCAATCTTCTCAAAACTCTGGATTCTGATAGAGGGCCACGAGACATGGACCTGGGTGCAAAAATTGAGGCTGTAGACCCTTCCAGAGCTGAGATATTGAAACTCAAAATTTTGACCAGAAAAAAAAAATGACAGTGTTACCCCTTACATTTTTTTTTTCGGGGGCTGAAAAATTAAGTTTCTCCAATCTTCTCAAAAATCTGGATTCTGATAGAGGGCCACGAGACATGGACCCGGGTGCAAAAATTGAGGCTGTAGACCCTTCCAGAGCAGAGATATTGAAACTCAAAATTTTGACCAGAAAAAAAAATGACAGTGTTACCCCTTACATTTTTTTCGGGGGGTGAAAAATTAAGTTTCTCCAATCTTCTCAAAACTCTGGATTCTGATAGAGGGCCACGAGACATGGACCTGGGTGCAAAAATTGAGGCTGTAGACCCTTCCAGAGCTGAGATATTGAAACTCAAAATTTTGACCAGAAAAAAAAAATGACAGTGTTACCCCTTACATTTTTTTTTCGGGGGCTGAAAAATTAAGTTTCTCCAATCTTCTCAAAAATCTGGATTCTGATAGAGGGCCACGATACATGGACCTGGGTGCAAAAATTGAGGCTCTAGACCCTTCCAGAGCTGAGATATTGAAACTCAAAATTTTGACCAGAAAAAAAATGACAGTGTTACCCCTTATGTTTTTTTTTCGGGGGGTGAAAAATTAAGTTTCTCCAATCTTCTCAAAACTCTGGATTCTGATAGAGGGCCACGATACATGGACCTGGGTGCAAAAATTGAGGCTCTAGACCCTTCCAGAGCTGAGATATTGAAACTCAAAATTTTGACCAGAAAAAAAAATAACAGTGTTACCCCTTATGTTTTTTTTCGGGGGGTGAAAAATTAAGTTTCTCCAATCTTCTCAAAACTCTGGATTCTGATAGAGGGCCACGATATATGGACCTGGCTGCAAAAATTGAGGCTCTAGACCCTTCGAGAGCTGAGATATTGAAACTCAAAATTTTGACCAGAAAAAAAAATGACAGTGTTACCCCTTATGTTTTTTTTTCGGGGGGTGAAAAATTAAGTTTCTCCAATCTTCTCAAAACTCTGGATTCTGATAGAGGGCCACGAGACATGGACCCGGGTGCAAAAATTGAGGCTGTAGACCCTTCCAGAGCTGAGATATTGAAACTCAAAATTTTGACCAGAAAAAAAATGACAGTGTTACCCCTTATGTTTTTTTTTTTTTCGGGGGGTGAAAAATTAAGTTTCTCCAATCTTCTCAAAACTCTGGATTCTGATAGAGGGCCACGAGACATGGACCTGGGTGCAAAAATTGAGGCTGTAGACCCTTGCAGAGCTGAGATATTGAAACTCAAAATTTTGACCAGGAAAAAAAAATGACAGTGTTACCCCTTATGTTTTTTTTTTCAGGGGGTGAAAAATTAAGTTTCTCCAATCTTCTCAAAACTCTGGATTCTGATAGAGGGCCACGAGACATGGACCCGGGTGCAAAAATTGAGGCTGTAGACCCTTCCAGAGCTGAGATATTGAAACTCAAAATTTTGACCAGAAAAAAAAATGACAGTGTTACCCCTTATGTTTTTTTTTCGGGGGGTGAAAAATAAAGTTTCTCCAATCTTCTCAAAACTCTGGATTCTGATAGAGGGCCACGAGACATGGACCCGGGTGCAAAAATTGAGGCTGTAGACCCTTCCAGAGCTGAGATATTGAAACTCAAAATTTTGACCAGAAAAAAAAATGACAGTGTTACCCCTTATGTTTTTTTTTCGGGGGGTGAAAAATTAAGTTTCTCCAATCTTCTCAAAACTCTGGATTCTGATAGAGGGCCACGAGACATGGACCTGGGTGCAAAAATGAGGCTGTAGACCCTTCCAGAGCTTAGATATTGAAACTCAAAATTTTGACAGAAAAAAAATGACAGTGTTACCCCTTATGTTTTTTTTTTTCGGGGGGTGAAAAATTAATTTTCTCCAATCTTCTCAAAACTCTGGATTGTGATAGAGGGCCACGATATATGGACCTTGCTGCAAAAATTGAGGCTCTAGACCCTTCCAGAGCTGAGATATTGAAACTCAAAATTTTGACCAGAAAAAAAAATGACAGTGTTACCCCTTATGTTTTTTTTTTTCGGGGGGTGAAAAATTAAGTTTCTCCAATCTTCTCAAAACTCTGGATTCTGATAGAGGGCCACGAGACATGGACCCGGGTGCAAAAATTGAGGCTGTAGACCCTTCCAGAGCTTAGATATTGAAACTCACAATTTTGACAGAAAAAAAAAAAATGACAGTGTTACCCCTTATGTTTTTTTTCGGGGGGTGAAAAATTAAGTTTCTCCAATCTTCTCAAAACTCTGGATTCTGATAGAGGGCCACGAGACATGGACCCGGGTGCAAAAATTGAGGCTGTAGACCCTTCCAGAGCTGAGATATTGAAACTCAAAATTTTGACCAGAAAAAAAAAAATGACAGTGTTACCCCTTATGTTTTTTTTGGGGGGGTGAAAAATTAAGTTTTTCCAATCTTCTCAAAACTCTGGATTCTGATAGAGGGCCACGCGACATGGACCTGGGTGCAAAAATTGAGGCTGTAGACCCTTCCAGAGCTGAGATATTGAAACTCAAAATTTTGACCAGAAAAAAAAATGACAGTGTTACCCCTTATGTTTTTTTTCGGGGGGTGAAAAATTAAGTTTCTCCAATCTTCTCAAAACTCTGGATTCTGATAGAGGGCCACGAGACATGGACCCGGGTGCAAAAATTGAGGCTGTAGACCTTTCCAGAGCTGAGATATTGAAACTCAAAATTTTGACCAGAAAAAAAAAATGACAGTGTTACCCCTTATGTTTTTTTTTTTTTCGGGGGGTGAAAAATTAAGTTTCTCCAATCTTCTCAAAACTCTGGATTCTGATAGAGGGCCACGAGACATGGACCCGGGTGCAAAAATTGAGGCTGTAGACCCTCCCAGAGCTTAGATATTGAAACTCAAAATTTTGACAGAAAAAAAAAATGACAGTGTTACCCCTTATGTTTTTTTTCGGGGGGTGAAAAATTAAGTTTCTCCAATCTTCTCAAAACTCTGGATTCTGATAGAGGGCCACGAGACATGGACCCGGGTGCAAAAATTGAGGCTGTAGACCCTTCCAGAGCTGAGATATTGAAACTCAAAATTTTGACCAGAAAAAAAAAAATGACAGTGTTACCCCTTATGTTTTTTTTTCGGGGGGTGAAAAATTAAGTTTCTCCAATCTTCTCAAAACTCTGGATTCTGATAGAGGGCCACGAGACATGGACCTGGGTGCAAAAAATGAGGCTGTAGACCCTTCCAGAGCTGAGATATTGAAACTCAAAATTTTGACCAGAAAAAAAAATGACAGTGTTACCCCTTATGTTTTTTTTCGGGGGGTGAAAAATTAAGTTTTTCCAATCTTCTCAAAACTCTGGATTCTGATAGAGGGCCACGAGACATGGACCTGGGTGCAAAAATTGAGGTTGTAGACCCTTCGAGAGCTGAGATATTGAAACTCAAAATTTTGACCAGAAAAAAAATGACAGTGTTACCCCTTATGTTTTTTTTTCGGGGGGTGAAAAAGTAATTTTCTCCAATCTTCTCAAAACTCTGGATTCTGATAGAGGGCCACGAGACATGGACCCGGGTGCAAAAATTGAGGCTGTAGACCCTTCCAGAGCTTAGATACTGAAACTCACAATTTTGACAGAAAAAAAAAATGACAGTGTTACCCCTTATGTTTTTTTTCGGGGGGTGAAAAATTAAGTTTCTCCAATCTTCTCAAAACTCTGGATTCTGATAGAGGGCCACGAGACATGGACCTGGGTGCAAAAAATTGAGGCTGTAGACCCTTCCAGAGCTGAGATATTGAAACTCGAAATTTTGACCAGAAAAAAAAAATGACAGTGTTACCCCTTATGTTTTTTTTTCGGGGGGTGAAAAATTAAGTTTCTCCAATCTTCTCAAAACTCTGGATTCTGATAGAGGGCCACGAGACATGGACCCGGGTGCAAAAAATTGAGGCTGTAGACCCTTCCAGAGCTTAGATATTGAAACTCAAAATTTTGACAGAAAAAAAAATGACAGTGTTACCCCTTATGTTTTTTTTTCGGGGGGTGAAAAATTAAGTTTCTCCAATCTTCTCAAAACTCTGGATTCTGATAGAGGGCCACGAGACATGGACCCGGGTGCAAAAATTGAGGCTGTAGACCCTTCCAGAGCTGAGATATTGAAACTCAAAATTTTGACCAAAAAAAAAATGACAGTGTTACCCCTTATGTTTTTTTTTTTTTCGGGGGGTGAAAAATTAAGTTTCTCCAATCTTCTCAAAACTCTGGATTCTGATAGAGGGCCACGAGACATGGACCTGGGTGCAAAAATGAGGCTGTAGACCCTTCCAGAGCTGAGATAATGAAACTCAAAATTTTGACCAGAAAAAAAAAATGACAGTGTTACCCCTTATGTTTTTTTTCGGGGGGTGAAAAATTAAGTTTTTCCAATCTTCTCAAAACTCTGGATTCTGATAGAGGGCCACGCGACATGGACCTGGGTGCAAAAATTGAGGCTGTAGACCCTTCCAGAGCTGAGATATTGAAACTCAAAATTTTGACCAGAAAAAAAAAATGACAGTGTTACCCCTTATGTTTTTTTTCGGGGGGTGAAAAATTAAGTTTCTCCAATCTTCTCAAAACTCTGGATTCTGATAGAGGGCCACGAGAAATGTACCCGGGTGCAAAAATTGATGCTGTAGACCCTTCCAGAGCTGAGATATTAAAACTCAAAATTTTGACCAGAAAAAAAAATGACAGTGTTACCCCTTATGTTTTTTTTCGGGGGGTGAAAAATTAAGTTTCTCCAATCTTTTCAAAACTCTGGATTCTGATAGAGGGCCACGATACATGGACCTGTGTGCAAAAATTGAGGCTGTAGACCCTTCCAGAGCTGAGATATTGAAACTCAAAATTTTGACCAGAAAAAAAAAATAACAGTGTTACCCCTTATGTTTTTTTTCGGGGGGTGAAAAATTAAGTTTCACCAATCTTCTCAAAACTCTGGATTCTGATAGAGGGCCACGAGACATGGACCCGGGTGCAAAAATTGAGGCTCTAGACCCTTCCAGAGCTGAGATATTGAAACTCAAAATTTTGACCAGAAAAAAAAATGACAGTGTTACCCCTTATGTTTTTTTTCGGGGGGTGAAAAATTAATTTTCTTCAATCTTCTCAAAACTCTGGATTCTGATAGAGGGCCACGAGACATGGACCCGGGTGCAAAAATTGAGGCTGTAGACCCTTCCAGAGCTTAGATACTGAAACTCACAATTTTGACAGAAAAAAAAAAATGACAGTGTTACCCCTTATGTTTTTTTTCGGGGGGTGAAAAATTAAGTTTCTCCAATCTTCTCAAAACTCTGGATTCTGATAGAGGGCCACGAGACATGGACCCGGGTGCAAAAATTGAGGCTGTAGACCCTTCCAGAGCTGAGATATTGAAACTCAAAATTTTGACCAGAAAAAAAAAATGACAGTGTTACCCCTTATGTTTTTTTTTTTTTCGGGGGGTGAAAAATTAAGTTTCTCCAATCTTCTCAAAACTCTGGATTCTGATAGAGGGCCACGAGACATGGACCTGGGTGCAAAAAATGAGGCTGTAGACCCTTCCAGAGCTGAGATATTGAAACTCAAAATTTTGACCAGAAAAAAAAAATGACAGTGTTACCCCTTATGTTTTTTTTCGGGGGGTGAAAAATTAAGTTTTTCCAATCTTCTCAAAACTCTGGATTCTGATAGAGGGCCACGCGACATGGACCTGGGTGCAAAAATTGAGGCTGTAGACCCTTCCAGAGCTGAGATATTGAAACTCATAATTTTGACCAGAAAAAAAAAAATGACAGTGTTACCCCTTATGTTTTTTTTCGGGGGGTGAAAAATTAAGTTTCTCCAATCTTCTCAAAACTCTGGATTCTGATAGAGGGCCACGGGACATGGACCCGGGTGCAAAAATTGAGGCTGTAGACCCTTCCAGAGCTGAGATATTGAAACTCAAAATTTTGACCAGAAAAAAAAAATGACAGTGTTACCCCTTATGTTTTTTTTCGGGGGGTGAAAAATTAAGTTTCTCCAATCTTCTCAAAACTCTGGATTCTGATAGAGGGCCACGAGACATGGACCTGGGTGCAAAAAATGAGGCTGTAGACCCTTCCAGAGCTGAGATATTGAAACTCAAAATTTTGACCAGAAAAAAAAAATGACAGTGTTACCCCTTATGTTTTTTTTCGGGGGGTGAAAAATTAAGTTTTTCCAATCTTCTCAAAACTCTGGATTCTGATAGAGGGCCACGAGACATGGACCTGGGTGCAAAAATTGAGGTTGTAGACCCTTCGAGAGCTGAGATATTGAAACTCAAAATTTTGACCAGAAAAAAAATGACAGTGTTACCCCTTATGTTTTTTTTTTCGGGGGGTGAAAAAGTAATTTTCTCCAATCTTCTCAAAACTCTGGATTCTGATAGAGGGCCACGAGACATGGACCCGGGTGCAAAAATTGAGGCTGTAGACCCTTCCAGAGCTTAGATATTGAAACTCACAATTTTGACAGAAAAAAAAAATGACAGTGTTACCCCTTATGTTTTTTTTCGGGGGGTGAAAAATTAAGTTTCTCCAATCTTCTCAAAACTCTGGATTCTGATAGAGGGCCACGAGACATGGACCTAGGTGCAAAAAATGAGGCTGTAGACCCTTCCAGAGCTGAGATATTGAAACTCAAAATTTTGACCAGAAAAAAAAATGACAGTGTTACCCCTTATGTTTTTTTTCGGGGGGTGAAAAATTAAGTTTCTCCAATCTTCTCAAAACTCTGGATTCTGATAGAGGGCCACGAGACATGGACCTGGGTGCAAAAATTGAGGCTGTAGACCCTTCCAGAGCTGAGATATTGAAACTCGAAATTTTGACCAGAAAAAAAAAAATGACAGTGTTACCCCTTATGTTTTTTTTTCGGGGGGTGAAAAATTAAGTTTCTCCAATCTTCTCAAAACTCTGGATTCTGATAGAGGGCCACGAGACATGGACCCGGGTGCAAAAATTGAGGCTGTAGACCCTTCCAGAGCTGAGATATTGAAACTCAAAATTTTGACCAGAAAAAAAAAAATGACAGTGTTACCCCTTATGTTTTTTTTTTTCGGGGGGTGAAAAATTAAGTTTCTCCAATCTTCTCAAAACTCTGGATTCTGATAGAGGGCCACGAGACATGGACCTGGGTGCAAAAAATGAGGCTGTAGACCCTTCCAGAGCTGAGATATTGAAACTCAAAATTTTGACCAGAAAAAAAAAACAACAGTGTTATCCCTTATGTTTTTTTTCGGGGGGTGAAAAATTAAGTTTCTCCAATCTTCTCAAAACTCTGGATTCTGATAGAGGGCCACGAGACATGTACCCGGGTGCAAAAATTGATGCTGTAGACCCTTCCAGAGCTGAGATATTAAAACTCAAAATTTTGACCAGAAAAAAAAATGACAGTGTTACCCCTTATGTTTTTTTTCGGGGGGTGAAAAATTAAGTTTCTCCAATCTTTTCAAAACTCTGGATTCTGATAGAGGGCCACGATACATGGACCTGGGTGCAAAAATTGAGGCTCTAGACCCTTCCAGAGCTGAGATATTGAAACTCAAAATTTTGACCAGAAAAAAAAATGACAGTGTTACCCCTTATGTTTTTTTTTTTCGGGGGGTGAAAAATTAAGTTTCTCCAATCTTCTCAAAACTCTGGATTCTGATAGAGGGCCACGATACATGGACCTGTGTGCAAAAATTGAGGCTCTAGACCCTTCCAGAGCTGAGATATTGAAACTCAAAATTTTGACCAGAAAAAAAAAATAACAGTGTTACCCCTTATGTTTTTTTTCGGGGGGTGAAAAATTAAGTTTCACCAATCTTCTCAAAACTCTGGATTCTGATAGAGGGCCACGAGACATGGACCCGGGTGCAAAAATTGAGGCTCTAGACCCTTCCAGAGCTGAGATATTGAAACTCAAAATTTTGACCAGAAAAAAAAATAACAGTGTTACCCCTTATGTTTTTTTTCGGGGGGTGAAAAATTAAGTTTTTCCAATCTTCTCAAAACTCTGGATTCTGATAGAGGGCCACGCGACATGGACCTGGGTGCAAAAATTGAGGCTGTAGACCCTTCCAGAGCTGAGATATTGAAACTCAAAATTTTGACCAGAAAAAAAAATGACAGTGTTACCCCTTATGTTTTTTTTCGGGGGGTGAAAAATTAAGTTTCTCCAATCTTCTCAAAACTCTGGATTCTGATAGAGGGCCACGAGACATGGACCCGGGTGCAAAAATTGAGGCTGTAGACCTTTCCAGAGCTGAGATATTGAAACTCAAAATTTTGACCAGAAAAAAAAAATGACAGTGTTACCCCTTATGTTTTTTTTTTTTTCGGGGGGTGAAAAATTAAGTTTCTCCAATCTTCTCAAAACTCTGGATTCTGATAGAGGGCCACGAGACATGGACCCGGGTGCAAAAATTGAGGCTGTAGACCCTCCCAGAGCTTAGATATTGAAACTCAAAATTTTGACAGAAAAAAAAAATGACAGTGTTACCCCTTATGTTTTTTTTCGGGGGGTGAAAAATTAAGTTTCTCCAATCTTCTCAAAACTCTGGATTCTGATAGAGGGCCACGAGACATGGACCCGGGTGCAAAAATTGAGGCTGTAGACCCTTCCAGAGCTGAGATATTGAAACTCAAAATTTTGACCAGAAAAAAAAAAATGACAGTGTTACCCCTTATGTTTTTTTTCGGGGGGTGAAAAATTAAGTTTCTCCAATCTTCTCAAAACTCTGGATTCTGATAGAGGGCCACGAGACATGGACCTGGGTGCAAAAAATGAGGCTGTAGACCCTTCCAGAGCTGAGATATTGAAACTCAAAATTTTGACCAGAAAAAAAAATGACAGTGTTACCCCTTATGTTTTTTTTCGGGGGGTGAAAAATTAAGTTTTTCCAATCTTCTCAAAACTCTGGATTCTGATAGAGGGCCACGAGACATGGACCTGGGTGCAAAAATTGAGGTTGTAGACCCTTCGAGAGCTGAGATATTGAAACTCAAAATTTTGACCAGAAAAAAAATGACAGTGTTACCCCTTATGTTTTTTTTTCGGGGGGTGAAAAAGTAATTTTCTCCAATCTTCTCAAAACTCTGGATTCTGATAGAGGGCCACGAGACATGGACCCGGGTGCAAAAATTGAGGCTGTAGACCCTTCCAGAGCTTAGATACTGAAACTCACAATTTTGACAGAAAAAAAAAATGACAGTGTTACCCCTTATGTTTTTTTTCGGGGGGTGAAAAATTAAGTTTCTCCAATCTTCTCAAAACTCTGGATTCTGATAGAGGGCCACGAGACATGGACCTGGGTGCAAAAATTGAGGCTGTAGACCCTTCCAGAGCTGAGATATTGAAACTCGAAATTTTGACCAGAAAAAAAAAAATGACAGTGTTACCCCTTATGTTTTTTTTTCGGGGGGTGAAAAATTAAGTTTCTCCAATCTTCTCAAAACTCTGGATTCTGATAGAGGGCCACGAGACATGGACCCGGGTGCAAAAAATTGAGGCTGTAGACCCTTCCAGAGCTTAGATATTGAAACTCAAAATTTTGACAGAAAAAAAAATGACAGTGTTACCCCTTATGTTTTTTTTTCGGGGGGTGAAAAATTAAGTTTCTCCAATCTTCTCAAAACTCTGGATTCTGATAGAGGGCCACGAGACATGGACCCGGGTGCAAAAATTGAGGCTGTAGACCCTTCCAGAGCTGAGATATTGAAACTCAAAATTTTGACCAAAAAAAAAATGACAGTGTTACCCCTTATGTTTTTTTTTTTTCGGGGGGTGAAAAATTAAGTTTCTCCAATCTTCTCAAAACTCTGGATTCTGATAGAGGGCCACGAGACATGGACCTGGGTGCAAAAATGAGGCTGTAGACCCTTCCAGAGCTGAGATAATGAAACTCAAAATTTTGACCAGAAAAAAAAATGACAGTGTTACCCCTTATGTTTTTTTTCGGGGGGTGAAAAATTAAGTTTTTCCAATCTTCTCAAAACTCTGGATTCTGATAGAGGGCCACGCGACATGGACCTGGGTGCAAAAATTGAGGCTGTAGACCCTTCCAGAGCTGAGATATTGAAACTCAAAATTTTGACCAGAAAAAAAAAATGACAGTGTTACCCCTTATGTTTTTTTTCGGGGGGTGAAAAATTAAGTTTCTCCAATCTTCTCAAAACTCTGGATTCTGATAGAGGGCCACGAGACATGTACCCGGGTGCAAAAATTGATGCTGTAGACCCTTCCAGAGCTGAGATATTAAAACTCAAAATTTTGACCAGAAAAAAAAATGACAGTGTTACCCCTTATGTTTTTTTTCGGGGGGTGAAAAATTAAGTTTCTCCAATCTTTTCAAAACTCTGGATTCTGATAGAGGGCCACGATACATGGACCTGTGTGCAAAAATTGAGGCTGTAGACCCTTCCAGAGCTGAGATATTGAAACTCAAAATTTTGACCAGAAAAAAAAAAATAACAGTGTTACCCCTTATGTTTTTTTTCGGGGGGTGAAAAATTAAGTTTCACCAATCTTCTCAAAACTCTGGATTCTGATAGAGGGCCACGAGACATGGACCCGGGTGCAAAAATTGAGGCTCTAGAGCCTTCCAGAGCTGAGATATTGAAACTCAAAATTTTGACCAGAAAAAAAAATGACAGTGTTACCCCTTATGTTTTTTTTCGGGGGGTGAAAAATTAATTTTCTTCAATCTTCTCAAAACTCTGGATTCTGATAGAGGGCCACGAGACATGGACCCGGGTGCAAAAATTGAGGCTGTAGACCCTTCCAGAGCTTAGATACTGAAACTCACAATTTTGACAGAAAAAAAAAAAATGACAGTGTTACCCCTTATGTTTTTTTTCGGGGGGTGAAAAATTAAGTTTCTCCAATCTTCTCAAAACTCTGGATTCTGATAGAGGGCCACGAGACATGGACCCGGGTGCAAAAATTGAGGCTGTAGACCCTTCCAGAGCTGAGATATTGAAACTCAAAATTTTGACCAGAAAAAAAAAATGACAGTGTTACCCCTTATGTTTTTTTTTTTTCGGGGGGTGAAAAATTAAGTTTTTCCAATCTTCTCAAAACTCTGGATTCTGATAGAGGGCCACGCGACATGGACCTGGGTGCAAAAATTGAGGCTGTAGACCCTTCCAGAGCTGAGATATTGAAACTCATAATTTTGACCAGAAAAAAAAAATGACAGTGTTACCCCTTATGTTTTTTTTCGGGGGGTGAAAAATTAAGTTTCTCCAATCTTCTCAAAACTCTGGATTCTGATAGAGGGCCACGGGACATGGACCCGGGTGCAAAAATTGAGGCTGTAGACCCTTCCAGAGCTGAGATATTGAAACTCAAAATTTTGACCAGAAAAAAAAAATGACAGTGTTACCCCTTATGTTTTTTTTCGGGGGGTGAAAAATTAAGTTTCTCCAATCTTCTCAAAACTCTGGATTCTGATAGAGGGCCACGAGACATGGACCTGGGTGCAAAAAATGAGGCTGTAGACCCTTCCAGAGCTGAGATATTGAAACTCAAAATTTTGACCAGAAAAAAAAATGACAGTGTTACCCCTTATGTTTTTTTTCGGGGGGTGAAAAATTAAGTTTTTCCAATCTTCTCAAAACTCTGGATTCTGATAGAGGGCCACGAGACATGGACCTGGGTGCAAAAATTGAGGTTGTAGACCCTTCGAGAGCTGAGATATTGAAACTCAAAATTTTGACCAGAAAAAAAATGACAGTGTTACCCCTTATGTTTTTTTTTTTCGGGGGGTGAAAAAGTAATTTTCTCCAATCTTCTCAAAACTCTGGATTCTGATAGAAGGCCACGAGACATGGACCCGGGTGCAAAAATTGAGGCTGTAGACCCTTCCAGAGCTTAGATATTGAAACTCACAATTTTGACAGAAAAAAAAAATGACAGTGTTACCCCTTATGTTTTTTTTCGGGGGGTGAAAAATTAAGTTTCTCCAATCTTCTCAAAACTCTGGATTCTGATAGAGGGCCACGAGACATGGACCTAGGTGCAAAAAATGAGGCTGTAGACCCTTCCAGAGCTGAGATATTGAAACTCAAAATTTTGACCAGAAAAAAAAATGACAGTGTTACCCCTTATGTTTTTTTTCGGGGGGTGAAAAATTAAGTTTCTCCAATCTTCTCAAAACTCTGGATTCTGATAGAGGGCCACGAGACATGGACCTGGGTGCAAAAATTGAGGCTGTAGACCCTTCCAGAGCTGAGATATTGAAACTCGAAATTTTGACCAGAAAAAAAAAAAATGACAGTGTTACCCCTTATGTTTTTTTTTCGGGGGGTGAAAAATTAAGTTTCTCCAATCTTCTCAAAACTCTGGATTCTGATAGAGGGCCACGAGACATGGACCCGGGTGCAAAAATTGAGGCTGTAGACCCTTCCAGAGCTGAGATATTGAAACTCAAAATTTTGACCAGAAAAAAAAAAATGACAGTGTTACCCCTTATGTTTTTTTTTTTCGGGGGGTGAAAAATTAAGTTTCTCCAATCTTCTCAAAACTCTGGATTCTGATAGAGGGCCACGAGACATGGACCTGGGTGCAAAAAATGAGGCTGTAGACCCTTCCAGAGCTGAGATATTGAAACTCAAAATTTTGACCAGAAAAAAAAACAACAGTGTTATCCCTTATGTTTTTTTTCGGGGGGTGAAAAATTAAGTTTCTCCAATCTTCTCAAAACTCTGGATTCTGATAGAGGGCCACAAGACATGGACCCGGGTGCAAAAATTGAGGCTCTAGACCCTTCCAGAGCTTAGATATTGAAACTCAAAATTTTGACAGAAAAAAAAAATGACAGTGTTACCCCTTATGTTTTTTTTCGGGGGGTGAAAAATTAAGTTTCTCCAATCTTCTCAAAACTCTGGATTCTGATAGAGGGCCACGAGACATGTACCCGGGTGCAAAAATTGATGCTGTAGACCCTTCCAGAGCTGAGATATTAAAACTCAAAATTTTGACCAGAAAAAAAAATGACAGTGTTACCCCTTATGTTTTTTTTCGGGGGGTGAAAAATTAAGTTTCTCCAATCTTTTCAAAACTCTGGATTCTGATAGAGGGCCACGATACATGGACCTGGGTGCAAAAATTGAGGCTCTAGACCCTTCCAGAGCTGAGATATTGAAACTCAAAATTTTGACCAGAAAAAAAAATGACAGTGTTACCCCTTATGTTTTTTTTTTTCGGGGGGTGAAAAATTAAGTTTCTCCAATCTTCTCAAAACTCTGGATTCTGATAGAGGGCCACGATACATGGACCTGTGTGCAAAAATTGAGGCTCTAGACCCTTCCAGAGCTGAGATATTGAAACTCAAAATTTTGACCAGAAAAAAAAAATAACAGTGTTACCCCTTATGTTTTTTTTCGGGGGGTGAAAAATTAAGTTTCACCAATCTTCTCAAAACTCTGGATTCTGATAGAGGGCCACGAGACATGGACCCGGGTGCAAAAATTGAGGCTCTAGACCCTTCCAGAGCTGAGATATTGAAACTCAAAATTTTGACCAGAAAAAAAAATGACAGTGTTACCCCTTATGTTTTTTTTCGGGGGGTGAAAAATTAATTTTCTTCAATCTTCTCAAAACTCTGGATTCTGATAGAGGGCCACGAGACATGGACCCGGGTGCAAAAATTGAGGCTCTAGACCCTTCCAGAGCTGAGATATTGAAACTCAAAATTTTGACCAGAAAAAAAAATGACAGTGTTACCCCTTATGTTTTTTTTCGGGGGGTGAAAAATTAATTTTCTTCAATCTTCTCAAAACTCTGGATTCTGATAGAGGGCCACGAGACATGGACCCGGGTGCAAAAATTGAGGCTGTAGACCCTTCCAGAGCTTAGATATTGAAACTCACAATTTTGACAGAAAAAAAAAATGACAGTGTTACCCCTTATGTTTTTTTTCGGGGGGTGAAAAATTAAGTTTCTCCAATCTTCTCAAAACTCTGGATTCTGATAGAGGGCCACGAGACATGGACCCGGGTGCAAAAATTGAGGCTGTAGACCCTTCCAGAGCTGAGATATTGAAACTCAAAATTTTGACCAGAAAAAAAAAATGACAGTGTTACCCCTTATGTTTTTTTTTTTTTCGGGGGGTGAAAAATTAAGTTTCTCCAATCTTCTCAAAACTCTGGATTCTGATAGAGGGCCACGAGACATGGACCCGGGTGCAAAAATTGAGGCTGTAGACCCTTCCAGAGCTGAGATATTGAAACTCAAAATTTTGACCAGAAAAAAAAATGACAGTGTTACCCCTTATGTTTTTTTTTTCGGGGGGTGAAAAATTAAGTTTCTCCAATCTTCTCAAAACTCTGGATTCTGATAGAGGGCCACGAGACATGAACCTGGGTGCAAAAATTGAGGCTGTAGACCCTTCCAGAGCTGAGATATTGAAACTCAAAATTTTGACAGAAAAAAAAATGACAGTGTTACCCCTTATGTTTTTTTCGGGGGGTGAAAAATTAAGTTTCTCCAATCTTCTCAAAACTCTGGATTCTGATAGAGGGCCACGAGACATGGACCTGGGTGCAAAAAATGAGGCTGTAGACCCTTCCAGAGCTGAGATATTGAAACTCAAAATTTTGACCAGAAAAAAAAAATGACAGTGTTACCCCTTATGTTTTTTTTTCGGGGGGTGAAAAATTAAGTTTTTCCAATCTTCTCAAAACTCTGGATTCTGATAGAGGGCCACGCGACATGGACCTGGGTGCAAAAATTGAGGCTGTAGACCCTTCCAGAGCTGAGATATTGAAACTCAAAATTTTGACCAGAAAAAAAAAATGACAGTGTTACCCCTTATGTTTTTTTTCGGGGGGTGAAAAATTAAGTTTCTCCAATCTTCTCAAAACTCTGGATTCTGATAGAGGGCCACGAGACATGGACCCGGGTGCAAAAATTGAGGCTGTAGACCCTTCCAGAGCTGAGATATTGAAACTCAAAATTTTGACCAGAAAAAAAAAATGACAGTGTTACCCCTTATGTTTTTTTTCGGGGGGTGAAAAATTAAGTTTCTCCAATCTTCTCAAAACTCTGGATTCTGATAGAGGGCCACGAGACATGGACCTCGGTGCAAAAAATGAGGCTGTAGACCCTTCCGAGCTGAGATATTGAAACTCAAAATTTTGACCAGAAAAAAAAATGACAGTGCCTTATGTTTTTTTTCGGGGGGTGAAAAATTAAGTTTCTCCAATCTTTTCAAAACTCTGGATTCTGATAGAGGGCCACGATACATGGACCTGGGTGCAAAAATTGAGGCTCTAGAGCCTTCCAGAGCTGAGATATTGAAAATCAAAATTTTGACCAGAAAAAAAAATAACAGTGTTACCCCTTATGTTTTTTTTCGGGGGGTGAAAAATTAAGTTTCACCAATCTTCTCAAAACTCTGGATTCTGATAGAGGGCCACGATACTTGGACCTGGCTGCAAAAATTGAGGCTCTAGACCCTTCCAGAGCTGAGATATTGAAACTCAAAATTTTGACCAGAAAAAAAATGACAGTGTTACCCCTTATGTTTTTTTTTCGGGGGGTGAAAAATTAAGTTTCTCCAATCTTCTCAAAACTCTGGATTCTGATAGAGGGCCACGAGACATGGACCCGGGTGCAAAAATTGAGGCTGTAGACCCTTCCAGAGCTGAGATATTGAAACTCAAAATTTTGACCAGAAAAAAAAATGACAGTGTTACCCCTTATGTTTTTTTTTCGGGGGGTGAAAAATTAAGTTTCTCCAATCTTCTCAAAACTCTGGATTCTGATAGAGGGCCACGAGACATGGACCTGGGTGCAAAAATTGAGGCTGTAGACCCTTCCAGAGCTGAGATATTGAAACTCAAAATTTTGACCAGAAAAAAAATGACAGTGTTACCCCTTATGTTTTTTTTCGGGGGGTGAAAAATTAAGTTTTTCCAATCTTCTCAAAACTCTGGATTCTGATAGAGGGCCACGCGACATGGACCTGGGTGCAAAAATTGAGGCTGTAGACCCTTCCAGAGCTGAGATATTGAAACTCAAAATTATGACCAGAAAAAAAAATGACAGTGTTACCCCTTATGTTTTTTTTTCGGGGGGTGAAAAATTAAGTTTCTCCAATCTTCTCAAAACTCTGGATTCTGATAGAGGGCCACGAGACATGGACCCGGGTGCAAAAATTGAGGCTGTAGACCCTTCCAGAGCTGAGATATTGAAACTCAAAATTTTGACCAGAAAAAAAAAAATGACAGTGTTACCCCTTATGTTTTTTTTTGGGGGGGTGAAAAATTAAGTTTTTCCAATCTTCTCAAAACTCTGGATTCTGATAGAGGGCCACGAGACATGGACCTGGGTGCAAAAATTGAGGCTGTAGACCCTTCCAGAGCTGAGATATTGAAACTCAAAATTTTGACCAGAAAAAAAAATGACAGTGTTACCCCTTATGTTTTTTTTCGGGGGGTGAAAAATTAAGTTTCTCCAATCTTCTCAAAACTCTGGATTCTGATAGAGGGCCACGAGACATGGACCTGGGTGCAAAAATTGAGGCTCTAGACCCTTCCAGAGCTGAGATATTGAAACTCGAAATTTTGACCAGAAAAAAAAATGACAGTGTTACCCCTTATGTTTTTTTTTTCGGGGGGTGAAAAATTAAGTTTCTCCAATCTTCTCAAAACTCTGGATTCTGATAGAGGGCCACGAGACATTGACCCGGGTGCAAAAAATTGAGGCTGTAGACCCTTCCAGAGCTTAGATATTGAAACTCAAAATTTTGACAGAAAAAAAAAATGACAGTGTTACCCCTTATGTTTTTTTTTCGGGGGGTGAAAAATTAAGTTTCTCCAATCTTCTCAAAACTCTGGATTCTGATAGAGGGCCACGAGACATGGACCCGGGTGCAAAAATTGAGGCTGTAGACCCTTCCAGAGCTGAGATATTGAAACTCAAAATTTTGACCAGAAAAAAAAATGACAGTGTTACCCCTTATGTTTTTTTTTTTTTTTTTCGGGGGGTGAAAAATTAAGTTTCTCCAATCTTCTCAAAACTCTGGATTCTGATAGAGGGCCACGAGACATGGACCTGGGTGCAAAAAATGAGGCTGTAGACCCTTCCAGAGCTGAGATATTGAAACTCAAAATTTTGACCAGAAAAAAAATGACAGTGTTACCCCTTATGTTTTTTTTCGGGGGGTGAAAAATTAAGTTTCTCCAATCTTCTCAAAACTCTGGATTCTGATAGAGGGCCACGAGACATGGACCCGGGTGCAAAAATTGAGGCTGTAGACCTTTCCAGAGCTGAGATATTGAAACTCAAAATTTTGACCAGAAAAAAAAAATGACAGTGTTACCCCTTATGTTTTTTTTTTCGGGGGGTGAAAAATTAAGTTTCTCCAATCTTCTCAAAACTCTGGATTCTGATAGAGGGCCACAAGACATGGACCCGGGTGCAAAAATTGAGGCTGTAGACCCTTCCAGAGCTTAGATATTGAAACTCAAAATTTTGACAGAAAAAAAAAAATGACAGTGTTACCCCTTATGTTTTTTTTTTCGGGGGGTGAAAAATTAAGTTTCTCCAATCTTCTCAAAACTCTGGATTCTGATAGAGGGCCACAAGACATGTACCCGGGTGCAAAAATTGACGCTGTAGACCCTTCCAGAGCTGAGATATTAAAACTCAAAATTTTGACCAGAAAAAAAAAATGACAGTGTTACCCCTTATGTTTTTTTTCGGGGGGTGAAAAATTAATTTTCTTCAATCTTCTCAAAACTCTGGATTATGATAGAGGGCCACGAGACATGGACCCGGGTGCAAAAATTGAGGCTGTAGACCCTTCCAGAGCTGAGATATTGAAACTCAAAATTTTGACCAGAAAAAAAAAATGACAGTGTTACCCCTTATGTTTTTTTTTTCGGGGGGTGAAAAATTAAGTTTCTCCAATCTTCTCAAAACTCTGGATTCTGATAGAGGGCCACGAGACATGGACCTGGGTGCAAAAAATGAGGCTGTAGACCCTTCCAGAGCTGAGATATTGAAACTCAAAATTTTGACCAGAAAAAAAAAAAATGACAGTGTAACCCCTTATGTTTTTTTTTTCGGGGGGTGAAAAATTAAGTTTCTCCAATCTTCTCAAATCTCTGGATTCTGATAGAGGGCCACGAGACATGGACCTGGGTGCAAAAATTGAGGCTGTAGACCCTTCCAGAGCTGAGATATTGAAACTCAAAATTTTGACAGAAAAAAAAAAATGACAGTGTTACCCCTTATGTTTTTTTTTCGGGGGGTGAAAAATTAAGTTTCTCCAATCTTCTCAAAACTCTGGATTCTGATAGAGGGCCACGAGACATGGACCTGGGTGCAAAAAATGAGGCTGTAGACCCTTCCAGAGCTGAGATATTGAAACTCAAAATTTTGACCAGAAAAAAAAAATGACAGTGTTACCCCTTATGTTTTTTTTCGGGGGATGAAAAATTAAGTTTCTCCAATCTTCTCAAAACTCTGGATTCTGATAGAGGGCCACGAGACATGGACCCGGGTGCAAAAATTGAGGCTGTAGACCTTTCCAGAGCTGAGATATTGAAACTCAAAATTTTGACCAGAAAAAAAAAAAATGACAGTGTTACCCCTTATGTTTTTTTTTCGGGGGGTGAAAAATTAAGTTTCTCCAATCTTCTCAAAACTCTGGATTCTGATAGAGGGCCACGAGACATGGACCCGGGTGCAAAAATTGAGGCTGTAGACCCTTCCAGAGCTTAGATATTGAAACTCAAAATGTTGACCAGAAAAAAAAATGACAGTGTTACCCCTTATGTTTTTTTTCGGGGGGTGAAAAATTAAGTTTCTCTAATCTTCTCAAAACTCTGGATTCTGATAGAGGGCCACGAGACATGGACCCGGGTGCAAAAATTGAGGCTGTAGACCTTTCCAGAGCTGAGATATTGAAACTCAAAATTTTGACCAGAAAAAAAAAATGACAGTGTTACCCCTTATGGTTTTTTTTTTTTTTCGGGGGGTGAAACATTAAGTTTCTCCAATCTTCTCAAAACTCTGGATTCTGATAGAGGGCCACGAGACATGGACCCGGGTGCAAAAATTGAGGCTGTAGACCCTTCCAGAGCTGAGATATTGAAACTCAAAATTTTGACCAGAAAAAAAAATGACAGTGTTACCCCTTATGTTTTTTTTTTGGGGGGGTGAAAAATTAAGTTTCTCCAATCTTCTCAAAACTCTGGATTCTGATAGAGGGCCACGAGACATGGACCTGGGTGCAAATATTGAGGCTGTAGACCCTTCCAGAGCTGAGATATTGAAACTCAAAATTTTGACCAGAAAAAAAAATGACAGTGTTACCCCTTATGTTTTTTTTCGGGGGGTGAAAAATTAAGTTTTTCCAATCTTCTCAAAACTCTGGATTCTGATAGAGGGCCACGAGACATGGACCTGGGTGCAAAAATTGAGGCTGTAGACCCTTCCAGAGCTGAGATATTGAAACTCAAAATTTTGACCAGAAAAAAAATGACAGTGTTACCCCTTATGTTTTTTTTCGGGGGGTGAAAAATTAAGTTTCTCTAATCTTCTCAAAACTCTGGATTCTGATAGAGGGCCACGAGACATGGACCTGGGTGCAAAAATTGAGGCTGTAGACCTATCCAGAGCTGAGATATTGAAACTCAAAATTATGACCAGAAAAAAAAAATGACAGTGTTACCCCTTATGTTTTTTTTTTTTCGGGGGGTGAAAAATTAAGTTTCTCCAATCTTCTCAAAACTCTGGATTCTGATAGAGGGCCACGAGACATGGACCCGGGTGCAAAAATTGAGGCTGTAGACCCTTCCAGAGCTGAGATATTGAAACTCAAAATTTTGACCAGAAAAAAAAAATGACAGTGTTACCCCTTATGTTTTTTTTGGGGGGGTGAAAAATTAAGTTTTTCCAATCTTCTCAAAACTCTGGATTCTGATAGAGGGCCACGAGACATGGACCTGGGTGCAAAAATTGAGGCTGTAGACCCTTCCAGAGCTGAGATATTGAAACTCAAAATTTTGACCAGAAAAAAAAATGACAGTGTTACCCCTTATGTTTTTTTTCGGGGGGTGAAAAATTAAGTTTCTCCAATCTTCTCAAAACTCTGGATTCTGATAGAGGGCCACGAGACATGGACCTGGGTGCAAAAATTGAGGCTGTAGACCCTTCCAGAGCTGAGATATTGAAACTCGAAATTTTGACCAGAAAAAAAAAATGACAGTGTTACCCCTTATGTTTTTTTTTCGGGGGGTGAAAAATTAAGTTTCTCCAATCTTCTCAAAACTCTGGATTCTGATAGAGGGCTACGAGACATGGACCCGGGTGCAAAAATTGAGGCTGTAGACCTTTCCAGAGCTGAGATATTGAAACTCAAAATTTTGACCAGAAAAAAAAAATGACAGTGTTACCCCTTATGTTTTTTTTTCGGGGGGTGAAAAATTAAGTTTCTCCAATCTTCTCAAAACTCTGGATTCTGATAGAGGGCCACGAGACATGGACCTGGGTGCAAAAAATGAGGCTGTCCAGAGCTGAGATATTGAAACTCAAAATTTTGACCAGAAAAAAATATGACAGTGTTACCCCTTATGTTTTTTTTCGGGGGGTGAAAAATTAAGTTTCTCCAATCTTCTCAAAACTCTGGATTCTGATAGAGGGCCACGAGACATGGACCTGGGTGCAAAAAATGAGGCTGTAGACCCTTCCAGAGCTGAGATATTGAAACTCAAAATTTGGACCAGAAAAAAAAATGACAGTGTTACCCCTTGTGTTTTTTTTCGGGGGGTGAAAAATTAAGTTTTTCCAATCTTCTCAAAACTCTGGATTCTGATAGAGGGCCACGAGACATGGACCCGGGTGCAAAAATTGAGGCTGTCCAGAGCTGAGATATTGAAACTCAAAATTTTGACCAGAAAAAAAAAATGACAGTGTTACCCCTTATGGTTTTTTTTTTCGGGGGGTGAAAAATTAAGTTTCTCCAATCTTCTCAAAACTCTGGATTCTGATAGAGGGCCACGAGACATGGACCTGGGTGCAAAAAATGAGGCTGTAGACCCTTCCAGAGCTGAGATATTGAAACTCAAAATTTGGACCAGAAAAAAAAAAATGACAGTGTTACCCCTTGTGTTTTTTTTTCGGGGGGTGAAAAATTAAGTTTTTCCAATCTTCTCAAAACTCTGGATTCTGATAGAGGGCCACGAGACATGGACCTGGGTGCAAAAATTGAGGCTGTAGACCCTTCCAGAGCTGAGATATTGAAACTCAAAATTTTGACCAGAAAAAAAAATGACAGTGTTACCCCTTATGTTTTTTTTCGGGGGGTGAAAAATTAAGTTTCTCCAATCTTCTCAAAACTCTGGATTCTGATAGAGGGCCACAAGACATGGTCCCGGGTGCAAAAATTGAGGCTGTAGACCCTTCCAGAGCTTAGATATTGAAACTCAAAATTTTGACAGAAAAAAAAATGACAGTGTTACCCCTTATGTTTTTTTTCGGGGGGTGAAAAATTAAGTTTCTCCAATCTTCTCAAAACTCTGGATTCTGATAGAGGGCCACGAGACATGGACCCGGGTGCAAAAATTGAGGCTGTCCAGAGCTGAGATATTGAAACTCAAAATTTTGACCAGAAAAAAAAATGACAGTGTTACCCCTTATGTTTTTTTTTTCGGGGGGTGAAAAATTAAGTTTCTCCAATCTTCTCAAAACTCTGGATTCTGATAGAGGGCCACGAGACATGGACCTGGGTGCAAAAAATGAGGCTGTAGACCCTTCCAGAGCTGAGATATTGAAACTCAAAATTTTGACCAGAAAAAAAAAAAAATGACATTGTTACCCCTTATGTTTTTTTTTTTTCGGGGGGTGAAAAATTAAGTTTCTCCAATCTTCTCAAATCTCTGGATTCTGATAGAGGGCCACGAGACATGGACCCGGGTGCAAAAATTGAGGCTGTAGACCCTTCCAGAGCTGAGATATTGAAACTCAAAATTTTGACCAGAAAAAAAAAAAGACAGTGTTACCCCTTATGTTTTTTTTCGGGGGGTGAAAAATTAAGTTTCTCCAATCTTCTCAAAACTCTGGATTCTGATAGAGGGCCACGAGACATGGACCCGGGTGCAAAAATTGAGGCTGTAGACCCTTCCAGAGCTGAGATATTGAAACTCAAAATTTTGACCAGAAAAAAAAATGACAGTGTTACCCCTTATGTTTTTTTTCGGGGGGTGAAAAATTAAGTTTCTCCAATCTTCTCAAAACTCTGGATTCTGATAGAGGGCCACGAGACATGGACCCGGGTGCAAAAATTGAGGCTGTAGACCCTTCCAGAGCTGAGATATTGAAACTCAAAATTTTGACCAGAAAAAAAAATGACAGTGTTACCCCTTATGTTTTTTTTCGGGGGGTGAAAAATTAAGTTTCTCCAATCTTCTCAAAACTCTGGATTCTGATAGAGGGCCACAAGACATGGTCCCGGGTGCAAAAATTGAGGCTGTAGACCCTTCCAGAGCTTAGATATTGAAACTCAAAATTTTGACAGAAAAAAAAATGACAGTGTTACCCCTTATGTTTTTTTTCGGGGGGTGAAAAATTAAGTTTCTCCAATCTTCTCAAAACTCTGGATTCTGATAGAGGGCCACGAGACATGGACCCGGGTGCAAAAATTGAGGCTGTCCAGAGCTGAGATATTGAAACTCAAAATTTTGACCAGAAAAAAAAATGACAGTGTTACCCCTTATGTTTTTTTTTTCGGGGGGTGAAAAATTAAGTTTCTCCAATCTTCTCAAAACTCTGGATTCTGATAGAGGGCCACGAGACATGGACCTGGGTGCAAAAAATGAGGCTGTAGACCCTTCCAGAGCTGAGATATTGAAACTCAAAATTTTGACCAGAAAAAAAAAAAATGACATTGTTACCCCTTATGTTTTTTTTTTTTCGGGGGGTGAAAAATTAAGTTTCTCCAATCTTCTCAAATCTCTGGATTCTGATAGAGGGCCACGAGACATGGACCCGGGTGCAAAAATTGAGGCTGTAGACCCTTCCAGAGCTGAGATATTGAAACTCAAAATTTTGACCAGAAAAAAAAAAAGACAGTGTTACCCCTTATGTTTTTTTTCGGGGGGTGAAAAATTAAGTTTCTCCAATCTTCTCAAAACTCTGGATTCTGATAGAGGGCCACGAGACATGGACCCGGGTGCAAAAATTGAGGCTGTAGACCCTTCCAGAGCTGAGATATTGAAACTCAAAATTTTGACCAGAAAAAAAATGACAGTGTTACCCCTTATGTTTTTTTTTTCGGGGGGTGAAAAATTAAGTTTCTCCAATCTTCTCAAAACTCTGGATTCTGATAGAGGGCCACGAGACATGGACCCGGGTGCAAAAATTGAGGCTGTAGACCCTTCCAGAGCTTAGATATTGAAACTCAAAATTTTGACCAGAAAAAAAAAATGACAGTGTTACCCCTTATGTTTTTTTTCGGGGGGTGAAAAATTAAGTTTCTCCAATCTTCTCAAAACTCTGGATTCTGATAGAGGGCCACGAGACATGGACCCGGGTGCAAAAATTGAGGCTGTAGACCTTTCCAGAGCTTAGATATTGAAACTCAAAATTTTGACAGAAAAAAAAATGACAGTGTTACCCCTTATGTTTTTTTTCGGGGGGTGAAAAATTAAGTTTCTCCAATCTTCTCAAAACTCTGGATTCTGATAGAGGGCCACGAGACATGGACCCGGGTGCAAAAATTGAGGCTGTAGACCCTTCCAGAGCTGAGATATTGAAACTCAAAATTTTGACCAGAAAAAAAAATGACAGTGTTACCCCTTATGTTTTTTTCGGTGGGTGAAAAATTAAGTTTCTCCAATCTTCTCAAAACTCTGGATTCTGATAGAGGGCCACGAGACATGGACCTGGGTGCAAAAAATGAGGCTGTAGACCCTTCCAGAGCTGAGATATTGAAACTCAAAATTTTGACCAGAAAAAAAAATGACAGTGTTACCCCTTATGTTTTTTTTCGGGGGGTGAAAAATTAAGTTTTTCCAATCTTCTCAAAACTCTCGATTCTGATAGAGGGCCACGAGACATGGACCTGGGTGCAAAAATTGAGGCTGTAGACCCTTCCAGAGCTGAGATATTGAAACTCAAAATTTTGACCAGAAAAAAAAAATGACAGTGTTACCCCTTATTTTTTTTTCGGGGGGTGAAAAATTAATTTTCTCCAATCTTCTCAAAACTCTGGATTCTGATAGAGGGCCACGATACATGGACCTGGGTGCAAAAATTGAGGCTCTAGACCCTTCCAGAGCTGAGATATTGAAACTCAAAATTTTGACCAGAAAAAAAAATGACAGTGTTACCCCTTATGTTTTTTTTCGGGGGGTGAAAAATTAAGTTTCTCCAATCTTCTCAAAACTCTGGATTCCGATAGAGGGCCACGATACATGGACCTGGCTGCAAAAATTGAGGCTCTAGACCCTTCCAGAGCTGAGATATTGAAACTCAAAATTTTGACCAGAAAAAAAAAATGACAGTGTTACCCCTTATGTTTTTTTTCGGGGGGTGAAAAATTAAGTTTTTCCAATCTTCTCAAAACTCTGGATTCTGATAGAGGGCCACGAGACATGGACCTGGGTGCAAAAATTGAGGCTGTAGACCCTTCCAGACCTGAGATATTGAAACTCAAAATTTTGACCAGAAAAAAAAATGACAGTGTTACCCCTTATGTTTTTTTTTTCGGGGGGTGAAAAATTAAGTTTCTCCAATCTTCTCAAAACTCTGGATTCTGATAGAGGGCCACGAGACATGGACCTGGGTGCAAAAATTGAGGCTGTAGACCCTTCCAGAGCTGAGATATTGAAACTCAAAATTTTGACCAGAAAAAAAAAATGACAGTGTTACCCCTTATGTTTTTTTTCGGGGGGTGAAAAATTAAGTTTCTCCAATCTTCTCAAAACTCTGGATTCTGATAGAGGACCACGAGACATGGACCCGGGTGCAAAAATTGAGGCTGTAGACCTTTCCAGAGCTGAGATATTGAAACTCAAAATTTTGACAGAAAAAAAAAATGACAGTGTTACCCCTTATGTTTTTTTTCGGGGGGTGAAAAATTAAGTTTCTCCAATCTTCTCAAAACTCTGGATTCTGATAGAGGGCCACGAGACATGGACCCGGGTGCAATAATTGAGGCTGTAGACCCTTCCAGAGCTGAGATATTGAAACTCAAAATTTTGACCAGAAAAAAAAATGACAGTGTTACCCCTTATGTTTTTTTTCGGGGGGTGAAAAATTAAGTTTCTCCAATCTTCTCAAAACTCTGGATTCTGATAGAGGGCCACGAGACATGGACCCAGGTGCAAAAATTGAGGCTGTAGACCCTTCCAGAGCTGAGATATTGAAACTCAAAATTTTGACCAGAAAAAAAAAATGACAGTGTTACCCCTTATGTTTTTTTTTCGGGGGGTGAAAAATTAAGTTTCTCCAATCTTCTCAAAACTCTGGATTCTGATAGAGGGCCACGAGACATGGACCTGGGTGCAAAAAATGAGGCTGTAGACCCTTCCAGAGGTGAGATATTGAAACTCAAAATTTTGACCAGAAAAAAAAATGACAGTGTTACCCCTTATGTTTTTTTGGGGGGTGAAAAATTAAGTTTTTCCAATCTTCTCAAAACTCTGGATTCTGATAGAGGGCCACGAGACATGGACCCGGGTGCAAAAATTGAGGCTGTAGACCCTTCCAGAGCTGAGATTTTGAAACTCAAAATTTTGACAGAAAAAAAAAAATGACAGTGTTACCCCTTATGTTTTTTTTCGGGGGGTGAAAAATTAAGTTTCTCCAATCTTCTCAAAACTCTGGATTCTGATAGAGGGCCACGAGACATGGACCCGGGTGCAAAAATTGAGGCTGTAGACCCTTCCAGAGCTGAGATATTGAAACTCAAAATTTTGACCAGAAAAAAAAATGACAGTGTTACCCCTTATGTTTTTTTTTTTCGGGGGGTGAAAAATTAAGTTTCTCCAATCTTCTCAAAACTCTGGATTCTGATAGAGGGCCACGAGACATGGACCTGGGTGCAAAAAATGAGGCTGTAGACCCTTCCAGAGCTGAGATATTGAAACTCAAAATTTTGACCAGAAAAAAAAAATGACAGTGTTACCCCTTATGTTTTTTTTCGGGGAGTGAAAAATTAAGTTTCTCCAATCTTCTCAAAACTCTGGATTCTGATAGAGGGCCACGAGACATGGACCCAGGTGCAAAATTTGAGGCTGTAGACCCTTCCAGAGCTTAGATATTGAAACTCAAAATTTTGACAGAAAAAAAATGACAGTGTTACCCGTTATGTTTTTTTTTCGGGGGGTGAAAAATTAAGTTTCTCCAATCTTCTCAAAACTCTGGATTCTGATAGAGGGCCACGAGACATGGACCCGGGTGCAAAAATTGAGGCTGTAGACCCTTCCAGAGCTGAGATATTGAAACTCAAAATTTTGACCAGAAAAAAAAAATGACAGTGTTACCCCTTATGTTTTTTTTCGGGGGGTGAAAAATTAAGTTTCTCCAATCTTCTCAAAACTCTGGATTCTGATAGAGGGCCACGAGACATGGACCTGGGTGCAAAAAATGAGGCTGTAGACCCTTCCAGAGCTGAGATATTGAAACTCAAAATTTTGACCAGAAAAAAAAATGACAGTGTTACCCCTTATGTTTTTTTTCTGGGGGTGAAAAATTAAGTTTTTCCAATCTTCTCAAAACTCTGGATTCTGATAGAGGGCCACGAGACATGGACCTGGGTGCAAAAATTGAGGCTGTAGACCCTTCGAGAGCTGAGATATTGAAACTCAAAATTTTGACCAGAAAAAAAAATGACAGTGTTACCCCTTATGTTTTTTTTTTTTTCGGGGGGTGAAAAATTAAGTTTCTCCAATCTTCTCAAAACTCTGGATTCTGATAGAGGGCCACGAGACATGGACCCGGGTGCAAAAATTGAGGCTGTAGACCCTTCCAGAGCTGAGATATTGAAACTCAAAATGTTGACCAGAAAAAAAAAATGACAGTGTTACCCCTTATGTTTTTTTTTCGGGGGGTGAAAAATTAAGTTTCTCCAATCTTCTCAAAACTCTGGATTCTGATAGAGGGCCACGAGACATGGACCCGGGTGCAAAAATTGAGGCTGTAGACCCTTCCAGAGCTTAGATATTGAAACTCACAATTTTGACAGAAAAAAAAATGACAGTGTTACCCCTTATGTTTTTTTTCGGGGGGTGAAAAATTAAGTTTCTCCAATCTTCTCAAAACTCTGGATTCTGATAGAGGGCCACGAGACATGGACCCGGGTGCAAAAATTGAGGCTGTAGACCCTTCCAGAGCTGAGATATTGAAACTCAAAATTTTGACCAGAAAAAAAAATGACAGTGTTACCCCTTATGTTTTTTTTTTCGGGGGGTGAAAAATTAAGTTTCTCCAATCTTCTCAAAACTCTGGATTCTAATAGAGGGCCACGAGACATGGACCTGGGTGCAAAAATTGAGGCTGTAGACCCTTCCAGAGCTGAGATATTGAAACTCAAAATTTTGACAGAAAAAAAAAATGACAGTGTTACCCCTTATGTTTTTTTTCGGGGGGTGAAAAATTAAGTTTCCCCAATCTTCTCAAAACTCTGGATTCTGATAGAGGGCCACGAGACATGGACCCGGGTGCAAAAATTGAGGCTGTAGACCCTTCCAGAGTTGAGATATTGAAACTCAAAATTTTGACCAGAAAAAAAAATGACAGAGTTACCCCTTATGTTTTTTTTTTCGGGGGGTGAAAAATTAAGTTTCTCCAATCTTCTCAAAACTCTGGATTCTGATAGAGGGCCACGAGACATGGACCCGGGTGCAAAAATTGAGGCTGTAGACCCTTCGAGAGCTGAGATATTGAAACTCAAAATTTTGACCAGAAAAAAAAATGACAGTGTTACCCCTTATGTTTTTTTTTTCGGGGGGTGAAAAATTAAGTTTCTCCAATCTTCTCAAAACTCTGGATTCTGATAGAGGGCCACGAGACATGGACCTGGGTGCAAAAAATGAGGCTGTAGACCCTTCCAGAGCTGAGATATTGAAACTCAAAATTTTGACCAGAAAAAAAAATGACAGTGTTACCCCTTATGTTTTTTTTTCGGGGGGTGAAAAATTAAGTCAAGTCAAGTCAAGTCACATTTATTTATATAGCACTTTTCACAATACAGATTGTATCAAAGCAGCTTCACAGTGATAACATGAAAGTAGTACAACACAGATCGATAATATTGTTAAATATTAAATAATCCTAAATAATCCTAAATAATCCCGACTAAACAAGCCATTCAAGCCAAAAGCAAGGCGACAGTGGCAAGGAACCAAAACTCCATCAGATTGGATGGAGAAAAAACCTTGGGAGAACCCAGGCTCAGTCGGGGCCAGTTCTCCTCTGGCTTACATTCATATTGTTTATTTATAACTATTAAATATAAATATTGTTTATGTCTAAAACAGCCCCATAACATATCGCAGGCGTTGAGTCGTCTCTTCACAGGCGTTGGTCTTCTCATCACAGGCGGTGGGGCATCCGAAACCCCCGTGAGATGCTGGATACAAGACTGGACCTGACGAACGCCATTTTTCTCGGGACAAGCGTCCCGAGATAACAGCAGAAAGGCAGATGGGAAATAATTAGCATAGCTGATGTTCATAATTAGCATAGCTGATGTTCATAATTAGCATAGCTGATGTTCATAATAATTTCCATTGTACGGGTGTCGGTGTTAGAAAACCACTATCTCACGAACTCTCCACAACCCAAACTCTCCGCAACGCAACTCAGCCATACGGACCGACCCGTTTGTCTAAAAGGCTATCGAGCCCCACTGGTGCGTTAAGCAATTTCAGTGGCAAACGGTTCCGTATGGCATAAAAGAGGACTGAAAGGTAAGCATTATGTGAATGCTTGACTAAAGAGATGCGTCTTTAGTCTAGTTTTAAACTGTGTCAGCGAGTCAGAGCCCCGGACCGTATCGGGAAGGCTATTCCAGAGTTTAGGAGCTAAATGCGAGAACGCCCTCCCTCCTTTACTGGACTTAGATATCCTTGGAATGACCAGAAGCCTTGAATTTAGTGATCTTAAGGAACGCGGTGGATTGTAGGGCGAGAGAAGGTCTGTTAAGTACATAGGAGCTAAACCATTTAGGGCTTTATAGGTCAGTAGTAGTACTTTGTAATTGATACGGAACTTAATAGGTAACCAGTGCAGAGATGATAAAATCGGTGTTATATGATCATATTTTCTTGACCTAGTAAGAACTCTAGCAGCTGCATTTTGGACTAACTGTAGCTTGTTTATTGAGGATGCAGGACAACCGGCTAATAAAGCATTACAGTAATCTAGTCTCGAGGTCATGAATGCATGAACTAACTTTTCTGCATCAGAGAGAGATAGCATGTTACGTAGCTTAGCGATATTTCTAAGGTGGAAAAAGGCTGTCCTTGTAACATATGAAACATGATTTTCGAAAGATAAGTTGCGGTCTAGTATAACACCCATGTCTTTTACTGTAGTGGACAAGGTAACAGGACATCCGTCTATACTAAGGTTTTGTTGTAAGAGATTTTGTGAGTGGTTTTTTGGACCAATAAGTAATACCTCCGTTTAATCTGAATTTAATAGCAAAATTAAGTTTCTCCAATCTTCTCAAAACTCTGGATTCTGATAGAGGGCCACGAGACATGGACCCGGGTGCAAAAATTGAGGCTGTAGACCTTTCCAGAGCTGAGATATTGAAACTCAAAATTTTGACCAGAAAAAAAATGACAGTGTTACCCCTTATGTTTTTTTTTCGGGGGGTGAAAAATTAAGTTTCTCCAATCTTCTCAAAACTCTGGATTCTGATAGAGGGCCACGAGACATGGACCTGGGTGCAAAAATTGAGGCTGTAGACCCTTCCAGAGCTTAGATATTGAAACTCAAAATTTTGACAGAAAAAAAAAATGACAGTGTTACCCCTTATGTTTTTTTTCAGGGGGGGGAAAATTAAGTTTCTCCAATCTTCTCAAAACTCTGGATTCTGATAGAGGGCCACGAGACATGGACCCGGGTGCAAAAATTGAGGCTGTAGACCCTTCCAGAGCTGAGATATTGAAACTCAAAATTTTGACCAGAAAAAAAATAACAGTGTTACCCCTTATGTTTTTTTTTCGGGGGGTGAAAAATTAAGTTTTTCCAATCTTCTCAAAACTCTGGATTCTGATAGAGGGCCACGAGACATGGACCTGGGTGCAAAAATTGAGGCTGTAGACCCTTCCAGAGCTGAGATTTTGAAACTCAAAATTTTGACAGAAAAAAAAATGACAGTGTTACCCCTTATGTTTTTTTTCGGGGGGTGAAAAATTAAGTTTCTCCAATCTTCTCAAAACTCTGGATTCTGATAGAGGGCCACGAGACATGGACCCGGGTGCAAAAATTGAGGCTGTAGACCCTTCCAGAGCTGAGATATTGAAACTCAAAATTTTGACCAGAAAAAAAAATGACAGTGTTACCCCTTATGTTTTTTTTCGGGGGGTGAAAAATTAAGTTTCTCCAATCTTCTCAAAACTCTGGATTCTGATAGAGGGCCACGAGACATGGACCTGGGTGCAAAAAATAAGGCTGTAGACCCTTCCAGAGCTGAGATATTGAAACTCAAAATTTTGACCAGAAAAAAAAATGACAGTGTTACCCCTTATGTTTTTTTTTTTTTTCAGGGGGTGAAAAATTAAGTTTTTCCAATCTTCTCAAAACTCTGGATTCTGATAGAGGGCCACGAGACATGGACCTGGGTGCAAAAATTGAGGCTGTAGCCCCTTCGAGAGCTGAGATATTGAAACTCAAAATTTTGACCAGAAAAAAAAATGACAGTGTTACCCCTTATGTTTTTTTTTCGGGTGGTGAAAAATTAAGTTTCTCCAATCTTCTCAAAACTATGGATTCTGATAGAGGGCCACGATACATGGACCTGGGTGCAAAAATTGAGGCTCTAGACCCTTCCAGAGCTGAGATATTGAAACTCAAAATTTTGACCAGAAAAAAAAATGACAGTGTTACCCCTTATGGTTTTTTTTTTCGGGGGGTGAAAAATTAATTTTCTCCAATCTTCTCAAAACTCTGGATTCTGATAGAGGGCCACGATACATGGACCTGGCTGCAAAAATTGAGGCTCTAGACCCTTCCAGAGCTGAGATATTGAAACTCAAAATTTTGACCAGAAAAAAAAAATAACAGTGTTACCCCTTATGTTTTTTTTCGGGGGGTGAAAAATTAAGTTTCTCCAATCTTCTCAAAACTCTGGATTCTGATAGAGGGCCACGAGACATGGACCTGGGTGCAAAAATTGAGGCTGTAGACCCTTCCAGAGCTGAGATTTTGAAACTCAAAATTTTGACAGAAAAAAAAATGACAGTGTTACCCCTTATGTTTTTTTTCGGGGGGTGAAAAATTAAGTTTCTCCAATCTTCTCAAAACTCTGGATTCTGATAGAGGGCCACGAGACATGGACCCGGGTGCAAAAATTGAGGCTGTAGACCCTTCCAGAGCTGAGATATTGAAACTCAAAATTTTGACCAGAAAAAAAAATGACAGTGTTACCCCTTATGTTTTTTTTCGGGGGGTGAAAAATTAAGTTTCTCCAATCTTCTCAAAACTCTGGATTCTGATAGAGGGCCACGAGACATGGACCTGGGTGCAAAAAATAAGGCTGTAGACCCTTCCAGAGCTGAGATATTGAAACTCAAAATTTTGACCAGAAAAAAAAATGACAGTGTTACCCCTTATGTTTTTTTTTTTTCAGGGGGTGAAAAATTAAGTTTTTCCAATCTTCTCAAAACTCTGGATTCTGATAGAGGGCCACGAGACATGGACCTGGGTGCAAAAATTGAGGCTGTAGCCCCTTCGAGAGCTGAGATATTGAAACTCAAAATTTTGACCAGAAAAAAAAAATGACAGTGTTACCCCTTATGTTTTTTTTTCGGGTGGTGAAAAATTAAGTTTCTCCAATCTTCTCAAAACTATGGATTCTGATAGAGGGCCACGATACATGGACCTGGGTGCAAAAATTGAGGCTCTAGACCCTTCCAGAGCTGAGATATTGAAACTCAAAATTTTGACCAGAAAAAAAAATGACAGTGTTACCCCTTATGGTTTTTTTTTTCGGGGGGTGAAAAATTAATTTTCTCCAATCTTCTCAAAACTCTGGATTCTGATAGAGGGCCACGATACATGGACCTGGCTGCAAAAATTGAGGCTCTAGACCCTTCCAGAGCTGAGATATTGAAACTCAAAATTTTGACCAGAAAAAAAAAATAACAGTGTTACCCCTTATGTTTTTTTTCGGGGGGTGAAAAATTAAGTTTCTCCAATCTTCTCAAAACTCTGGATTCTGATAGAGGGCCACGAGACATGGACCTGGGTGCAAAAATTGAGGCTGTAGACCCTTCCAGAGCTGAGATATTGAAACTCAAAATTTTGACCAGAAAAAAAAATGACAGTGTTACCCCTTATGTTTTTTTTTTCGGGGGGTGAAAAATTAAGTTTCTCCAATCTTCTCAAAACTCTGGATTCTGATAGAGGGCCACGAGACATGGACCCGGTGCAAAAATTGAGGCTGTAGACCCTTCCAGAGCTGAGATTTTGAAACTCAAAATTTTGACAGAAAAAAAAATGACAGTGTTACCCCTTATGTTTTTTTTCGGGGGGTGAAAAATTAAGTTTCTCCAATCTTCTCAAAACTCTGGATTCTGATAGAGGGCCACGAGACATGGACCCGGGTGCAAAAATTGAGGCTGTAGACCCTTCCAGAGCTGAGATATTGAAACTCAAAATTTTGACCAGAAAAAAAATGTGTCACCGGGTGTGGTCCAGGCAAGGAGAACTAGGCGACCGGAGTATCGGATAAATCACTTTTAATAACAAACAGGCAGGAAGACAGGAGTACAGATTCCACACGGGCTAACACAAACATGCGTTTACATCGACCGACAAAGACAGACTGGAACAGAGGAGGCTAAATACACAGAGAAATCAAACATAATGAGGTGCAAACAGGTGAAGACGATGAATAGACGAGGAACAGGTGGTTGATGAGGGAGTGAGTTCATGAAGGGAAGCAAGAGGATCCTGGGTAGTGTAGTGCTGAAGACGAGACAGACTGGTGCAGACGAGGGCTGTGACAGAACTCCCCCCTCCCGGAAGGCGTGACCTCACGCCGTAGCACAGAGGAAGGAGGGGGGAAGAACTGAGGGCAGAGTAGGGCGTGGCCAGGGCGGAGCAGGTTGAGGGCGTGGCGGAGCAGGCTGAAGGCGTGGCCAGGGCGGAGCAGGTTGAGGGCGTGGCGGAGCAGGCTGAAGGCGTGGCCAGGGCGGAGCAGGCTGAAGGCGTGGCCGAGCAGGTTGAAGGCGTGGCCAGGGCGGAGCAGGCTGAGGGCGTGGTGGAGCAGGCTGAAGGCGTGGCCACGGTGGTGAAGACCCTTCAGGCAGCCACGGTGGAGAAGACCCTTCAGGCGGCCACGGTGGAGAAGACCCCTCAGGCGGCCACGGCGGAGAAGGCTGACAGCGAGACCAGGGCAGAGCAGGCTGAGAGTGAGACCAGGGCAGAGCAGGTTGAGGATGAGACCAGGGCGGAGCAGATGGAGGGAGGACCCCTGGTGGCGGCGATGGAAGCTTGGCTAACGCCACCAGGGGGCCGACTGACAGGGGCGGAGCAGATGGGAGAGGAGACCAGGGTGAAGCAGAGGGACTGACGACATCGGGTGCTGAGGAGGGACCGAGGGACCATGGGGACACCGCAGGCTCAGGTGACTGAAGTGACGACAGGGGTACAGAGGGACACGGTGAGGCCAAGGGGAGTGAGGGCTGACGGGTGACTGGAGGGAGTGAGGAGTCCGACTGAACCGGGGGGGTGGAATGACGGGACGAAGGCAGAGGATGGAAGTCCAGAGGTGAAGGGAGGATGGCGAGGGAGCGAAGGGAATCCGGAGGGGCGAGGGAGCCTGGTCGAGCTGGTGGACTGAGGGACCATGGAGGAACTGAGGGAGGTAAGAGCCAGGGGGAAGCCGATGGGACCGGGGGCCGAGGAAGTGTCCAGGTGGAGGAGGAGTGAGGCGTGAACCGGGGATCCAGTGACCAGGCTGGGTCGGGGAAGCAGGCAGACGGGAACACAGACGGATGACTGATGAGAGGAGGCGGGAGAGGGAGGCTGGGTGGGATCCAGGTCACGGGTTCTAGTTGGACGGTCTCGGGCTCTGGCTGGACGGTCTCGGGCTCTGGCTGGACGGTCTCGGGCTCTGGCTGGACGGTCTCGGGCTCTGGCTGGACGGTCTCGGGCTCTGGCTGGACGGTCTCGGGCTCAGGCTGGACGGTCTCGGGCTCAGGCTGGACGGTCTCGGGCTCTGGCTGGACGGTCTCGGGCTCTGGCTGGACGGTCTCTGGTGAGGGCTGGGCAGGGCTGGACGGGACCAGCGGTAAGGCACATTCTGGCTGGACGGGGCTGGATGGGACCAGCGATGAGGAGAGTTTAGATACGACGATGCTGGACGGGACCAGCGTTGAAGATCGCTTGGGCTCGTCAGGGCTGTCGGTGAGCTCAGGCTCGGCAGGGCTGACGGTGAGCTCAGGCTCGGCAGGGCTGACGGTGAGCGCAGGCTCGGCAGGGCTGACGGTGAGCGCAGGCTCGGCAGGGCTGACGGGGAGCGCAGGCTCGGCAGGGCTGACGGGGAGCGCAGGCTGCTGGACGGTTTCTGGCTGGACGGTCTCTGGCGGGACGAGTGAAGAAGGGACAGGGCTGGGCGGAACCAGCGAAGAGGAGAGTTTGCTCGTTGGAGTGGGGCTGATGCCGTCATCGATGGTGAAAGGTGATCCACAGGACACCAGCACCCACTCAACATACGCAGCAAAGCTCCCCTGGGGACCACTCCCGGACAACTGCTCTCTGGTGGCGGTGTTGAGGCTGGCATACAGGAAGCTGCAGAGGCAGTCGTCCGGGAAGGTTGTGGCGTGAGCGAGGTGGAGGAAATCCGCCAGATGATCCTCCAGAGACCCGTCTTCTTGCTCTAAGCAGAGCAATTGGACCCCTGCAAATGGGTCCATCTTTTGGCGGTCGGTCGATCTGTCACCGGGTGTGGTCCAGGCAAGGAGAACTAGGCGACCGGAGTATCGGATAAATCACTTTTAATAACAAACAGGCAGGAAGACAGGAGTACAGATTCCACACGGGCTAACACAAACATGCGTTTACATCGACCGACAAAGACAGACTGGAACAGAGGAGGCTAAATACACAGAGAAATCAAACATAATGAGGTGCAAACAGGTGAAGACGATGAATAGACGAGGAACAGGTGGTTGATGAGGGAGTGAGTTCATGAAGGGAAGCAAGAGGATCCTGGGTAGTGTAGTGCTGAAGACGAGACAGACTGGTGCAGACGAGGGCTGTGACAAAATGACAGTGTTACCCCTTATGTTTTTTTTCGGGGGGTGAAAAATTAAGTTTCTCCAATCTTCTCAAAACTCTGGATTCTGATAGAGGGCCACGAGACATGGACCCGGGTGCAAAAATTGAGGCTGTAGACCCTTCCAGAGCTGAGATTTTGAAACTCAAAATTTTGACAGAAAAAAAAAATGACAGTGTTACCCCTTATGTTTTTTTTTTCAGGGGGTGAAAAATTAAGTTTCTCCAATCTTCTCAAAACTCTGGATTCTGATAGAGGGCCACGAGACATGGACCCGGGTGCAAAAATTGAGGCTGTAGACCCTTCCAGAGCTGAGATATTGAAACTCAAAATTTTGACCAGAAAAAAAAATAACAGTGTTACCCCTTATGTTTTTTTTCGGGGGGTGAAAAATTAAGTTTTTCCAATCTTCTCAAAACTCTGGATTCTGATAGAGGGCCACGAGACATGGACCTGGGTGCAAAAATTGAGGCTGTAGACCCTTCCAGAGCTGAGATTTTGAAACTCAAAATTTTGACAGAAAAAAAAAATGACAGTGTTACCCCTTATGTTTTTTTTCGGGGGGTGAAAAATTAAGTTTCTCCAATCTTCTCAAAACTCTGGATTCTGATAGAGGGCCACGAGACATGGACCCGGGTGCAAAAATTGAGGCTGTAGACCCTTCCAGAGCTGAGATATTGAAACTCAAAATTTTGACCAGAAAAAAAAATGACAGTGTTACCCCTTATGTTTTTTTTCGGGGGGTGAAAAATTAAGTTTCTCCAATCTTCTCAAAACTCTGGATTCTGATAGAGGGCCACGAGACATGGACCTGGGTGCAAAAAATAAGGCTGTAGACCCTTCCAGAGCTGAGATATTGAAACTCAAAATTTTGACCAGAAAAAAAAATGACAGTGTTACCCCTTATGTTTTTTTTTTTTTCAGGGGGTGAAAAATTAAGTTTTTCCAATCTTCTCAAAACTCTGGATTCTGATAGAGGGCCACGAGACATGGACCTGGGTGCAAAAATTGAGGCTGTAGCCCCTTCGAGAGCTGAGATATTGAAACTCAAAATTTTGACCAGAAAAAAAAAATGACAGTGTTACCCCTTATGTTTTTTTTTTCGGGTGGTGAAAAATTAAGTTTCTCCAATCTTCTCAAAACTCTGGATTCTGATAGAGGGCCACGATACATGGACCTGGGTGCAAAAATTGAGGCTCTAGACCCTTCCAGAGCTGAGATATTGAAACTCAAAATTTTGACCAGAAAAAAAAAATGGCAGTGTTACCCCTTATGTTTTTTTTCGGGGGGTGAAAAATTAAGTTTCTCCAATCTTCTCAAAACTCTGGATTCTGATAGAGGACCACGAGACATGGACCTGGGTGCAAAAATTGAGGCTGTAGACCCTTCCAGAGCTGAGATATTGAAACTCAAAATTTTGACCAGAAAAAAAAAATGACAGTGTTACCCCTTATGTTTTTTTTTTCGGGGGGTGAAAAAATAAGTTTCTCCAATCTTCTCAAAACTCTGGATTCTGATAGAGGGCCACGAGACATGGACCCGGGTGCAAAAATTGAGGCTGTAGACCCTTCCAGAGCTGAGATTTTGAAACTCAAAATTTTGACAGAAAAAAAAATGACAGTGTTACCCCTTATGTTTTTTTTCGGGGGGTGAAAAATTAAGTTTCTCCAATCTTCTCAAAACTCTGGATTCTGATAGAGGGCCACGAGACATGGACCCGGGTGCAAAAATTGAGGCTGTAGACCCTTCCAGAGCTGAGATATTGAAACTCAAAATTTTGACCAGAAAAAAAATGACAGTGTTACCCCTTATGTTTTTTTTCGGGGGGTGAAAAATTAAGTTTCTCCAATCTTCTCAAAACTCTGGATTCTGATAGAGGGCCACGAGACATGGACCTGGGTGCAAAAAATAAGGCTGTAGACCCTTCCAGAGCTGAGATATTGAAACTCAAAATTTTGACCAGAAAAAAAAATGACAGTGTTACCCCTTATGTTTTTTTTTTTTCAGGGGGTGAAAAATTAAGTTTTTCCAATCTTCTCAAAACTCTGGATTCTGATAGAGGGCCACGAGACATCGACCTGGGTGCAAAAATTGAGGCTGTAGCCCCTTCGAGAGCTGAGATATTGAAACTCAAAATTTTGACCAGAAAAAAAAAATGACAGTGTTACCCCTTATGTTTTTTTTTCGGGTGGTGAAAAATTAAGTTTCTCCAATCTTCTCAAAACTCTGGATTCTGATAGAGGGCCACGATACATGGACCTGGGTGCAAAAATTGAGGCTCTAGACCCTTCGAGAGCTGAGATATTGAAACTCAAAATTTTGACCAGAAAAAAAAATGACAGTGTTACCCCTTATGTTTTTTTTTTCGGGGGGTGAAAAATTAATTTTCTCCAATCTTCTCAAAACTCTGGATTCTGATAGAGGGCCACGAGACATGGACCTGGGTGCAAAAATTGAGGCTCTAGACCCTTCCAGAGCTGAGATATTGAAACTCAAAATTTTGACCAGAAAAAAAAATGGCAGTGTTACCCCTTATGTTTTTTTTCGGGGGGTGAAAAATTAAGTTTCTCCAATCTTCTCAAAACTCTGGATTCTGATAGAGGGCCACGAGACATGGACCTGGGTGCAAAAATTGAGGCTGTAGACCCTTCCAGAGCTGAGATATTGAAACTCAAAATTTTGACCAGAAAAAAAAATGACAGTGTTACCCCTTATGTTTTTTTTCGGGGGGTGAAAAATTAAGTTTCTCCAATCTTCTCAAAACTCTGGATTCTGATAGAGGGCCACGCGACATGGACCTGGGTGCAAAAATTGAGGCTGTAGACCCTTCCAGAGCTGAGATATTGAAACTCAAAATTTTGACCAGAAAAAAAAAAATGACAGTGTTACCCCTTATGGTTTTTTTTTTTTCGGGGGGTGAAAAATTAAGTTTCTCCAATCTTCTCAAAACTCTGGATTCTGATAGAGGGCCACGAGACATGGACCTGGGTGCAAAAAATGAGGCTGTAGACCCTTCCAGTGCTGAGATATTGAAACTCAAAATTTTGACCAGAAAAAAAATGACAGTGTTACCCCTTATGTTTTTTTTCGGGGGGTGAAAAATTAAGTTTTTCCAATCTTCTCAAAACTCTGGATTCTGATAGAGGGCCACGCGACATGGACCTGGGTGCAAAAATTGAGGCTGTAGACCCTTCCAGAGCTGAGATATTGAAACTCAAAATTTTGACCAGAAAAAAAAAATGACAGTGTTACCCCTTATGTTTTTTTTCGGGGGGTGAAAAATTAAGTTTCTCCAATCTTCTAAAAACTCTGGATTCTGATAGAGGGCCACGAGACATGGACCTGGGTGCAAAAATTGAGGCTGTAGACCCTTCCAGAGCTGAGATATTGAAACTCAAAATTTTGACCAGAAAAAAAAATGACAGTGTTACCCCTTATGTTTTTTTTTTCGGGGGGTGAAAAATTAAGTTTCTCCAATCTTCTCAAAACTCTGGATTCTGATAGAGGGTCACGAGACATGGACCCGGGTGCAAAAATTGAGGCTGTAGACCCTTCCAGAGCTTAGATATTGAAACTCAAAATTTTAACAGAAAAAAAAATGACAGTGTTACCCCTTATGTTTTTTTGGGGGGGGGTGAAAAATTAAGTTTCTCCAATCTTCTCAAAACTCTGGATTCTGATAGAGAGCCACGAGACATGGACCTGGGTGCAAAAATTGAGGCTGTAGACCCTTCCAGAGCTGAGATATTGAAACTCAAAATTTTGACCAGAAAAAAAAAAATGACAGTGTTACCCCTTATGTTTTTTTTGGGGGGGTGAAAAAATAAGTTTCTCCAATCTTCTCAAAACTCTGGATTCTGATAGAGGGCCACGAGACATGGACCTGGGTGCAAAAAATGAGGCTGTAGACCCTTCCAGAGCTGAGATATTGAAACTCAAAATTTTGACCAGAAAAAAAAATGACAGTGTTACCCCTTATGTTTTTTTTCGGGGGGTGAAACATTAAGTTTTTCCAATCTTCTCAAAACTCTCGATTCTGATAGAGGGCCACGAGACATGGACCTGGGTGCAAAAATTGAGGCTGTAGACCCTTCGAGAGCTGAGATATTGAAACTCAAAATTTTGACCAGAGAAAAAAATGACAGTGTTACCCCTTATGTTTTTTTTCGGGTGGTGAAAAATTAAGTTTCTCCAATCTTCTCAAAACTCTGGATTCTGATAGAGGGCCACGATACATGGACCTGGGTGCAAAAATTGAGGCTCTAGACCCTTCCAGAGCTGAGATATTGAAACTCAAAATTTTGACCAGAAAAAAAAAATGACAGTGTTACCCCTTATGTTTTTTTTCGGGGGGTGAAAAATTAAGTTTCTCCAATCTTCTCAAAACTCTGGATTCTGATAGAGGGCCACGATACATGGACCTGGCTGCAAAAATTGAGGCTCTAGACCCTTCCAGAGCTGAGATATTGAAACTCAAAATTTTGACCAGAAAAAAAAAATGACAGTGTTACCCCTTATGTTTTTTTTTTTTCGGGGGGTGAAAAATTAAGTTTCTCCAATCTTCTCAAAACTCTGGATTCTGATAGAGGGCCACGAGACATGGACCCGGGTGCAAAAATTGAGGCTGTAGACCCTTCCAGAGCTGAGATATTGAAACTCAAAATTTTGACCAGAAAAAAAAATGACAGTGTTACCCCTTATGTTTTTTTTTCGGGGGGTGAAAAATTAAGTTTCTCCAATCTTCTCAAAACTCTGGATTCTGATAGAGGGCCACGAGACATGGACCTGGGTGCAAAAATTGAGGCTGTAGACCCTTCCAGAGCTGAGATATTGAAACTCAAAATTTTGACCAGAAAAAAAAATGACAGTGTTACCCCTTATGTTTTTTTTTCGGGGGGTGAAAAATTAAGTTTCTCCAATCTTCTCAAAACTCTGGATTCTGATAGAGGGCCACGAGACATGGACCTGGGTGCAAAAAATGAGGCTGTAGACCCTTCCAGAGCTTAGATATTGAAACTCAAAATTTTGACCAGAAAAAAAATGACAGTGTTACCCCTTATGTTTTTTTTTTTATCGGGGGGTGAAAAATTAAGTTTCTCCAATGTTCTCAAAACTCTGGATTCTGATAGAGGGCCACGAGACATGGACCTGGGTGCAAAAAATGAGGCTGTAGACCCTTCCAGAGCTTAGATATTGAAACTCAAAATTTTGACCAGAAAAAAAAATGACAGTGTTACCCCTTATGTTTTTTTTTTTTTTCAGGGGGTGAAAAATTAAGTTTTTCCAATCTTCTCAAAACTCTGGATTCTGATAGAGGGCCACGCGACATGGACCTGGGTGCAAAAATTGAGGCTGTAGACCCTTCAGAGCTGAGATATTGAAACTCAAAATTTTGACCAGAAAAAAAAATGACAGTGTTACCCCTTATGTTTTTTTTCAGGGGGTGAAAAATTAAGTTTCTCCAATCTTCTCAAAACTCTGGATTCTGATAGAGGGCCACGAGACATGGACCCGGGTGCAAAAATTGAGGCTCTAGACCCTTTCAGAGCTGAGATATTGAAACTCAAAATTTTGACCAGAAAAAAAAATGACAGTGTTACCCCTTATGTTTTTTTTTCGGGGGGTGAAAAATTAAGTTTCTCCAATCTTCTCAAAACTCTGGATTCTGATAGAGGGCCACGAGACATGGACCTGGGTGCAAAAATTGAGGCTGTAGACCCTTCCAGAGCTGAGATATTGAAACTCAAAATTTTGACCAGAAAAAAAAATGACAGTGTTACCCCTTATGTTTTTTTTTGGGGGGGGGTGAAAAATTAAGTTTCTCCAATCTTCTCAAAACTCTGGATTCTGATAGAGGGCCACGAGACATGGACCCGGGTGCAAAAATTGAGGCTGTAGACCCTTCCAGAGCTGAGATATTGAAACTCAAAATTTTGACCAGAAAAAAAAATGACAGTGTTACCCCTTATGTTTTTTTTTGGGGGGGGTGAAAAATTGAGTTTCTCCAATCTTCTCAAAACTCTGGATTCTGATAGAGGGCCACGAGACATGGTCCTGGGTGCAAAAAATGAGGCTGTAGACCCTTCCAGAGCTGAGATATTGAAACTCAAAATTTTGACCAGAAAAAAAAAATGACAGTGTTACCCCTTATGTTTTTTTTCGGGGGGTGAAAAATTAAGTTTCTCCAATCTTCTCAAAACTCTGGATTCTGATAGAGGGCCACGAGACATGGACCTGGGTGCAAAAATTGAGGCTCTAGACCCTTCCAGAGCTGAGATATTGAAACTCAAAATTTTGACCAGAAAAAAAAAATGACAGTGTTACCCCTTATGTTTTTTTTCGGGGGGTGAAAAATTAAGTTTCTCCAATCTTCTCAAAACTCTGGATTCTGATAGAGGGCCACGAGACATGGTCCTGGGTGCAAAAAATGAGGCTGTAGACCCTTCCAGAGCTGAGATATTGAAACTCAAAATTTTGACCAGAAAAAAAAAAATGACAGTGTTACCCCTTATGTTTTTTTTTCGGGGGGTGAAAAATTAAGTTTCTCCAATCTTCTCAAAACTCTGGATTCTGATAGAGGGCCACGAGACATGGACCCGGGTGCAAAAATTGAGGCTGTAGACCTTTCCAGAGCTGAGATATTGAAACTCAAAATTTTGACCAGAAAAAAAAAATGACAGTGTTACCCCTTATGTTTTTTTTTCGGGGGGTGAAAAATTAAGTTTCTCCAATCTTCTCAAAACTCTGGATTCTGATAGAGGGCCACGAGACATGGACCTGGGTGCAAAAAATGAGGCTGTAGACCCTTCCAGAGCTGAGATATTGAAACTCAAAATTTTGACCAGAAAAAAAAAATGACAGTGTTACCCCTTATGTTTTTTTTTCGGGGGGTGAAAAATTAAGTTTCTCCAATCTTCTCAAAACTCTGGATTCTGATAGAGGGCCACGAGACATGGACCCGGGTGCAAAAATTGAGGCTGTAGACCCTTCCAGAGCTGAGATATTGAAACTCAAAATTTTGACCAGAAAAAAAAAATGACAGTGTTACCCCTTATGTTTTTTTTTCGGGGGGTGAAAAATTAAGTTTCTCCAATCTTCTCAAAACTCTGGATTCTGATAGAGGGCCACGAGACATGGACCTGGGTGCAAAAAATGAGGCTGTAGACCCTTCCAGAGCTGAGATATTGAAACTCAAAATTTTGACCAGAAAAAAAAAATGACAGTGTTACCCCTTATGTTTTTTTTTTCGGGGGGTGAAAAATTAAGTTTCTCCAATCTTCTCAAAACTCTGGATTCTGATAGAGGGCCACGAGACATGGACCCGGGTGCAAAAATTGAGGCTGTAGACCCTTCCAGAGCTGAGATATTGAAACTCAAAATTTTGACCAGAAAAAAAAAAATGACAGTGTTACCCCTTATGTTTTTTTTCGGGGGGTGAAAAATTAAGTTTCTCCAATCTTCTCAAAACTCTGGATTCTGATAGAGGGCCACGAGACATGGACCTGGGTGCAAAAATTGAGGCTGTAGACCCTTCCAGAGCTGAGATATTGAAACTCAAAATTTTGACCAGAAAAAAAAATGACAGTGTTACCCCTTATGGTTTTTTTTTTTTCGGGGGGTGAAAAATTAAGTTTCTCCAATCTTCTCAAAACTCTGGATTCTGATAGAGGGCCACGAGACATGGACCTGGGTGCAAAAAATGAGGCTGTAGACCCTTCCAGAGCTGAGATATTGAAACTCAAAATTTTGACCAGAAAAAAAATGACAGTGTTACCCCTTATGTTTTTTTTCGGGGGGTGAAAAATTAAGTTTTTCCAATCTTCTCAAAACTCTGGATTCTGATAGAGGGCCACGCGACATGGACCTGGGTGCAAAAATTGAGGCTGTAGACCCTTCCAGAGCTGAGATATTGAAACTCAAAATTTTGACCAGAAAAAAAAAATGACAGTGTTACCCCTTATGTTTTTTTTTTCGGGGGGTGAAAAATTAAGTTTCTCCAATCTTCTAAAAACTCTGGATTCTGATAGAGGGCCACGAGACATGGACCTGGGTGCAAAAATTGAGGCTGTAGACCCTTCCAGAGCTGAGATATTGAAACTCAAAATTTTGACCAGAAAAAAAAATGACAGTGTTACCCCTTATGTTTTTTTTTTCCGGGGGGTGAAAAATTAAGTTTCTCCAATCTTCTCAAAACTCTGGATTCTGATAGAGGGCCACGAGACATGGACCCGGGTGCAAAAATTGAGGCTGTAGACCCTTCCAGAGCTGAGATATTGAAACTCAAAATTTTGACCAGAAAAAAAAAAATGACAGTGTTACCCCTTATGTTTTTTTTGGGGGGGGGTGAAAAATTAAGTTTCTCCAATCTTCTCAAAACTCTGGATTCTGATAGAGGGCCACGAGACATGGACCTGGGTGCAAAAATTGAGGCTCTAGACCCTTCCAGAGCTGAGATATTGAAACTCAAAATTTTGACCAGAAAAAAAAAAATGACAGTGTTACCCCTTATGTTTTTTTTCGGGGGGTGAAAAATTAAGTTTCTCCAATCTTCTCAAAACTCTGGATTCTGATAGAGGGCCACGATACATGGACCTGGCTGCAAAAATTGAGGCTCTAGACCCTTCCAGAGCTAAGATATTGAAACTCAAAATTTTGACCAGAAAAAAAAATGACAGTGTTACCCCTTATGTTTTTTTTTCGGGGGGTGAAAAATTAATTTTCTCCAATCTTCTCAAAACTCTGGATTCTGATAGAGGGCCACGATACATGGACCTGGGTGCAAAAATTGAGGCTCTAGACCCTTCCAGAGCTGAGATATTGAAACTCAAAATTTTGACCAGAAAAAAAAATGACAGTGCCTTATGTTTTTTTTCGGGGGGTGAAAAATTAATTTTCTCCAATCTTCTCAAAACTCTGGATTCTGATAGAGGGCCACGATACATGGACCTGGGTGCAAAAATTGAGGCTCTAGACCCTTCCAGAGCTGAGATATTGAAACTCAAAATTTTGACCAGAAAAAAAATGACAGTGTTACCCCTTATGTTTTTTTTTTCGGGGGGTGAAAAATTAAGTTTCTCCAATCTTCTCAAAACTCTGGATTCTGATAGAGGGCCACGAGACATGGACCCGGGTGCAAAAATTGAGGCTGTAGACCCTTCCAGAGCTTAGATATTGAAACTCAAAATTTTGACAGAAAAAAAAATGACAGTGTTACCCCTTATGTTTTTTTTCGGGGGGTGAAAAATTAAGTTTCTCCAATCTTCTCAAAACTCTGGATTCTGATAGAGGGCCACGAGAGATGGACCCGGGTGCAAAAATTGAGGCTGTAGACCCTTCCAGAGCTGAGATATTGAAACTCAAAATTTTGACCAGAAAAAAAAAATGACAGTGTTACCCCTTATGTTTTTTTTTCGGGGGGTGAAAAATTAAGTTTCTCCAATCTTCTCAAAACTCTGGATTCTGATAGAGGGCCACGAGACATGGACCTGGGTGCAAAAAATAAGGCTGTAGACCCTTCCAGAGCTGAGATATTGAAACTCAAAATTTTGACCAGAAAAAAAATGACAGTGTTACCCCTTATGTTTTTTTTCGGGGGGTGAAAAATTAAGTTTCTCCAATCTTCTCAAAACTCTGGATTCTGATAGAGGGCCACGAGACATGGACCCGGGTGCAAAAATTGAGGCTGTAGACCTTTCCAGAGCTGAGATATTGAAACTCAAAATTTTGACCAGAAAAAAAAATGACAGTGTTACCCCTTATGTTTTTTTTTCGGGGGGTGAAAAATTAAGTTTTTCCAATCTTCTCAAAACTCTGGATTCTGATAGAGGGCCACGAGACATGGACCTGGATGCAAAAATTGAGGCTGTAGACCCTTCGAGAGCTGAGATATTGAAACTCAAAATTTTGACCAGAAAAAAAAAAAAATGACAGTGTTACCCCTTATGTTTTTTTTTCGGGGGGTGAAAAATTAAGTTTCTCCAATCTTCTCAAAACTCTGGATTCTGATAGAGGGCCACGAGACGTGGACCTGGGTGCAAAAATTGAGGCTGTAGACCCTTCCAGAGCTTAGATATTGAAACTCAAAATTTTGACAGAAAAAAAAAAATGACAGTGTTACCCCTTATGTTTTTTTTCGGGGGGTGAAAAATTAAGTTTCTCCAATCTTCTCAAAACTCTGGATTCTGATAGAGGGCCACGAGACATGGACCCGGGTGCAAAAATTGAGGCTGTAGACCCTTCCAGAGCTGAGATATTGAAACTCAAAATTTTGACCAGAAAAAAAATGACAGTGTTACCCCTTATGTTTTTTTTTCGGGGGGTGAAAAAATAAGTTTTTCCAATCTTCTCAAAACTCTAGATTCTGATAGAGGGCCACGAGACATGGACCTGGGTGCAAAAATTGAGGCTGTAGACCCTTCCAGAGCTGAGATATTGAAACTCAAAATTTTGACCAGAAAAAAAAATGACAGTGTTACCCCTTATGTTTTTTTTCGGGGGGTGAAAAATTAAGTTTCTCCAATCTTCTCAAAACTCTGGATTCTGATAGAGGGCCACGAGACATGGACCTGGGTGCAAAAATTGAGGCTGTAGACCCTTCCAGAGCTGAGATATTGAAACTCAAAATTTTGACCAGAAAAAAAAATGACAGTGTTACCCCTTATGTTTTTTTTCGGGGGGTGAAAAATTAAGTTTCTCCAATCTTCTCAAAACTCTGGATTCTGATAGAGGGCCACGAGACATGGACCTGGGTGCAAAAAATGAGGCCGTAGACCCTTCCAGAGCTGAGATATTGAAACTCAAAATTTTGACCAGAAAAAAAAATGACAGTGTTACCCCTTATGTTTTTTTTTTGGGTGGGTGAAAAATTAAGTTTCTCCAATCTTCTCAAAACTCTGGATTCTGATAGAGGGCCACGATACATGGACCTGGGTGCAAAAATTGAGGCTCTAGACCCTTCCAGAGCTGAGATATTGAAACTCAAAATTTTGACCAGAAAAAAAAATGACAGTGTTACCCCTTATGTTTTTTTTTCGGGGGGTGAAAAATTAAGTTTCTCCAATCTTCTCAAAACTCTGGATTCTGATAGAGGGCCACGAGACATGGACCCGGGTGCAAAAATTGAGGCTGTAGACCCTTCCAGAGCTGAGATATTGAAACTCAAAATTTTGACCAGAAAAAAAAAATGACAGTGTTACCCCTTATGTTTTTTTTCGGGGGGTGAAAAATTAAGTTTCTCCAATCTTCTCAAAACTTTGGATTCTGATAGAGGGCCACGAGACGTGGACCTGGGTGCAAAAATTGAGGCTGTAGACCTTTCCAGAGCTTAGATATTGAAACTCAAAATTTTGACAGAAAAAAAAATGACAGTGTTACCCCTTATGTTTTTTTTCGGGGGGTGAAAAATTAAGTTTCTCCAATCTTCTCAAAACTCTGGATTCTGATAGAGGGCCACGAGACATGGACCCGGGTGCAAAAATTGAGGCTGTAGACCCTTCCAGAGCTGAGATATTGAAACTCAAAATTTTGACCAGAAAAAAAAAATGACAGTGTTACCCCTTATGTTTTTTTTTTTTTTTTTTTGGCAAAAAATTAAGTTTCCCCAATCTTCTCAAAACTCTGGATTCTGATAGAGGGCCATGACACTTAGACCTGAGTGCAAAAATGGAGGTTCTAGACCCTTCCAGAGCTGAGATATTGAAACTCAAAATTTTGTCCAGAAAAAAAAAACGACAGTGTTACCCCTTATGTTTTTTTTATTTTTTTGGCAAAAAATTAAGTTTCTCCAATCTTCTCAAAACTCTGGATTCTGATAAAGGGCCATGACACTTAGATCTGAGTGCAAAAATGGAGGCTCTAGACCCTTCTAGAGCTGAGATATTGAAACTCAAAAAATTTTACACTGGGGACGCTGGGGACATGTCCCCACCACTTTTTGAAATGGATGATTTTGTCCCCACCACTTTTTGAAAACATTTGGTTAAAATGCTCTGAAAAATCAAGCAAACCAAGAAATGTTAAAGGTTTATTTGCACAAAATAAAACATGTAATACAGTTTAACAATGTACATTGTCCAAAAAAGTAACTTGAACAAAATAAACTGTTACTGATTCTAAAATTACCCCAAAAAAGGCATACGCTGATCAACAATGCGACAGATTCTTCTTGTCCAAGTTATTCTGTCTGTGAACATGACAAACATGTACTGCATTCTATGTGGGTTGCAAATCCCACATTGTTTTAATTCTATCTATTCTATTCTATGTTACATTGTATGCTTATGGTGTGTGTTTTCTTTTACATAATAGCCTAATGAATTTCATTGTAATCATTGACTTAACACGCTGCTGTTTTCTACAGCAGGGCTCGACTTTAAGCCTTTTCATGTGCTTGTGCAATGAGCAATATTCTCATTAGAGTTCAATCTGCTTTGATATTCGCCATATTGTAACTGCACCTTTAAAGGGCATCTTCTGCCCCAATCTTATTAAATGTATGCTTCATCTTTCATTATGAATTCTTAAATTTAATCAATAAATTCAATTATTTAGAATAATAAGACACTATAGGGCTGTTACTCTACACTAGGAAGTTGAAGCCTCGCGGGAGCTGCCATCTTGTAGCAGAACTTCACTTGCGTTAGCATTCCCATTGACTCCCATTCATTTTGGCGTCACTTTGACAGTGAATAACTTTACATCTGAGGCGTTTGAAGACCCCATTTGTCCTTTATTTATTTCTAAAGAAACACGACAATGTATAAAATTCTCCTTTACCTTGTAGCTTATGTTATGGCCCCGTAGATAGCAGTTTTTTGTAAGAGTAGGCTAACGATTGCGTCATACCCACGCGACTCAGAAACAGAACAAAAACAGCCAATAATGCATTTAAAATGTAAGTGACTTAATTTGAACTGTCAAAAGAAATCAATGTCACATTTTAAATCGTGATGGCATTCAGGAAAAAATTGAGGTTGCTTAACATATGTTAAAAATATAAAAACACATTTAGATTTGTTTATAGGCAGTATCTTGCTAACTGAGTGTGTGTGTGCTGCGTGTTTAGATTTCTCCTCGAGAGGCAGCGTGAGCGTCAACAGTGCAACCTACCATCAGTAGCATCGATTACAACTTACAATAAATTGAATAAAATCATTCTCTTGGTTTAGTGATTCCTAGTTATTTGTTTATTTGTGTTATTGGTGTTCCAATCAGGCTACTTGTCTGGTTGGGCAGGTAAAATTCTCTTTATCTGTCCTTTCAAAAAATCCACTTGACCCGGACAAGCTCTGTATGTCGAGCCCTGTATAACGTTGTGGTGCTTTGGCACTTTTTGGTTGAGTGTTGCAAGGACTGTTACTTGTGCAGTCGACATTTTTGAGGGTTTTGTGCTGAGTATTTTCGTGTTGTAGACTGTCTTTCGCTAAGCCCATTTTTGATGCGCCATTATTCAAAATTTTCCCACCCTGCTGTAATGTTTTTCATCTGATCTGTTGTCCCCACCACTTTTCAACACAAACTGACGCCCCTGTTTAGGTATATATGTTTGCTACATTTGGGCAGCATAAAAACACAAAAAAAATAACAATCTCAGACTCTAGAGTATCTAATTTTTTCATTATATTATATATAAATCTGACAACATAGATACAGTTTATAAGGTTATAAAGGTAAATGTTCAGGTTGGCAAAAATCACCCCTTCATGCAAAGTTAATTTCTGACCCTGCCCAAAACAGATCAGGATTTCTTTCTGTGCCCCAATCCAACATGTTTGTCTTGTGGAAATGGAGATGATATTTAGAACACACGTAAGGAAAACTGTTTTATTTGAATTCTCATCATTTAATATAATTGCATGCACAAAAACAAAGCAAATTTACAATTGAAATAAGTTACCATGCTAAAAAAAATATGGTAAAATAAGAAAAACTACCATTTTATAAAAGATGCAAGGGTTATATAAATGAGAACAATTAAAGAGTTTAACAATCAAGAGATGTTTTCTAAAATTGTCAATCAATAAAAGCATTAACAGTCCTCTATACAGAATGATACATATCTGTATTTAGTATTCAGTGTCAGTTTTGGAGTAAAAAAAAATATATACTCAAATGGGAAAATCAGGTTTCCCCAGTCTGCCACTGCAATGCTACTTTTATATGACCACTCAACCAAATAAACATTATTTTTACATAAGGTGCCATTTGTTAACATTAGTTATACTAAACCTACAGGCCAATTTGCACATTTACATACTCAAAACTGTTAAACTTAAGTTCAAATCCTAACAGACAGAAGACAGAAATTTGCTACATTTTACAGTAATACTATATATTATATTTTGAACTATATTATTATTATTATTATTATTATTATTATTATTATATAAGTATTACAAATCTAAAAAATAAATGGTATCAAAACAATTAGATGTACAGCCTAACACACAGTTAGTCTTACAATTTTATTTCCATCTGTACAAAAGGGGAACACTTAGGAATAATTTTGTACTGTAATGTAAACATGGATAATGTGAACTACTAACAGTTATGAGTGTCAGTGTTTTTTTTGTTTTTGTTTTTTTTTAATTAATTTTACAAAACAAAATTACAAAATTACACGTTTTTAGAAAACGTGTAATGCTCCTGTTTTTGAAGTGGCAAAGTGTGTTGAAAGAAAACCTTTGCTGGTGTTGGAAGAATGACTTGATTTGTAGTTTTAGTACTTTATAAATGTGAAATTAACTGCTGTGCCAAGCAGAAAGTTGGTAATGATATCTGTGTGAAGAGTTTTGAAAAAGTGATCTTTAAAAAAATGTGTCCTAGCAATTGTAAAAAAAAAAAAAATAATAATAATAATAATCACAGAAATTCAAGGATCTGTAGTAAATTTTTCCCTTACTTAACATTGACGGTGACCAATATATTTAATTACATTTATTAATCTTAACAAATAATGTAAACAAATACTACTTTTGATTAAAAAAATGTATAGGTGAATGTTAAAATAATTAATCAATAAATGCTGTGGAAATATTGGTTATTCTTAATTCCATGTTAAATAATGTTGTTAACTAATGTTAACAAACAAACCTTAAGTGTTACCAAATAAACTGTAATTACATTCTTAAGTCATGTGTGTGCAGGTTCATGCTGCATACTGTACAGTCCATTACATTTTAATAGCTCATAATCATTGCAGTGGTCACATTTTGTGCAAATAAAAAAAAAAAATCAACCCTGAGTCTCATATCCAAGTATTAAATTCAGTTATTTAGTGCAATAGGGTACTACTGGAATTCTGGCAGCAGATTTTAAAGCATCATATGTTTTAATGGAATTCCAACAACATGCAATGTTCACAGATTTAGCAAAGACAGCATTACTCAGCATATTTTAAAATGCATACATTTTTAATTAGCTTTACTAATTTATCATGCAGTATTTTCCGTTGTCAATTGTGCATATAGGTTTTAAAGTGGCTTTCTTTATATCTTGGCTACAAGGTCATCTGATTGAAATATTAAAATAAAGATGGTCCATTATGGGCATAGATTATAACAGTTCTTAAGAACAGTCTGCTGCCAAAACAGTTTTATTTCTGTGCACTTGACTGTTTTTTTTTTTGTTTTGTTTTTGTTTTTTTTTGTCCCATAAACAGTCAAGATCTACAAAGCAAAATGATAAAGTATGTAAATGTTCTTAGATGTATGCAAACATTTAGAATATTCATTCAACATTAGAATATATTTTCTTTAGGAAACATAATTAACAAGTCAGGAGAAAAATGAAATTCAATAAGTTCAGTAAAAGAGATTCTTTGTAATGTCTTAAAATTGCAGCTGATGTCCACAGCAACAGACTAACAAGTGTAGTTTACTGTACTCACGAACACCTAGATAAAACAGTCTTTTTTAGTAGAGTTGCTCTCCATTTAATGACAATTCACATGTGCCTTTGCATAGTTTTAAAGTTTTTGAAAAAAAAAAATGATGGAATACCAGGAACAAAGTTTCTGAAAAGAAAAAAAAAACAGTTTTTAGATTAGTTTGCATTGAAATACAGTGTGATGCGTGTGCTGCGATAATGAAAAATTAGCTCATATTTATGTACAGTCTGTAGAAAAACTTATTGGAAAATATTTAATTGAAAAATTAATTTTCAAAGCACTTTTTCAATCTCTTTAAAGATTTTTTTTTTAGTGTCCTGCATCGAGAACATTCACATGCACATTCTTTCCTGCAAAATTACTGTTTAGAGATCACGAGTTAACAGAACCTTTTGAGAATACTGGTAAATCAGTTCTGGCTATTTCTACACTGTTTACAGCTTAAAGTGTTAGTTCACCCAAAAATGAAAATTCTGTCAGTATTTACTTACCCTCATGTTGTTCCAAACCTCTATGTGTTTATTTGTTCTGCTGAACACAAAGGAAGATATTTGGAAGAATGTTTTAATCAGATCTCATTCCCCATTGACTACCATATGTATTTTTTTCCTTCTATGGTAATCAATGGGGAATGAGATCTGTTTGATTAAAACATTCTTCCAAATATCTTCCTTTGTGTTCAGCAGAACAAATAAACACATAGAGGTTTGGAACAACATGAGGGTGAGTAAATACTGACAGAATTTTCTTTTTTGGGTGAACTAACCCTTTAATTATTCAGCCTTAGGTCTTCAAAAGTAAATCTTTTCATTGTGTCCCTTCGGAAGACTTGGATTACTCATTCATTCATATGGATTACTTTTACAGCGTCTTCGTGAACTTTCTGAAGCCTGAAATTTTGGGCTTTGAATGATGACAAATGGCAAACGATGATAGAATATTACAAATATCTTCGTTTGTGTTTCAAACATGAATAAAAGTCTTGTGGATTTAAAATGACGTGGGACAGAATTTTTCAAAGAATCTGATCCACAGAATTACACTACCGGTCAAAAGTTTTAGATCAGTACGATTTTTTATGTTTTTAAATGAAGTCTCTTCTGCTCACCAAGGCTGCTTTATTTGATGAGGAAAAAATGACAAACAGTAATAATGTGAAATATTATGACAATTTAAAATGACTGTTTTCTATTTTAATATATTTTAAAATGTAATTTAAAAGCTGAATTTTCAACATCATCACTGTTGCTGATTACACATCAGTTTTCAGTGTCACATGATCCTTTAGAAATCATTCTAATATGCTGATTTTATGCTCAAAAAACATAAACTATTACTTTCAATGTTGAAAACAGTCATGTACCATCCCCCCCCCCCCCCCCAAAAAAAAAAAAATTCTATGATGAATAGAAAACTCATAAGAACAGCATTTATTTAAAATATAATCTTTTCTAACATTATAAAGGTCTTTACTGTAACTTTTGATCAATTTAACTCATCCTTGATGAATAAAAGTATTTTCGAATTTCTTTCCCCCAAAAATAAAAAAATAAATTCTTACTGACCCAAAACTTTTGAATGCTAGTGATTAATGTTACAAAAGCTTTCCATTTCAGATCAATTCTGTTCTTTTGAACTTTCTATTCATCAAAGAATCCTGAAAAAAACTGTTTTAAACATGGATAATAATCATAAATGTTTGTTGAGCATCATATAATAATTTCTGTAGGATCATGTGACACTGAAGACTGGAGTAATGATGCTGTAAATTCAGCTTTGATTACAGGAATAAATTACACTTCACTATATATTCAGATAGAAAACCGCTGTTTTAAATTGTAATAATATTTTACAATATTACTGTTTTTTTTTTTTTTTTTTTTTGTATTTCTTATCAAATAATTGCAGCCTTGGTGAGCAGAAGAGGCTTCTTTTAAAAACATAAAAAAAATCTTACCGATCTAAAACTTTTGACCAGTAGTGTATGTGTGATACACACTCTAAAAAATGCTGGGTTGTTTTAACCCAATTTTGGGTAAAATATGGACAAACCCAGCCATTGGGTTAAAAAATTGAATTTAAAAATGTAACCCAATGGCTGGGTTTGTCCATATTTTACCCAAAATTGAATTAAAACAACCCAGCATTTTTTATCAACTGAATAGGCATTAGTCTGGTTAAAACCAGACCATTCTCTGTTGTAACTGAGTTATTGTCTGGCAAAGCGTCATAGACAAATCATTTCCAGAGGGGCGTCACCAACGGACGTTGCAGATAGACCTAAAACCAATCAGAGCGATGAAGGAGATGACATATGCAGAGCGGCGGCCGGTGGAGAAACATCTCCGAGTGTTGTTCTTTGCTCGGTTTTTAACAAAAAGAAAATGCTCAAATCGCGTAAAACTGGCGCGATAGCTGATTCGAACGAGTGATGTTTGACGGCGGCGTCCATCTTTGTAGTGTAGGCTACAAAATTTGCTTCAAAATCCCTGCGCTGTCATCATTGCGTAAAGCCCGCCCCAACGTTTCTGATTGGTGCCACGATTTTGACGGATTGGAAATGGGCTTGAATGAGCTCTTTGCCAGACTAACTTTCAGAGCAAATCTAAATTTGCCGGAAATTGTCTGGGTTTTCCCAGGCTAAATAGGCATACTATTAACAATGATAATAGCTTCATTTATTGCGTTTGTGTGAGTTGTTGTTAACTTACTTGGAAAGAACATCCGGCCCCCAGATTCTGATATTTTTGTGGTTTTCCGAAGACCAGCAGGTTTTAGAGGCTAGTGCGGAACCAAATTTCCAACAACACCAGAACTGTTAATCGCTGTGCTGCTAGTTCCCATTAATCATACTCATGAAGTTATGACATTCACAATGAAAGGACTGTTGTGTCAATGGAAATTCAAACTGAAATTTTGGCTGCAGAATATATTTCCATCTTCTTGATTTCAGTCTTTCCTATATCATTCTATCAAATCCAAGCACCATGTGGTCTCTGTGCTCTCCGATTGGCTTTGAAGTTCTGCACTGGATCCACTAGACCTGCTCTCTGATATCTCCCCGTCTTCGCCCGGCCTTTGATTACCCAGTAGGCACTCCTGACTGGTGTGCTCTATCTCAGATGACTCCCCAAGAGAACATTGAACAGCCGATTCCTTTGGAGAAGCTGGAGAATTCTCTGGTGGGAAAGTGGAAGAAACCAATTTTTGGTTCTGATTGAGGGCCACTTCTGGAGTCATGTTCACCTCACCTAGGGTCGGAGTGGAGTAGGAAAACGCTGGTTCTGTGGAAAGGTGTAGATGTGAATGTGAGCTAGGTGTGACCTTGCAAGGGAGCGAGGAACCGCCCAAGTTTTGTGAAAGAAATGGGTGCAAAACAGGCTGCGATTGGCTGATATTGGCATAAGCTCCAGCACAAACGCCCAGTGATGAGCCCTCTGCTCGGGGGCCTTCTCCAGGTTTTGGCCCATGGGTTCCTGGGCTGATGCTAAGAAGAGTGGATCCAGTCGAGAAGTGATGTTGGCTGGTTGAGGAGTGGATGGAGCTCCAGTCATGGGAACAGGGGTCATTTGCCGTGACGGGACAGTGTTGATTAGACTCATGCTGGTGCAAGTGTCCCTGTTCAAAACCAGATCCACCTGCACATACCAGAGAAAGCTTTTCATCAAATGATGCCAATGATTGTGTAAAGTCTCTTTAGAAAGTAGACTTGAGTAGAGAAATGCAAATGGTTTCATTAATGAAAAAAACAAAAACTATACAGAATTTTTGGTCATACCACCAGCCCTGCTATGACTCCATGATGTGGACCCCAGCTGACTCTCAGGGACAACATGGTCTTTGTTCTGCAAGTGGATGCTAGAACCCAAGATGTAGGCCGGAGACAAACTGACAGAAGAATTGGACATCATGTGGACTCCATAGGGACAGGAAGGCATAGGAGCTGTGTAATGACGAACGGCCATCTGTGCTTGCAGCAGGTGTATTATGTGATGCAGATCCTTTGTTAGAAGTGACACTTCCTCTTTCAGATTGCTCATCTAGAGAGAGTTATAAAGTAATTGTATTAAAACATATTAAAACGTGGTAGGCCTACATTTACGTGGTATTTGAGGGTGTCGTGTAATATTTTCATGAACTGTTGGATTGATCTAGCACCTATTGGATGATCATCTTGGGTCATCATTTACACTCAAGTTTTTCCCAAACCTGTATGAAATTCTGTTTTACTGCTGAACACTAATGAAAATATTTTGAAAAATATGACCAAAGAGTTGATGGGCCCCATTGACTTCCATAGGGAAAAAATACTATGGGGGAAAAATGTTTGGGTTACTGACATTCTTCAAAATGTCGAAGATCTTTTGCATTCAGCAGAAGAAATTCATACAGGTTTGGAACAATTTGAGAGTGAGTAAAGGACTGCAGATTTTTTGGGGTGAACTATCCCTTTAACTTGAATTGTTATAATAATGTTTGTAACCTACTGTAATGTGTGTGCTTCATTTTCATTTGAATGCAGCTCATGCCCATTCCTATTACTGAGCTTATAAAAGTTTTTAGAAGGATTTAATATCTGTGTTTAGGAATGATAAAATGTCACTGTACCTTCTTGTTGAGTTGGGTAATGGTCTCTCTCACTTCTTTTGTCTCCTGAAGCAGTGAACCATTCACCTGACCAGATCCTGTGAAATAAAACAATGAAGCAATGACCCAAATGATCTATATGTTACTTAGATACTAAGATTAAAATATCCTTACCGTCCAGTGTCTTACTACCCAACGGTGTCACTGTTTTGGCAGTTTTGTCCTCCACATTGAAATTAAATGCATGTCTGTTGTCCTCTATACCATCTACAACTCTATAAAAACCATACAGTCAGTTACACAGTCTTTTATGCACAAATATTAATTGTGCAAAAACTCTACATTTTGATAAATTTTGCTTCTTCTTTTTTTAATAGGAAATACTTCAATACAGGAAAGAGAAATGTATGCATCAAAGCGTTTAATGAGGTCTTTAAGATTGTGTAATACAGTTTTTACATTTGAGCTCATTTCTCAATACTGGTAACACTTTACAATACGTGTGCTCTAATATACATTAATTCATGCTTAACTAATGCACAGATAATCATGAGTTAATGTATAACTAATGAAGAACTAACCCATTAATTAATGATTACTGCATCAGCAACTCATGAAGAGTCTATATAATTAATAGATTAAGTAATACATGAATTGCTATTAATTCAATGTGTCATGTATTAATTCCTTAATAACATATTTTATTAACTAATAGTGTAAATTAATGTGTTAATTACCACAATTAGTCAAAGCTATGCACTTCAAACTTCCAGTTGTCTGCTTTAATTAATCATTAGCTAATGATTTGCAAAGGTATCATTATGTTATGACTTTACTTGTTGAGGCACATCATTATTAACTAGTCATTTAGTAATTGTAGTAATTTGCACACAAATTTGCACTAACAATGAAGTAATTAATCATGTATTAATGCATATTAGTGTACCTGTCATATTATCTGGAATACAAGGCTTTGGCTCATTCTGGTAATTAACATATTAATTAACACTATTAGTTTACAGTGATGTTTCATATTTGTTATAAAAAAAAATATTTATTTAGTTCATTTTTATATATATAGCCGCTCTGGAGAAAACCTTGATGTAATCGTCCAGCTCAGTTCAGTTCTCATATAATGGTGTTGATGCAGGCAGATCAATATTATAGTTGAATATTAAATTTAATGTTAAAATCCAATAAGTCTATGTGGGCTAAACCTTTAAGCAATTTTCCATTGCTTTGACCCAGAATACATCTTTCAAATGATATGAATTAATTTCTCACTTAGACACAACTATGCAAGTTTACATAGTTAAACTCAAGTTCAAAATACAAAACTGAACAAGACTACCATATTGAAATATACATGTATATAAAAAATGCCTACTATTAAGTATATAAAATTAAAAAAAATTAAATACTATCAAAGCAATTAGCTAAACACGTACATGGTTATTAGTCTGGAAATTTCATTACCATCTATAAAAGAGGTGACAACTTAGGAATAATTTGGATAGATCACGTAACATACTGTAGTGACTTACAAACAGGGAATAAGCATTTTCCAAAAGAAAACATTGTAAACTGCTTTATGTACCTGTTAGTATTATTATTTTATGAGTAACAAAGTATGTTTGTTGGTTGACAGCCTTTGTGTTATCGAAGAATGACTTAATTTGAGACATGAATGTGTTTTGGTGCATTTTGGATGTGAAATTTACTGCTGAGCCAAACTGAAAAAGGAAAACTGTGAAAAAGTGATCTAAGTATTGAGAAATGTGTCCTAGTGATTGTAAAAATCAGGAAATCTTAAGACTGTCTGTTACCTTGGACTAAGATCTGGTGGTCCAAAGCAAGTGAAAGTGGGGATGAGAAGTTTGGCAGGTTTGCGTCCTGTACCTTCAGAATCTGTCTGTGTCCTATGGCTGGGTTTAGGTGTAGATGCGGGTGGATGGGTTTGTTTCTGTACTTTGGTCTGTGGTTTAGGGGAGGGCTTTGGACTCCAGCCCCTGACGGGTGAATGGCAATGTCTCAGGGCATTGAACTGCAGTAACTCCTCCCCTAAAAGGTTCCCCAAGGATGTACGTCGCACTGGGCTGGCTAGATTTGGCAGAAGAAGATTTCGGCATGTATTGGAAGAAGGTGGGATGTGGAAGTACTTGTTTTCATCATTAGCCTTTTCTACACTGGATGGGCGCTTATTCTCAGTTGATGTACAGGAATCTGGGTAGTTCTGCGGCAGGGAGAAGACAAAGAAATGACAACAGTGGTAAATGAGAAACTGGAATGCCCAATATGGCAACTTTAGTAACATCCTCATTTTGAGTCAATTTAGTTTGTTTGAAATTTAAAACAAGTTTCTTGTCGCTTTGTGGTTAACATTGTTTTAAAGAACAATGTTTGTTGTTAGGTTTGCTGATGGAAACATAAATGAAGTACATCCAACTTTAACCAAAACAGGTTTGAAATAATGAATGCCACTTCCAGTTTGAAGAGGAACTTCCACTCTAAAGATGAAAACGAATATAGGCGTATAGCGTAAACTATAGGCGAATATAAGCGTAGACATCCAACGCACATGGCAGTCTTTAGCGTCAATATATAAAGACGCAGATATATATGGGGCAAAAGGCGCCTCCTAGTGGTCTAACCCTAACACTACCCCAGACCTAAACCTACCCATACTCTGTGCTTGTTACATTGATGCTAAAGGATGCCATGCGCGTTGGATGTCTACGCTTTGGCAAAAGCGTTCTATATGACGCCTCAGGAGGAGAATGCGTTGGAAATTACCGTTCCATTTGAATTATGGAACTGTACCTACGCTATCTCACGACCAATTCATACGAATTTGACGAATGATTAAAAAGTGGCTAATTTTCGTACGATTTGTCTAAACCCATGTGATGGGTAGGTTTAGAGGCGGGGTAAGGGGTAGGTCATTCGTACGAATTCATACGAATTGTCCAATTCGTAAAATATGTACGATTTAGCAAAATCGTACTAATTAGTACGAGTGAGGTCGTATGAATTGTTACGAATTAGCCACTTTTTAATCATTCGTCGAATTCGTACGATTTGGTCGTGAGATCGGGTTGACTGTACATCTGTACAAAAAAGTTCATGCCACATTTTTATCTGTCAGTAAAATAAAGTAATTCTTAGTATTTTAATGTGGCATTGGTATGACTATAACCAGAATCTGTAGCATTTTTTTCTCTCTGTTTTTCTTTGATTTCTGCTGTAACAATATGAAAAAGACAACCGACTATGAAGGACTGCTGAATCGTTTTCTCCCCAAACCTTTACTCATGTCTCTTTCCTGGTTTGTTTTCACACGGGTGCTTTATATATTTTAAAATAGCTATCAGCATTGTTTGCTAAAATGTTTCTAAAGCAGGAAAATATAACATGTATCTGTCAAAATGAGGGAAAGCACTTTGAAATATCCATCAGTTCTAATTAATGAAAGTTTTTGATTAGCTAAAATAAAACCACAAGTTACATTATATAGACTTAAATGTTACAGTAATACTAAACACTCATATGAGATTTTGCTTTTTATTCATGGTCTCTTCAAAATATATTTTTATTTTTTTACATTTTTTCTATTACACTTAAAATACATTGACTACTTTTTAAATATGTCTAAAATTATGATCAAATATTTAAAACATTGAATAAAGTCCATTGGTGTTTTGCTCTTTACTGTACGGGTCTGAATTTGCATCTCCTTCAGTAGGAACGCTTAAAGGCCAGTTTACATCAACGCACAATTGGTGTGAAGATTTGGTGCAATAAACATTTTAATTTAAATGAATGTTTTTTGTTTTGTATGGAGAGGTGTTCCAATCTCTTTTCCTTTCCACTAAGAAAAAAAAGCCTGAACAATAAGATTGGCTCTTGTGATCATAGAGCCTGTTACATAAAGCCTGGGCACTCACAAACACACTATTTTGTGACAGTGACAGTGAATATAAGTAAATGATTATTTATTTATTTATTTATTTGGTTACACTTTATTTTGATAATCACTTTAGACATTCTACTAACTTTTCAACTACATGTCAACTATCTGTCATTAGAGTATTAGTATATTATAGTAGACTGTCAATAGACGGTTGGGTGGTTAGGTGTTAGGCTTTGGGTTAGGAGGATAACTTTACTTGTAGTCGCCAAGTTACTTATACAGTGGTCAGTTGAATGTCTGTTGGGGGACCAACAAAATAAAGTGTTAGCAGATATTAAGCTGACAGTCTACTAATACTCGAATGACAGTTAGTTGACAAGTAGTTGAAAAGTTACTTAGCTAGTAGAATGCCTAAAGTGGACTATCGAAATAAAGTGTTACCATTTATTTTTATTTTTTTTGATATGACAGATTTGACCATGATAATGTCTTGTACTTTGTATGTAAATATGTGAGTCAGAGATGGTAGCCATACCTCAGTCTCACTGCCCTCTCTCAGATTATATGTGAGGTTACAGTGGATGTCGGTAGTGAAGATGCTGGCATACTCAGGATATAGTTCAAGCACATCACTTAAACCTTTCACACTGATGTACTGCAGGTCACAATATGTCAGTGCCTTCACATCTGCATTTGTCTTGATCACATGATTCTGACTTGGCAGGTCTGAGCCAATCAGGTCTCCTTTTCCTGTAATGACATCAACGACATCAATGACATCAATTCCATCCTTCAGAATCTAATGTTTCATTATTTTTATCTATGTATACGGTAGTTTTTAAAATATTTTTTTGCGTGCAATGTTTTACAGTAATGCACTTACAAAAGAACTCTAAAGGGCAAGGTATTGCACTGGAATACACTACGCGTTGTTTTAAAAGTATAAAAAGACATACAATTAACATGAGACCACTTCTGTACACCAAACACTAAATTACTCTAAACTATATAGACCAGTAATCCCACTACTAGAAGTATATTTCTGACAACTGTACAGCTTAAAGTGGACATATCATGCAAAATCCACTTTTTAAGCCCTTAAATGCATTTTGTTGTATATTTGGAGTGTTTATAAGTACAGAAAAGATTAAATCATTCTCTTCAGGTGCTTCGTTTATATCTTTATATTCTGTTTTGGTCATATTTTTCAACCTGTTCGGATTTTCCTGTTTTCTATGACGTTTTTTGAACAATAACGTCACAGGATTTGCAGCGGAACTGCCAAATAAGGACATCGACTACCGGTCCAACACTTCGAGCAATCCGCCATTATTATTTCTCGCTCCGATTTTGTAGTCCAAGCTCAATGATGCAGAAGTTACGAGAGGGCTAGTCAAAATGTTCGGTTGTTGGATGTAGTGACCTGAAGCACTTCAAGGATTCCCACTTCAACAACCTCCGCCAGTATAAAGAATGGTTTGCCGATCGTCTTCGTCTGAATGAGGGGTAAATTCCTTCTATCATTTAGCTGCTGTGTTTTCTGACGCGTTCTAAACGCAAGTTATCATATTATTATCAATACAGATTTTTAGTGGTAAGATCAGACCGCAGTCATTTATCTTGTCAGAGTGCCTGTTTTAACAAGAGAAATAGTCGACTTTCACTAATAACACAACATAGTTAACTTACATACCACTGCATCCATATGAAGACGTTGTTCTGCAGGTTTGTCGTCGTCTTTTTCAAATCGCTCGCTCTGGCTCGAATATGTAACGCTTGATGGACAAGTCTTCCGTTGTTGACATTTTGTTAACGTGTGAATAAAAATGTTCTTTGAAACTATAGTAATCGTATATCTCTTATCAAACTACAATAATGGCTGAACGCGGGGAGTTGAACCGACCGTGAACTCAGTGACCTGGAGAGCGGGCGGGGAAAGACGCAACTCCTTTTTATTTAAAGGAGACGCTTCAAATCAGGTTGCTCACAGAAGCACATCAGAAAAGGGGTAGAAAAGGGGCCTGTTGAGCTATAATAATGAGGAATTCAGACCCAAGCATTGCAGTTATGCTTTATATAGACCACAAATGTATGATTTATAAGTAAAAATGAATGATTTAAAAGTACGATATGTACCCTTTAAACAACACACATTTTTATACAAAGGAATTACTCCTAACGTAACTGGTCCTACTCCCACCACTCCCAACAGGATTTGAAACAGCGTCACAGGCATACAAAGACGCTAAATTTGCCCATTGGCCTCTTTATCATCCCCATATGAACTGATTGACTTCGTCTCTTCTGGTGTGTGATGGGAGTTCTGGCGCAATATGGCTGCCGTCCCATCATCTATGTGGATGCTGCACATTGGTGGTGGTTGAGGAGATTCCCCATTCCATGTAATGCCCTTTGAGTGCCAAGAAAAGCGCTATATAAATGTACAGTAAGAAATTATTATTACTAGCTTGACTCTGTTACACTCAACCCTATAAGCCTTACTTCCATCAAAGTTACAGCACCATTTTAACTGGTACTCGCAGTCTCGCACCGCTCCGAGTGGGATTCACACCAACCATGGGAGGTGGGTGCGCTACCAATGATGCTAAAGACCACACGATCTAACCCCTGCAGAGTGTGTTATTTCGGCAATCCTATCATTACATCACACTGTGCAACATGGATCTAATAAAGTTGGGTACGATGTCTATGTTTGTAGACTATACGGTGATGATCGTAGGCTATGCGTTTTCACAAAACAAGAGAACAGTTGAAAGTGCTATACATTGATCCCTGAAACATTCCTTCAACATAATGTGTATTACTACTACTACACTGTGCCAGTTGCATTAGTAAATCATGTGTAGTGTTCAGAAGGAAAGTCAACATAGAATGTAGAAAAAACAAGTCAAAAGGTAAAAAAGCATCAAAGAAATGTTACAAACCCAAAGTGTGTTACAAACCCAGAATAGCCAAGACCATGTTGTCCTTTAGAACTTCCAGTGACCCAGAACAGACAAAGTAGTTGGCCTGCAATGCGTCCCCCTGTCTGATGAGATATTCTCCCGGCGTGCAGAAAGAGGTTTTGATGTGGAGGGAGAGGGAGCGCAGGCAACCCCTACTAGCCCCCTCAAACACAGGCAGTTGCAGGATATCTTTGTTCAAGTGCATGGCTATGTCAGCACGTAACTCATCAGGAAAGTCCCGCAAGAGCTGAAGAAAAGACAGAAAACCTCCTTTACTATTGTTTGAAAAGAATGATGTAAAACAAAATGTTCTTCTGGCTGGAAAAAAACATTGAAATATGCCGGTCTTAAAGGGATACTCCACTTTTTTTTTTTTTTTTTTTTGGAAATAGGCTCATTTTACCACTCCCCCAGAGTTAAACAGTTGGATTTTTACAGTTTTTGAATGTATTCAGCCGATTTTCTGATATTTAGAAGAACACCAGTAACCAGACAGTTTCTGGTCTCATTGACTTCCATAGTAGGGAAAAATATACAATGGAAGTCAATGAGACCAGAAACTGTCTGGTTACTGATATTCTTCTAAATATCAGAAAATCGGCTAAATGGATTCAAAAACGGTAAAACTCCTACTATTGCCCTAAGCTGGCCACATTACTGTGCTTGAATCCCCATATTGAGCATATCCCTCTCTGTCCTTCAGTCAAAACAATCAGTCCCCCACCACTTTCTAGATTACGGCTACTGACGCAATGTCTTGATCTGAATTTCTAAAGAGTTCATGATTACAAAACGAGCACTTCATCATTTGCTGTATGGTTGTGGATTAGTATGACTGACATCGAATGCTGGGAACCGTAGAAACCCATCACTGATTTATTATTAGGATACTAAAGAGAAAAAGGTAGGTTTTAAATAAGTAGATTTGGCTGTTTATAAGAAAAACAAGTGTTCAAAAAAAAAAAAAAAATCCCTGCATAGATCAAACCAATGACATTCTCACCTCATTAACATCAATGCCATTATTTACGGACCAGGTGGTCTGGAAATATTCCAGCATGCGTTGTTTCAGCTGCCGTGGCAGCCGGTGAACACGAATGAAGTCCTTCAGATCTTTCATGCGCGTGTGATATTGTGAGCGACGTGAGTACATGCGCTGGATGATGGCTGTCACATTCCCAAACACCACAGCGTGCATGAGAGCTGTTAGAGAAAGAACCAAATAGGATTTTTGGTCATTAAATGGGCTAATGTTAAACATGAAAACATGTACAGTACTATAAAAAAAAGTCAGTGATGATGTGTTTGGCTGTTATTGGGAGGTTCTGGATGCGGTTTCTTTTATGTTCTCATGGTGAAAATTATTGTGATAATTGTGTTCAGTGCGGATCAAGGGTCATGAAACACTCAACTACATTTACATTTTTGTTAACAAAGATGCTTGTGTTACTTCAGAAGACAATTTTAGGGTCTGTTAATTTTTATAGATATAAAATCCCAAATCTACGATTAAAGTGGTTAAAATTGTGGATTTTTTAAAAAATTATTTTTAATCTTCTGATTTTAAGATGTTTCTCATTTTGAAGACTGCATGCTAGACATCCTCAATAATGTATGTGGCTGACAAATGCTACCTTATAATGAGACACAGCAAACACGTCAGTGTCACAGGATTTGACTTTTTGAAGCACTGTAGTACTTCAATGATACATCTGTGTCTTATAACTATTCGTAAGACTGAATGTCCTTATCCTAAGACATTTTCGCAATTATACATGACAGCCTGTGCCGCTTTATTATGACTGGAACTTTAGATCATGTACAGCAGTTGAGACGCATTCATGGGTCTCAAGTAAATAGTATTTGTTTTCCGCGGTCTAAGACTTCAAGAGGATTGCATGGCATGAATGCAATTCATCCATACAATTAGTGTAACCAACCTTTAAAACTCCCTGAAAATAACAGATGAAATTGCACTGACACTGCAAACAGCATAAACCTTTTTTAAACCTGTAGTGTTTTGTAAAACACTCTAAAATAATGTTAAATTAAGTGTTTTCTGTTACTCTTAAGGATAACAGTCTGTAATATGGAAACAATATTAACTAATCAGTAATAGCCAATTAGTTACCTATACATTAATATTATAGTGATATTTTATTAACAAAGTTCGGGAGGAGCATGTTCAAATAATTGATCCAATTATCGCATCATTCCAACCAGCAGTCAACAATCAGTAATCAACATCTATCCAATCAGCTTGTGAGACCTATATATATATATATATATATATATACACTCATTTGACTCGTCAATGTTCCTCGACAGTTTTTCAGTTGTCTGTAGAGTCACAGTTTAGGAGCTATAAAGGAGCCATAGTTTTACAAATTGTGTGTAAGCAATTGTCAAATATTGTAAAAATGGTGCAGCATGTTGTGATGAGGTATGAGGTATTCCAAAGAGCTACTTCCACAAATTAAACTGTCTAAATTTCTGTGGAGGAATTCTGTTACTTCTTACCTCCAATGAGCATAGTGCAAACAGAAAAGATCTTCTCAGCATCAGTGTTGGCACACACATTGCCAAAGCCCACACTGGTCAGACTGCTCAAGGTGAAATACAGCGAGGCGATGTAGGCACTGCGAACTGAAGGACCACCGACTGTACTGTTCAGATAGGGCTTGTCTAAACGTCTGCCCAACTCATGCAGCCAACCTGACGTAAAGAAAGAAACAAATGTTAAACTAGCGTGTCAGCGCTGCACAATTTGGCAAAAACAAAACTCTTAAGGCAATTATTTTGTTTAACAGAATATTGTGATCTCTAGAATGTGGAACAAAGAGAACACACTCTGCCCAGCCAGTAGAAATAGTGTTCACTATTCACAAGTGTAAAGTAAGAGTAAACACTTTACAAGAATCAACCAAGACAGTTTTCAGTGACCACAAAGTCAGAGTTAAAAAATGCTCTATGCATTCACATTATGATGATAAAATATACTATGTACTATAATTTAATGGGTAACACTTTATAATACGGTTCCTTCGTTAATGAATAACTACACAAGAACCAATGAGTAACACAGTATAGACCTTATTCAGAGCAGCGCCATGACAGGTATGAAAGTGAGGCTGTGAGGGGTAGACTTACCGTGTTTCCAATGGCATCCGCTGTAAAAAGCTGAATAAAGCGGCTAGATTACTTATAATTTTCCACAGTTTACATTGTCGGGAGTTTCTTGTCAACTGACATTTCTTGAAAATATATTTTTCCAGTGTTTCATGAGCAGAACAATCCGAAAACACATTAAATAACAGTACAGCCCATTGAAGAGATGCAAGTCTATCCCTCACAGCCTCGCTTTCATTCTCATTAAAAATCAAAGATGGCGCTGCCGTGAATAAGGCGTATTAACAATCTAGTAACTATTATTAACTAACAAGAAACTCTGATTAATGAACTAGTAAATAGCACACAGATGAAAGTGGTAGTTCACTATTAACTAACCAATAACTATTTTTTTAATGCTTTCCAGAGAACTATACTGAAAAAGTTAATTAACAATCTAGTAACTACTATTAACTAAAAAGAAACTCTTATTATGAATTAGTAAGTAATAGTGCGCAGATGAAAGTGTTACTACATACTTCTGTGGGAATCACTAATTATTTGGATCCGTATTCTAAAGGGAAGATCATTGGAACTAACTAGTAATGACTCAAGTGTTACTACATGATCTAGTCGTGATTTGTGCAACCAAACAATAAAGTCATGTCAAGCGTTTACGATTTTTGATGAACTTTAGTATACTTTTTGGTCTTCACTACAACTGCCATGTGACTGGTTGATATAAATATATATATATATATATATATATATATACATATATATATATATATATATATATACTGTACAAACAATAAAAGTAACGAAGCTGCGGCTGACTTCTCTGACTTTCTTTGTCAGTCAAAAATGATCATATTTAATACCTTATACTGTACATTTTGGGCCTGTAAGAGCAATGTCTATCAGCAGCTTTAAACCTCCTCCCTCCATACTATTTGTAATAGCCAGTGCCAATCTGACTGGGTGGCATTATGCAAATTCTGGGGATCAGCGGGACACAAATGGGCTGAAATCTGTCATGGCTCTATATCGCTCGGATTGAGTGGTTTTTTTAAACATCCCATGTAGTGATCAGTGTGTGAATATCTCACCAATGTCCCAGACTCCATTGGAATTGATCTCCATCTCTTTGCGTCCGATGATATACCAGATGCAGGCCATCCAGTGAGCCAGCAGAGCGAACATCGACATGAGTAGTGTTAACACCATGGCGCTGTACTGCGAATACCTGTCCAACTTTTGCAGCAGTCTCAACAGACGCAACAATCGCACAGTTTTCAGCAGGTGCACTAGAGATGTCTTGAACAAGCACAAACATCAGTGGTGTGTCACTAGCCTATATACATTTTGATAACATGTAACCGCATATTTTACTCTAACTATAAAATATGGCATGATATGTCATGATAATTTAACATGGCAATCATTCTGTACCATGGCGTTTATAAGTAGATCATGGTACCACCGCACATTTTTGTAAAGGAACTTTGTAAAGGAGATTGAATCATCAACAACATATCCTTTCCACAATTTTAAATTTCCACAATTCTACAAAAGTTTCTACATCACACATGTGAACAAAATACAAATGTGAATTTATACAAAATAGTTTCTTCAATCAAACATTGAAACTTACAACAGTAACGTTAAATGCATAGAGCAGGTCAAAGGGCAGCGCGGCCACCAGATCCACAAAGAACCACGTGGTGGCATAATGTAGACAGATGGAGCGAGGCTCGTACACCACCTGCCCGGATTGACTCACGAAGGTGGTACGAAAGTTAATTATGATGTCTGAAAGAGAAGGCAGGTTAATGACTTTTGCTTGGAAGTCTCATTTTGGAAGTCAAAATAGGAAATTTTTCTATAAAAGGCTTTTTTTGTTGCTAATCTCTGACTAGAGAGAGACAGAGAGAGAAACAATTGGATCATAATTTTTCAAGTTCTTGACTCATATGCTTATTATGAGAAATATAAAATATAGCCCAACACAACTGCACGACAAACGCCTCATATATTACTTTTCAGCCCATTCTCACCCCCAAGGCGTCACCTAACTGATATTTTCTTCAATATCTGACGCTTTAGGCGCCCTTTAGCGTCAGTTAGATGACGCCCTAGGATCGCGTGTAATCCTACCCCTACTCCAGACCTAAACCTACCCACGTCATCTAACTGACGCTTTTCCTTTAGCGTCAGTTAGATGACGCCGTAGGATCGCATCATGTAACTGACGCTAAAGGGCACCTTAAGTGTCAAATATTGAAGCATGGTCAAAACGTGACGCCTTGGGGTGAGAATGCGTTGTACTTTTGATGACAGCAGTTTGATGTGCTAATGGAAAACCATCTGATGCAAGAAGATCTCTCTGTAACTGTTCTATAGTTCAGATTCTTGCTTTCCTAGTAAACTCACCCAGAATAAAAAGCATTTCCACTGCGATGTCGCTCACTATGGTGCTCCTGCCTGCAGTCTCCAGATCACTGTACGGAGTGAAACACACATTGTACGGCACGGTCACGGCAACATAGAATGTAGCCAGCAGAATCATCCAATCCCACAATGCCTTGGACACACTATAATGCAGCAGGATGAATCGAGACTTCTGGACTGCTGCCACTTTGTACTCTGGCAGGGACGGTTTTTCAAATATTTCCTGAGAAAAGAAAGAAAGCCACAGATGAGCTCATATCTCAATGTCTTGAAGGCAGCTGTGAGATTAAATGAGCATATAAGGAGATTTGACGAAGCCTCTTGCTTATCAGCGTTTCTCCTGTGAAAGTTTGTTGATACCACATTAACCAAAGTAATTTTATACTGCATATATGCTTGAAAGTATGACTGCATTATCAAATATTTTAATGCAAATTATCCTCCTCCATCCCCATCCTCTCTTCAGTTAGGATTTGGCATTCTGATTCCCCTTAAAATCAGAATAAATTCTTGAAAACTTGAATTAATCATATCTGCAATACATTCATGTTGGTTCTGTTCAGTTAACCCTAAGAGTGGTTATGCTGCTCTCCCTGCTCTTATCCATGCTAGGCTGCATGGATGCACAGGAAGTTCTCACCCAAAACAGAACTATACCACCAATCCAAACTGAATGCTAATTGTCAATCGAATTTGACTCTAGTGTTCCTGACAGAAATAAATTGTAATACTTATTTGTGGGTATTACTTTTAAGAGTGCAATGGATTATAACATCAGATGAAGCCTGCATTTATGGTAATAACTATTAAAAGTATTATTTTTAACACCTAATGAACATAATGTTTTACCACTGAAAGCGAGACACTACATGTGAATAGGGTAAAATTTTAAAATAATAGATATCACCATGAAACTTCCTCAGTTGATTACTTACACAAGTATATAAAAAATGTATTACAAGTATTTGAAATTTGTATGTTTAATTATGCAAATTAGGCATTATCTCATTACATATACACAATTTTGCATATATTTTCGGTAGATAGATCTGAACATATGATAAAGCAAAGTGAAAAAATTCTCTTTTTTTCTCATTTTGTTTACACACAAGAAGGGAAATAAAAGTTCAGAGGGATTTCGGGATATATGCTTTCATTACCTAGGAAATCAAAATATACTGTCCAGACTCCATAGCCTGAAAAAAACGATTTTCACCATATTTTTTTTTTTATTAAAATGTCACATAAATCTGGCCAGGAATGATTTATTAACAAATCCCTCTGAAAATATCTTCAGAATACTGCTAAGTGTATAACTGGAAAGTTTGGTGTAGGTGCTACATAGGGTGAGATGTTTCTGGAGAATGACAAAAAACTAATTTTGAGAAAAAAGGCATTTAAAGATTTATGTAGGGAATTTAAATCATTTCTATTGGAAAACATAGCTCAAAAACAGAATAAATCCTCAGGCCCTCAGTAAAAATAATATATAATATTTCAAGCTCGAGAAAACTGATTATTTAACAGCAGGCATAAGGCCTACAACTGCAGTAACTCATTGAATTAACATTGGCAGAGTACACCACGTGATACGTCTGAGTGAGTCACGTTAGCAGAAACCAGCAGTAGGCATTGAGATTTTGTCATTAGCTTCAAATCACCATTTGGACATTCACGATTGGTTACTGATAGAAAGGAAATGCCCATATTTGGGTTACATAGTGTTGTGCAGGAGATTCATAGCTTTACAACCATAGACATAATAAATACACAGACATCCTATTGGCTGCTGGAGCGATCGTCAACGGTGCCGCCATATCAAGCAGAGCAACTTTCCCATACCTCTCATTATAAGCAGAGCTGCCAACTTTTGAGTTTAGCTTGGCGTGAGACTTATCCCGGAGGGGGGTGGGGGGGGGGATAGCAAGATAGGGAGTCATACTGCTGTCCCGCATGACCCATTCAGTGGATAACACTGGGAAAGTGTGCCCTAACCCATCACAGGGCAGGGAACACCGCGGAAGCCAGCCGCCTGATGAAGGCCTGGAATAGACATATGTACTAGCCCAGGGGGGTAGTGAAACATTTGGCAGTCCCTGAGGTAGTCCCAATCCAAGGGGAGTGGGAACGTACTCAACAGGGACGACTGAGACACGGAGTGGTGTAGCAAGCCAACACAACCTATTCCCGTTCACCACTGGCCGTAGTGAGTACTCGGGAGAAAACGGGTTCCACACGTAGGCTATAGACCCTAGCGAATGTGTTTGGTGTCGCCCAGCCCGCAGCTCTACAAATGTCTGTCAGCGAGGCGCCTTGAGCCAATGCCCAGGAGGCGGCAACATCTCTAGTAGAGTGAGCGCGCAACCTGGGAGGACAAGGCTCACCCGTAGCTTCATACGCTCGGGTGATAGCATCCACTTACCAGTGAGCTAACCTCTGCTTGGAGACAGCCTTCCTCTTCTGCTGGCCTCCGTAACAGACAAAGAGCTGGTCTGAGGTCCTGAAGCTTTGCGTTCTGTCAGTGTAAACCCACAGGCCACGGACGGAACAGAGAAAAGCTAGGGCTGGGGCATACACTTTGAGGGTGGAGGGAGACAGCCTTCCCTCCAACCCATCTTGTAGAAAGGAAAGCGCAACTCTGATCAGGCAAGTTTGGGGGACCTCCTGACGGGAGGAACACCACTCAACGAATAAGTTTCACTTCAAGGCATAGAGGCGCCTCGTAGAGGGGGCTCTAGCAGAAGTGATGGTGTTTACCACTGCCAGTGGTAGATCACCAAGATCAGGGATTATACCCTGATCAAACACACCTACCTGTGAGTTTCTAGTGATCCTGAAGACCTTGATTAGCTTGCTCAGGTGTGTTTGATCAGGGTTGGAGCTAAACTCTGCAGGACAGTGGCCCTCCAGGACCGAGTTTGAGAACCCCTGACCTAGAACCTCCGCGTTCCGTCCAGGGACCAGACATGGAGTTTCCAGCAGTCTGGACGTGGGTAACATAGAGTGCCACGTCTCTGAGAAAGGAGGTCCTTCCTCAGAGGAATCGGCCAAGGAGGGGCTGTCGCGAGGAGCAAGAGTTCTATGAACCAAGTCCTGGTGGGACAATACCGCGCCACTAACTGGAGCTGCTCCTCATCCTCCCTGACCTTGCACAGGGTCTGTGCTTCAGGAGTTCACACTTACAAACAAGTCGGATAAAATTAAGGCATATTTGGAGTGCTGTCCAAGGAGAGGGCTTCGGGCTCGGTATGCGGCCCGAACCCAGAGTACCTCCCCCATTCCTGACTGTAATGAGAATAAGCCAGGAGTGAGGAGTCGGGGTGGTGGAGGGATCCTGAAACTGTCAAGGAATGTTAAGTGAGTTGACAGTGAATATTCATATATGCTTCCTCTCATGCTGATAGGGTAGACATGTAATTGTTTCTTGACGAGTTGATTGGAATTATTTATTTGAACTTGCTCATCCCGAACCTTGTTTATAAAACATCATAAGAAGGCTTACTGGGGGAAACGCATATTTGCGCAGGTCCCGGGGCCAGCTGTGAGCCAGGGCGTCCGTGCCGAGGGTCCCCTCGGACAGGAGGTAAAACCACTGGCAATTGGTCATGTCCGGAGAGGCAAACAGTGCGACTCTGAAAACACTCCAGATCAGCTGAACTGCCTTGGGATTTGGTCGCCATTTGTCAGAGAAGGCAACCGTGAAAGCTCGTCTGCCACACGGTTGAGCTCCCCTGGAACATGAGTGGTGCGAAGCGACCTCAGATGCTTTTGACTCCATAGGAGGAGGTGGGAGGCGAGTCACGACAGCATTGACAACCTTGTCTGTTGACGTACGCAATGTTTGCAGTGCTGTCCGTATGGACCAGTACGTGGTTGTCAAGAAGCCCCTTGAGGCGGCACAAAGCCAAGAGGGGGAGAGACGAGGCACAAGGCCCTGCCTCCTCGTGAGCCCCTCTGGGCCCAGCCGCTGACAGGAGAAACGTAACCGAGGAATCGACACTGCTATCTGCAAACTGGTAAGAGGGGAATAAGAGCGATGCTGCTCGGAGACAGCATCCACTGCTGTTCGGACCCTCTTGGGTGGAGGAGACTGTGTGCTCAACAGTCTCGACCAAGGATGACCTGGAGGAGAAAGTAGAAACTGCTCTTTTACTGGAGTGTAAAAGCGTGCAAGCGATTTGCAAAGATTAATATAAAGGTTAATACAATTTTTACACTCACTTCTTCTGGAAGTACAGCAGGGACACAAATAGTTATCGATTCTTTTTTTCAGGAGCAGCTTCTTAGCAAAACCAGCTTTATACTGATCCTCGTTTATAAAGCAGTCTGGTGGTGAGAACTGATTCACGAATCGTGCAAACATGAAAGCATTGACTTTGATTGTGGGGAATATTCAGCCACTGTGTCTTCAGCCGCTCGGATTTAGGATGAAACATTGCTGTCAATCAAAAATCATGGGTGGTGCGTCTGACCGTGTGACGTCACACGGTCGAACGGATCGATTAGAGACTGGGAAAAACATACAAGGAGATTAAAACAAAAAATCTGGATAGATTTTTTTCATTATATGATGGTTGTGTACAGGCACTGCCAACACACATTTCAGTATAATCAACTTGAAAAAGTGCATGTACCATTATATGACCCCTTTAAGGTAAAATCAAAGTTGTGTGTGGAAAATGTCATGTTTTAATTATAAAAACTGTACAATTGCAAGGCTTTACCAAATCTAATAATTAGGTATTATTACTGTTGTTATGATTATTCATGCGATGATACAACACAAGATTGTTTATTAGGCATTATGTATGCTTTATAATGCATTAAGAATATCCTTATGATGCATTGTGTATAAGGCTTCATCTGGTGTTTTAATGCATTAAACTCTTGAAAGTTATAACCACAAATAATGTATTGTAACTGTTGTTAAGATTATTTATCAGATGACACAACGTATCATAAGGTTGTTTATAAGGCACTGTCCATGTATTGCATTGAGAATATCCTTATAATGCATTATAAATATGGGCATAATTCCAAGAAAGTGTTACCACTACATTTGATCTTTATTTGCAAGGACATCACATGACAGATGACAAATCTTGGTGTTTCTTTAATTTAACTTTTACATCACATAGGTCAGGGGAAGGGTCAAACTAATGGTCTTTAGTCAGGATTAGTTCGAGGCAGCAAATCAAGTTTCTAATCCAGCATGCTCTCATCTGCCACACTCTTCATTAAGATTTAAGAACAGACACATGATGCAACTAAACACAAGTCAGCACCTCGTGCCTTTATTACTCTCGCTGAAAATATTGTTTTAATTTGTCAAGGGGTTGAAAGATATGTTAGACAAACTTTAATCTTATTTAAATCAAAGCTGTACCTCCTTGCAAGCAACTGTGTTTGATCAAAATTTGCAGACAGGTTTGAAACACACTCACCTAAAGGATTATTAGGAACACCATACTACTAATACTGTGTTTGACCCCCTTTCACCTTCAGAACTGCCTTAATTCTACGCGTCATTGATTCAACAAGGTGCTGAAAGCATTCTTTAGAAATGTTGGCCCATATTGATAGGATAGCATCTTGCAGTTGATGGAGATTTGTGAGATGCACATCCAGGGCACGAAGCTCCTGTTCCACCACATCCCAAAGATGCTCTATTGGGTTGAGATCTGGTGACTGTGGGGGCCATTTTACAGTGAACTCATTGTCATGTTCAAGAAACCAATTTGAAATGATTCAAGCTTTGTGACATGGTGCAATATCCTGCTGGAAGAAGCCATCAGAGGATGAGTACATGGTGCCCATAAAGGGATGGACATGGCCAGAAACAATGCTCAGGTAGGCCGTGACATTTAAACAATGCCCAATTGGCACTAAGGGTCCTAAAGTGTGCCAAGAAAACATCCCCCACACCATTACACCACCACTACCAGCCTGTACAGTGGTAACAAGGCATGATGGATCCATGTTCTCATTCGGACTCATCAGACTCATCAGACCAGGCAACATTTTTCCAGTCTTCAACTGTCTGAGCTTTTGGTGAGCTTTTGCAAATTATAGTCTCTTTTTCCTATTTGTAGTGGAGATGAGTGGTACCTGGTGGGGTTTTCTGCTGTTGTAGCACATCTGCCTCAAGGTTGAGCATGTTGTGGCTTCACAAATGCTTTGCTGCATACCTCAGTTGAAACAAGTGGTTATTTCAGTCAAAGTTGCTCTTCTATCAGCTTGAATCAGTCGGCCCATTCTCTTCTGACCTCCAGCATCAACAAGGCATTTTCACCCACAGGACTGCCGCACACTGGATGTTTTTCCCTTTTCACACCATTCTTTGTAAACTATAGAAATGGTTGTGCGTGAAAATCCCTTTAACTGAGCAGATTGTGAAATACTCAGACCGGCCCGTCTGTCACCAACAACCATGCCACGCTCAAAATTGCTTAAATCACTTTTCAATCCCATTCTGACATTCAGTTTGGAGTTCAGGAGATTGTCTTGACCAGGACCACACCCCTAAATGCATTGAAGCAACTGCAATATGACTGGTTGATTAGATAATTGCATTAATGAGAAATTGAACAGGTGTTCCTAATAATCCTTTAGGTGAGTGTACATTGTTTCCTATATTGAGTAAAAAAAAACATTTTTAATATATAGACGTGCATTTACAAAAGAACTGGTTTAATATAAATTTATATAAATTATAGCAAATCTCAACTGGATTATTGTTTTCATTGTCCAGCTCAAAGTGTTCTGGCCAATAATTATATTAATATTATAAAGGCTTTGAAGCAATGTGTACTTTTTTAGTTCCCTGGTCTGATGGTCATAATGCAAAATAAATGGTCTTAGTTGTTGCTTTTCCACTTTAAATCAAATTATCACTGGGAAATTGTGATATGTGGCATGGGAACTGGATCCCCTGAGCACAAAATCTCTTGAAGAATTTCCAGCTTTATTTGGTAATTATAATTTATTGAAAACTACATACAAATTTCTCACACTGGCATGTTGCTAAGATTATTTTTTTAAATGATTTATGAGGCCAGTGAAAATATTGGCAGGCACATTCATGAACTACTGGGCCAAAAATCCTTATTGTTGAGCAACCGCTCATGATGCTCTTGTTTGTCTATTTTTCTCTCAGTCAGTTGGAGTGTGATAGAATGAAGCCAGGTGGCTCTGCTGAGAACGAAGCCGAGCTCAAAACATGGCCATCTGTTACCAGGAGTGATCGGAAGTGTGACCTGCCAGTCTGCCCTGCTGTTCCACCATTGCCATGTGACATGCGACATGGAGAATTAGACATTCTAAAAACTTCTCGGCCTGCACTTTTTTTTTTTTACACTGTTTGACAACAAGTCAAATTGTCACAGGAAAATAGGATCCTGCCCTCAGATCCTGAGCTGGACAAAGCACCACAACACACTTATAGCCAATCAGCTGTAAGGGAGGCTATACACTCATAATGGTGGAGGAGAATGAGTGAGCAAGAAGGAAAATGAAAGAAAATACTGTAGAAACAGAGATGGCTGTCTGAGAGACATATACATAAGAGAAAAGGTCAGAGGACTATCTCTGGAAAAAGAAGGGTTCTGATCAGGCAAGAGCTTTAGGGCCTGCATTAATATTAGAAAAGCCTTCCAGCACTGACAAAGACTTAAGCCTGAAAACAGACACTGGTTGCATTGTTTATACTCCATAAGTGAGTAATATCAGTTTTACTGTTTCTAAGTATATTTATATAGCGCTTTTCACAATAGAATGGATTCACAGTATCAATCAAAACATAATAACAATGTTCGTTTCTTAGTGGAAAAACATCCACGTTTTGTAGAGCAAATCAAGGGTATTACTGATTAGTTAATTAATTTGAATATCCCCAACTGAGCAGGCCAAAGGCAACAGTGCCAAGGAACTGAAAAACTCCATCAAGTGACCTAATGGTGTCCTAAAACTCCATCAGGTGACCTAATGGAAAACAAAAACAAAAAAAAACAGAACTGAGATATGCTGTTGTTGTAATGTTACCTATAGTAACAAGACAGTTTTGAGTGTCATTGAAGCTTTATTTTGCCTTTCTGCAGCTGTGAAAAAGGGATATCTACTTTTGCATTGTGTGTTCATCCATTTTGGGGGCGGAGCAATGAAGGGAGGGGTGTGTTTGTCTGGGTTGATGTCAAATAGAGAGCTTAAGTCCCACCCCTCCGCTTCCGGCTCATGGGACCTTATTTCAGGAAAAATATGAATGGTAGTCAATGGCGAGAGACAACTTATCTTTTTATTCCGTCTGAACTGTGCCCTCAATTACACATATGATGTTTGTCAATTTAAAAGATAATTCTGAAAGTCAAAAACGTCGCAGTTTGTCATACAACAGAAGAGTAACATTTAGTTTTATGTGAAAATCGCTCTATGAACTACATCTCCCGGGAAGCGAAACGAGATCCGCTGCTCGTGTGCGTGCAGTCTGGGACAAAACACTCAGGTAGGACGGCGTAACGTTACGATTATAACGTAAGACTGTAGAAACAATGACAGACAGCCTCGGTAAAGTTAGCTTCATTCATTGAGAGAAAATGTGCGCCGCTTTGGGGTTTGTAGTCTTTGTAATTACGTATTTTCACAGTCTTATACTTCAACGGTTTTACATCAAACTGCGACTTTCTTTACTTTAAAATGTATCTTTTAAATTAACAAACATCATATGTGTAATTCAGGGCACAATTCAAACGAGATCAAAATATTTGTTGTCTCTCGCCATTGACTACCATTCAATATTTTTCTGAAATAAGTTCCCATGGTGGTCGACCGGAAGGGGAGGGACTTAGGCTCTCTATAGAGTGGTGCTGGTATGACATCACTTGCGTTTTAGCACTTCCGGTTCGTCACGAAGTCAATGTTTTGTTTTGTTTTTTTTGGTTAAATGGCTGGAATAAGGTCTATGGTGAACAAAAGTTCAAGACACTTTCACATTTTATTCTACAACATAAAATACATCAGTATTACCCTACTCGTGATTTTATGAAGCTGTTGCTGACAAGTGGCTAAAAGGGACTATAGACTGTCGAGGAGATTAAAAATCATCACGCCGAAGAAGTAAACTCTGTCTGCTTTTACAGCCTTGTTATGCTTATAATTGGGATCTTACAAACTACTTCAGATCAGATCAGATACTTCAGATCAGTATCATGCATGATTTTAAAAACCAGAGTTTTTTTATTATGCATTTCCCAATTGGGATACAGGATTTGTCAATTTTCAGAGAGTTCAATTAAATATTAATTAAAATTGATCAATCATAAACATTCGATTTACATCCCTAGAATTTATCATGGCATGTCCATGAGAAATTATTACTCAGAAAAATGCTTTAGTGGAGTTTCGCAGTTTTAGTAAGTAGTTAATACTTGTACTCACCCGACTTAGGCTGACATCATTTTTGCTGTCACGGGTAAACTGGCTGGTTAGCTGGTAAATCATGGTGCGACCCCTCCTTCTGGCTTTACTGATGTGAGAGTTTCCAGTGGTCCTGTTGAACGGCTTATTATCTGCACAAAAAGCACAAGTTTTGTAGATGCAACCACCAGTTTGTGAAGACTATATAAAATATTGATTTTATTAGATTATAGAGTATCTAAAAAAAATGTTTGTTTTTTTCACATATGATTTTTAGTTTATTTTCATTACACAGTACATGTGCCCTTTAGCTTCTAAACTTGCTATTTCTTATCAAATGTCGAAAACAATAAGTGTTGACAACGAAAGAAGAGCTATTCATTTTATAAACATTTAAAAGATTTAAAAGTGAGAATGATGTTTTTAGTGAAGACATTACCATCAGTTCTGCTGCTGTGATGGCTCTTTCCATATGTTTCTGTGATATCCTTAAATGAAAAGAGAAAAAGTACCATCTCCCCCTTCTCATTCTTTATGGGCACGATGTCCAACAGACACCAGAACAAACTTCCTGTGATAAAACACCAAAAAGAAGAGTTACACAGAGATATGTGGCTACCAAACAAACCTCAAAAACACTTAACTCTTACAGTCCGAACAATAATAAGGTAACATACCTAGCTAATGTTGACATTATAACCAGAAGAGAACTGGCCCCCCAATATCGTAATATTTTTGTGTATGTAAAACCAAAATATAGTTTTTCGCAACAGTTCTCATTTGGGTGACTAAAGATTTATGGAATTACTTTCAAGCTGCTCCCTGATAAGAATATACCTAGAGGTGATATAACAAATGTGGTTTGCTACTAAAAGACGGGTCATTTTCTATCATAGTAATGGTAATATAACAATCTATTCTGTAAAGCTCCTTTGAAAATTTCAAATTGAAATGATGTGTATTGTAAAGAGTGCTATCTCAGGAGTTTTCAAAGAGTGGGGCATGCCTCCCCAGAGGGGTGCTGAAGTGATAAAAAATAAAAAATAATAATAAATTAATTAATGATGTATAATCAATACATCATAGCAGAAACAATACTTTAAAAAGCGAAAAGAAGCAGGTTTTTGGACTAGACGCCTAAGATAAGATACTAAGATATTGACACTTGATGACACACAACTTGTGTGTTTACTGTTTGGGCTCAAAGCAAGTATAATCAGTCCTTGAGGGAACCGATTGTGCCCAATGTGAGTTTTTTCCCTTGAGAGAGCTCCGCTCTCATCTGGCCCTCTTCTCGAGGGGGTAAGGACTGACACCTGTCCCAGGCGATTCCGGTCCCGCTCGCGCTGAGGCAGAGCAGAAGTTCTTAGACTTTGAAAACCCCTGTGCTACACTATATATATAAACCTGACTTTACTTGATATTGGACAAGGCCTAAAAAACTCAAGCAACCGCAAAGCAATGACCAAGCAAACACCCGGTCTCCCTAGTGACAAAACTACTCAAATTTTATTCAGAAAATGTAAAAATCAAGATAATTCTGGTTTATATATGCCACTCTATACAATACAAATTGCTAGTCAGCTTTACAATTGAAGAGTTCAGATGCAAAAGCCTCTAAGTGCCATTTGAAATTTTCTTCTAGAATGATCATTTTTATCAAGCATATATATTTAAGTTCAGTAATTTCACTTGAATGACAATTAATAGATAATCTTCATTGCCATTTAAGTGAAATAACTGAACTTAAATATACAAGCTTGATAAAAATGATCATTCTAGAAGAAAATTTCAAATGTCACTTAGAGGCTTTTGCATCTGAACTCTTCAATTGTAAACAGGGGAACAGCATCAATTTCACAATGGTGATGTGAAGTGATGAATCAGTGATGAATCAGTTTGAGTTAAAATTACAAATCTATGTTACATGCAATTTTTAAGCACTTTTGAAACCATTGATTAACTTGTTCAGGTGGGTTTTAAAGGGTTAGTTCACCCAAAAATGAAAATTCTGTCAGTATTTACTCACCCTCATGTTGTTCCAAACCTCTATGTATTTGTTCTGCTGAACACAAATGAAGATATTTGGAAGAAAGCTTTAATCAAACAGATCTCAATCCCCATTGATTAACATAGTAGGGAAAAAATACATACTGTGGTAGTCAATGGGGATTGAGATCTGTTTGATTAAAACTTTCTTCCAAATATCTTCCTTTTTGTTCAGCAGAACAAATAAACCCATAGAGGTTTGGAACAACATGGGGGTGAGTAAATACTGACAGAATTTTCATTTTTGGGAAAACTAACCCTTTAATTTGTATGCCTCAGGATGCATCTTCTCATTCATTCCTAGCTTGAACTCAAAGTAGCTTATTATCTTTAATCTAACACTTCAAACTATAGTAACAGAGATATCTATTTTTGACTTTTAACTCCATAGCCAGAGGAGAACTGGCAGCCTGTTTTCGCTAAAGGCTTTTCTCTCCATTTTCCAACAAAAAAAGTTGTACGTTCCTTGCCACAGTTTTATTTGGCTTGCACACTGGGCAGGGCAACTTAACTTCTTTGTGAAACTGCTTAGGGTTGAGCGATATGCCTGAATTTATATGCATTGCAGGGATTAGCCAACAGATCAGTTGTCAATTGTACAGTATTATTACTACAGTATTATTACCATTCTTCTTGTAGAACTGCACCTCAGCCTGGTACTCCTCCTTGCCTTCTAGAGCTTTCTCCACACTCTGAATAACCTGCTCACTAGTGCCCAAGCCATATAGGAAATGACAGCTGCAGTTCTTCTGCATCACCTCTGTTCGTCCGAACCCCGTCAACTCACAGAATCCATCGGAACAGTATACAATGGGATAGCCACGTTGACCCTGAGCATTCCCAAGGAGGAAGTTGCTGTCTGAGGAACAAAAAAGTGATGAATATTAATGTTTTGAAAGACATTGTAAAGTTAGTTGTGAGTATTGTGTTTTGTGCAGCAATGCAGTACGTGAAAAACGCGTACCATATACACGCAAAAACTGTTTTTGGCGTATAAACGCCACGAGAAATGACATTCGTGCTATAGATATGAACTTTCATGAGATCGGGCTCCTCTTATCATATTGCCCAAAGTCCTGTTGAATCGTTCTGCTAAAACGCTACCCATAGGGTGTTATGGTGTGAGATTTTTGAACAACAGCCATCACAGGAAAGTTAGTAATGATTTTTCTTTCAGAATACGCACCCTGGTCCGAATGCATTCTCTTTTGAAAATACATTCTCTTATTATCATAAATGCAGAAGAGGTCATTCCAAAGGCGATGGGCAACTTGCTTAGCAGACTGGTTGTGATAGGGAAAGTCATGTGCCTTCTTAGAAAATCTGTCACTACTAGGACATCAGCCACCTTCCCTGAAGTCTATTTAGCACTCCAAAAGTCTATGCATATTAGGTTCAAAGGTGCGAATATGTTCAAGGGGCGCACAAGCATCTGTTTCTGGAGTTTCCTGACAACACACCTCTGGCAGTTCTTCACATAAAGCTTGTCCTTACTCATCCCTGGCCAAAGGAATCTTTCTGCGGTGAGGGAGTGAGTACTTGCACTATTTCAACACATTCTCATCCCAAGGCGTCATAAACTGACACTTTTGACAATCATGAGTGTACATCCAACGCACATGGCACCCTTTAGCGTCAATATGAGACGCTTCGGTTATGGTAGGTTTAGGTCTGGGGTAGTGTTAGGGTTAGACCACTAGGAGGCGCCTTCTGCCCCATATATATCTGCATTTCATTTGACGCTAAAGGGTGCCATATGCGTTGGATGTATACGCATTGGCAAAAGCGTCAGTATATGGCGCCTTGGGATGAGAACGGGCTGATTATTCTGATGTCCAGCTGCATCATGAACACCACAGAGAATGTCATGCTTCAGGGAATCAGGAACAACATATTGAAAGAATTTCTTTTTTATCAGACAATCCTTCATTACTCTGTACAGCTCACGATTACGAAAGACAGGTTGGACAGGTTAATCAATATTACTATTCAATTGACAAATGACAATAAAATAAACACCCTTATATGCGTGTTATGTGCTGAAACATTGTGAATGTAAGGCAATAATAAATGTAAGACATGTTTTCAAGCAACAAATCAGTGTGTAGCTACTTTTACCATTGCCATTTCGACCTCTTCCAGACTAACAAGCTCTAGTCTTTTTCTTTTCTTTTCTTTTTTTTTGTCAAGGTATTCCTGTAGCTCAAACAGTGGGGCATGGATGGCACTATCAACTCCAATGTCATACCTTGAATGCAATTTAGTCACTTTGGATAAATGCATCAGCTAAATATGTAAATGTAGCCTAAGTTAAATCTAATTCAGGCAATAGTCTGGTTTATATCGGGCAGGGCCAGACAAATAAAAGCTGTTCACTATCCAAAAAACAATAAAACAACAACCCACCACAATTAGTTTTTTATGTATTATTAACAAAATTCAGAAAGAGCACATTCAGATAATCTATCCAATCAGCAAAAGAAGGCCTATATATATAAATAGCAGGCTCACCTCTATCCCATGACAGTTTTCCAGCATCCCTCACTCCCCACCCCAACTCACTCCCCTCTCTTATCTGTTCTCATCCCAGTCCGGGAAATTGGGGAAGTACTCTGGGTTGTAAGTGTGAACTCGGAAACTGATGGAAGACTTTTGAAACCACCTGACTCTATTTATATACTACCACAATCTATAATAAAATCTCAAATGCGCAGAAACTCACAAATACAGATGGGGACAAACGCTTGGTAAGTCTTTACTTGAAAGGGACTGACATAAGACTGACATGATGACACCTTCATAATCATGACATGATACACGTCATGAATATGAAGGAGGGTTTATTCATGTTTATGACAACTGTCATTAACTGTCTTTCGCTCAATTATGACATTTTGAATGCAAATATGACATTGTTTGAGATGTCTTTGTTATGACACCTTGATATAAACCAATACATCATAACCTGTAATAAATAAGTTGTAAACATGACAGATAGATAATTAAACTTAAAGGAGCTGTATGTAAGATTGTGGCCAAAACTGGTACTGCAATCAGTTTCAAATTACTGTAGAGCGGTGTATCCCCTCCCCCTCCCCCCTGACCCCAGGTTGCCAGATATGCTGCATGATCCAACTTTTTTTACCCCACACGTTTGTAGCTGCAGCTGTGGTAACTAGAGCAGAGCTGGCAACCCGAATGCTGCAACACTAATGACTTCGTGATTGGTAGATCGGGGGAGGGTGGAGCATCAGACCAAAACACAACATGACAGTTGAGGGCTGCAACAACACTTTTTAAATGACAATATCCTGGCCGGACTACTGTTGTCAGTGATAAAAGTATTTGAAATGAACATGATTTCTTAATGTCTAGTGACACATCAGGGTCATTTTATGATTATTTGAAATAAATTTCTTACATACAGCTCCTTTAAGAAACAACATATCATTATGGGTTGAGATTACATTAAACTGTCATGTGGTTGGCTTTGACACTGGCTGTTATGAGGCCGTTATAACTCTGGCATGAATATTTTTCTTGACCTCTACTAAAGTGGTGCAAATTGAACTCGTCAGTAAAATGTTATAACAGTCTCATGAGTCATGACAGCCAATGTCAAAACCAACCACCTGTCAGTTTAATGAAATGATAACCAATAAAGCAAGGTGGTTTCTTAAGTTTGATAATTAATCTGTTATGTCATGTTTATGACAGGTTGTGTTGTCTTAGTAATGTCAAGTTGTCATGACAAGGTTATGATGTATTGGTTTAGGTCAAAGACATCTCAAACAATGTCATATTTGCATTGAAATGTCACAATTGAGTGAATGACACTTAATGACAGTTGTCATAAACATGCATAAACCTCCTTCACATTCATGACAAGTGTCCTGCCGTGATTATGAAGGTCATGTCAGACTTAAGAACACGCCTTCAAGTAAAGTGTTACCCATTTAACTTTTCTATCGTGATTAATTAACCAATACAGTGTGACAACATGCCCCAACAGGAGGCTCAATATGTGTTTTATGAACTGCATGTTTCTTTCTAGTCATTAACGGTGGAAATGTTCAATAGTGTTTTCTGTTGCTACACGGTATTTGCCTATTCAGAAATGGACATTAAAATATGAACTACCCTGATAAATATTCTATGAAGTAAATTACGCCCTTATCTACATGATATATTTTAATAAAATTAAAGGTTATATAATCAGTGAAAGCGAAATGATCATCATTTGTTTTTGTAGAAGCGTCTTCAGTAGGTACAGTAAGTCATTGGTTAGTACCATACCATTAGCTCAGCTTCACTGCATTTACTGCACAGGAAAGCTGGTCTCTACGGCAACAAGAGGGCAGCTATTTTAGGCCGTGAGTAAACTGGTGCTCTGTTACCCAGAAACATCCAGCATTGTGAAGAAAGAGCAGAGAAATGTGTCTTAAGAGGAGAAGTTAACATTAACGGCACACCACACATTCTTCATCTCAAACTGTTGTAAGAAATAAAGACCCATGTGAGAAAACATCCTCATAATGTCAAATGAATCCTCATGTGAAGAACACGACACAAGTAGAGTGAATAAAAAAGCACATAAAATGCCTTCTTCTTCATGTTGAGAGTCAATGGCAGCCCACAGCACCATGTGGTAAAACGTTGAAAAGGGAAATTTGGCACATTGATAGAGGAGATTCTAAACTTTCCTGACGGCCCCTTCTCAAACACTTCAGCATCACCAGCAAGTCATAAGTTGCACTTTTTTTAACCAGCACTTGGTAGCCTTGATAGATGTTGTGATGATTATGCTCTGAGGTTGTGTGAGCATTTAGTGCTAAAAAAAAATCTAGCATAATTTTATAATTATGTATGTCCTTAGTTCAAGTCACATAGTGCTTTAAACAAAACTTATTGTTGCTAAGCAGCTTCATATTAATAATCATAAAAATAACCGTGTAAATGTTGTTAAATTCAGTTGATCAAACACTCATGCAGGGTATAATTATATCTTGCAACATAGCATATTATTAAAAGAAGCTGAGAATATTCATGCAGTTGTGGGTTTGTGTGAGAGAGGTGTTATCTAACAGAAGAGATTAAGTTTGCGTGTAAGCTGTGTCAATGGGTTTCTTCATGACATGGTAAGAAAGCACAGATGGGAGGATTGTATGCTACTTTCATGTCATCAGATTTGTGTGGTATGGCTGCCCATAATCTTCGTACAAATACTGTTATGGAAGAATATTATCAAATTTCTTCTGATATGAAAACTTTAATTGTGTCTATTTTTTTTTTTTTTAAATTGTGTTGTAATACTAAAAGTCGTAGTCATTTTGATATTTTGATGCAATAGAGTAAAATTCACATCCTGGTTTACATTGAATGAGAACCTTAACCTGTAATCAGTCTTTTAACTGGTGTCTGTCTAAGAAGGCTCGGGATAAAAGGATTACACAAACAGCCATGTCCCTTGACATCCGCTTTTCCCATGACACACATGTACTTCAAAGACTAATGCCATGAGAGAACTCCGGCTACTGCAAAACATGAGATTTATCTCCCAGGATAAAACAAGAACAAACACAAGAGTATGGGATCTGTGCACCACTTAAATAGTATCACCTGCTAATGCAGTTATTTTCACTTTAAAGCTGATATGCCTTCATTTTGCTGTCAAATGAACAGTGAACAATAATAATAAAAACCTGATAATTGATATTCAAGATTAATCCAGCCATTGTAAAAATCTATAAAAATGTCGATGGCACTTTATTTTAAACTACTGTACATGTTATTTTTGCTGCTTGTCGAAATTGCTTAATTAAAACGAGCTTAAGCAACACAAATCTACACATTTTGTCCAAACTTAATTTGATTGTGTTCAATCTACTTAAATATGCAAACTTTAAGTTTGCTTAATCGATTTGTGTTGGATTACGTGAATGATTTATGTTGCATTAACTGAAACTGGGCTGTGCTTGTTAGTTCCCAGCATGCTTTGCATATGGCTGAATTAAGAGAGAATACATTTCTAAATTATTGAGAAAATGAGAAAAGGGGAAGACTTTATAGTGCGTAATTGTGTTTAATGTTCAATTACATTGCAATTATTGGTACCAATTATTAGTTGGGCACAGCTTATATAAAATTAAGCTGTGCCCAACCATAGTAAATTAGTTGAATCAACCTTAGTACATTAAGTTGACTCAATGTACATACATTCAGCTGGAATAACAGAATTGCATAATGCTGAAATAAAGCAAGTTAATTACGTGGAAAACTTTTCCATGATTTTTTAATGTTCATTCAAAGAGTTTGTTTTTTGAGTGACGCGTACTTACAGGTGTACTTCAGCGCAGTCTCATCCCAAGACGTCATACAACTGACGTCTTGGGACATCTTTTGACCATACAGTACGTCAACATCCGCCGTTTTAGGGTACCCTTTAACATCGGTTAGATGACATTATCGGATCCTAACCCTACCCCAGACCTAAACCTACCCCTAAACCTACCCCGTCACCTAACTGACGTTAAAGGTAAAGCGTCAGTTATATGACGTCCCAGGATCGTCATGTAACTGACGTTAAAGGGTACCCTAAAACGGCGGATGTTGACGTATGGTCAAAAGACGTCCCAAGATGTCAGTTATATGACGTCTTGGGATGAGACTGTGTTATGTACTTACCTAAGAAAATACTGGGTAATATAAGGCAACTACAGGGGTTACAGTTAGGTTTAAGGTTCAGGGTTAGTACCTAGTTTTTACCCAGTTATTGTAATTATTGTAAAAATTTGATTGTATGTGCATGGGGAACATGACTGTAAAATGAAGTGCTACCAAAATGTTTGCCATTTGAAAAGAAAATGCTACAGTAAAAAAAAAAATATATATATATATATATATATATATATATATATATATATATATATATATATATATACACACTCACCGGCCACTTTATTAGGTACCCCATGTTAGTAACGGGTTGGACCCCCTTTTACCTTCAGAACTGCCTCAATTCTTCATGGCATAGATTCAACAAGGTGCTGGAAGCATTCCTCAGGGAGTTTGGTCCATATTGACATGATGGCATCACACAGTTGCCGCAGATTTGTCGGCTGCACATCCATGATGCGAATCTCCCGTTCCACCACATCCCAAAGATGCTCTATTGGATTGAGATCTGGTGACTGTGGAGGCCATTTGAGTACACCGAACTCATTGTCATGTTCAAGAAACCAGTCTGAGATGATTCCAGCTTTATGACATGGCGCATTATCCTGCTGAAAGTAGCCATCAGAAGTTGGGTACATTGTGGTCATAAAGGGATGGACATGGTCAGCAACAATACTCAGGTAGGCTGTGGCGTTGCAACGATGCTCAATTGGTACCAAGGGGCCCAAAGAGTGCCAAGAAAATATTCCCCACACCATGACACCACCACCACCAGCCTGAACCGTTGATACAAGGCAGGATGGATCCATGCTTTCATGTTGTAGGCGCCAAATTCTGACCCTACCATCCGAATGTCGCAGCAGAAATCGAGACTCATCAGACCAGGCAACGTTTTTCCAATCTTCTATTGTCCAATTTCGATGAGCTTGTGCAAATTGTAGCCTCAGTTTCCTGTTCTTAGCTGAAAGGAGTGGCACCCGGTGTGGTCTTCTGCTACTGTAGCCCATCTGCCTCAAAGTTCGACGTACTGTGCGTTCAGAGATGCTCTTCTGCCCACCTTGGTTGTAACGGGTGGTTATTTGAGTCACTGTTGCCCTTCTATCAGCTCGAACCAGTCTGGCCATTCTCCTCTGACCTCTGGCATCAACAAGGCATTTCCGCCCACAGAACTGCCGCTCACTGGATGTTTTTTTCTTTTTCGGACCATTCTCTGTAAACCCTAGAGATGGTTGTGCGTGAAAATCCCAGTAGATTAGCATTTTCTGAAATACTCAGACCAGCCCTTCTGGCACCAACAATCATGCCACGTTCAAAGTCACTCAAATCACCTTTCTTCCCCATACTGATGCTCGGTTTGAACTGCAGGAGATTGTCTTGACCATGTCTACATGCCTAAATGCACTGAGTTGCCGCCATGTGATTGGCTGCTTAGAAATTAAGTGTTAACGAGCAGTTGGACAGGTGTACCTAATAAAGTGGCCGGTGAGTGTATATATATAAAAGTTACTTAAAATATAAGTTACTTAATTTTATCCGATTATGCAATTTCCTGAACGAACTCATGACATTGGTGTTGCCAGCACCAGAGAATTATTTAAGATGGAAATTATTTATGGAAGTTATTTTTAAGGGTCAGGTCAGTTAAGTCACTTTATTTTCAGGCCAGTAACACTTGAAAAGCGCAACCTCACTGTACATAATTAATGTGTGCTCTTACGCTACTATGGCAGTATCACATCTCAAGGAGGTCATTAAATCAAATGTGTTATAATTCTGGTAGTAAACTGCCAATAGTAAATTGCAAGACTTAAGACTTAGTAAGTTTGTTCAAGACACATGTTTGAAAGGTTAATCTATTTGATGAACCTATAGAAATGAAAAACCTTTACCTTTAAGGTACCAATTTTTCAGCTTTCTCAGGTTTTCTCACCATGCATATGGGTTTGGTGTGTGTGCATTTGTGCCAGTACTTACGAGTGCCATCGAAACGAGTTGCAATGGTGTCCAGGAAGGTGTTCTGGGGTGCGAGCAGCCCCTTCATCACTGGCATGATGCCAGGTTTCCAGAGTCAGCAAATGTTTAGGGGAAAAGCCTGTATGAAGCATCAATCTTCACTACATCCCAAGGAAAGGGTGGCCAGGGCAGATGTGAGGTACAGCAGAGAGAGCGCATCCTAAAAGAGCGAACGTCCCCTCAAATGATGACTCCTCACTGTATACTTCCTCAGTCCAGTGGATGTATGATCAAGAAACAAACAAATCCCCTTCCTTGTTAATGCATACCGTGATGAACACTTCCACTTAGTTCGTTATCCTCTGTCTTCCCTGGTGTGTCTCTCTCAGCTGCGTGTACCTGCATGACAGAAGAATTCACAAGCCGTGCATCTCTAAAACAGTCTGGGTTTGTTTTTGTTCTGTAATACACTGTGGCAGAGCTACAGAGACAGTTACATTTGTCTTCACCCCTCCTTCTCTGGCTCTTTCTCTCTTTATCCACACCCACTATTCATTTCCTCCAGTTCTCTTCAGCCACTGAGAGCACACACACACACATACATTCTTGAAGGAAATCTATCACACATACTCATCTTTTACATATCATTCCTGTACAGTCACAATGACCTCCAGAATCACATCGAAATAATTATAATACAATTTGCAGAGACAAATGTGGGTAATAATGGGTCTTTTTTAATGTCCTCTGCCTTTTCAAATTAGTTCACAAAACATTAATGTAATAATGAGAGAAATAACTTTCATAGGAATATTGTTTTTATTTGCTTTCCTTCTTTAATGAGAAGCTTTTCATTGAGAGCTACTGTAAAAAAAAGTCAAAGAAAAAAAGGTTCAGTTGAGTTCAGTATATAACCTTAGGTTTCCAACTCAATTTTTAAAGAACACTTAAAGGGATAGTTCACTTTGAAATTAATTTTTGATATGTTTTAGCTTACCTCAAGGGCATCCAAGTCTTTGTTTCCACAGTATTTTCAATATTGAAATTTTTTGGTCAAACCGTTGTTGTCTGTCAGTCCTATAATGCAGTTTTAGGGGGTCCACCTCAAAGAGAATGCACAGAGAAGTCAAAATTAAACATGATTTAATGACTCGTGAATGTAAGTACACACTGATGGCCTAAGACACGAAACGAGCGGTTTGTGTGAGAAAACGAACAGTATTTATATAGTTTTTACCTCTTGTCAGCCGTCAAACTGATCTGAATCAGATGTCCAACTGAACCGTCTCCAGACGTTACGCCAGAAGTGAACTCTCGCGCGTCTATGTCACGAATTGTTTACACCGAGATTTCGGAAGTTTTACCTTTCACTAAACATATTTAGATATATCGAAATCGCCTTCCATTGCGATTTCCCGTACATCTAAATAGGTTTAGTTGCATTATCTCATTAATAGTCAATTATAATACTTTTATAATGACATTAACATACAATGAATCATGTATTATCCACTTATTAAGGTGTAATTGATTATTGTTCCCACCGTTATATTAGGCTCCAGCATCCCACAACCCTACAGAAAACAAACTGTAAATAGTTTCCAGTTATAAACTATAAATGGTTATAATATATAAGTCTCATGTCTTGATATTGTTTATCTAAGATTTGAACAGTACCTCTTGAGTGAAAGTTAGTTCATTTGAGTACTTCCTGTATGTTATAATGAATTATAGCTCCATTTAAAGAGGTGGTAGAATTCCCCTTTTTACAAAATGTAAAATAAGTCTCTGTTGCCCCCAGAGTGTGCATGTGAAGTTTAGGCTCATAATACCCCACATTTACAGCATGTTAAAATTGTCCCTTTTTGAGGGTCAGTAAAAATGTGTTGTTTCATGCGTGTCCCTTTAAATGAAAATTAACTGCTGACTGTGTGTGTGTAAGCTGCTCTGATTACCTCACCTTGGATTTACCTGTTGGAATTAAACCTTCCTCTATCATCTTCATGCTGTGTGTGAAGGTCTTTCCCACACAACCAGTGACAAATTGTTATCCAGAAAACAAGTGTCTCTGGATCTATTTTATATTTATATATAATATATCATTGATAAATCAGTGTATAATGGATTGTGTACAGCACATTGAAAAAGCAAATGCATGACAAGTAAAAATAATATAAATGTAACTTTACCTGTTCTTATAATGCAGTATAGGTCTTAATGTTAATCTTTATAAATATATTTATAGAACAGTAATACTTCCTAATAAGTATTAATGGGAGTATGATTCATTATAACCATGGTCTTCATAGAAAGTGTTGACGAAAAAAAAAAAAAAATCAAATGAACCGAAGATTTTAATTTCTCAGAAGAATTTCCCATTATCTCTCACTCACAGTAAGAAATGCAAAAGAGAGATGAATGAAATCCCCGGAATGACTTTGCACAGTATACACTGACAGATGCACTCTTGTAAATCCTCTCCGGGTCACCAAAGGATACCCACAATGTGTGCTCAGGACATTCAACCCTGCCTCATTTATACAGCAAAAGGATCTTTTCTTAAGCAGAATTAGAAATTTCATTATGAATAAAAGCACTTAGTTAATGGTAGGTCCAATGTTATGGAGCTTATAATATGACAAAATGCTTTGAATTTGAATTATTGACAAGTGTAATCTAACTAAATAGAATATTATGTGGAGTTTTAAATAGTTTTGAATTTGTTTCTTTAAACGAATATTGAACATTTGAAATTTAACGAATTTAAATGTTTTTGTGTATTTTATAGACATGTATTTTCAATCAGCTGTTTTTTTTTTTTGTTCTGAATTCTTAGACTGCTAACTATATACCGATTCAAGTTCCCTTTCGTAGTCACTCCGAGTTACGTCAAGGAGTGACGGAGAATGGGGGTTTCGCACAGAAAGCCAATCCTCTTCGAGTATTTAACAACGAGCCAATGGCGTGAAAATGCCATGGGTCTGCGGAATTTGCATAGCGTACTCCGCCCACCATGTGGGTATAAAAGGAGGAAGCAGACGCAACCGCAGTATGTTTTCGCTTCGGAGCCAAGAGCATTCTTCTCTCCACAAGCCATATCACTAAAAGCCTCTTCGAGACGAGCGTCCTCTTCAGTGTTGGTGTGACGGCGGTACCCAGCGAGATTCTGCATTGCCTGCGATCTGTGCAGTGGTCTGCCAGACTTTGCGCTTCTCCCTGGTCGCCTCGGCGCTGAAAGAGTGAATTTCCTCCTCTCCTCTGAAAGAGCTACACGCGGCACGTCTTTTTAAAGACGGTTCGCCCGTGTTCTTCTGGGTGCGGTCGATATCCGTCTTTCTCTGATGGGCACGATCGCTGCTTTGTATGTCTGGGCTTCGTCATGCTAAAGCAGCTTTCGTGGTTGAGTCATGTGCCTTTTGTGGTAATATGACCATCTCAACACTTAGATCGAGACTCAATGATCTTACTGTGAGAGTCCCCGCCTCCGCTACCCGTTCAGCTTCCTCTACCCGGGGAAGCTCTTCGGCTCGCGGCCAGGGTGATCTGTCGGTGACGGTGTGGAACAAACCCCCGACGCTAGCTCCTCGGGTCCCACCCACCGCAACAGTGTTGTAGCCAGCGAGCGCCGAAACGGTTCAGACGTCTGCCTGTTCGCGGGTACCGTCTGGATCGTTTGGCGCTCCAGAGGAAGACGCGTTATCGATCGCGGCATCACATAAAGGCGGGCTTGATTCCTCGGGAAGTGAAGATGCGGATGCACGACCTCCTTCGGGAGCGCCTGTTGCCCGTGTCGGATCCCGAGATGACGGCTATGCTCTCTCGGGTCGCCGTGAGTATCGGGTTGCACTGGAATCTTCCGGCCCACCCCGATCACTCACGGATGGATGAATGGTTTTTGGGCAAAGCCGCCGCCGCGAGGCCACAGCCGACCCCAATGCCATTCGTCCCCGAGCTGCATGCGGAACTGACGAGGACGCGCTCGTCAGCTTCCCCCGCCTTTCCTCCCCTCGACGGCGCAGCTGCCCGTGGGTATGCTGGGGTGCCTCCGGTGGAGCGCTCTGTCGCGATGCAACTGTGTCCGCGGAGCGCCTCCTCTCGGGGGCCCCCCGAGCATCCCCCCAGAGCCTGTAGGTTTTCGTCGTCTATGACGGCGCGATCCTATAGCGCGGCGGGCGGCCGCCGCTATGCATATGATGGGCGTTTTTTAGGTCTGCCAAGCCAGACTGCTCAGAGGTATGCACGAGGGCGGGACTGATTCCCTTGGATCAGGTGATGGCCACTAGTGTGGTCCAGGAGCGTCATCTTTGCTAAAAAAAAAAAAAAAAAAAGCTTTTCGGCGGTGCGGTTGAGGACTTTGCCCAGCAGTTCTCTACCGCCCAGAAACAGGCTGAGGCTGCCCCGTCGGCCAGCTGCTGCCTTCACCCAGCCGCCGGTGTAGCCGCCTCAGTCTGTTCGCCGCCGAGGACGAGCCTCTGCGCCCTTCCCTCCGGAGCGACCCCAGCAGCAGCCTTCACCCAGGTCGCGCCGTAGAGGCGGTCGCAGAGGAGCGTCACAGCCCCCTATGGGCTGCTCAGTGATGGCATCGAGTCTTTCCCAGGAGGAGGTAGCAGGGCCCCTCCTTCCCCCCGTAGAGGGCCGGGGGAGAATCTTTTGTTCTCCGCTCCCCGCTGCTCAAAAAAAAAAAAAAAAAATATATAATAATAAGACGGGTTGAGTGCGTTAAAGAAAGACTTTATACTATCACTGAGCACACAGACCGGAATGAGCGCGCACGACGCTCCACAGTGTCGCCCCGCTCATTCCCCTCTGTCTCTGAGGGTGCGGAGAGGAGCGTGCGTCGTCCCCGGACCGCACCGCTCCTCTCCCCCTCTGTCGCCAGACCCCCGGCAGAACAGACCCCCGTGGAACGCTGGTCCTTCCCTGGTCTCTTCTGTCGGGGAGCGGAGCTCTACTACGCACCCGCATGTGGTATCTCCCGTGCGCATGCCAGTCACTCCGCCCCGCTGCCCCTCCGGGGGGACGTCTGTGGCTCGTATGACCCCGCTGGTTCGGTTCCTCGGAGCTTGGCTCGAGCTCCCCGGTCTGTCCCGCTGGGTCATCAGAACGATCAGATTCGGCTACGCGATTCAGTTCGCACGATCTCCTCCCCGTTTCAGGGGAGTTCGCTCCACTATAATCGATGGCAATGCCCCGGTTTTGAGAGCGGAGATTGCGACCCTGCTGGCGAAGGGTGCAATCGAGACGGTCCCTCCAGCCGTGGTGAAGTCCGGCTTTTACGGCCCCTACTTCATTGTCCCCAAGAAGACCGGTGGGTTACGACCGATCCTGGACCTGCACGTTTTGTGCTCACGGCCAAACGCATTTTCGAATGTGTTTGGCATCAGGATTGGTTTGCAGCGATCGACCTGAAGGATGCGTACTTTCATGTCTCCATATTGCCTCGACACAGACCGTTTCTTCGGTTCGCTTTCGAAGGCCAGGCATATCAGTACACGGTTCTCCCATTCGGGTTAGCTCTGTCCCCTCGCGTCTTCACGAAGATCGCCGAGGCAGCCCTTGTTCCCCTTCGCGAACACGGGGTTCGCATCCTGAACTATCTCGACGATTGGCTAATTTTGGCACACTCTCGAGAACAGGTTTGCGTACACAGAGATCTAGTGCTTCAGCACTTAGCCCGTCTGGGCCTTCGGGTCAACCGGGAGAAGAGCAAACTTTGCCCCGTGCAGAGGATCTCTTTTCTCGGCATGGAGATAGACTCGGTCGCCATGTCCGCGCAGCCTACGAGCGAGCGCGCACACTCACTGCTGACTTGTCTTCGACAGTTCGACGGCAAGAGTGCGGTTCCACTGAAACTCTTTCAGAGGCTCCTGGGGCATATGGCATCCGCAGCCGCGGCTACGCCACTCGGATTGCTTCATATGAGACCGCTTCAGCTCTGGCTTCGCGATCGAGTCCCGAGGTGGGCATGGCATCGTGGCTCGCTCCGGGTTCCAGTAACTCCAGCGTGCCGCCGAACCTTCTTCCCGTGGTTGAACCTCAGCTTTCTTCGGGCAGGTGTCCCTCTCCAGCGAGTTTCCAGGCATCTCGTTGTCTCCACGGATGCATCTACCACGGGTTGGGGTGCCATGTGCAATGGGCATGCAGCCGCGGGTTCCTGGACAGGACCCCAGCGCCTCATGCACATCAATTGCCTCGAGCTGCTGGCAGTACGCCTGGCCCTGCACCGCTTTCGAGCACTGCTCAGGGGTCAACACGTACTTGTCCGCTCAGACAATACCGCTACAGTAGCGTACATCAACCACCAGGGGGGTCTACGCTCACGTCGGATGTCGCAGCTCGCTCGCCACCTCCTATTATGGAGTCAGAAACACCTGAGGTCCCTTCGTGCTGTGTACATTCCTGGAGCCCGGAACCTGGCAGCCGACGAGCTGTCACGGATCCGCCCTGTCTCCGGCGAATGGCGACTCCATCCCCAGACGGTCCAGCTGATCTGGGACCAGTTCGGGGAAGCTCAGATAGATCTGTTTGCCTCCCGGGACTCTTCCCACTGCGTCCAGTTTTATTCCCTGTCCGAGGGCTCGCTCGGTACAGATGCGCTGGCGCACAGCTGGCCGCGGGGCCCACGCAAGTATGCGTTTCCCCCAGTGAGCCTCCTTGTACGGGTGTTGTGCAAGATCAAGGAGGACGAGGAGCAGGTCCTGCTGGTAGCCCCTTATTGGCCCACCAAGACGTGGTTCTCCGAACTCATGCTCCTCGCGACAGCACCTCCTTGGACTATTCCTCTGAGACAAGATCTGCTCACTCAGAGACGGGGCACTCTGTGGCACCCTCGTCCCGATCTATGGAGGCTACATGTGTGGCTCCTGGACGGCACGAGGCAGGTTTGAGTTCGCTACCACCTGCGGTGGCAGCAACCATCACTTCCGCCAGAGCGTCGTCTACTAGACACCTGTATGCGTTGAAGTGGAACCTCTTCGTCAACTGGTGCTCTTCTCGTCGAGAAGACCCCAGGAGATGCTCGATCGGTGTTGTGCTTTCCTTCCTGCAGGACGGGTTGGAGCGTAGGCTGTCGCCCTCCACCCTCAAAGTTTACGTTGCGGCTATTTCCGCCTCTCATGATGCAGTTGAAGGTAAGTCCGTTGGGAAGCACGACCTGGTCATCAGGTTCCTGAGGGGAGCGAGGAGGCTAAATCCGTCTCGTCCTCCCCTCGTGCCCTCTTGGGACCTCTCGGTAGTGTTAAATGCTCTGCAGAGGCCTCCCTTTGAGCCTTTGCAATCGGTTGAGTTTAAGTTCCTGTCTTTGAAGACAGCTCTCCTGGTTGCATTGGCCTCCATCAAGAGGGTAGGGGACCTGCACGCATTCTCCGTTGACGAAGCGTGCCTAGAGTTCGGGCCGGCTTACTCTCACGTTGTTCTGAGACCCCGGCCCGGTTACGTGCCCAAGGTTCCCACAACTCCCTTCCGGGATCAGGTGGTGACCTTGCAAGCGCTGCCCCTGGAGGAGGCAGACCCAGCCTTGGCACTGCTCTGTCCGGTGCGTGCACTCCGCACCTACGTTGACAGAACGCGGTGTTTCAGGACCTCAGATCAGCTCTTTGTTTGTTATGGGGGGAGCCAGAAGGGAAGGGCTCTCTCAAAACAGCGGCTGTCTCACTGGTTAGTGGACGCCATTGTTTTGTCTTACCAGCAGCAAGGTCGACCGTGCCCCCTTGGTGTGACAGCCCACTCCACTCGGAGTGTGGCTTCCTCTTGGGCTTTAGCGCATGGCGCCTCGCTAACAGACATCTGCAGAGCTGCAGGCTGGGCGACACCTAACACCTTCGCAAGATTTTATAATTTGCGAATCGAGCCAGTTTCCTCTCACGTACTCGCCTCCGCTAGTGCTGGAACCGCTTGAGTGTCTTCGCTTGCTCGCCACTCCACTCCTCAGATTGGATAAGTGCGATATTTCCTCAGTTGTCCTTCTTTGAAGCCCTGAGTCCTCCAGCACTTATGATGCGGGCACCACTGCGCTTGCTCTGGTGCCGGCTAAGTGCCTCCATGTGCACGGTTCCCCTTTGGTAACTGTCTCATGTGTATTATCCACTGTAAGCCTCTCTGAGCATGTGTCTTCCCTTGGCAAGCCATCTGCCACCCCTGGAGCTAGTTGCCACCTGCGGTTGGCGCTCCAGTATTCTCCATATGCAGCCCAGTGGCCATATGTGTTTTGTAAGTCCTCCCTTCGGTAGGCATCTGGTAGCATGTCCCTTCCGGGATATGTTTCCCAGTGTACCTTGGTAATTCTGTGTCAAAGTGGGACCTTTTTGTAATATTGTGTTAGAGGTCTAGACTTTCGCAGAGCACTGGAAGACAGCTGGAAGATGGCGTGATGGCATAGACCCCCATTCTCCGTCACTCCTTGACGTAACTCGGAGTGACTACGAAAGGGAACGTCTCGGTTACAGATGTAACCCTCGTTCCCTGAGTAGGGAACGGAGACGTTACGTCTCCTTGCCACTTCTGCTGTACCGCTGGGTGACGCCTGAGATCAGTCTTGGCTCCTCAGCGAAGACATACTGCGGTTGCGTCTGCTTCCTCCTTTTATACCCACATGGTGGGCGGAGTACGCTATGCAAATTCCGCAGACCCATGGCATTTTCACGCCATTGGCTCGTTGTTAAATACTCGAAGAGGATTGGCTTTCTGTGCGAAACCCCCATTCTCCGTCACTCCTTGACGTAACGTCTCCGTTCCCTACTCAGGGAACGAGGGTTACATCTGTAACCGAGACGTTTTCAAGATTAAGAAGAAATTTGAAACTTCAAATTCCATTATAAAATTCAAAACACAGAATTCAGATCATAGAGAAAGGTCACAGGTTATCAACAAGATCAGATTGTCACAAGCATCACATATTGCCGCAGTAGCATCCTCTACCCCAGATATGGCTACGACAAGGATTGTAAACACTGGTTTTCTACCACTGCCTTTACATGAGAACAGATTTTAAGTATTTATGAATGTAGATGAGGAATCTTCAAATGAGCAGCAACAGGGATACATCTACGTGCTGCCTTCCACAAGCAACAACTTCTGATGTAAACAGGGAACTTAAGAACATTCTGATGAAAAATACGACTGCAAATTAACTTATCATTCATGTGGGGAAGAATAGTGATAGTAAGAGCAGTCAGAACTCCTCATTGATTTCAATGAACTTTATTAAACAATTAGAAGAAACAATCGGTTTTCACAATTGCCTGGCCTTAATACATGGCTGCAAAAACCTGCAATATAATTACAAGAAAACTTCATTGACAACTTGAATTTTCAGTTGTCAGACACAACTGTTCAAACAGGATGGCCTCCACCCAAACAAACTTAGTGCAAGAGTGCTAAAGGACACCATTAACTCCATCACCCTTCCGCAGTGTGTGCTAATCCACTCAACCTGAGAATCACACACAAACACACCTGGACAAACTATAAATGAACACAGGACTTCACTCCAGCACCTGAATGGGGTCGACATGGGGTCGACAAATCACACGAGGACAATGATAACACCATTCAGCCACAACAACCTCTGCTCACGGACACAATATCAACTGAGCCCTGCCCACAGAGCACACCACAGACAGACCGGGACATATTAGAACTGCTTCAAGATTCAGCTCCCAAGGATGACTTTCTGGAAACAGCCAGGAAAACCACAACAACACATCACAGTCTCCAGTAACACCAGAGAAACAGCCCCTCTCACCAGACATGTTATTCCTCTCTCCAGCTTCCCCACTTCTGAGCTTCTCCAAGAAATTGGAGGAACTAGTGTATACTTGAACAAAACTATCCCACTCCTTTGCTGGAAGCCCCCAAATGTCAATCAAAAAGGGGCGACCACCAAAGCACGCAGGCCCAGCTAGCTCTCCCCCTCCTCCTAAGAGCTCTTCCACAACGCCAGGGCCCACACACTCCTTCCATCTGATCTAGGTTAACCAAAAAACAACTGATACTAGCTGTTAGAAATATGTTTCGGGTTCCCGCTATGATAACAGTAACTTTCTCAATTGTTTTCTGAACAAGTGGGAACCCAGTATCTTTTTCTATTCCTGTTATATTACATGCAAGAAATCTAAGTTCTTCCCAAGCCAACAGTACAGCAAGCCAATCTAATCTGCAACCTGTTACATGTCAAACTGTGTGGGATACAATTTATACTGTCAAGTTAGCACTTTTAAACATCCGATCACTTACAAATAAATCTTTTAGTCAACGACTTAATGACCAGAAACAACGTGCATTTTATGCTTCTAAAATGAAACTTGGCTAGAAGACAGCTGCAGTGCAACTAAGCAAGTATAATTTGGGAATTACCCTTCTTTCGAATATTTAGTTAGATTTAGTTAGGTAGATTAATTTAATATAGTTAGATCACATTTGTCAATAATTCAAATTTACACAATTGAAAATCAAATAATTTTGTCATATTATAAGCTCCATACAATATCGATGGGAAATTTATTTCTATAACAGTATTAAAAACATGAGTCAATGTACTCTAAATGTAACAATATAACAATAAATCAAGAGCCTTAAAATAATAATTAGTGATATCTTTCAATCTGATGGAAAGAAAGAGGTCAGCTTTATAGAAAAATAAATAAAAAGGACATACATTTTATAGAGCTTGACGCAAGCATCCAGAGCAAACAACAAAGTTGAAGCTAGTGTGCAGGATGCGGATGTTATGGATTGACAGTAGAGGAAAGAAGGAGAGCCAGGACCATGGACTGTGAGGGGACTTATTTTGGTCTGGTTCAAGGAAGTCATAAGAATTGACCACAGTGCAGCCAGAGCTTTGGGTGACCGAGGCAGAGCTGGAGGAATTAGAAGACTCAGGTGGAGCCAGGGGGACCGGGGACTAAGGGTGAGCCAAAGATATGAAGGATCAGAGTGAAGTTGTAGGATCAGAGGACCGAGGCAGAACTGGAGGATCAAAGGACAAAGGTGAAGCTGGCCAACTACAGTAGGAAACTGAGACTAAGCCAGTGGGATTGAGAAAGAAGGCAAAGCCAGAGGGATGGAAGACCCATGTGGAGTTTAAGGATTGGAGACCCAAGACAAAGCCAGAAGACTGGAGGTCTGAGGTGGAGCCAGGGGTTAATTGGCCAAAGTGGAGGATGGGGAATGAGGGACCCCAGTGGAAACAACAGGTTGGAGGACCATGGTGCAGCTGAGGGACTGAAGAGCCAAGGTGGAGCTGAAGGATTAAAGGGCCAATGCGGAGAGAAGAGATCTGAGACCACAGAAGCTTTGGCGGGTCAGGAACCCTTGATAGAGTGGGTAAAGATGGAGGTCCTTCGTCCCCTGAGTGTTCATCACCTCTGGAGGAACAGGGCTATAGTTTTGGATGGAACCAGATAAAGAGGAGGGGCTGGGTCTTGGCAATACTAGGGAGTATATCATGCTAGACAGAACTAGCAGAAGAGGAAGGGTAAGAGTTAATTAAGTCAGACTGAACCATCAGAGAATGAGGGAAAGCTGCTTTTATGGCATGAATAATGAGAATTGTTTCTACCTCAAGCAGGATTATAGGGGTGGGCATAACAGGGCTGCAGACTAACATTTGAGAGCAGTGTCATTGGTATCACCAAGTTTTAAAGATGGACTAAGGACTTGACACCTGGTTTGGTAGCACTGGAGAGGGGAGGGATGATATTAATCATAAAATTGTTGTATGTAAGGGTCTATGGCAGGCTCAGGGTCTGTTGTAGAAATTTACTGTACGCAGGCTTAGGGTTCATGGTAGGCATGTGCTCGAGGGCCATAGCTGTGTGTGCTGGCTCAAGGTCTATCTGTAGTGAAGAAGATTAAGAGCTCCAGGGCTGGAATGGCTCAGGGATGAGCTCTGGGGAGCAGTGAATTGGAGGTCATCCTCCATTATCCCATCACTTGAAGAGCCAATTGGCAAAAAAAAAAAAAATCTAAAACTGGCGAAACATCATTGACAAAGACCATCGGCATGTACTAATTACTTCAGAGGGTGCTTGAAAGGAGGATAAGCTGGACAACAACTTGATACATTTGTGAGTCTAATCACTTTTAGTCATTGATCTAATTGCAGGCTTTTTGTTAACAAACACGAGAGAATAATCCTAAAGTATGTGCAAACATACCATCTTAACAAAGGCAAGATTAGACACTAAACTGAGGAAACAAAGGAATATTTATCCAGGGTTCCCACTCTTTTCTTGAAATGATTTTCCAGGACTTTTCCAGGACATTTTTCAAGACTTTTTCTGCTGCTACAGTGCGAATCAAGTTATCACAACTAAGGCTGGGCGATATACCGATATGTGATATTGTACCTATACTGTTATATCTGTATTATAGTTGTGCAAAGATTGTTGTCTTTCACAATGCCATCCTCTACTTGCAATACCACACTAAAACAGAAGTTATTCTCTAATTTAGTTCATACACTGCTATTTTACTTGCTGATATCAGTTTAAAAGTCCAAACTCTCACAGTCAAGCTGTATTCGCAATCAGTCACTAACGTTAGAAAATTTTAACTATTATCGGACTTCTAAATTAATTGCATCTGCTCGCACCAAGGCACATTATGCATCTGGTAGCTATACATAATGGCATAAACTGATGAGTTATGCATTTTTGACTCTAAATTATTTTATTTATCAAATCTTTGAAACCATTTTTGTCGATTATATTGCTAAAACGGATAGACCTTTTGTAAAGCTAAATGAGTTTAAATGCAAAATTTACATTTGTTTCTGGTGTCGGACAATAGAACAAGCATGAAATACTGACTGGAACGTGCAGAGTGGGAATTAGTGGGGTACTGCTCTTTCACTTGTTATATGACCATGTGTAATTATAAAATGCTAAAAAAAAAAAATTGCTACACTATGTAGCCTGTAGACCAAATTATATGGACCAATGAGAGTGTTTTTCGTGGCTCAAAATGAGGCAGAGTAGGCAAAATCGTAACACTAGGGGGGTCCGGGGGCATGCCCCCCCGGGAGAAAATTTTGTACATTTTAAAGATAAATTCATTAATCTGGTGCACTTTGAGTCACTCGAATCTGTTGTTTAAAATAAATAATAATCCATGGGCCAACTACATATTCTTTGATTTAGATATCTACATCTGATCATCACATTACAATTATTCAATTAAGCATGATAATATGGTAACATCATACTGAAGTAGGCTGATTTAAAATTAACATTTATTTATATTAAAAGTTCTTCTTTTGGTAAAATTACATTTCTTTTATAGCCTAAACAGAGGCTTTACTCCCTTTAAACTTAAATTGTCAATGTTTCCTTTTTGAAAACACTCTTGTCTGAATAATTTTTTAACTATTTGTTTATTGAACGGTTATGAAATCAATATCTCGGTTTCAATCGTGATGGCTTTCAGGAAAACATAACTCTGATCACGTGCAGACTATATTATTTCTAAACTATAAATGTATATGTTATAAATAACTGCGCAAGCTTCAACAGCGCAACTTTGTTACAGTCCGTACATTAGCAGGAGCACCACAACAACAACTCACTCGCCTAATAGCTGCTCTGATTGTTGCCTCGCCGCTAGGAAATAAAATAATTACTGTTATAAATATAAAACATCACTAAAGACCTATAATTTTCACAATCATTTTTAATGTTAAAAAATTTTTGTCGGGGACCCCCCAAATTCTGGAGGGGCAAGTCCCTGGGCAAGTCCTACCAGCGTACTGAGATGTCAAATTGCGTACTACGTAAAATGCATATTGGCAGGTTTGTGTCACGTGGGGCAGAAATGAAAGCAGACAAGCGCTTCAGCCCAATATTACTCGTTGAAGGCAGCTGAAAACAGACATTCATGCGTAAAATGTTTAACCTGTTTTTTTTTTTTTTTATGTTTAACCCGAAAATTATTTTCCAGGACAATGCAAATGTTTCCAGGACATTTTACATTTTTCCCCATTTTCCATGTGTTTTCCAGGACTGGAAAAGTGGTCTTTAATTTTCCAGGTATTCCAGGTTTTCCAGGACGCGTGGGAACCCTGTTATACAATAAGCTTAACTACAAATATGTGATGGTTATAGGATTTTTCCAGTGACTTTTGGATAATTACAGAAAATGATCTCTGTGACTAACACACCAATTGTTTCATATTTTGTTCACTTTATAATCTTCACAATCAAACATTTTGGTTGTACATTGCATCATGGCATCATCCAATGAAGCCCAAAGACACCTGCTTGGCTTAGAAATAAAGCAATACAAAAGAAAGTTCCCATCGCAGCACTCCTGCTACTTGCCGGAGAGCTTGTTGGATTTTCTGCTTATATCTCACAAACGCTGCAGCCAAGAACCGCGAAGCATGGGTCAATCGGAGGTCCTTTTGGCCCCATCTGAACCCACCTGTAATGATGTGGAGGACACAGAAGAATCAACGTCTTTGAGAAGAAGAAGCAGAAGAATCCATTTGCAGATTTTAATTTGAATAGTCAACAAGCAGGGTAAATCAGGGTCAGACAGAACAACAGAGATAACCTTAGAGCAGAAGTAGATGACGGGGCAAGGGTCGAGGCAGGCGGCAGGAATCAGTTCAATTAACAATACGAGTGGAGACAGGCAGCAGAACAATCAGAGGTCAGTATATAACAGTCCGAGTCGAGGTAGGCAGCAAAAGAATCAGAAGTCAGTAGACAGTAACAGTTCAGCAAACACGAAAAACGCTCAGAAATTGTATGCCGGGGCAAAGCAATACTTCGCAATGAACTTGGGAGTGAACAGGGTTTATATGGGTGAATGTGGATGGGGTTATATGGGTCCAGTGGTAGCCGTGTGCGGCTAAGTGCTGAGCTACTTCTTGAAACACTTTTTCTTTCCGTTTTGCCCCATCCAGCTCTTGCCGACCAAGATACAGCCATTTCTTTTCTTTTTTTCTTCAAGCAAGTCAAGCAAGTAGTTTCAGGCGAGTCGTGGCTATTATTGGCTATTTAAATTTAGTGGTGTCTGGTGTCTTGTGTTGCAAATACAATAACGCGGGTAAAGTGGAAAAGCGCCTCAAGTGAGCTGTACCGAGCCGAGCCATACTGTACCATGCAGTGGAAAAGCGCAAAAGCGTGCCATACCGAACCATGCCGTACCATACCATGCAGTGGAAAAGTGCCACAGCGTGCCATACTGAACCGTGCTATTCCGTATCATGCAGTGGAAATGCACCATTAGTCAAAATTAGGCAACACCCCAATTATTCATTGGTTTATATCTTTGCAGAGCTTAGATGCATCTTAAATCTAATGATAACTTTTTGTCATGGCAGTCTCAAGACGATGTGAGCTAAATTGCAAATTAGATCAATACATCAATGGATCAATGGAGAAGTTTAAAAACTTATATATTTTATATATTTTTATTTTATATATTTTTATTTAAATTAATAATATAAGATCTTTGTATCTCTTTTTATAGGACTTGAATGAATGAATGAATCAATCAATCAAAGGAAGCATTTGGCATAATAAAATTAATAAAAATGGTCATATTTGTAAGTGTTAAAGGGATACTCCACCGGTTTTCATATTAAACTATGTTATTCCCTTAACGAAGACGAGTTGATGCATACCTCTCTCGTCTCAGTGTGTGCACTCTATCGCTCTGTATTGCCGCAAAACTGTGTTAGCACTTAGCTTAGCCCAGTGCATTAAATATGGGCCCAAAAGAGAAGCGACCAAACACTTCCTCGTTTTCCCTATTTAAACACAGTTACTCGATTAGTGTAACTCGACCTGGGCTGGTGACACAAAATAAAACGTTGTGTTTTTCTAAGCGTTTAAAATTGATGACTATATTGTATGGCGGAATACCATGAAAATTGCTTTAGAGAACTTCAACTTGGCGCAATAATACCATCACTCGTGAAAAGTCCTCTTACCGGCTCCCGCTTCCTCTCCCCCTCCCTCTTATTTCCGTCAATACCATAGGGCAATACAACCAACGTGACATGCGACAAGCGCGAGCCAGTAAGAGGACTTTTCACGAGTGAAGGTATTATTGCGCCAAGTCGAAGTGCTCTAAAGCAATTTTCATGGTATTCCGCCATACAATATAGTCATCAATTTTAAACGCTTAGAAAAACACAACGCTTTATTTTGTGTCACCAGCCTAGGTCGAGTTACACTAATCGAGTAACTGTGTTTAAATAGGGAAAACGAGGAAGTGTTTGGTCGCTTCTCTTTTTGGCCCATATTTAATGCACTGGGCTAAGCTAAGTGCTAACACAGTTTTGCGGCAATACAGATCGATAGAGTGCACACACTGAGACGAGAGAGGTATGCATCAACTCGTCTTAATTAAGGGAATAACATAGCTTAATATGAAAACCGGTGGAGTATCCCTTTAAACTGAATGATGAATACAATGTTAATTGCATATAATTTGGTTCTGTTAGATGCATTGTTTATATTATTATGTTATGACTAATACATTGACACGTTCTCATCATCTTTCATGTAGTGAAACTTCTTGCAGTACTGGTGTGATGCACAATGACTGATATGTAAATTTCCCTTTCCCCTTCAAACTGAACATGTACAGTACACTTTAGTCAGATTAGAATTTCATATTAATGTTGGAATACAAAGTCCACTTCACAGGGCACTTACAATCGAATGAAACAAACCTAAACACAATATGTAGCAACGAGGCCCAAACAGCTGAAAGGCATTCGGAATCAACTCGAAAGATTTATTATAATATAATAAATCTTTATTATAATTTAACAATAAAATTAGTGTAAGGATGTGAAAATGATTAAAATATGCCATATATGCCAATATCGCTATCAAACTGAAAAATAAAACATTTAAGATTTCAGTCTGCAACCCAATGTCAAGATTCGAAAATACAGTCCTGCAATCAAAGAGAAGTTCTCGCTGTTTCTTGTGGTAATTTTAGCCAGGGTCATTTTTATCAGGGTTTCATCTAATCACAGAAAACAACTAGAATAAAGCAACCATCAGAAATAGGGCACTGCTAAAAATATTAACCTACATAGAGTGAAGAACAGAGGACAGACCTCAGCCAGCAGAAGAACAAGGGCACAAACCTACAGCACACTCCTCAAGGGGTCTATGCAGCACAAGCCTCTTCATGTCTAATAGTGCTTTCCACAGCATTAATACAGATTTTCAAGAAACTAGAGAACAAAAAGTGCTGAGTGAAATTCAGAGGAATACATTATGGTAACTGCAGGTACTTGCAGATAAGCTATATTTGAATAATATTGTGAGTTTGGGCTTTGTCTCAGCTTTTCAGTGTAGATAAATATGAAGGTTTGAGGTATGCAGTACCTTTGTACTCATGGTTATAGATTTTTTTTTTTTTTAGAGCAAATGTCATTAATAACGTCAAAACTCACACCTTCCAAAGACGAAAAAAGAGAATTATGGTTTATGATGGGGATTATGATTTTGTGAATGGGAACACTTTACAACATTATATATTACATTAACATTTACATGTGCAACATATATTTTCCTACATTCTAGACTGCATTTAATGAATATCTGTTCATATATTCATTCATCTTGGTTAATGTTATTTTAATAGAATACAATTTGTTCATTGTTAAATTGTGGTATGTCTTAATGATGCTATACATCACTTTAATATTAAATGAATTAAGACTCCATAAGGTCAGCCATTGGAGAGAGGAAAAAAAAATATTTGTTTGTTTGTTTTTAATGAGAATGTGCCACTGTTATATCATCACTGTTGGTACAAAACTTCATTCTTCAGATAAAAAACAAAGTAAAAGAAAAAAAAGTCAATTAATCCACAAAATTTTTCAAAAAATATGATAACTCCAAACTTGCATTTTTCCATAGTGTTATGGGGTATAAGAGAGGGATTGTAAGCATGAGCATCTTTCATTGCCAAAATTAGACCAATATCCATTTTATTTCCATGAGTCATGGTCAAATTTCTGCATACAAAACAGTATATTTGACGTATGTCCATTTTGTCAAGGCACATTTATGTGGTCAAGTGCAATTTGTATGTACATAGACAATCAGACATCTTTTATGTCCATAAAAATGGATATGAAGTGACCAAACGTAAATACCAGAAGAAAAAAGATTTAACGGGAATCTAGCGAAATCTGTGTTTGGACCATGAACAAATAAAAATCTGGAATGATTTTTCCTCTCCTTTATTCACCTGTCACATGTTAGTATGAAACAGACACTTTTCACAATCCAAACAGACAAAAATTTGTGGAAAATCACTGTTTCACGTTGATCCACAAAAGATTGTCAGAATTACTTTTATTTATGTTTTATTTACCTCTAAATTACTAGATTGTATCAATAATTCAGAATACTTCATATTATTTCACTTAAATACAAAATAATAGATCGAAAAGTATCTAGGTGTCTCTACCGACCTATATAGCTCTATATGGAGCAAATTAACTGTTCCCCTGGGTTTTTTTTCTTCTTCAGTATGCATATATTTAAACACTATCATTTTTATTAGCATTTTTAGTTTTAATATAGAGAATAGTTTAGGTTTGTATTTATACTGAAGTGTCAGAATTTGTAATAATTTAAGCTTGTAAGGTGGGCAGCAGAAAAATAAGTTCAAATCTAACCACTTCATAATGTGTGCAGTCTGCATTATGACTGACTGATTTTAAAAGGGAATTTCTAGGTCTGTGTATATGCATGCAAGTGAGTTCTGCATTGTGTTCTGTAGTCTCGTGTCTGTGTGGTCTGTGTGTAACTTGTGGCATCAAGATACTATCTCGTAGATATTCAAGAGGCCACGAGTTACTATCTTGAGGCCACGAGTTAGTATCTTGAGGCCATGAGATAGTATCCTGAGGCCACGAGTTGCTATCTTGAGGCTACGAGTTAGTCTTGAGGCCACAAGATAGTATCTTGAGGTAACGAGCTACTAACTTGAGGCCACAAGTTACTATCTTGAGGCCACGAGATAGTATCTTGAGGCCACGAGTTACTATCTTGAGGCCACGAGTTACTATCTTGAGGCCACGAGATAGTATCTTGAGGCCACGAGTTACTATCTTGAGGCCACGAATTAGTATCTTGAGGCCACGAGTTACTATCTTGAGGCCACGAGTTACTATCTTGAGGCCACGAGTTACTATCTTGAGGCCACGAGTTACTATCTTCAGGCCACGAGTTAGTATCTTGAGGTCACGAGTTACTATCTTGAGGCCACGAGTTACTATCTTGAGGCCACGAGTTACTATCTTGAGGCCACGAGTTACTATCTTGAGGCCACGAGTTACTATCTTGAGGCCACGAGTTACTATCTTGAGGCCACGAGTTACTATCTTGAGGCCACGAGTTACTATCTTGAGGCCACGAGTTACTATCTTCAGGCCACGAGTTACTATCTTGGGGCCACAAGTTACTATCTTGAGGCCACGAGTTACTATCTTGAGGCCACGAGTTACTATCTTGAGGCCACGAGTTACTATCTTGAGGCCACGAGTTACTATCTTGAGGCCACGAGTTACTATCTTGAGGCCACGAGTTACTATCTTCAGGCCACGAGTTACTATCTTGAGGCCACGAGTTACTATCTTGAGGCCACGAGTTACTATCTTGAGGCCACGAGTTAGTATCTTGAGGCCATGAGATAGTATCCTGAGGCCACGAGTTGCTATCTTGAGGCTACGAGTTAGTCTTGAGGCCACAAGATAGTATCTTGAGGTAACGAGCTACTAACTTGAGGCCACAAGTTACTATCTTGAGGCCACGAGATAGTATCTTGAGGCCACGAGTTACTATCTTGAGGCCACGAGTTACTATCTTGAGGCCACGAGATAGTATCTTGAGGCCACGAGTTACTATCTTGAGGCCACGAATTAGTATCTTGAGGCCACGAGTTACTATCTTGAGGCCACGAGTTACTATCTTGAGGCCACGAGTTACTATCTTGAGGCCACGAGTTACTATCTTCAGGCCACGAGTTAGTATCTTGAGGTCACGAGTTACTATCTTGAGGCCACGAGTTACTATCTTGAGGCCACGAGTTACTATCTTGAGGCCACGAGTTACTATCTTGAGGCCACGAGTTACTATCTTGAGGCCACGAGTTACTATCTTGAGGCCACGAGTTACTATCTTGAGGCCACGAGTTACTATCTTGAGGCCACGAGTTACTATCTTCAGGCCACGAGTTACTATCTTGGGGCCACAAGTTAGTATCTTGAGGCCACAAGTTACTATCTTGAGGCCACGAGTTACTATCTTGAGGCCACGAGTTAGTATCTTGAGGCCACAAGATAGTATCTTGAGGCCACTAGTTAGTATCTTGAGGCCACGAGTTACTATCTTGAGGCCACGAGTTACTATCTTGAGGCCACGAGTTACTATCTTGAGGCCACGAGTTAGTATCTTGAGGTCACGAGTTACTATCTTGAGGCCACAAGATGGTATCTTGAGGCCACTAGTTAGTATCTTGAGGCCATGAGTTACTATCTTGAGGCCATGAGTTACTATCTTGAGGCCACGAGATAGCATCTTGAGGCCACAAGTTAGTATCTTGAGGCCACAAATTAGTACCTTGAGGCCACGAGTTACTGTCTTAAGGCCATGAGATAGTATCTTGAGGCCACAAGTTACTATCTTGAGGCCACAAGATAGTTATAATTATTTTTTTTTTCCAAAGTGGGACTAGGGGGGGCTCCGTATGAACCCAAAAAATAAATAATTCCCCATTTCTCCCAATTCCTATGGAGGGCAAATTGACCTGCAAGGGTCAATTTGTTACTATTTTTTTACAACCACAGATAAACACTTTCAGTTTAAAACTGAAAGTAAAATTAATTTCGGGTCAAAATGACCCGAGGAGAGGATGATGTTTGACCTGGCAAAAATAAAAATTCTAGGCTTCAGTATGCACACAATCATACATATTAATGGTTTAGTTTATTTTATATTTTTTTTCTCTTTTTAAAACATATCAACAGTGTGAACTAGATTAACAAACAAAGCAGATTTATACACGGAACAACAACCAAGAAAGCTCATTAAGCCTGATGTTGTGCAACTCCCTTCCTATAAAATCCTACTTTTTTTCTTTCACTTTCCGCTGCTCTACCCTTCATCACTATCTCTCTCCTGACGCTCTCGCTCTCGTCTCATCTCCTTCAGTTCTTGCCGGTACTTCCGTTCGATGAAGCGCTTCTGATGAGCCATCTGAGGAAAGTTATCTGCAGAAGACAAGAAAAAAATCATTTAAAATAGAAAATTTGCACTGTAACATTATTTCCATTACATGTTTGCTACAGTGCACTTAAACCTAGTGTAATTTCTGCACCACTAGCAGCACCAAATTATTGCAAAAGTAATTGCCTCTGCCCCACCAAACAGGTGTCAGTTGGCACAAGACACTATGGTATTTTTCACAAAACTGTAAATGGTTTTAAAAGAAACATTCTCATGTAGGAATGATCAACAGCTGTGATTATTAATAAAGAATGACAGTGTAAGTCAGAGTGACAGAGGATTTTCACAAAATCACCCACATTTCTCCAGGGCATCCATGGCTGCACCCATCTCGGCTTGTTGAATGCTGTTGGGATAAAATGGAAAGTTATAAATGTTTATTAGCTCAAACAATGGTTATTATCATTCTACATTTGGATTTAATGACCCAAAGAATCTACAGGTAGGGATCTTTACCCACTTTTTCTTGATGGACAAATACTAAAAATTCAAGGGAGGCCAAACATTTTAATGCATCTAAACACCAAATTCTTGATTATAGAGCCTCCAAACATGGCAAACTGATATAGTTCGCAATTAAAATGTTTTGTAAAGTATAACGTTTTTGGCATTTACCAAAGATCTCACAAGATAAAAGGTAACGCCTGCCGCAGAAGCTGAGTGAATGCAGAGTGGGAGCAGCACAGCACACACACATTGTGCTTTCACACTGGCAGGGTTCGTCACGTGCAGCTGAACAAAAGCTTTTATACTGCAAATACAGATGAGTATCGTCCGTTCTGACAAGTTTTTCAGGTGTGCTCTGACGACCACTGTCTGTCATGTATTATGATATGATTATATATATGATGGGCAGCATAGTCAGCTGCGATGCGATGTTCCCTTCCTACGGTCCTACAAACATATGTATATATAATGTGTGTGTCTATATACACTCACCCACATGATTATTAGGAACACCTGTTCATCTTCTCAATAATGCAATTATCTAAACAACCAATCACATGGCAGTTGCTTCAATGCATTTAGGGGTGTGGTCCTGGTCAAGACAATCTCCTGAACTCCAAACTGAATGTCAGAATGGGATTGAAAAGTGATTTAAGCAATTTTGAGCGTGGCATGGTTGTAGTTGCCAGACGGGCCGGTCTGAGTATTTCACAATCTGCTCAGTTACTGGGATTTTCATGCACAACCATTTCTAGAGTTTACAAAGAATGGTGTGAAAAGGGAAAAACATCCAGTATGCGGCAGTCCTGTGGGTGAAAATGTCTTGTTGATGCTAGAGGTCAGAAGAGAATGGGCCGACTGATTCAAGCTGATAGAAGAGCAACTTTAACTGAAATAACCACTCGTTACAACTGAGGTATGGATCAAAGCATTTGTGAATCCACAACACGCACAACCTTGAGTACAACAGCTACAACGGCTACAACAGCAGAAAACCCCACCAGGTACCACTCATCTCCACTACAAATAAGAAAAAGAGGCTACAATTTGCAAGAGCTAACCCAAAATTGGACAGTTGAAGACTGGATAATTGTTGCCTGGGCTGATGAGACTTGATTTCTGTTGAGACATTCTGATGGTAGAGTCAGAATTTGGCGTAAACAGAATGAGAACATGGATCAAACATGCCTTGATACCACTGTGCAGGCTGCTGGTGGTGGTGTAATGTGGGGGATGTTTTCTTGGCACACTTTAGGACCCTTAGTGCCAATTGGGCATTGTTTAAATGTCACGGCCTACCTGAGCATGGTCAAACACAGTATTAGTATGGTGTTCCTAATAATCCTTTAGGTGTTATATATATTATATATACATTTTGTACATGATAAAAGTAATCTTTAAGTCAAGATATAACTCTAGTTTTATTCATTTAAACAGGCTTTTGAAGTATGGGCAAAAACTCCTGGCAATTATGTTTTCTACAATTATTTTCTTCTTCTTTCACAGAACTGATTGTAATATAGTGATTGTGAAACACTTTATGGTGAAATTTGTAATTTTTCATGTTAACTCTTCATTGTGAACAAAAACAAATCACTACTGTATGGATTTAATTCAGATTGATCAGTGCAGCAAAAATAAACTCTTTCCAGTCTGAAACAGGCAAGTTGTTGTATCATAAAAAAGGTTTTTTGCTCATACAGTGCTGTGAAAATCTGATTTGTGAGTATGGATATGTCCATAGTATGTGTGTGATGACAGGGGTTTTTTGGTGTTTAAGTTCTCATTATACAATTCATTATAGACCATACTCTGCACTTCAAAAGAACTACCTCAGTCACACAAGATGGTAGTTTGATAGTTTGGCGATATTTGCACAGTATTTGGAGTTCTGCTTTAAATTCTGACTTAAATAGAAACGGAAAGTTCCGCTAAAGCAGGCGAGACTCCAAAGTTAGAACAAAGTATAGACTCAAGATTGTACGATCTTCTAAGGATATTGAAAACTGAAGTCTGATTGTGTCAACACAAAAAAAACAACTAAACAATCAGAGTACCATATAACATCTTGGAATAAATGAGGTACAGTCAATGGGAAAATGTATGCATCAGAGGTTTGTGTGAGGGAATTGAAGGTGATAGTGAAGGTTTTCAGATCTTCTGAAAGAAGAAAGGATGGAAATAATGAGAGTTATAAATTTAGTATCTGTACAGCCAAAGAAGCAGAAAAGGGCTGAAGCCAAATGACAAAAGACACAAAATTAGCGTAAACATTGGTATGATGTGGAAAGATTTGATGACAAAGAAAAACAGTAGTGATGCCCAAGTTGCTTCTTTTTTGTAGGACAAGTAAGGGAATTAATAGTAGTTTAGACCACTCTTAAAGTGCACCAGTATCAGTGTAATTTACAAAAAATTCATACTAGTTTCCTTTGATACGATCATGCAGATTCATGTCGATAAATGGCATTGTGGTATTAAAACTTTCAGTACACGATCAGAGGTAGAAAGAGTACTGAAAAAATATACTCAAGTAAAAGTACAATTACTTTCCAAAAAAAGTAGCGTGAGTAGAGTAAAATGACTTATCCAAAAACACAACAACCATCTTTAGTCAGTGCTCATGAGTAGTCAGTACTGAGCTGCATATTATACCCCCTTATAATAAACACTGTTCACTGCAATTTAAAAATGTAGAAACAGCGCACATGCTGTAATTCATATGATCTTTTCTAGTTGTTTGTCAGAAAGAATGAAGAAAATCTAGCGTCCAAAAGTTTTAATTTTGCCTGCCAACATTTATAAGAGGAGATACCAATCAATGTAGCAATGAGGATAAATATATGGGTGTATTATTAGTACCTGGGTCCTTTTCCACAGCCAATACGTTCACCTTTGAAATACACTGCCACTGTGTAGGTCCTGGCATGAGAGGGTCCAACTGTCTGAAGAGTTCTGTAAAACAAGATGAAGAGCATCACACTTGAGATGAGCCAAACCACTTATGGAACTATTATTGGAACTATTAAGTGGGTTTGTAGTCACATTACTTTATTATTATATCAGAATAAAAAAATAATAATAATTAAAAAGAAATAGCGGATAGGACTTTAAACAGTCCAGTGGCCTTGCAGCAGTAAATGTAGAAGCTACAGAAAAAAAAAAATATTCCAAATCAACCATTGAATATCCAATGTTTAAAAACGGTTAGTTCCAATCCTTGTTTCTGATTGGTCAATAGCTAATTGATGTTCATTCAAGCTTATAAGAGTATAGTAAGAGATTGAGTAAGCGAGTGTCTGCATTTACAGTAGACATAGCATTTTCCTTCAGGTCAGTCCTACATTCATAATATCAAAATCCATTTGAATGTTCGACAAGATGCTGCAATATCTTGTCCTTTTAACAGTTAAGGGGTTTTCCCCATGCCCTAGTCATTTGTCAGTTGCGTCTTGATTTTCTGTGTTCACAAGTTTGAGTCCTTTCATTGTAAATGTCTTTTCTATTGACTGACTCACTCATGAATACAGTTTTTGCCGCCATACAACTTAATGGCGAAATAATGTATGTAACTTCTGTTGCTGTTTACAGTCAGGGACTATTTTTCCAGTGGAAGGAAGGCTTTTAGTGATTTTTCTTCATTAAAGTTGCATATTTATATATAGTTTTCGGCTTTAGTATTTGTATTGTGTGGTAACCATTTTACAAAAGCAATAAGGTACTCAAGGCAAGTGCTGTATTGTGAATAAGTCAGGGCTGGGCGTTGTTAGGCACGACATGAGGCACAGTCTTTCATACCATATTTTAGCTCAACACACAGTAGCTGGCCAGATCAGACTGCTATTGACCATTTCCACCAATGATTCAGTCAGATCGATCTTTAGTTAAGGCCTGTAGATGATTATTTAGAATGTGGTGGATGTGATCTAGGAAATACCTGTATGGTACCTCACACATTTTCTAACTCTGAATAAAATTCAACTGAAGTGTATAAATAGTGTAATTTAGTTTGATGTGTTTCTATATGACTGAATCTAAACTTCATTGTTGCAGGATGGATGCCACTTCAAACACTGACTTGTAAGAACAGGAGTAACGGGAAAAAAAGGGAACAATTTTTCTCAAAATGTTAATTATATAACCAAACAACTCTTTATATAAATTTGAATATGCAAGTGTATAACTTTATCCCACATACATACAGTATAGCAAGAGTTCTCTAGGTCCACTTTGGAGGTTACCTCAAACCTTAAGGCGGGCATACTGTGCGATTTTCGTCCGATTTTGAGCCGAATTCTTACTCGTGCGACTCTTTTTCATGTCGGACCGATTTTCAGCTTTGTCGTGCGTCGTTTGTCGTGCAGTGTTCGTGCAGTGTACAGGGAGAAACGAGAGGCGATTAACCTCTCACGATCGACAATCGGATGGTCGGATGAATTTCTGGCATGTCAGAAATTTTGGTCGCTCCTCGTGACTATATCGCACTGTTGAAGCAAAGCTATGAACCGATTGCCCTAAACTCAGTGTTTTTTCCCTCACTGCACCTGCGCGAAAACAGAAGTTTAACCATTTCATCTGCGGCAAAAATAAAATAAAAACGAAAAGAGGGAGATCTTTAAGTTCTGTAGTTCAAACTAGCTACAAATTACTGTTGCTTACCTCCAGTTCGTGTTGCAAAATAGATAATAGCCTATATTACCCACCGTCTTCCAAGCCACCTGCGATGTAACACCTCTTTTATTAATTTGTCAAACAATGTTTTTGAAATAAACCTATTTTTAATTTTCATTGATGATTAATTATGGCAATGTTCGGACATATTATAGACTGTTAATAGTTATTTTATATGCCTATAATTCATTGTAATCGACCTAAATGTTTTAGACAATTTTTAATGAGTAAGATTATATAATATTTTATTATCCTCACAGCACGTTGGTTATGTGCTGTGAAAATATTGCGTGGCAAATTAATTATAATAGCGGATCAATTTAATAATAAAATTAGCCTATAGGCCTCCACTAATAATGATAATACAATAATGCTAATAATAATTAAATGCATAAATTGAAAATGCTAAATCATCTAGATACTGATAGCAGATGCTTGTTTTGACAATATCTCTGGATACATACACGTAAATATGCGCAATCCAGGGGGTAATCGCAGATATTACACGTATAGTGTGAGCAGTGAAGTCGCAGCTCGACGATCGGACCGTACAGTGTGAGCACATAAATCCTGAACTTTGGCTTTGCATCGCATGTGATTTACTCGTTGAGTGTGAGTAGGTACCTTGCTGAAATCGCACAGACATCGCACAGTGTATGCCCGCCTTTAATCAAACACATCTGAACAAATTAATCAAGGTCTTTAGGTTTACTGGAAAGTTAGAGGTAGGTGAGTTTGATAAAGGTTGGAGCAAAACTCTACAGGAAAGTAGCCCTCCAGGGCCAGAGTTGAGAACCCTTTTAAGTATAGTCACATAGCGATATACTATATAGCAAGTCTCAACTCTCCAGAGATGTTTGATTAGGTTCAAGTCTGGGCCACTTTCATAGACTTTGCAGTTTTAAGGTCATTATCCTGTTGGAAAATGAATTTCTGGCCCAGTTTCTGGCACTCTGGACCATGTTTTCATTAATATCTCAGTAGAAAATGCTGCTGAATACAGAAAAATACAGTGAAAAACTAAAAAACACCCACAGAATAATGCTACCACCACCATTCTTCACTTCTGGGATCGTATTGCAAATGTGATATGTCTTATGGGAACCAGGCACAGCTCGACGATTCAAATCGAGGCCTCAATTCCAAGAATCTTACTCTCAGATTCCAAGCGGGATTTCATTTTTATTACGGAATAGAGGCTTCCATCTGGCCACTCTGGCCTGGATTGATGGATCGCTGCAGAGATGGTTGTCCTTCTGCAAGGTTCTCCCATCTCCATGCATGAACTCTGGAGCTCAACCAGACTGACCATTAGATTATTGGTCACCTCTTACCAAGGCCCTTTTTTTTTAATTGTTTGGCTGGACGACTAGCCCAAGGAAGAATCCTGGTCCGTCCAAACAACTATTTAAAAATGATGGAGGCTCCAGTGTTATTGGGAAACTTCAATGCAGCAGAATTTTTTTGTAGCCTTCCTCAGATCTGTGCCTCTACACAATGTAGTTTCTGAGCTTTGCAGTCAGTGCCTTTGACCTTGACCTTGTGGCTTGGTTTTTGTTCTGATATGTAGGGCTGAAACGATTCCTCAAGTTACTCGATTACAAAAATTCCTCGAGGCAAAAAATCTGCCTCGAAGCCTCGTTAAATTCCTATGACGCGCACAATATGCGCACGCGGGGATCTGATTGTTTCACGCGGACCGTTGTTCTTCAGGAAGCACACCATAGCACATGATAAATTTGACTTGATAAATGGCAGAGGATGTTTGAAAGAAGAAAGTTTGGGATCATTATATGTTTATAAAGGGAGAGAACAAGATGCAATGTGTCTACTGCAAAGTATACCTGCCAGGGCTGCCAACTCTCACGCATTCAGCGTGAGACTCGCGCAATTGAGCTCTCACTCACGCGATACCCCCGATTTCTCACGCTGAAGTGTCAATCCCTTCAGTCAAATGCTTGAAAGATGAGTTTGCCTAAAGATCTACCTGTTGAGCCACTCGCGATCGACTAGATTTACCGCCGCATATTAATTCGCAAGTTAAAATATCCTGTAATCTAGTAGTGGGAGCGCGCATGCGAGATGTTGAGCTCCTCCGCGGCTCGCGCACGACGACAGAGAAGCGAGCGCGTGAACCCATGTCTCTCTCACGCGCCAGTCAAACCAATTGCGGCAATTCATCATGCTTAAACTTTTATGTAGTCACGCAACAAACATTTCAGCATACATTCACTGTATACACCGGGACGTGATGGAGGAACAAATATTGTGAGACACACACACTCTGATGTTTGTCTTGAGATTACAGTTGAAAAAGTCTGATTCTTATTTATAATTGTTTTATTCCCATTTATTTTTTTTTAAATTGTATACATTTGTGTACCTGTTTGGGTAGATATTTTATATTAATTTATTTGTGTTTCCAGGTGGGTAATTTGCAGAAGGTGCAATCCTTTTTTTTTTTTTTGTAATGTTGTATTAAGAAGACAAAACTGGGAAGGCCAAAATGGGCTTTACTATTTAAGTTTGTATTCAAAGTTGTACATGTTATGGGCTACATGTGACAGGTTTTACAGTAAATTGTTTTAACTGTAGGCCTACTGTTATATAATTGTTGGCACTGGCACTTATAAACACTAAATGGGTAAAAATTGCAATAATTAGTTGTGGAGCCAAATGTTGGAGTTGCAATAAATACCTCTATTTTTTTAAAGAAACAAAAGGCAAACACCTTATCATTTTAGTAATACATTATTTGTTTTGGTTGCTTAAAAACACACATAAACAAATTATCCGATTACTCGATTACTCGATCGATTAAGTGCTAGATTAATCGATTACAAAAAGAATCGATAGCTGCAGCCCTACTGATATGCATTTTCAGCTGTTAGCCCTTATATAGAAGTGTAGAAACATCTCAAAGGTAATCCTGAGCAATGGGATTTCATTAAAAGTGTAGCAGAGGGCTTGATTACAGATTCAGTTTCTTCTTTCTAATATAAATTTGCAATGAAAGTTTCACAAATCAGTTTTTTGGAGTATAGAGTGGAAATTGAAGTGGAAAAAAACAGCATAAGGCTGCAACAAAAATGAGTAAAAAATGAAGGGGTTTGAATAATTTTGCATGGCACGGTGTTCGTATAGACCGAATGTGCTAGTATCATGTTTCTCCTGTGCAGCAGGATGCTGTGTGAAAATGCAGGACCTGTTGACCTGGGATTTGCATTCTCTGTATTCCTTTGCATTCACATGTGTATTCCTTTTCAGATACTGTTGGGCTCACAGTAAAACTTTTAAAACAGATAATCAAAGAAGCTTCTTACTTGTATAGAGGAATGTCTGGCTCTTTGCCCTCTGTCCGCAAGGTTAAACAGCACTGCTGTAGCTGTGATTTTGGATCATTCCAGTCCTGGTTCAAGATGAACTCCTGAAACAATAATTAAACAGGTCAAAAAGCAGTACATTGATACATAAAACATCACACAAATACAAAACAATCACAAGATACAGCAGTTATTTTAGGACAAAAGCAAACACTGACTGTACATGTCCACTGGCACAGAGCTGAAGACTTTGAGTAGGTTTCTTGCGTGCCAGAATAATTTTTGTGTAGGCTAAGACCAGAAACGTCTCATGATGAACTCCTATAGATCAATCTCAGTGTCTACAAACTTTGCAGTGTATGCTATGCATAGTAAGTGCAGACAGCAAGCCGGTTTAGTGTTACTGTGTGTCTATGTAAGCGAGCAGCAAGATGACCCAAGAAGTTCAATGAAGAATTGTCAATAGGTGTGTGATCTAAACTTCAATTAAAAATGATCTTTAAAGATCACTTTTTATGTTCCCTTTTTAGTTTAATCACAGTTCATATTAACAGGGTATTTTCCTCAACCACAAGTGCTGTATCAGGGGTGATTTATTACTTTGAATTTTACAGTGTCTTAAAAATGTGCTCACAGCAATAGACCATGACAATTAAAAACAGCCAGGTTAGAATACAAGACCCAGGTATGTAAACACAGGACATGGTCTTTTTTGTTTTTTTTCAGATAAAAAAAATACATGAGTGGAACTGTGAATCTTTGGGTAAACAGTAAAACAATTCAATTTGCGATTCTTAGGTTTTTGATTTGATTCAAGAACGATATTTGGAAATTCAGAATGATTAGATCCGAGACGATTCTCAGTGAGATTCAATGCGATTCGATAAACAATTTGATTTCGGCATTTTTTAAGTGCATTCATAAGATAATTTGTTCTCATTTGTAAGTCGCTTGTGATAAAAGCATCTGCTAAAATAATAAATGTAAACGTAAATTATTTACTGATTCCTCTAATGTTTCTTGGTCAGGATGCGAATTAAACAGCGACCTTCATGTGGTCATTTAATGTGCATTGTTAAATGTTGTTTCATTTTAGTTCTTAAAGAAGCTACTGTATATGTCTTTAACAGCCAATGAAAATAGGTATGCAGAAATGCACAAAAAACAAGTTCAAATTAGGTAGACCCACCCCCTTTTCAACGCTGCACTAATTGTGTTGTCTTCCGGTTTGTATTTCCACGGCATGGAGGTAAGATCTAGCGGAATTATGAATGAGCCGCTCATTTTAAAAACTATTGACATTTGTTATGACATCCGCTTCAAACATTACAATGCTCATGATGACTTCAGTTAACTCTACAATACGTAAATCCACTTCACTAGCTAGTTACTCTTCAACAGCAATGCCACAGAAATATACAAAGCTACCACAAAAACAGAAGTTCAACTTCAAACACAAAATTCTAAAGATAGCAGCATGCTTATTTATATGTCCATAAGGCCTTTAGTCTACATGGCCTTTTTACAGTGTTCCAGATGCATAAATGCTTTCATGGATAGACTACCCAAGTATATAACACACTTACCCAACTATTCCTAAACTTTTCTTTACTGAATAGTAAGAAAAGCCCTCTTTGTTCTCTTTCTCTGGCAAGTCTTCATTTGTGATTAAAAGCTTAGTGCATTATTCTTAAAAAAGTATTCATAAAAATGGATAGTTCCGGTCCTTGACCATGATTGGTTGAGCCACATTCAAAGCAGATGTAAATTACTCTACAAATGCTTTCATTTACACAGAACATTTCTTAGCATGTCTATGCATGACGTGAGGTTCATCTTATTTTAAATAAAATACTATCGTTCGTTTTTTACTTTTCCTTTCTATCGGCCAATGATGAATCTAAAATAAAATGAGCCAGGTGTCTACTGTTGCTATCAACATTTTTTAAGACTGAAAGACTGAAACAAAACATTTCAAATCATAAGGTTGTGCTACAAATAAGTGTGATATGGGTGAAAAACATCAAGTATCCTGATTCTTTGTTCATCTCCAAATAAGTTTGGCATACCTTGAGTCGTGGGAAGAAGCAAACATTCATAAATGTGTGCACAAACTCCAGATCTTTATCGATGTAAAGAGCTGCAATGAATGCTGAGGAGAAGAAAAAAAAAGAGAAGACTTAGTGATATAGACAAGTATATTTGGAATACTAAACAAAATATCAGTCCTTGCATAAAATCATTTATATAAAAAAATAATGAAACCTTCTGTTGGACTGCTGGGATTTGTAAGGATTTAACTCCTTTTAATTTTACTTTTTTGTTCCTGTGATAATTATAATATTATTTATAGTAAAATGTTTATTTTTTCTTAATATTGAATGCAGATATTTGCAAGGGAGCTTTGATTTTAGTGTCATGTCATACTTACACTCCAGTAGGTCGGCTAAAGTCTTGGTCCGCAGTGCAACAGGGCGTTTGGTCTTGTCATTGGTGATGGCGTATTCCTGCATGCCCAATTCCTCTGCAACCTTTGCCTGAGTCCGGTTATTCACCAAAGAGCTGCGGAGAAGCTAAAAATCCCACAAAACAACACACTTTATACTTTATCTGACTCAACAGATCTCATCGTTTTGATTATATCATTCCCTAACACATTCGATGGTGTTGTCCCCGTGTTCTGGGTGGGATGGCCAACCAGTGGCTGGATTTATTTTGTATTATATAGTATAGGAGACCAGGGAGTTTGTTTGCACAGGATTCACACATGTACAATTTAAAAACTATGGTAGATGGATGTATATCCCAATCACGGTTTCCTCTAAGATCACTTATGATGTTGAGCTTCGTAAGATGGTGTACATTTCCTGCTTTAAAACCTTGTTTAATTCCTGAATGAATCTGCAATTTTGAATAAACTCCCCAACAGCCTTTTTTTAACGTTCCCAGCCACCGCCAGGGTTTTTGACCACTTTCACAATATTTTCATGGCCCCAGAATATTTTTTTGTGCGCCTCTATATCAGGACGGCTCTGAATTGGACCAGATTAGGGATATACTAACTGTCAAATGTCCTTCATGATGGTCTGGGAAGTGGATGAACAGATATTCAGTTGCCACCAGCTGCATGATAGAATCTCCCAGGAACTCCATCCTCTGGTTGTGGCCTCTGCAGACACATAAATTGCCTTCATGAAGCTCTAGTCTATAGATAACTAATAGGGCTGCATGATATTGAAGAAAAATTCAATATGGGTTAACACGTTAAATAATGCGATATTTGATTTACAATACAATAATGCTTTAAATTTATATTTAAATATATATAAATTATATAACCAACATACATTTTTCCACATTCTTTATGTGAGAAGAAAACATCGCTTCAACTTCTGAAAGTGTACAGGAGTGTTTTACTGTAGCATTAGCTACATAAAAAATAAGCGTCATTTTTACATCAGTGTAAACCAGGGAGTTTATGATTAGGGTTATTTAGCAACAGAAATTGAATTAGCTACAAAAGTTATGGTAACACTTTACAATAAGGTTCATTAGTTACTACATTAGTTAACATTAACAAAGAATGAACAATACTTCTTCAGCATTTGTTAATCTTTGGTAATGTTAATTTCAACATTTACTAATACTTTATTAAAATCTTGTTAACATTAGTTAATGCACTGTGAACTAACATGAACAAACAATGAACAGCTAAATTTGTATTAACTAATGTTAACAAAGAATAACAAATACAGTAACAAATGGTTAGTTCATGTTAGTTAATGCATGAACTAATGTTTAATAAATGAACCTTATTGTAAAGTGTTACCAAAGTTATTCTATCAAGAGCAGTAAGTGATTTTCTCAATGTTAACAACAACAGACAACATTCACGTTTTACTCACGATAAAACACAGCTATGACCGCTTCACCCAATGGTATCACTACTCAACACCCCTAGCACTCACTCTTAGCAATGCCAACGTATGTTCTCATTGATGTTGTTCATTGAAGCTTATAGGAGTACAGTATTGTGAGAGATCGAGTAAGTGAGTGTCAGCATTTACAGTAGACATAGCATTTCCCTATATTCGTAATAAAGAAACCATTTGAATGTCCACTTCGATATCTTGTCTTTTTAAAGGGTTAGTTCACCAAAAATGTAAATTCTGTCAGTATTTACTCACCCTCATGTTGTTCCAAACCTCTATGTGATATTTGGAAGAATGTTTTAATCAAACAGATCTCATTCCCCATTGACTACCATAGTAGGAAACATACATACTATGGTAGTCAATGGGGAATGAGATCTGTTTGATTAAAACATTCTTCCAAATATCTTCCTTTGTGTTCAACAGAACAAATAAACACATAGAGGGTTGGAACAACATGAGGGTGAGTAAATACTGACAGAATTTTCATTTTTGGGTGAACTAACCCTTTAACAGTTAAGGGGTTTTCCCGTTCTTCTCTACTGACTAACTTAAAGACAGTCTTTGCCAGCATCTAATGGCGAAATAATGAAACTTCTGTTGCTATTCGCTTTGTGCCGTGCCTAACAACGCCCTTGCGGCGCCAACATACAGCGCCATCTTTGGCGGTCATCTGGAATTCACAGAACCACGTTTACGTAACCAGCGGTTTGAAGCCAAAAGTAAGGTGTATTAGTAAGGTGTACCTAATAAAGTGGCCAGGTGAGTGTTCATTATATACATTATATCATTACAAAGTCCCAGATGCACTGACTCACAGGGTGAGGTGGTTGAAGCCCACTGTTCGCAGAGTGAAGGCCCGTGCGAGGAGACGGACATGAGTGAACAGCACTCCGATGGCGTCCTCAAAACTAGTGAGTTTCTGCAGAACTGGAGACGACTCGATCAACTGCCTGTCTGTCAGTGTCTCCTGCACCTAAACATACAACAGAACATGAAGGGTGAGCTTTCATGCATTAAATAAACTGAACTACTTTATTAATACAATGAACGTTACAGTTTTCTGGTAACACTTTATCATAATCTTTCCCTTATTCCCTTATATTATTCTTTATTTGTCTCCCTAAGGACTAATTTCTCAAATAAAGATACTCTGACTCTGACTTTCATTAGTTAACATTAGTTGATGTATTAACTAACATGAACAAGCAATGAGCAGAACATCTGTTACAGTATTCAAATAGAGCTGTTCATTGTTTCTCCAAGTGCATTAACTAATGTTAACAAATAAAACTTTAGATTTTTATACCGTATTAGTAAATGAAGAGTTCAGATGCAAAAACCTCTAAATGCCATTTGAAATTTTCTTCTAAAATGACCATTTTTATCAAGCTTGTATATTTAAGTTCAGTAATTTCACTTAAATGACAATTAAAAAGTAATCTTCATTGCCATTTAAGTGAAATTACTGAACTTAAATATACAAGCTTGATAAAAATGGTCATTTTAGAAGAAAATTTTAAATGGCACTTAGAGGCTTTTGCATCTGAACTCTTCAAATATTGAAATTAATATTAACTAAGATTAATAAATGCTGAAGTATTGTTTATTCTTAGTTCATGTTAAATAATGAGCCTTATTGTAAAGTGTTACCAGTTCTGTGTAAAACAGCTGAAATGTCATTAGTTTATAATAAAACTTCAGTTCTATTTCTTTTTTGTTTGTTTCAATTCATGTTTGAAACCCATTAGACTTCATTCATCTAATATTTGTTAAAGCTACACTGTGTGATTTTTACCCCCATCTAGCGGTGAAAAGGTATATGACCATCCAGTGAATATTAGTTTCTGTTCCTCTCAATGGGCTATATGCACGCATAAGTTCCGCATTTGACGCAAGGATGCTCGTCCATTTCCGGTTGTGTAGATTAAAGCGGAGGAAAACCGAGGAAAACGGGATTATGGCAGAGTCTTCAAAATTTACTGTCCTCCCGTCTTTGAAATGGAATGTACATACGTTTAGATGTAATTTTATATATAGTTATGTTAATTTAATATAATTTTAAAAAGAAGCATAAACACAACGAGGAGTGTCTGTTTTATATGTTTTTGTGACTAACGTTTCTTTAATATAACCATGGAGTATAAAATTCAATATTAATTCTCGGTATTGCATTGGACTCTACGATCGGCGGAAGTTATCGAGCATCCTTACATCTTCACCGGAAATACCGCCGTGCATAGAGCCCATTCCGATGTCGTTTTAACTCCTTCGGTGGCCAATGTAGTCTAAGATTGACATGGCTTCCAGTTCGACCTCGTACATGATTGTTAACTCAAACGTAAACGTGAAAGGCGAAGCTTGAATTAACGGGTATGTCCCTCTTTGGCTAATGTACATTCAAGATGGAGGTGCAACATGGCGACCAACATTAGAACCCCTTATCCGTATGTATTTTCAATGGCATATTATACACTCACGAGAATACTTTATTACTTGAACGAAGAAAATATACATTAATGAGCACATATATTTTTGAAAAAACTAAAAGAGTTACACAGTGTAGCTTTAATTTTTTGTTCAGCCATTAAAAGTTTAGGCAATCAACATTTTCAAGCTTTAAAAAAAGTTTATTCCCCTGTGCATCAGGCAGGAATACTTGAGATTCCATTTGAGTTTCCTCACAAGATTTGGATTTTACCACTCAATTCATTTAGACAAAGGAGTACAATGTTTTTATGTGCTTTTTGAAGCTTGAAAATTTTGCATGGATTTTCAATGGATTGACAAACATGATTAAAGAATATTAAACATGTATTTTGTTTTTCCAAAGATAAATAAAAGACTTATGAGTTTAGACCAACAAGAGGGTCAGTAAATTATGACAATTTTGATTTCGTAAAATTAAACTGCCTTTAAATTGTACAGCACAAATGAACATTAGGAAATATTTTAACAATATATATAAACATTATTTTTAATGTAAGAGCAGGAACAGCCATTTTGAACTTGAATATGTATGTGAGGCTTCTGGTCTCAGCCACTTCCAGTTATTGTATCTGTACAAACAAGAATGCATTATGCTGCTTGATATTGCAAAGTGTTATTTGTTATCAAGTTTGGCATTTTACAATTAAATACCTGTTTTAAGATAGTTTCTGATGAAACGGAAGGGTTAAAATTAAAATTTGGATAAATGCTGCTGGCCCGAGAATTTTCGGTTTCTGTGGTTGCACCCCCCACCACTACAATGGTTGCAAAGGAACACTGGAACAATCTTTCATAAAACACATTAAACTTTAGTGGTAACACTTTACAATAAGGTTCATTAGTTAACATTAGTTAATGTATTTACTAACATGCCCTAACCATGAGCAATACATTTGTTACTGCATTTGTTCATCTTTGTTACTGTTAGTTCATGAAAATAAAGTTGTTCATTGTTTGTTCATGTTAGTTCACGGTGCATTAACAAGATTTTAATCAAGTATTAGTAAAAGTTGAAAATAACATTAACAAAGATTAACAAATGCTGTATATGTGCTATTCATTATTAGTTCATATTAATTAATGTAGTTAACTAATGTTAACTAACGAACCTTATTGTAAAGTGTTACCACTTTAGTTTACAAAGAAGTTTTTTTTTTAATCTTAACCATTCTATTTCATCAGAAACAATCTTAAAACAGGTTTAAGTGTAAAATACCGCCCTTTAATTTATTTATCTTAAACAAACACACTGGTTTGTAGCACAAATATTTGTTACCATTTACGGCACTTTGTTATTTTTCTAGATATTTACCCAAGTGTCTGATGAATGTGTATGTATGCGTTTTACACTGGTGCATGACAAACAGACAAACATTCAAAATCAAGTCTGCTCACACCTGTAAAGGATGAGGTGGGTAGTTGAGCCAAACATCCCTCAGGTCCTGAAAGACAAAGAGATGAAATTAACTGAATATAAGATGACATAGTGCACTTGAGAAGAATCTGAGTACACAGTATGAGGAACAATTCAGACTTCTATGATCAAACATTAATCACATGCTGGAATAAAGATTGAGTCATGGACTAATGCCTAATTTTAATACTAGTTTTTCATAACAAACGCTATAGTTAAATAAAATACATAGGCCTAAGCATGGTAATGAGGAGCCATCAGTGGTCTAGCCTGTAGGCTAATTGTCTCCTTATAAAAAAAAATTGCTATGGTTAACAATTACAAGAACGGTTACTAATTCATAAGGCCAAGTCCAAGTTAGAATCAAGACTCAAGAGCTTCAAAAGTAGGGACCTTCAAGAAATTGACAAAACAACTGGTTTTCCCCAGGTGTCCAATATGTGTCCTGCTAATAATGATAGATATTAGGTAAAACCTGCTTTCAGATATCCCAAGAGATGACAGGAAATTAACCCCCCCCCCCCCCCCCCCTTATATTTAACTTATATTTAAAATAAGTTTACATATGTTTGTTTTTAATGCAAACCATGTTTAGCCCTACAAACACATACACAAAACAACTCACCTCACTGTTGAAAAGCAGTCTCCCAAAGAGTACTTTGGCTTCCTTTAAGCCACCTTCTAGGTAAACGGCCCCTAAAAATAAATAAAACAGAAGAAATACTGATTTACAAAAAAAAGTCATTTTGTGCTAAAGCCACATTTAATAAAAAACCATGAACAGCCAAATAATAAGAGAGACAGTCAGATAAGAGATTATTCTGCACAAATAAAATGTGCAGAACGATGACATGCATGAGAAAAGCACTTACCTATCAGGGCTTCAAAACAGTTTGCCATAGCATGTCGCAGGTCTGACTCTCGGCAAAGGTCAGGGCCATGAGCATATAACATGAACCGATCCAACTCCAATTTCTGGGGATCCAAAACAATGATAAAGATTAAATAAACACAAATATGAAATTATGTGCTAAAGTCTAATCCTAGCTCAATCTAAACCCTGTCTGTGAAACCAGGCCTTAAGGCCATTGCACACTGAGCCCAAAATTTGCATCTGAAATTTTCGCACGTTAAAAAATAAACACGACCTCACGTTATGTCAATCACGCTTGCACACTGCCTCTGAAACTTCCGTCCGTCATAAAAAAAACTAAAATCGGATCGGGTTCGATGTTCTGCGTTTTTCGCATCCGTAGTAAGCAGTTTGAATGGTGTTTTGACAATTCAGAGCCACCGAATCACAAATATGAAAAAAACGAATTTCGGACTCAGTGTGCAATGGCGTTTACAGTGTGTGTTTTTTGAAAGAGGCTTAACAGACACACATATTACACTTTCTTTCCAAAAGCACAGCTTTGAACGTCTAGTCACATCACCTTAGCAAGCATAGCAAGATGCTGATTCTGAACGATTGCTGTGCGATATGTGGCGAGTCCTCCCTCCTCCAGACTTGGGAACAGGTAGTAGAGATGCACACTGGAAAAGAATGTAAGCTTAGTAGAAAGTAAGAAAAAAAAAGTAACAAAAGACTGCAATTCTGCCCAACAAAGCAAAAAGGCAGTAACTAAATTTTTGGTCAAACATTAGTTATTATCATTTTCACGACATTCAAGGCATCCTTTGTTATGTGACAAAACATCTTATCTCAATTGCGTGTCATTTTGAAGAAAAATGGTAGTCGTTTGTACAGTAACTGCAAAAAGCCCTAGTTAAAGTCATTTTTCTCAGTTCTGTACTCGTAGCGTAGTTAACCCGTGCGTAGTTACTGCCTTTTTGCTTTGTAGGGCAGAATTGCAATCTGTGCAACAGCTCTGAAAAGGTAAGGAAACTTCAAAAGCTAAACTCATTGAGACATGCTCCATGTAGCGACAGATATTAGCAATGGTGGAAGTTCAGAGATCTCACCTGGTCAGGAACTCAACAACTGCATCACCAAGAAACTCCAACCGTTCATTGTGATTGATTCTGTTAGAGAGAGACAGATCGTACCTTTACAAAATCCAGTTATTATAATGGTTATACTGCCTTTTCATGGACAAACTGTACAAATTTGAATAAATGCACACTTAATGTACAAAGTTACAACAAATGAATTACTTCCACAATATATAAATATATATAATAAAAATAAGCCACAAACCTGGAGGGTGATGGGTCATCCTGGCCCAATCGTGACATAATATTGATTAAGGTGTTGATTCCTAATGGAAAAGGGACAGAACAGTCAGTAAAGTACATGTTCCCACTCACATACAGTACATGATCGGAGAGATTTGCAAACCTTTTTTCCTCATGTACATATGATGCACTTTCCGGTCTCCATATTTGGGCTGGCGTATGCCGCAGTTGGACAGAGAGTTGCGAGCATGGTCAGGATTCATCCCAAAATTAAGATGATGACTGGGGTGAGTCATTGCCAACTTAGCAAGAAAGAAAAGCAAAAGAGAAACAAAGTGAGAATTATAACACATAAAGTGAATCAACAGAGGCAGAGTGGCATAATTAACGTTTATGACCATTAAACACTTTACAGTAAGGCTAGATGCTAAAACATAGTTGTAATTACATTGATCCTGCAGAACGGTTTTTGGTTCTTAACACGTTGTTGTGTGTTTAGTTCAAAGACTTAGGCCAGACAGAGACTTAGATTAAGCAAGGATTAGGCCTTAGTTCAATTAGCCTTAGAAAAAAAAAACATTACTGATGTGCATTTTGAGACAAAACTATGACACCGACATATTTTAAGATGTCAGTTCAAGATTCTTTCAGGTAAAACAACTCAAACATGCATTTTAGTTTTAGTTTAATTAAAAGGGTATTTTATAGTCTATCAAAGACTTGTCAAGAAAACAGCAAATAGAGCACTATTTTTTAACATTGCTAATGTAATGTTACACTTATTAAAAAATCAAGTTAGTACTTTCTTAGCATTTTTTACATTTATTCCAAAATTACTAGAAGAACGCAGTAGCAAATAATTATATTCATTTATTAACTGATGTATGGCTGTTCTTTAACAGTCAACACGTTTTTGGATCCTCTTTTGGGAAAACGTCTGAAAACGAGAATGTAAACACATTTTCCAAATGTATCCGAAATAATGCAGTTATTAACATTATAGGCCTTACATCCGCCATACGCACAACCGGCGCTGCGTCATCATAGAATGTTCACGCCCACTTTTGGGGGAAAGAAACTAGACTCGCCATAGACTTCAATACAAAATAACGGCAAAAACCAACGTCCGTACACAGCCGACAGGCGTAAATAACTTAAGAAATCACTTATATACACCATGTCAAGTAATTATAAGTCCAGCCTGCCTGCCATAGAGCGTGAAAGATACATTTTTTATGCCCGTTATCAACTAGCCCAGGCTACCTGCCATCATAATCATTAATTCATGAGATATACATTAAGGTTTTTTACTTTAAAAAGCGAAATAAAATCATTCATGCGCTTACTTCGTGACTCGACGAGGTAAAAGTAAATAGGGTAAGACACCTCTGGCCACTGGGTGGGGTTGTTACCCCAATTTGACGCTGGGAGAATAAAGGGACATGTTTTTAAATTGGCCAAATTAAGTTTGTGTATGTATTTTTCACGCACTATGGCAGGCAGGGTGGACATATAATTACTTGACATGTTTTATATAAATGATTTCTTAAGTTATTTACGCTTGTCGGCTGTGTACGGACGTTGCTTTTTGACGTTATTTTGTATTGAAGTCTATGGGGATTCTAGTTTGTTTTCCCCCAAAAGGGGGCGGGGACAAAATTGACAGTTAAGTTCCCGGATGTGCCGGTTGTGCGTATGCAGATTCCTCACTTGTTTTCAAATAATTTGAGGTTTGATTTCTAAGGGGCCATTTACAAAACCACCGTTATAAATAAAAACAGAAATTTGTATGCGTTTATGCTATTCATATAAACCACAACAGCGTTTTGAGGGCCTGAAAATTCTGACTCTCAAAAAACAGGATTTAAAGTGCAAGTTTTTATTGTAAACTACAAAATCGTGAATTTGAGAAAACGGTGACATCTCGTGCACACGTATTACGTGTACTATAGTTGCGTAGCTTCTTCACAGAGTGACCTATTCAACTACTGAATGCCAACTACTGGCCCGTCATGCATAATACACAGCATTTATCATTTTGACAACATTAGACGTGAAAAACACAGACATTTTTTTCCACTTTTAGTACATCGTTATCATGTAAACATACCATAAGCACCATTTTGTAGAAGGATATAATGCCCAAGAACTACAACATTTCCCTGGACATGCTAAAAACAGCCAGTATTACAGGAATAAAAACAACCCTACAAAAGCCTTTACACTTTCTCTCACCTGCAGCAAGCATCGTTCCTTGAAAACGTAACCGATCAGCTTGTCCAAATGCATCAGGCACTGGTGGTAGCGGATGTGGTGGGTGAGAACTGGAAGCATCATGGCATGCTGCAAAAAAAGCAAAATCTAACGTCTGAACAAATAAAACAGAATGATAAAATATTATAATATTATTAATATTCTAATACAGACACAAATATTTGGCCCAGAACATTATTTATGTGATTTGATTAAAATATTTAGTGCACTAATTTAAATATTGCTACAAATTGATTTGTTTTAATCATTATTCACTATTTATAAAAAAAGAAAAAAAGTGACTGATACATTTTTTTATTATATATCTTAAATTCAAATGAACAGTTTTAAAAAAAATTCAAATGTGCAAGTTTATCTGGAGAAATATTTAAATTTTGATTTTGAGATCCCTAGATCACACACTGTGTGGGAGTGTGTGTGTAGTATACCTGGCAGACATCAGAGCGAATACCAGTCTTCCAGAAACCCTGACTGCTGAGCTCCACTGTGACCTCCCTTCTCATCGTATTCTTCTGCCTGATCTTCTGCAGAGCTTCCTGTAAATTATAGTTTTTGGACACAGTATTATACATTAAGACAATGTACTTACACTTCCCCAAACTTCTGGACTAAAAACTCTTGTCACTCTTCAAACAGCTCAAGTACTTCATGCACAGCCTTGATGTGGTATTTGTTTTTAAAGAATTTCTATTTAGTAAATCATGCTACCCTTCCATCGTGGCCATATTCATTATTTGAATGCGTCTGTCATTTTAGCTATTTCTAAATACATCAACAGCACATGCAGACACTTACCTCCCTTTGCGTTAACTTCTGTTTGTCAATTTGTTTAACCTTCGGGCTGTTGGCCAGCAGGTGCCGCAATTTCACGTAACTCTTCCACAACTTTTGATACCTGCAATGAAAGCAGTCTGCAGTATTTAATCTATTTCATAATTACATTATTATAAAAATCATAATTCATGAAACTCCTGGGCAAAAAAGAGCCAAGCATTTATACATATATATATATATATATATATATATATATATCTCGTCACTGCCCGATGAAAACCACGTATGTCCAAAACGGTTACATTTCAGGAAGTGAAAAAAACATGTTATTTCAAAAACAGCTGAACGCAGCTTTGTCATGCTTGGCACAACATCTTTAAATGTAACCATATTCTTGCCAGTGTCATGATATAATCCATATTTGACCCAAAATCGAGTTTAAATGGACATACGTGCATATTGTATAGACCATTTCAAAAGATGTAAACAACACTGGTCCAGAAGCACTTCCTGTTTCAGTTTGTAACTGTTTTCTTTATTTTACATGTAAAGAAAACTTCTTAAAGATGTTTGTTTAACTTGTTGTTTCAGTTTTAAATGTTCTGTTGGTTGTATTTTATACCAGCTTTTATGTAGTGTTAAAAAACTGAAACAGGAAGTGCTTCTGGGCCAGTGTTGTTTAAATCTTTTGAAATGGTCTATAGTAACGGTGGTCGATACGCGTTCTTCCGATCATTAATTAGAATGACCAAATCGCGTTTCATATTGACAGATGAATAGGCTACGCTCAGTTTATTAAATGTCTCTTGCAAACTATGAAGAGACAATGAATCATACACTGACATGGCGATGCTAGACTGATACTTTATTTACACAATCTTACCGTAATTTTGTCGGATATGAACAGCATTTTATTACAGATATGAGCTGAATTTTATCATCAGCTAATTTCAAAATCAAAGACATACATCAATAAGAGCTCGGCAACAGCCTGCCCTGGTAAGATCACTTCGTTTCTTTACTTGAAGATGATTGTGTGTGTGAGATGATTGTGTGATTGTGAAGATGATTGTGTCTGTGACTTACTTTCAGTTTCGCTCAGCTGCTCATCTGCTCATATATTATATTACATATTTTTATTTATATATATATATATATATATATATATATATATATCATTCAAACTAATACCAATACCAACTAACTGTTGGATTAAGGATAAACAATTAATCAAAATAGAATGGAAATAGAAATCGTGATACGGCTTAGTGAAATTATCAAATTGTACTTCTAGGCAACTATTTTATTGAACAACCATAAATTGCCTGGTACAAAATAAGGAGTCACGATATTCGATTAGTTAGCGGTAGAGCCAGACCGATATATATCGGCAGGCCGATATTATCGGCCGATATTAGGCATTTTCCAAACTATCGGTATCGGCAGTTATAATAGCCGATAAACGAATATTTCAAAAATAAAATAAAAACGGACGAAACACGCTTGAATCATGTCATGAGTGTTGGAGTTGTATAGATTGTCCACGAGAGGGCACTCTACACCGTTCCTGTTGGCAACACTCGTTGAGTTGGTCACAATACATACATTGCTTGAATAACAATTAAAAGAACATCCCCATCAGTTCTCTTAACTCAAATAAGCATGACAAAATTTGTGACCATCATGTCCAGTTTAAAATAAATAAATAAATAAAATATCGGCCGATATATCGGATTTTAAAACCCAAAAATATTTGTATCGGTATTGGCCTTCAAAATCCTTTATCGGTCGGGCTCTAGTTAGCGGACTCAGAAAGCTTGCCACAAAGAACCGGCAAAAGTAACAAATGTGTCAAATATAGACATTTCAATTGTTTATTAATAAACTAGTGTTTTCTGTGTCATTCTTTACTAAAAAGAGGAAGTTGGTGATGCTGACTCGCCACTTCGCAGTATTGTGAACGCGCCTACGGAGTAGGCTAATGCACTTCATACGCAGCATTGTGTTCAATTAGACACAAGCAGCTCATGATCCAGTGTCAGGATGTCACTTCACAGAGCAGATGCAGAGATGGAGTGTGTGGTGCAGCATTTACCGAGTTAGGGTCGCTTTTACAACATGCATTCGGGAGTGCAACATGTAATATCCATTTCACCAGGGGCCTGTACCATGATGGTAGTTGAACAAACTCAGAGTTGCAGGATTAGTTTCGAGTTGACAAAACCAAACCAGTCCAACCAGGCTTTGTTGGTACCATGATGCTTATCATCCACTTTCTCTGTCAACTCAGGCTTTGATCTTGAGTTTAGGTGTGACATCTGTAGCGAACAGCCAATCACTTGCTGAGAAAGAGTGAAACTCATTTAAAATTCATTGAAATAAATTTCTTGTGAGAGAAGTAGTGGAATTCACTAATTAAATAAAAAGTATTAAAACATTAAGACTTTAAACAAATTTACACAGCAAGAAGAAAATATCTGTCTATGAAAGAGGACAACTGAAAGAAAGTCTCGCTACAGTATAACGGTGCAAGTAAAAGTTGTGAAGTTAGTTTATACAGTTGATAAAGGTATAGAGAGCATTTAAGCTCACATGCATGTAGTCCTTTTATAGCTTCATTTATTGATTCTAAAGCATATTTATATTACCTTTATATAAGTATTCATTTAAAATCTGCGTAATAATAATTGATGAACTGAAATTGTTCATGTGAGATCATTTTAGGGTATAATAATTACAGAAATAATCTCTAAATTATACACATTTATTTACTAAAAGCCATGATTTTGTCTTTTAAAATCATTTCCTGTGTAGTGACCTTTAATTTGGAGTGGCAACATGTGGAGTGACTTTATCGGGTCACGTCATGCGTCATTGCTCACAGCTGATTGGTCCAAGTTTGGTTTGCAACTTCTTACCTGGAACATAACCTGCCCCGGACCAGGTTAGCCGTGGAGCGTAAGTTACTATGGCGATGAACACTGCTAAAAGCCAAACCACTTTCATGGTACCTAAATCCCAGGGTTGGCACAAACTAAACTGAAACATAGCTGGCTAGCCACCTAAACCGGCTTCATGGTACAGGCCCCAGATTTGCAATGAAAGGTGTTTATAAACTTGTTGCCAACAAAAGAGAATCGTCATGGGCTCCCTGCAGCTTTTCACCAAATTAATACTTGACTTTAGATTTTATTTATATATTACTATTGTAATTGTACTGCAAAATAAAATATCTTCATAAACACTTTTTTTACAGAATAGCATTATCACAAAAGCAATATACATATTATAAATTGAGCAAAATAAATTCACAATTAAAAAAATACTCCAAATGATCAGGCTATCTTATAATCAAACTGAATAGGTCAAAAACACTATGAATGTGGCCTGAGATAACTCATTTTTTTTTTAACTCTTCACAGAAGATGAACTTTCTTATAACCTATCGGTTATGAGGGACAATAGAAGTATGAAATTTTATACAGATTTAAAAGGGAAACTATATGTTGAACTATTTATAGCCTATGAATCAAACAGTAATCCCACACTGAAGAATATTTTAAATAAGACATCTCAAATGGATACACAGTTTTTTCTTCTAAGGGTTTGTCAGACTAATCAGCTGCAAAATTTCTGTTTAAACTTTAATGAAATTAGTTGTTGCACACATCCCTTATTAGTTGTGAAACACTTCAGAAAACCGAACAGTTAACCTAACAAGCAAGAAGAGAAGTGGTGAGTGCTCGGTCACACTTACTGTGGGTCTCCGGCATAGCTAAGCTGAGCAGGTCGGATACCAAAGTGCACAATGATGGGGAAAGTGATGACACTGGAGTTGAACTGCTCACGGTCTAACTGGTCAATCCTCACAGAGCTGGGTTTCTGTGTGAGAATAAGCAGACACATAAAAACACATGACAGTGGTATTGAACTTACTGACTGCAAGAGTCAGGTTGCAAATTGTGCCAAAAGAGCCCAGAGGTAAAAATTTTCTCCCATGAAAATTTCAACATCAGTTTTCATTCGATTACCATTCGCAATGCGTGGGGTTCTAGTTAATTCACTGAAGTAGTTCTTTATGTATGACTTTTTTCGCCTCATTGCTGGTTGGCTTGGTTCATAGCTCATAACACTTTAATATGGGTGCGATTCAATCAGCTCCCTAGCTACCTAGGACGTGAATCAGTACATCGTGTTCACAAATTAGGGCACTGGTAAGTACAATATAAGACACTGGCTCACTCACTACACATTGGGACCTCAGTGACAGTTTCCTGCAACATGACAATGTACAACAATGTACCTCAATGTACGACGTCACTACTGGTATTTATAAACAATAGCAGAAATGAGATCTAGCTAACATTATTTTTTTTTAATGTTATTTAGAGTACAATATGATAAATACTTTGCTATCTGTTAGCTAGTTTATGTTCATTACATGTCTAGCGATGTATGTTTATGCTGCAATATAATTAAATATGGTTTGTATTTTAAAAAAAACATCTTTCGCGTGTCATTATGTGTAACTTCCGTTAAGGGGGAACATAGTGAGCAGCATAGATGCCCCATGGTTTTCAGGGTGGATTCTGGGAATTTTTAGTGAGCGTTTTTTTTTTTTTTGGAATGTTTCAGTGCATTGGTAGGATTTGTGATTTGTGCGATTGAGCAAAAAAGCCTTAAAGGAGACATATCATGCAAAATCCACTTTTTTAGCCCTTAAATGCATTTTGTTGTATATTTGGAGTGTTTATAAGTACAGAAAAGATGAAATTATTCTCTTCAGGTGCTTCGTTTATATCTTTATATTCTGTTTTGGTCATATTTTTCAACCTGTTCGGATTTTCCTGTTGTCTATTACGTTTTTTGAACAATTACGTCACAGGATTTGCAGCGGAACTGACAAATAAGGACATTGACTACCGGTCCAACACTTCGAGCAATCCGCCATTATTATTTCTCGCTCCGATTTTGTAGTCCAAGCTCACTGATGCAGAAGTTACGAGAGGGCTAGTCAAAATGTTCGGTTGTTGGATGTAGTGACCTGAAGCACTTCAAGGATTCCCACTTCAACAACCTCCGCCAGTATACGGAAGGGTTTGCCGATTGACTTCGTTTAAATGAGGTGTAAATTCCTTTATCATTAGCTGCTGTGTTTTCTGACGCTTTCTAAACGCAAGTTATCATATTATTATCATACAGATTTTTAGTGGTAAGATCAGACCACAGTCATTTATCTTGTCAGAGTGCTTGTTTTAACAAGAGAAATAGTCGACTTTCACTAATAACACAACATAGTTAACTTAACTTTACATACCACTGCATCCATATGAAGACGTTGTTCTGCAGGTTTGTCGTCGTCTTTTTCAAATCGCTCGCTCTGGCTCGAATACGTAACGCTTGATGGACAAGTCTTTTGTTGACATTTTGTTAACGTGTGAATAAAAATGTTCTTTGAAACTATAGTAATCGTATATCTCTTATCAAACTACAATAATGGCTGAACGCGGGGATGTTGAACCGACCGTGAACTCAGCGACCTGGAGAGCGGGCGGGGAAAGACGCAACTCCTTTTTATTTAAAGGGGACGCTTCGAAACGGGTTGCTCAGGAATTCAGACCCAAGCATTGCAGTTATGCTTTATATAGACCACAAATGTATGATTTATAAGTAAAGATGAATGATTTAAAAGCATGATATGTACCCTTTAAAATGGCCGACAGTATAATCATTGCCCTGACTACCGAACTAGGAAGCTGATTGAGAAGCACCAAAAGACTAAGATCCCTATGAAAAAAAAAAAAAAAAGTATGATCCCCCCCCCCCGTCTAACTCAACAGGCTGTGCTCCAGACATGTTACTTAAAAAAAAAAAAAAAAAAAAAACTAGACAAATGTGTGAATTGAGGTAGGCCTGCTATTTTTATTTGAACCAAACCATACGTTACCATTAATTCAACAGGCTATTATAATCTTATCAGTTAACAGTTAAAATTAGGAAAATGAGCGGTGGTTGTCGATCGGGAAAATTAACCAAAATGAGCATCCCAAGTCAGTGTAGAAAGACTATTTACAGACGCATATCACCCATTTCTTATTTCATTCCACAATGTTTCATCACATTGAAAAAAGGTTCACTGACTTCCTCTGTGCCAATATCTCAAAGGCATTTAAATATTCAGTCTGCTTACAGTTTGTGTAAGTGTGTTTTACCATGCCAGGGTTGGTGACAATCATGCCTTTGCACTCCTCAGCATATTTCTGCCACTCCAGCTCCTCCCACTGTAGCATATTTGCGATCTCCTCTTCGGGAACCAGAGGCGTGCTGCTGCGGAGCAAATACAGTAGCACCTGGTGCATTGACAGCACCTCCTTTCCTCCATCTGACACACATGAGCAAACAGGGAAACCACTGTAAAATGGATTACAATTTTACAATAAACAGAGCAATTTGCTCCCTTGCAACATTGGTGCTCAGGCCCTAAAAATATATTTTAAAACACCTTGTGTGGACATGCACATATTAAGCTGAATTGGCAACCAAATTTGTGTGAATAAAACAGTGGGTTTCACTTGTATAAAAGCTCATCTGTGTTTACGCAAGAATCTTAAATAGATTTTATTTCCGCCATTTACTCCCCCTGATATCATTCGATTTTTATTTACTTTCCCCGGGAGCACTTAAAAGGAGATAATACAATGAATCATGATTCACTGTAACGCTTTATAAAGCACTGAGAGTGTCAACAAAAAAAACTACATGCAGCTCGCTGATAAACCATTGTCACAATCAGCTTCTGGTGCTCAATGGCAGTTTCAAACCACCCTTAACCCTCTTATTATCTTTTCTTATTAACCCTCTTAAATGACTTTTGGTCAAATTTTAAAAAATGTTCTCTTTTTCCAAATGGAATGAAACTTTCTACAACTCTTTACACTGTCATGATCTACCAAAAAAAATATTTTGGAATGATGTCTGTCTTTATATTAGCATGAAAAAAAATCCAGCACTCTTTATCTTCGGGGTCCCTGGAGACCCCGCATAGTAAATATACAAAATTCATCATTAAAATCAGCAACAACGAAGAAACAACGCAGATCACATAGACAGAAATAAAGTGGCACACTTCCAACAATGCAAAAAACATCCAAAATGCACACACACACACACACATACACACACACACACACGCACACACACACATTTCAAATACCAACACCTCCAGTAAACAGTAAACACCTCCAGTGCACCACCAGTTTTTGTTCCTAATTGTTCAAAAAAAAAAATAATAATTGAAAATCATTTTTTTAGGAAATCTTTTATTTATTACAACGATTATATTTGTTTTACTGCTTTATTTTCTCATTTGTTATTGCTGTTCAGTTCATTGCATGTGTTTTTTTTTTCAACATGTAATATAACTGTTCATTTCTGTTAATTTTTTTTTTCTTTTACAGTTCGTAACTGAAACATTGATTTAAAATTATAGAATTATATTAAAAACAGATAATTGAAATAAATGATCAAATCTAAAGACTCCAACATTTCTCTTTGTAACATCATGTTCAGGTTTGATTCTAATCATAATGTAACATTATTGAAAAAAAATTTTGTCAGGACAAAAAATACTTAACTTTGATAAAAAGTTTTTTTTGTTTTTTTTTTTTTTTGCTATAATTGTGATTTTATAATATTTAGATATGAATCCAACTGGAAAAACTTGTGAAATAAATATAGTTTGGTTAGTCAAATAGCAAATAGCTTATAGTGGAGGTCTATGGCCATCTAGTGGTTAAAGTGATATTTTTTTATTTTAAAAGTGCATTTTCCAAAAAATTGACAAAAATCTTTCATTAAACCATTTTAAATGATCCATGTTATCTCCATGAATGATAATTAGAAATCTGGGTCTTTCATAAAGTGAATTTTACATACAATGCCGTTTTTTTGTAAAAAGCCTATTTAAATAAATATTTATGTATTAATTTATAGAAATTTAAAAGATTTCAAAAATCCTCCAAAAACTGCACAAATGTTGAGTAAAAACATTAATAAATAGAGTAAAATTACATTTGTAAAAAAAAAAAATTATTATACTGCTTCAAAATTAAATGTTATTGTCTGGGGTCCCTGGAGACCCCAAAGATAATGAGTGTAGACACAAATGAAGATAATAGAAGGGTTAAAGGTTAATCTCCATCACTATTCAGGGCTCTAGAGTGCAACCAATTTGGTCGCACATGCGACCAAAATTTGTAATGGTGCGACCAAATTTTTTCCTAGGTCGCACCAGTGCACCTAACGATCTCGCATGATCGCATCCGCTGACTCTCCTCAAACGAGTCTTTTGTTCTCCTTGCACGTGTGGTAAAATGCTCCGTGCTGAGTGATATGAAATAAATCGCGACCTGAACACCAGAGAATCAGTAACGGCAATCAGCAGCAGAAGAAACGGACGACGAAGAAACTTTTAAATATGTTGGATACTTTTTAGGGCTAGGTAAAATATATTCTCATATTCAAAAACGAATTCTCATTTTACGAACCCGTTGGGCAATGCTGTTTTCAGTTGATGGGTGAATGGAAGATTGTAGCGCGCATCTCGTCCAATAAATCGCAATTATCTTTTGTGCTTTGTTAGTATTGATATGAAACAGTCTCAGATTTCAAATTAGGTCAATTTTTTACGAAATTCAAAAACATAAATAGTGTATTGACTGTGGCGTGAGATCGCTCTGGCTCAGCTCAGCTCAAGTGAATCAGCAGCGCGGAGAGCAAATGAGCTTCTCTTCCGCCTTAATAACACCAGGTACAGCGAGAAATAAACATGAACGAGCATCTGAAAGTGTGTTAAAAGATAGAGTACAACTTATCCAAATCCGGATCTTTCACATAGAATCGCTCAATCAGTGAATCAACCGTGGAAAGACGTCAGTAAAAGGTGTGTAAACAATGTAATGTAACATCACATTTACCTTAGAAAAAAATAAAATCCACTGACCATAAACTCGTTACCCAGCTAGAAAAATTTAACTCTAGAGCAGCATTTTGCCAAATACATGCACCATATTACATATTCATTACAATTTTTAATGTTTTTCAATTTTCACAATGCATGTTGTACAATACAATTTTTAATGCATGTTGTTTGAAAAAAAAAAAAAATCTGGCAAGTTTTTATGCAGCCACCATTTAAATGTTTATAAACATAAATATATATATATATATATATATATTTCATATAACATTATTATTATAAAATAAATAAAAGTGTAATTTAAGTATTTGTGTACAAATCAGGTAATTTTTGCCTTCAATATTATAGCTACAACTGACTCCCAGTTTACAGCATTAGTTGAGGTTTGTTTTCCTTGAGAAAATTTGCCATGTATTGTACCTGATATCCAAAATAATCAATATTGATTCGAATTGTGAAATTGGTGTCAATACCCTCCCCTGACTTGAACAATGTAAAAACAGCACTTTAAATTTTAATTTTTTTTAAAGATTTATATTTTTATATACAGTATAATTGTGCTTCAAAAAATACATCTTATTCTTTTTTAAAAGCATTTACATAATATATATGAATATATGGAGCGTGATAAAAAGGTGACCTTGAAATTGTGGCGTTAAAGGTGACGCGAGACGAGAAAAAATTTGAGTGCACCTAAATTTTGTGCTGGTGGACCTAAATAAAAAAGTTAGGCGCACCAGTGCAACCAAGGCAAAAAGTTAGTCTGGAGTCCTGCTATTATTTTACTGTAAAACTACTTAAATATAGCACGGTTTACAACTTTCAATTAACTTTCACCAACATTTTTTGTTGTTCTTGACACTTCACCCAGCAAGACATTCATTAAATTATCTCCTTTTGTGTTTCATGTGTTCATCAAGTAAGAGTCATACATAACAATTTCTTTTATAAATCACAAAGACTTCTGGGCCCCTTGTATTGTTTACTGCTTTAGGTCCCATATTTTTTTTTATGATAAAGTGTTTTCCTAATTGTGTTGACATTACCTATTAAAATAAACGCGGATGAGTCATATCAAAGGACTAGCCCCATTTTTTTTATAATGCAATGCAATTCAATGGTGATTGAACATTCCTCAAAAGCCTGTTGTATTATATTTGAAACTTGACTTTTCTAAAAACCGATGTATGGATAATCAAGTAAATCCAAGTTAATTCAGTTCAGTAAGTGCTCCTCTTGAAATAATAAACATTTATTCTTGATTACTTTATAAATATCAGTAAAGATTTCACAGCAAAAAGACATGCGTACCACAATCTGAAGGAGGACATTTTCAAAATTATACTAAAGGCTTTTTTGCTATCAATCGTACAACGGAAGGCATGTTTTAGATTGTTTTGTAGTAGAACATGTTGAGAATTTAGAGGCTTAGAAATTTGTGAATCAAATATGATACAGTCTGCTTTGTAGGGTTATCAATAAATTAATAACATTTTTACACAAAAACTAGTAAAATTATATCTGATATAAAAGCAGAATTTATTTTACAAAGTGGATAGCAGCTTTACATTGCTTCTGTCATTAGTCATTCCATTTAAGTCATAAGTTCACAAAGTCATATGTTTTAAAAGAATGCCAGTAATAATAAATAATCAATCAAGTTTAAATAGTTAGCGAAATTATATTTTTAGGACTTTTAAATCCACCATCTACCAATCATTTGGCATCTGCATATGAGGAAATGTTCACTTTCAGCTGTAGTGCATTTGCCCACTTTAACAAGCTGCTTGACTGACACAATCACAATGCAACATCAATCAAATGGAGAGAGGGGCATTTAAAACTCACCCGGGAGGAACCGAACAAACCGTGGCATGAAATGAAACTTCTGACAACCTGAGGGGCCATTTTCTTCAGGACCTGTATGACAGCAGAACTATATTACTATGGGTATATGGCAGCAGTTTTCACCCCTGGCAAATAATGTGTTTACTGTATCAGGGCTCCAGACTAACTTTTTTTACTAGGAGCGCTGTTGCCCCTGACTGAAAATTTTAGGAGCGCAGGCAGAAAATTTAGGGGCACACCTTAAATCAGCTTGCAATTCAATTAATCAATTTTTCCCCAAAACAACTGTAATACTGACAAATTCTTTAATAATAAATAGAATTAACATTATGATATGCTGTTTTATTTTAAGTTCACAGGGCTCCAGACTCAAATTTGGGGGCAGCACCACCTCAAATGAGAACTTACACAGAGTTCTACAAAAAAAAAAAAAAAAAAAAAAAAACTGGTTGCACTGGGGCTGACAATAAATCACTAAGCTTAATTTAGGATTTAGATGAAGTTAAAGGAGAACTCCGGCGAACAATGAACCTTTGGTCTAATAAAACATCGGTACCTTGTTAATCGTTCTCTGAGGATTGTTTTCATGATAATCGAATGTAAAGAGTTTTATCTCTAAAAACTGTTTAGCGTATAATGCTAGTACTGGGGGCATTGACCAACTAAAATGAAATCGCTAGTTTATACCACTAACAAGGCTCAAAATAGCCCCGCATTAACGCAGTAACATAACAAGACTCCATACATGCAAAACGAAGCATTGACAACTTTGTAAGTGTACAGACCGTTTATTAAGAACATAAGTTATAAAGACCGTTTACTTCGTGTAGACATTCAGAAGCCATCTTAGGAAATAGTCTCGATAAGTCAAACCACGAACGTCGTTCATACAGTTCAGAAGTTCGTTGAACTTCATACAGTTCAGCTCACTCATCATGACGTTCGGGGATCGACTTATCGAGACTATTTCCTAAGATGGCTTCTGAATGTATACACGAAGTAAACGGTCTTCATAACTTATGTTCTTATTAAACGGTCTGTACACTTACAAAGTTGTCAATGCTTCGTTTTGCATGTATGGAGCCTTGTTATGTTCCTGCGTTAATGCGGGGCTATTTTAAGCCTTGTTAGTGGTATAAACTAGCGATTTCGTTTCAGTTGGTCAGTGCCCCCAGTACTAACATTATACGCTAAACAGTTTTTAGAGATAAAACTCTTTACATTCGATTATCATGAAAACAATCCTCGGGGAACGATTGACGAGGTTCCGATGTTTTATTAGAACAAAGGTTTATTGTTCACCGGAGTTCTCCTTTAACTTTAGTTATTATCATTTATAATGTCTTAATATTAATTTTAAAAAAATAGTGAAAACATGTATATTAAGGACTCGGAGTGAAAGCCAATAAACATCCTACTATTTACAATGGTATTTTTTTTTAAATAAGTGTTTAAATAAGACATTAGCCTAAATCCATGGTGAATGTTGCTGATTTGTGGACTGAAAGCCTTCTATAAGCGTTTCTCCTGGTTTCCACGTCAGTTTGGTCTGATATGAATCAGTTTGAGCGCCGAATCGGAGTGTTTCTCACTGGATCTCGTAGTGATGATGTTATTAATTCTGACGCGAATTCAGTGGATTTCTTCACTGGATCTGTTCGTGATCGAGATCGGCCCGTGACTGGCAAGTTCGGGGCTTTATTACGGTCACTGGTTCGGGGCGCTCCATAAGAACGGCTATGCGCTTAACCTAATAAATACGCCAACGGTCCGTGAAGCATATATGAGTTGCGTATTTTAGTTCCACTTTCGTTTTGTTTGCATTCGCTGCTAGGTAACGAGTCGATAGATTGCTTATTGCTCAGACGCACATAGCAGGTTGCGATATTTGTCTCCGTCTCCTTCCCACAGATGTTTATGCGCGCTATTCTGTCACGGATTCATTGACGCGCCCCTTCCACGCTTACCATGCGTTTAACGTTTGGCAAATTTACTGGTCGCACATGTGCGACTGGACGTAAAATTCAGTCGCACACTGACACATTTTGGTCGCAAAATGCGCCCATTTGGTCGCAGTCTGGAGCCCTGTGTATGTATAGATGTGTGTCCAAGTGTATGTTACCTGTGAGGTTCCAATCGTACAACTCTAAGATGTCTTTAAAGAGGTATGAGGAAAACAGCTCCAGGCCTCGAACACAGTAGTTCTGCTCAAACACAACAGATTACAATAGCAGAGCATGGGTCACTTCACAAACAAGACGTCTAAAGTAGCACTCAAATTACAAAGTGATTGGTGAGGACAGCAAGAAAACGAAATTGCCATACAATTAATTTGAATTAATAAAAATTATAGCCATTTGAACAGGAAAATATGTGGACAGAAACACATTTGATAACAGACCTCAGGTGACATCTCTTCTATAAAGTGGATGGTGTAATCAATGTTGAAGCGAATTACCCGACACAAAGGGATCTAAAACGGGGAGGGAAACACGTGTTAAATCATCAATACTCGCCCCCATTGATACAGATTTTACTCCATAAGCACTTTTGAGTTTATGAACTTAAATACAACTAATGATATATAATAGTATCTGTGGAATGTAGTCAATTGCCACTGAACCTCCTTTACACACATCTCTCAACAACAAATCCACAATAATGAACAAGTCAATCTGGCGAGACATTCACAACAGTTTAAAATCAGATATAGCACAGAAGAATTTTTCAAGGTATGTAAGAAACTGCAAACACTGCAAACATTCAACTCGTCATAATTCATACAAGTTTGAAATATCATATAATTGAGTGAATGATGAACTAGAACTAGTTAGTATTGCTGATGTAATTTCTATTACGGTTCGATTTTTTTACTATTTCATAAACCATAAGTAGATAATGTGGTTATCTAGTTTGAACAACCATGCAGCGGTCGTATGCTTACATTTTTAAGTGGTGTGTGAGAAAAGCAGGAAAAGCCCTCAAACAGGTACTCGTGATCATCGTACTCAATAACTGTGGGTCTATCTGTCTGAAAGGGAGAGCAACGGTTACATTGAATGGTAGAAACAACAGGAATACATGAAAAAAATGATTTGATTGAATTTGTTAGTTAAAGAGTTAGTTCACCCAAAATTGAAAACTCTGTCATTAATTTCTCACCTTCATGTCATTCCAAACCCACAAGACCTTCGCTCGTCTTCGGAACCCAAATTAACATATTTTTTATAAAATCAGAGAGCTTTCTGACCCAGTTGGTTCCCGCTCCTTTAATCGTGAAAGCAAAAGTGTCCTTTTCGGTCGTATCGCACGTTTTCCCCCAGATCTGTGCACGCCATTGTTCTTACCCCACATACACTGAAACGTTATCACCACTTTCAAAGCCCAGAAAGGTAGTAAAGACATCGTTAAAATAGTCCACGTGGTCAAACCTTAATTTTATGGAGTGACAAAGATTACTTTTTGTATGCCCCCCCAAAAAACAAAAAAACCCCTCTAAGTCACATAAACTATTTTAACGATATCTTTACTACCATGCTGGGCCTTGAAAGTGGTGAAAGTAGCAGTCTATGGGGGGCCAGAAAGCTCTCGGATTTCATCTCCTGTTCCGAAAATGAACAAAGGTCTTACGGGTTTGGAACCACATGAAGGTAAGTAATTAATGACAGAATTTTCATTTTTGGGTGAACTAACCCTTAAGACTGCACAGAAACCTACCAGGAAGTTGGTGGGTGGGGACACAGTTATTCTATAGTGAAACAGCTTGCCGGCATTGTTATTCATTGGACGACACTCTTTCACCAGCTGTAAGAGAGAGAGAGAGAGAGAATCACCAATCCAGCTTGATATCCCAGGCAGATGACATTTAGATAACTGACAGATAACTGACAGTGAGAGTAAATGGACATCTTTCTGGAATATCAGTGACTTCAACCGGCTCTCCACAAGGCTGTGTTCTCTCTCCTCTTTTATACATTATGTACACTAATGACTGCCGTAGTGAACTGACCAATAATTATATCATAAAGTTTGCAGATGACACAGTCATAGTAAGTCTAATGGACCCCACTGAAACATCTCACGGCACTGTATTACCGTATTTTTTAAATTGGTGTAAAGAAGCCTTTTTAGACTTAAATGTCTCAAAGACTAAGGAAATGTTAATTGATTTTAGACGTCATCGGCCGACTCCTGAAAATACCTTTATTGATGGTAATGAGGTTGAAATTGTTGAGTCGTACAAGTATTTGGGAGTTATCATTGACAACAAGTTGACCTTTGAACAGAACACAGAAATGCTGAGTAAGAAAAGCCAGCAACGTCTTTTTTGTTTGAGAAAGCTGGCTAAGTTCCAAGTGGACAGATCCCTGATGACACTGTTTTATAAATCTTTTATCGAATCTATTTTTTCTTTTTCATGTATTTGCTGGTACGCCTCTCTTAGTTTAAAGCGGAAAAACACTTTAGAAATGGTACATAAAGTAAGCAGTAAAATCATCGGGATTCAGCAGACTAAACTATCTGAACTATACAATAGACATGTACTTAAAAAGGCTGAAACTATTATGTCTGATAGTTCTCATCCCTTGTATGTTGAATTTAAGTTGTTGCCTTCTGGTTCTCGCTTCAGCCAGCCACCAGCTAAAACAAATAGATTTAAATTCTCCTTTGTTCCCTCTGCGATATCTCTGCTTAACTCTGTAAAGAATAGGTAATGTCTGTACATTGACAATAAGTGTTTTTTAAATGTTAAATGCTGTGCGTGTTGTTGATGTTGTCGTGTAATGCATGTTTATTTATTTGGCTACTGCAGCAAAACTAATCGCCCCTCGGGGACAAATAAAGGTCTTGAACTTGAATTTATTACATACAAAACAATATATTATTCTCAGGAAAAAAAAACTGAATACCAAGAACAAGTGCTCGCAATCCTAGGTTCATCATAGTCCCGCAATCATTTAGTGCATTCATGTAAAATCTAGATCATTATTAAGGGTTCACAACTGTATCATTTCAGAATATACCATATTTTTCTAACTCCTCAGCACAAGCTTATAAAGCTTCTCTCCTATACCCATACTGCTTGCGCTTTTCATATTCTACATGCTTTCCTCACCAGTTGTCCTATAAAATTTGAATATTTCTGAAGTTTAGAATTAATGACAGCATATGACAGCATTAAAGGGATACTCCACTTTTTTTGGAAATAGGCTCATTTTACAACTCCCCCAGAGTTAAACAGTTGAGTTTTATCGTTTTCAAATCCATTCAGCTGATTTTCTGATATTTAGAAGAATATCAGTAACCAGACAGTTTCTGCTCTCATTGATTTCCATAGTAGGAAAAAAATATACTATGGATATCAATGAGATCAGAAAGTGTCTGTTTACTGATATTCTTCTAAATATCAGAAAATCATCTGAATGGATTCGAAAACCATAAAACTCAACTGTTTATCTCTGGGGGAGTATCCCTTTAAACCAAATTCTAAACTAGGTTTTAAAACAGATGAGGTGACTTAAAGACATGTATACCTGTTCACCGGGGTAAATACTGTGTCGAATTCCAGTTCGTCTGGCTTTGGCACTGCACTTGCACAATGGTCCATCATTCATCTGAGATTTAAGCATATAATCAAGAAAATAAGAATAAATGTAACTTCATTTTAAACCATAAAAAAAAAATACTTACACTTACATTAAACAATACTTTGCAAATGTCATGAATTTAGAATTATCTTTTTTCTTTTCCAGATTGGAAATCAGTTTTGAGTGAACATCATTGGCTGTAGCATAGATATGTACTAACGCTTAAATAGAACCTCAGTAACAAGTGTATATTAATAAAAACAGAATATTAATAGAATTTGTTTAGGTATTCCCAATTTTAAATGAGAATTTCTGGATTCACTTTCTGGCCTATAGTGTCCAGAATGGTCTGGTTTTAGTTATTTTAATTTTGATGCATCACTAGTTTGCTAGTTCAAGGGGTCATGAACTGCACCTTTTTCTAAATCTTATAATGTTCTTTGAGGTCCACTTATTATAATGTTAGCAAGATTTTATTTTTAAAATATCATAATTTATAAGTAAAATGCAATTTTTATCTCGTTTTTGAGATGCTGCATTTGACAAGTTTTGAAAATAAATGCCCACTGCTATGATTGGGTAACAATAATATTTGCATATTAAAATTATTTTCAACATTCCCACCATGACACATGGACACTTTTTTTAAAATGGCAACTACCAGAGTCTGATCCTGTATTGGAAGCCAACGAATCAACCAACACATCGAATTCTAAAGATAATCCAGTTTGCCTGGTAGCCAGGTAATACCAGACTCTGCTAATTCACTTTGCTTCGTTGTAGGGAGTCTGACGTAGTCAGGCTAGTCTGTAACAGCTTTAATCTTTATTTATATTTAAGTATTTGTAAGGTAGTTATTATATCAGTGTATAAAAAACACAATATAGAAAGGTGTTTATCTTGTTACATAGTTGAAATATTTTCTTAATGTTAATCCCAATAAGGGCAATGCAAAGACTGTGTTTCCACAACTTGGCAAAACGTCATATAACGTCTACTTCTAGGAACTTGGTTTCAATAAAAGCTGTTTTTGGACTTACAAGGAAGTTTGAGTACTGAAACTTACAGGATATCTTTATAGTACAATGACATCTACAGTCAAAAAGTTCAAGGACATCTCAACATTCTCAATTCATAACCCCTTTAAAAATGGATTTGAGCAAAACATACCATAAAATCTAAATTTCTCACCAAAGAATCTGCAGAGAAGGTGAAGCATACCTGTCCGGGGTCATTGTACCACAGCTCCTCATGGAGGCGATCAGGGTGCGCTTTCTTCCTCTTGATCTCAGCGATGACATCAAACACATCAGAGTCAGAGCTACTGGAGCAGCTGCTATCACCTCCATCAGACTCACACTCTGATTCACTGGAGCTCTCTTCTAAAACATAACGACAATCTTCTTTTACAGCATGCCATTTTTGATTGTATAAAATCTTGTCAAACTATCTCTCGTCTAAAACGTGCTTAAACATTGTTGACATTTTTGAAGGTCTTAAAAAGATCATGAAACACTGAATTAAATTTTCCTAGTTCCTATCATAGCGTTTGAAATGTTTCTATTTTTGTTTTGAGAGTTCCCAAAAACAGTTTAACGTAAATGCAAGGACAAAAAACACTTTATTTGTCTCATAATACGCATTTATTTTTATCTGATTTGCTCAACGACTCCCAAATGATTCGTTCAACGATTCATTTTCCCAAACACCTCCTTTGAGTGACGCGAATCTGCGGCGATTGGTCAAATGACCCAGTCAGTTGTTATTGGCGAACCGTAGGCAGAGACTGTCGGCAACGCAACGCCCATAACCAGGATAATAGCCTGTCAAGTGTTGAAAATTGTATACAGTGTTTGAACAAACGTGTCAGAAAAAGTGCACTTTCCACACGGTCCCTTACTCGTGTCTCCGTCGGGAGCGAGCTTTCCCGGCGAAACTCGCATTGCGGCGGCTTTTGAGGGGCAGTGCTTATTATATAGAGCGAAAAAACGGAAAATTAAGCTTGTGAAACATTGTAAGCCTGGCCTTTTTAGCACCAATGGGGTTTAAATAACTTTTTGCCAAGTCGCAATTGCCATTTTTCAATGAAGGTCTGGTGAATATCAAAAACAAAACTAACTTTACCCCGCTTTGAGTGTACACAACAACACACACAACAAAATATAACTATATTGTGCATGCTACAGACATAACAGCAAACCTTATTAATACTTACAGATTGTGATTCGGAGGAGGACGACCCTAAACCATATATACTGGATACTGAGCCCTCCTTCGGGAACAACCGGCTTGCGAATCCACATTTGAATTCATTTATGTTTTTGAATGATTCATTAAAATGATGAGAACACAAGGTTCGGGCTATACTGTTGTGGTATCGTTGCAAATATGAACTCTAACCACTGATTCTTCACATGCTCGTCCCTGGGCAATGAAAACAAGTGGCTTAACTATCTTTGCAATGTAGAACACAGTCTTCTCGACATGGTCCGATTCAGCTGAACTTTTTGAATGTGTTCTAGACTTCAAGTTTACACTTCTGTCTGCGTGCGCAGTAACTGAGCGCGGACATATGCCAATGTTTCATATCTACGTCACGATGTAACAGCTAATGACTCGTTTCAAAAGCAATTCATTTCATAGACTCAGAGTCGACTTTTGAAAGACAACCCTAACCCTATGTGGTGCACTTATATAAATATATATCAGATATAAGTTTTTGCAGGATGTTTTCATTCCCTTAGAGCTATATTCCACACTACATGAACAGTCATTTTCAAAAATACATGATAGGGGCTCTTTAAAATAGTAAAATCTTAGGACACGATACCCTGATCCTCGTCCAGTTTGGTCTTGGGTGGATCCCATTTAGGCCTGGCGGATTTGGCCCGCTCCTGCCTCCGGCCAAGCTCTTCCTCAAAGCGCTCGTACAGATCTCTCAATTTACTGGTTCCCACGACTGTAGAGTCACCCTACAGATGAATAACAACAGGTGAAAGATAAGCAACAGCTCCGGAAGTTAAAGTATCTGATGTATTTCGGTCATAACACCATCACAATATTTGGTACAAAACTGGATCATCTATACTGCACATTTTAAAGGTGTAGTGTGTCATTTCGTTTAATGGATTAGTTCACTTCGAAATTAAAATTTTCTGATAATTTGCATCCAAGTCATCCAAGATGTCTTTCTTGAGTCAAAAAGAAATGAATATTTCTCTACACGATCACGATCCCAGCCAAGGAATAAGGGTCTCATCTAAAGAAACGATCTAACATTTTATTTACATTCATATACTTTTTAACCACAAAAGCTCCTCTTTCACAAGCTAAGATGCGGCACACATTACGTAACCACGTTGAAAGGTTACCCGTGACTGTTGGCGGAAGTTCCGACCTAGTGTATACAAAATGAACGTGGAAAGACTAAGTCAAAAGCCCTTTACAAAAATAAATAAATAAGTAAAAGGTAAAACAATGATGTTGGACGATTTTGAAGTTGGAGGATAAAATGAGAGTCTTTTAGCCCTACCCTTAATTTTCCATCTAAGTCATCTTACCGCCTGACCTTTCCATCATGATTATGACATGAGTATATGTATACATTTCTTTTTATAAAATGACAGATCGTTTTGCTAGGTAAGACCCTTATTCCTCGGGCTGGGATCGTGTAGACCCCTTTGAACCTTTGAATTTGGGCCTTCAACCCGTTGGTTCCATTCAAGTCCACTATTTGGAGAGAAAAAAATCCTAGAATGTTTCCCTCAAAAACATTTATTTGACTGAAGAAAGATAGACATGAACATCTTGGATGGCATGGGGGTGAGTAAATTATCAGGAAAGTGAACTACTCTTTTAGTCTATAAATAAATCATCGATATTTTGATGGGTTCACTATTGTGATTACCACTTGGTCCATTGGGTCATTGGAGTAGTAGTTCTCAGCATGTGTGCAGCGGATCCAGGCAGGTTTGAGAAACTCTTCCTCTGCTTTCTCCTCCTCGTGGCGGTCAGTGGACGTCTCCTCTGCCTCTCTACTCCTGCTAGAGTTCACAGATCTCTCTCGACTGCTGGAGGCTCCATCTGTTCTCCTCTCTTTCTCCTCCTCCACACGCCGCCGCTTTCTCTCTCGACTGCCTGAGCGACTGTGAGTGTGTTTCCTGTGTCTGTCTGAGGGGGGCGAACCTGGCTCGTCTCTATGCCGATATCGTTCCCTGGTGGATGAAGGCAAAATTACTATGGTAATAATAAAGGAACAGACAACCTAGCAAAAGTAGGCCTACATAAAGAAAAGTTTGTATGTGTGTGTTTGAAGAGGTTTAAACAACTCAAAAGGGTCAAAAGGACCCAGAGATGACAAGCAATATTTCTTCTTTTTTTTACATAAATCAAAAATTCATGCAGTACCGGTAGTACCAATAGAGGGAATGCGCGTGACGTCACCGTCGGCCGGAGCGCCTGCAGTTCCTCACAGTGAGTGGCAAAAAGACTGAGCGGCTGTATGTGTTCAGCCAGCGTGAATGCCGCGAAAAACAAACACAACACACACAAATACAGTGGGAAAGAGCTTTGCGATTGACTGTAGGCCTACAACTAGATTTGACAAAACATCGGAGGTATATTTTGACAGACTGCTATAGAAAGAGGAGCAAATGGATCGCTGCAATTCACAGAAACTGGACTCCAGTCAGCGAAAGGTGGATTTGCGTCAATATGCTGCGAAAGGTGGATTTGTGTCAATATGCTGAATTTAGCTGTAAAACCACACCCATATATTTTGTATTGTTATATACATTAACAACTCATCAATTTAATATTTATCATTGCATATTCTGCATTATTGGATGTTTTTTTAATAAACACTGACCAAAAAAAACGTATAAAGTTTTAGGGCTGGACGATATGATATATATATATATATATATATATATATATATATATATATATATATATATATATATACACTCACCGGCCACTTTAATAGGTACACCTGTCCAACTGCTCGTTAAAACTTAATTTCTAAGCAGCCAATCACATGGCGGCAACTCAGTGCATTTAGGCATGTAGACATGGTCAAGACAATCTCCTGCAGTTCAAACCGAGCATCAGTATGGGGAAGAAAGGTGATTTGAGTGACTTTGAACGTGGCATGAATGTTGGTGCCAGAAGGGCTGGTCTGAGTATTTCAGAAACTGCTAATCTACTGGGATTTTCACGCACAACCATCTCTAGGGTTTACAGAGAATGGTCCGAAAAAGAAAAAACATCCAGTGAGCGGCAGTTCTGTGGGCGGAAATGCCTTGTTGATGCCAGAGGTCAGAGGAGAATGGCCAGACTGGTTCGAGCTGATAGAAGGGCAACAGTGACTCAAATAACCACCTGTTACAACCAAGGTGGGCAGAAGAGCATCTCTGAACGCACAGTACGTCGAACTTTGAGGCAGATGGGCTACAGCAGCAGAAGACCACACCGGGTGCCACTCCTTTCAGCTAAGAACAGGAAACTGAGGCTACAATTTGCACAAGCTCATCGAAATTGGACAATAGAAGATTGGAAAAACGTTGCCTGGTCTGATGAGTCTCGATTTCTGCTGCGACATTCGGATGGTAGGGTCAGAATTTGGCGTCTACAACATGAAAGCATGGATCCATCCTGCCTTGTATCAACGGTTCAGGCTGGTGGTGGTGGTGTCATGGTGTGGGGAATCTTTTCTTGGCACTCTTTGGGCCCCTTGGTACCAATTGAGCATCGTTGCAACGCCACAGCCTACCTGAGTATTGTTGCTGACCATGTCCATCCCTTTATGACCACAATGTACCCAACTTCTGATGGCTACTTTCAGCAGGATAATGCGCCATGTCATAAAGCTGGAATCATCTCAGACTGGTTTCTTGAACATGACGATGAGTTCGCTGTACTCAAATGGCCTCCACAGTCACCAGATCTCAATCCAATAGAGCATCTTTGGGATGTGGTGGAACGGGAGATTCGCATCATGGATGTGCAGCCGAAAAATCTGCGGCAACTGTGTGATGCCATCATGTCAATATGGACTAAACTCCCTGAGGAATGCTTCCAGCACCTTGTTGAATCTATGCCACGAAGAATTGAGGCAGTTCTGAAGGCAAAAGGGGGTCCAACCCGTTACTAGCATGGGGTACCTAATAAAGTGGCCGGTGAGTGTATATATAGGCTATATATAACACTGAGTGATCACCTGTATTTAGACCTACCTATATTATATTTATATAAAGCGTTCACAGGCAAATTTGCTTTATGTTTAGGTCTATATTGCTTTTATTTCCCCGGTGTCGAAATCAGGCGAACATAAATGTCAGGCAACACGATTCCTGGCAGCATGTCAATATCCATGGATCAGTGGATCTTTAGTAAGTTGTAAGGAACACTATATTGAGTCCAACATTTAGTTTAAATTGATAAAATTGTTCGATTTAGTCGCATTTCCACAGTTTCCCCTATTAAATCCAGTCACGCAGCAGATCTTTTGCCACTCGGTCAGGCTGAGGGGGGTTGTTCCGGCGGGAAAGTCACGTGTCAATGCATTCCCTCTATACTGGTATTTGCTGATAGGCGGCTGCTTTAAAATGCTCTAGTGCATATTTGTGTGCACACTCTAATTGGTACCAAGAATCATAAAATTTAACTCATGTTGAATTTTTGTGTTGTGACAAATTATGCTCATTTATTATGTGATAAATTCATATTTTCATCAGGACAGATACATTTGCAGTGATTGAGCTTAAAGCTTTCATTTAATTACTCACAGCTGGTGTTTAAACTTAAAAACTGTGGGTCCCAATCCCAAATGTCATGACACCACTTACTGTTTGGAGCAACTTGCAAAATGAAAAGCACGAGGAAAAATATTAACAGAAAGCAGTGGAGCGCATTACCTACTGCGGTGTCTTGATGGCACGCGGCCTCTATCGTAGTCCGATTTGCACCGTGGGCTGTCTGACCGTCTGCGCTCTGAACTGCATCCTCTGTCCCGGTCCCGCTTCTCTCCTCCAAACTCACGGTTATGTCGGCTTCCGTATCCTCCGTAGCTGTGGCCTCTGTGCCGGTGATCGTCATGGTGACGGAGTCTCTCGGGCGAGCGGGAACCTGTGTCCGTCTTGTATGGCACAGTGTTCGGGCGGGAGCGTTCAGATTTGAAGGAACCTCCAGGCTGCACATAAGCTGGGTTGAAACTGGGTGGAGGGGGCAGCTGAGGCTGTGGAGGGTAGCTCATTGGATAGGATGGCGAGTAGGCCATGGGAGGTGGCACTGATGGGGACTGAGGGGGCAACGGTGGAGGGGGGATGGTGGGCATCATGTACGGGTAAGGGCTCTGAACCGGGACGGGAGCCGAGCCGTCTGAGCTGCGAGGAGCAGGTGGAGGAAAAGGGGGCGGATCTGGGAAGACCGGAGGGCGTAAGGGACATGGGGGCAGAATGTTAGAACCCTGTGATGGTGGAGGGAAGGGGAAAGGTATGAAGTCCGGAGGAGGTGGCATGTAGCCACTGCCTCCCTGAGGGTTATAGACAGGACCGGGAGCAGCCGGAGGGTCGTAGTGATAGCGTGGTGGAGGGGGCTGGTACATTTGGCCTGGAGCGGGTGGTCTTCCCCATGGGCATCCGCGGCCAGGGTGAAAAGACATCTGTAAAGAAGACATGAACATAAAAAAATACATATAGATGTGAGATTTTCATAAAAGAATGGGTTACTATTTCACATATTTTATATACTATTTGAGGACTTGAGGAACATGATAAGTAGACTTAAGACTATTAGGTTAGGGTTAGGTGTTAGACAGTACAGTAGTAGATTGTCTATCGGGGCACCGTCCACAAATACTCTCAATGAGGATTAGAAAAGCAAAGGAACTTAGTGGAATGTTTAAGTGGACCATCAAAAAAAAAAAAAAAGAAAAAAAGAAAGAAAGAAAAAAACAATTACTCAAGTATGTAATTGAACTAATCAGTCAGAACTGGACTAAAACACATCTGAGTTTTTGTGTTTTTAACACAAAACAATGAAAATTTGTTATTGACAGTCTTTTGACAGTAAGAATTGACATTCTTAGTCATTTTATTCGTATAGTTTATTACATTAGTTAGCCTAGAATTCGCTGTGAGGTGTTATCAAGCGGAAGTCAATGGTAACCAACAGTCCAGCGAGGTTTGATTACTAAACATTCTTCAAAATACCATAATGGCATATTTATGTACAAAAAGGCATAAGGGTAGACGACATAGGAGTTATTTACGATACGACATAAAAGTAAATAACAGTTTTCATTTTTTGTGAACTGTCCCTTTAAATAAAATAGCCTCTTACCGATTAGAGCGAAATACATTTCTTTCGATATAAAGGTATGTTCTAAATATGAGGCCAAAATAAAACGACGTTTCTATCTTGGATGCAGCGATTTACATGGGCCAAGGTTTTTTGTTCGTATTTGTGGTTGAGACAGTGACAATTTTGACATGGCAAGTGAAGAATTGAACCACTGGCCCTGTAACAACCCTGTAAGCAATACATGGTTTGGGCCGAGTCACGTCTTGTAACGTTAGGCGTCTCGAAACAATTTATTATCCCTCTCAAATCCGTCTTTTTTGTCTTTTCTAATACATTTTCACCTGTTGTTTAAACACAATGAAAGCGCGCAATGAAATATATCTAAACTACATATATTTCAGCATCTCCTATGACAGAACAGAACTCAATAATGATGCCGAAAAACTTCCTGAAGAATAAAACTCACCTTTAGAAGTCTTTGTTAAAGCTTGGGGAATAAATCAGTGACGCTGCTTATAATGTTTTATGTTTACAGCGGAAAAATGATCAGTTTATGACGGTGGCAACGCGGTGTGTTCTGCTGCCAATCAGATCTAGGCTGTGAAACAAGTGACCAATGAGAACGCGAGAAATTATCCCTCGCTAAAATAGTCTTCTTCTTGTTCTTTTGGTGCATCACTGCCACCAACTGAACTGGAGTATGAAGAGTCGATGCAGAAAGACATCAATGAAAACAAATGCATTTTGTATTCTTAATTCGAGTACGTTTTCGCTTTGATAACAGTTTTCCTAGTTGTGCATCGAAGGACAGTTTTTTGTTCAACCACACTCCCACAGGATTATAACCATTACCACATGGAATGTTCATCATTATGCACACACACAGTATATTTTAAGGAAGTATTTTTATTCATAATCATAAACTTGATGTATTTCTATCTGAATCTATATCTCAATGTAAGTAGTCTACTCTCTCTTCTACAGTGCTGTGTCCTCCGCATATGTGATCAACCATAACAGTTTCAGTTGATCAGTCTCTTATCATGAGCAGTCCAGCCATGATGGATTTTTGAATGCTTGAGCAAACACCAGGGTAAATAATAATTGGATTTTATATTGCAAGTTTGTATTGATTGCATGGTTTCAAAAGCACCAGAACATGTTTGTAGAACTTTATCAGCATTTCAATCTGAATGATAAACTCAACTGAAAAATGAACATGAATTTCAGAATTGTTTTTGGTGTGTCTCTTTTAATTTAATGACTGCAGTCCTAACTATGTACCCACCTAACAAAATATGTTCCATTGTTTCTGGATGTTCTCAGAACATTCAAAAAGTTGATAATAATAATAATAATAATATATAAAATTTAAAAAAAAAATTGAATGTTCTCAACCTTCAGAAACATAAAAAAAAAAGTTAGTCGAACATCCGACTGAAACATTTCAGGAAAAGAAGTTCCATGAACAATGTATTATAATGTTTTTGTGCTAACATTTTGAGAACATTATTAATCTTGAAATGCACATTCTAATAATGTTACTGGAAGAATGTTTGTTCAAAACGTTAAGAGAACCTTGCCAGAACATTGCCCAAAGTTCTGAAAATAATCCCTGTTAGTTGAGACATTTCTTGTCTTATCTTAATTGTAAAAGTTTCAAAATCCTATAAAACTTTCCAGGTTTAAATTTAAAAAAAAATAAATGATTTGAACTCATCAATACGCTATCTTTTTTCAATATCATAGAAATGTTCATGCTGAGTAAAACTAGATGGCAGCAGTATTTCTGGATTACAATAAATAACAGTATATCTCGAAGGTCAAGAGACAAGACATCCAGCCTGCTCTTGATGGAAGGCCAAAGGACTTTACATTTCATTGAATAAGTCACAAAATTATAGGCACCATGCACATTACAGTTCATGAACTAATAATTACAGATTACATTAGCACGTAGCAGGCCTATTCATTTAGCAGACGCTTTTGTCCACAATAAATTTGTAAGTAGGCCTAGTGCTAACTAAAGTGATGAATTGTAAAGGGAAAATTTACTACAGCTAAACAGTGTCGTCTTGTAAAGATGAAAGTGTAAACTTTCTTGTAAACTTGTTTGTAAACTTTGTATTTTTTACAGTCTATGATGTAAACACAAAACAACGAACTGTGGAGACAAATGCGCTGTTACTGTTTTGTTACTGACGAAGGAACAGCACCTCCTGCTGGTGAGTACCAGCCATGCGCGTTTCAGATTATCTGACATCGATTTCTCGTGTCTGTCATTCGTTTCTGGTGACTGATTATTCAGGTCTAATCAAAATGGCGGCAGTAGCAACGACAAATCCCTCGCAGCTTTTACCCCTCGGTATGTGGGACTTTCGTTTTAATTAATTGTTTGCGTTTTTGGAATACGTTTTTAGTTGTTGTAGAAGGGAGCATAGAGCTCCATTTAAGCCGCATTCAAACCTTAATTCATTTAATTGTATTGGACACACGTGTACACAAACGGTTTATAGTCATAACGTTAATCGTTGAAACATTTTATTTAATTCAAAAGAATCGTAGAATATAAACTGGAATCAGACCCCACAGTCAGTATGGATGATTTCTGTTAAAGTTCCTGCATCACTGTGTCTGTGACGGTCAGAATTCGCACCCATAGCTAGCCTCATTCACAATTTGGCTGTCTCATTCATTATGTGCCTTTCGAGTATAATTAACTTACGCGTCACAAACACACGTATGACCAAGCGTCATCATAACTATAGTTTTGCAAGCAGGTAAACTCAGAATTCTAGATGATAGAAGACCAGTTACTGAGCTTTGAAGTCGGAAGGGGCGTGTTAAGTTAAAATGCAATTCTGTATGAATGATTTTGCAAATTGCAGTCATATTTGCAAATGCGATTTTTCGTTATTTAACAAACATACTTAGTTTTGATACTGCGTATAAGTGGTGATACATTTGTAATATTCAATTAAGAATTCAGATGTACTTATTTTAGTTTATTGTTGGTAATATATTTGTTTTATTTGGGCTGTCTATCCTATTTTATGTTCCCATCTTAAATGCATGACATGCTGAATGCCCTTCATGGGCCTTGTCCCAGTTGGAACTCTAAAAAGACTATACTTTTTTTGCACATATGCTTGAGCATGGGTTTTCAATCCCAAATATGATCACAAGTGGCTATTAATAATTTAAAAATATTATTTTATAGTTTAATGTACATTACAACTATATTTTTTCTCATGTACTGTTAGATTTATTCACTTCATATTTTAATTTAATTTTAATTTAAGCTTCAGTTGTCCTTGATTGTGTTTGTCACGACTTGTATGTCTTTCAGAGCTGGTGGATAAATGCATTGGCTCTCGGATTCACATCGTCATGAAGAACGATAAAGAGATTGTGGGAACTCTGCTCGGGTTTGACGACTTTGTCAGTATCCTTTAACTGCTGGGGAAAACGCTGACACGTATGGTTAATATTTTAGGATTAGATTTAACTTCCACTGGAACCTCCTGTAAAAGATCTGAAAGTCTGAAACAGGCAGAAATGCTTTCACACTAGAAATGAACCAAACCTTTGTTCGGTTTGGTCCGGGCTAGGTTTCACACCTGTAATTTTGGTTCGGACCAAACAAGGTAGGTGTGAAAGGGCCCTTATTTGTCCTGTAAATGTAAGAGACTCTTAATTTGTTACAATGGCATTGTTGTTACTGTTTTAATTAGGCCTTATTGAAATAATAAGCAAATTACCTCTGCAGCAATTCTGCCGACATGATGTAACGAAAGAGAAGGTTCATTGAATTCAAAGAGTGTGGCAGGAATGTACTATAAAGATTCTCATTTCATAATGTAATGCTTTCTTTGTGATGTTTCTCATTTTCTTGACTCTTTTAATCAGACATGGTCCTTGAGGATGTGACAGAGTTGTAAGTAGATGTTCCTACCCAAAACATGTCAAATAAATGCCTAATAATTTTTACCCCATTTATGCATCCAGTTTCTTTGACTTAAACTTCACAAACATACATCATAGAATTATGAAATCGAGTATCGAATTTATCAAGAATCGATAAATTTACATTTCTGAAAACGTACTTTATTTTTCATCTTGAACATTACTTGTTATTGAGTCATAACTAAAGTTGTTGTCACAGTGAAATCACTCCAGAGGGAAGAAGGATCACAAAACTGGATCAGATTCTGCTCAATGGCAATAACATCACAATGGTATGTTCCATGAGTTCTTCTAAATATCAATCCACACTTCATGAATTGACAACATTGGCATACGGGTGATATGAGTAAAGCTCTTATGCAAGTTTAAATTTTGTTTAATTATAGTATTTTGCTTAATTTTATATGTAATCTGAGTTTATCAAACATTTAAGCCCTGAAGAACGCTGTCTCTTTAATTTTACAGATTTGTTTTTATTCCAATTAATAATAGAATCAGCATGCAAATTGAAGATAGTCACAATGCACCAAATTTACAGTTAGGATTCAATTGAGCCTGGTCATTTGAGTCATTTGACAGTTTTGTGACTAAATTAAAAAAAGGAAAAATATCTGTTTCCATCCACCTATTTCCACGCTGGAAAAACCCCTGGATGGAAATGCCAAGATGTGCATAAAATGTAAAATATATATATATATATATATATATAAAATATAAATTAACCGTATTAAAAAATATATGCACTCAATTCACCCTTTGTTGGGAGTTTGATTGACAGGCCATCTGACCAATCATAACAGAATCTGCCATTTTGTCGTTTAGTCTGCGTATCATGAACGAAAAAAAAGAGCCATTTTTTTCTCCAATTGCAGCAATTTCATTATTATTGCAGATATTTTTGCACCAATGCACTTTATTCTTTTTTGCACTTAAGTTAAATTTGCAAATTGCAAACATAGCTAATGATACGGAGTGAAACAAAACATAATAAATAAACGGAAATACTTGCCTAGATCTATAAAGGCTATTGAAAGACTAGTTATTAACCCATTTCAAATTTCATGTTATTTGATTTGTTTGTTTTAATTATTTGGACCATGTATTCCATTTCATAACATTACCAAAATTCAACATAATTAAAAAATGTATTAATGAACGCTAATCAACATGACACGTCACTTTATTACGGTATATATGACAAAACCATGCGTTTCTGCTGTTTTCCAGTTGATTCCAGGAGGAGAAGGACCAGAAGTTTGAGAAACGTGTAGCACATTACAGAAAATAAATGTACAAATTATGTTCCTGTTTAATGGAAGAATTGATCACTTCTTTTTTTTTAAAAGAGGCATTTTCGTTTCATGAGGAGTTTTTCTACATAAGTTCTTTTATTCTTTAAGTGATCCAAAACAGTTTTAGTAACAATTTGTTGCTTGTTACAATAAAACAAATAAAATTAACTGGAGTGTGTTGGAATTCATTGTATAACAGCAATTTGTGTTATATTCCTGACGTGTAATATGTAGATAAAGAAACTGAGGATCTTTTATGAAATCATTGTTGGTTTTAATGTTTTTTTTTTGTTGTTGTTGCTTTAAGAACATGTCCTATGAGTGAATTTGCAATTAGGTTTTCCTTATTTAATTTTGTATATGCTGAAATAGAATTCAACTACCACTGTGATTAATTTAACAAGTTTAGTTACAAACCCATTTAAAAGATGCATCTACTGTCAAAAGTGTCATGCAACTACTGTATGTAGAATGTCAAAAATGAGGAAAAGAAATGAGAAGTTCTTAAAACCGGTCTAGTTGTACAGCTGAATGTATATGAAGGTCCCAGTAAGTATCTGTCTCAGTACATGGATGGCTTCTCTTCTCCTTTGGGGTTTGTCACTTTCTCCAGGTTCTTGCTGATGACGTCATATAGTTCAGCCTGAGTACAAACAACAGAAATCTGAATATGCAGCCGTATGTTTCTACAATTACCGTGATTCATTCATAAAGGCCATATATTTCACTAGCGTTTCTCATTTAGAAGCTGTTTGCTAAATAAATACATGTAAACTCACGTAGAATCCACGTATATCGAGCACAATCACTCTGATCTCAGAATATGCTGCTTCATCCTTCTCGTGCACCAGAGAGCGATAATCCATCTATCAAAAGAACATGTCCTTTATTACGCAAAAAGGGTATGAAAGTGACTTGAAACTATATGAGGACAATGTGTAAATCTGAGCCCTGTTCCACGAAACCAGTTTCAGTTGTTACCCAGGCAAGTTTTGGCAAAACCAAAACTGACCAATCAGTTGTGAGTAAAGTGACATGTATCCGATGCAATAAAGCCAGTCTCCTTGGATCTCTAGCTCCAAATTAAAGCAGTTTACAGTAAACAAATGTTAATGACAAAATTGACAGTCTTTTCCTTCTGATTATATTTACATTATAAATGATACATTTTTCAATATTAAACTGCATTTAAATTAATATAATTACATACACATACTATATAATATAAATAATATATAAAGCATTTTTAATTGCTAAAACTGACACTTTTTTTGAGCTCTTTGTGAACATGTATACAGTAATTTAAAGGGATAGTTCACTTTGAAATTAATTTTTGATATGTTTTAGCTTACCTCAAGGGCATCCAAGATGTAGTGTCTTTGTTTCCACAGTATTTTCAATTTTGATATTTTTAGGTCAAACCGTTCTTCTGTCAATCATATAATGGAGGTATATGGGGTCCTCCTCAAAGAGCATGCACAGAGAAGTCCAAATTAAACATGATTAAGGGGGGGGGGGGGGTTGATTCTGGTTTCACTTTTTTGATTTTAAATAGTGTGTAATGTTGCTGAAGGTGCATTAACAGTATCTGCAAAGTTGCAGCGCTGAAAGTTCAATGTAAGCAGAGATATCGTCTTTTAAAAACCAGGAAGTGAAAACGCCTACAAAAACGACTGGATTGGGACTACAACGGGTTATGGTACGTCACTAACCCGCACATTTGCATCAACCACTCCCTTCGGAATATGCAGGAAATGGCATGTGCATATTTCTGCAGCACGTCGAGTGAGTTGTGTTCACGCAGCTGTCAGGTCTTTTGTGTTTCAAGCTTACCACGGATGCTATACTTCATCAACAATGGATACAATTTATGTTTGATTATATTTCTGAAAGTGACGATCGTAATCTAACTCTCTATGCTGCGCATTTTACGGAAGACAGCTTCCAGAATCTCCACGAGTTCAATGCAGCAAGAAACTGTTAATAAACAATGAAGCAGATCCAACTTTAAAACCAGAGGCAGCAGTTGTTGGACCACAACCTGTAAGTAGGCTAAGACTTAATCGTTTTAAATGTATTTGCATGTATAATTCCAGACGTAACGTTAGCCTGTGTTTTATTTATGTTTTATTTTTTCAAAATGCCAGCGCTGGCTTTATAGCCACTAGGCTACTAGTTATGCTAGTATTTTGTGTCTACGACAAACGCGTACAAACATTATGGACCTGAATTTTGTATAAGTACTAATGTTTTAAACGTATTTTTCATGTGTATATGCTTTATGACGTTATTTTCGATTTGATCAAGAACGTAAACTTGCCAACGCTGTTTGTGCTTAACATTAGTAGCCAGTCGCTATTGTTGCCAGTCAGATGCTATTGTGTAAAACAAACGTGTATATGGTTAGAAAAATATGGCAAATTATCATTCAGAAACGTTTAGTAAGAGCCGTGTGTGGTGTGGTTCTGTTTGACTCGCTTCATCGCGGCTTTATCGGTCTGATTCTGGGTCATACTGATACTGCAGCTCGACACCATTATTTACATCTGGACCGGAGCTGGCGTTTCCCCGTAAAGGTAATAGGCGTTAACCTTCCGGACAACGTGAGCGACAGTTTAGTCAATCACAACACACCCGCCCAAACTAACCAATCTGAGCCCACGACGTGTTTCTGAGGGAGTGTTTTCGTAGAATCAGGAAGTAAACCGCTCGTTCAGGGGACAGAGGAGAGCGCGGCTGACGATAAAGGTGAAGTTTATGAAAAATAAGACTTTTTAAAAAAGAAAAACCACGAATACATGTTATATTGCACCCAATAAACACAATCATGCAAAGAAAAAGAGGAGTAAACCACCCCTTTAAATGACTCGTAAATGTAAGTACACATTGATGGCCTAATGCCGCATTCCAGGCAACCTGTAACCCGTGTTTTTCCAACTCGTAATTGGGAGTACATTGTTCCAGGCAACCTGTAACCCGTGTTTTTCCAACCTTATACCCGTGAAATTGCACTGGAACGGCAGTCAAAACCATGACATCCCACCCGTGAATTCGTACTAGATCGATGTACTCACAGTTACGAGTTGAAAAAACATGGGTTACATCTTATGCCTGGAACGCGGCATAAGACACGAAACGAGCGGTTTGTGTGAGAAAACAAACAGTATTTATATTGTTTTTACCTCTTGTAACCGTCACTCACTCTTGTCATATGTCACTCACTTCACTGTGAAGATCTAAACTTATTTAGATATACAGGAAACTGCAATGGAAGACGATTTCGATATATCAACAGACAACGTTGATTTTTTTTTCGCAGCCGAGCAAGAGATCACTTCTGACGCTTTCCGGCGCTTGCGCAGACCGAAGCGCCCGTGCCTTCAGATCAGTTGGACGAGGCTGTGGTTACAAGAGGTAAAAACGATATAAATATTGTTTGTTTTCTCACACAAACCGCTCGTTTCGTGTCTTAGGCCATCAATGTGTACTTACATTTACGAGTCATTAAATCGTGTTTAATTTTGAATTCTCTGTACATGCTCCTTGAGGTGGACCCCATAAACCTCCATTATATGACTGAAAGACGAAAGGTTTGACCTAAAATGAGCAAAATTGAAAATACTGTGGAAACAAAGACACCTACATCTTGGATGCCCTAGAGGTAAGCTTAAACATATCAAAAATTAATTTCAACCCTTAAAATTTCAATTATTTAAACTTGCATTGACATAGTCAGGCGTTTTCTTTCAACTGCCTTCTCAAACGTTTGCTGCAGCAGCAGTATTTATTCCTGCCTTGTAAATGCATTTAAATTCTTGATATTTTTCATAATGATCGCTTAATCTTAAACAGAGAAATGAATTTGGTTCATCTCATGAGAAGAGAATCGAACTCACACTCTCCATGATCCGTGTGGTTCAATGTTCTCGGCATATCACATGTTCAGGTGCACGTGCTCCAGAGTTAATTACAAACTCTTCATCAAACTGCGAGTTGAACGTTTATATAACCAATGTTGTAAGACCGCTGAACCTGATGTAAATCGGGGGGCTGAGTCCGAAATCGCCCCCATACCCTAAAAATAGGGCACTATTTTTTTGAGGGGACAGCCATTTGTAAGTGCAAAACCACTACAAGTGCACACACTTTAAGAATGCACCACAATAATGAGTGTACAATGGATGACCACTCAACAGCTAGATAATACCCATAATGCACTGTGAATTAAACTGTTTAATTGCACTACATACATGCTAGTTTCCATTAAAAAGTTCAAGATAAGTCTTTTCATTACTACTGGAGCTGCCAGTTTGCTACGTTTCAAATGATTATTAAACGGCAAGCTCAAACTATAAAAGAGCAGCAGGCCTTTAAGCACAGTCCAAATTCGCTCACTTGTTTTTATTCACCCCTTCAAGAGCAGATTAATGCAGGGAATAGTAAATGAGGATATAGGGGGTCAATTTGTTGCTCAGGTTGGATTTGCATGGTTTTGTCGACTCATAATCAATACATTTTAATAATTAAAAAGGATTTCGTTGCTGTGTACACACCTTTTCATGTTCTTAAAAGGTGGGAAAGGGTGATGTTTAATGTCTTTAAAAATACTAAAAATCTACTGAAAATACTTAAAAAAAACCCTGAGAATTTGATATTGAAAGCCCTATTTGATAACTGCAGCTATACAAAAAAGTTTACACTGATAAGTGGATAGGATGGGTCACTCACCACATGTGTGTCTTTGGAAGCTTTGGCCACTGCATCACCTCTCTCTGAGAAGTACCTGCAGATAAACACACTTTGATTACTAAAATGACAACATGAATGAAGGAGGGCAACGTAAAACATGTAAACAATGAAAACTTTTCAGAATAAAGGGGGAAAAAAAAGCTAATTGTGGACTTCTTTCTCAAGTCTCAAAATTCAGATTTTTTTTTTGCTGGCAATTACAAGATACATTTTTTTAAGTTGCAATTGCGAGAAAAAAGTAGCTTTTTTCCTTTTTATTACGTACCTGAAACAAGCTTCCATAAAATGCATAATCAATGAACTGAAATAGTTACGAATTGCACATACTTGTTAATGTTGGTCTGAAAACCCTCCACCTTGGTCTTCACAGCAGTAATTCTCTCAAGGATTTTTTCCTAAAAATTTCAACCAGTCATGTTTACTATTCAGAAACAAAACCAGTATGTGCCATAGCCGACCACAGTCTATAACACAGTCTATAAACCAGCCATCTTCAATGAAGAATTAAGGGTTAATAACCTGAATTGCAACTCCAAAATCATTTCCATCTTCAATTTTTGGAATCAGATGAGCGATCCAGCAAGACACCTGAAGAAAAGGAAAGCAAAAAGCTGCCAAACTACAGTCTTGGAAAACGCTGAAATCTTATCTATGAGTCAATTTTGTCCACTTACAGTGATGCAGGTCTCCTTCAGGGCCATTATCTCCGGTTTTACAATATCCAACAACTTCACAATCCGCTCATTTCCTTTGATGAAGCCACACTTGGGAGCTGACACAAGAAAATGTAACATTACAACAATATTCCATATTTACAGTTAAGATTTTACAAGCATAGGCCTATTTTATCTACATTTCTTCTTACACTACCATCACTCTGGTAAACATACATTTTAATCTAATCAGTGCATAGCCCTTGCCTTTACCTTTACTTCTTCAGCAGATATAAAAAATCCCCCAAAAGTACCCCATCTTCGTCAGCACACTGACATGTGGTGCATTGCTTTAGGTTTGGTATAGTAACACTTGTTTGATTTGTGCTGGTCAGATGAAGTACAGGATGGTGTACAGATGAAGAAGGGAACAAACAAAAGTACAACCCCATTCCCAGAGAAGTTAGGACATTTTGTTGGGACAAGACAAAGTCTTTATTCTCCACCCTCATCAGCATCATCAAGATCCCGACTAACCAGTTAAATCTCACTTACGTGTGTGGGCGCATGTCTGTGTGCAAAATTACCTTTCTTCTTTTTCTCATCATCTTCATTTTTATCTGTCTCCATCTCCTATTAAAATAAGTTAATAAGCGTTAGGGTAAGGGACATCTATTTTTAGAATTATTACGAATCCCGATCCTGATGCCAACCTCCTCCTCTGCAGCCGGGGGGTCAGGAATGGGAATGTCCAGGGGTGCATGGAGAGACGAGAGGTCAGTGATACTGAACTCATCTCCCTAAAGTCATAAAAGAGAAGCATTTTTCATTTCACTTGTTGCTGGAGTAAAATTTCTCAACTGGTAACCTACCATGGGTAGCAAAACCAAGGCCATGAGTTATTACGGACTGACACAAGAATACCTAAAGGTACAGGCCACTTTGGATAAAAGCATCTGCCAAATGAAAGGGGGGAAAGTACCTTCAGCAGGTTGTCAAGCTGTGAGATCTTCAAAGGTATGTGATTGGAGAACAGTTCTTCTGCCTAGCAACACAATGAATATTGTAAGGACAAATAGCCACAGTGCACGAGCTCAAACAGCCTATTATTTCAAGTGAACTCATACCTGTTTATACAGTGACTGGCGGTAGTTTTCTATCTGGATGAAGTAACACAAATGAACAAATTAAAAATTGATATATCCAGGTTGTCTTTGTCCATGAAAATGATCGCGCCATCATGTAATGGCCATGTTTACTTTCACTTTCAACATTCGTGGAGGAGGAAGTGTGACTCAGGTTTTTTTGTTTTTTTTTACTTATAAACAGCGCGATTTCCTTTAGAGTTTTATTTTCAACAATCATTAAACAATCAATAACGATCCTTTTAGAGCCATACTACTGGCAGAGCCCAAGCACACGCAAACGCGTTTACTTCACATTTGTTCGACACTGTTGACAGTGGAAATACTATAAAATCTATAGAGATGAACTTACCCTGACTGCATTATCAGAGTTTATCTTCAGTACTTTAGCTCTGGACATAATGAAAGCAATTGTGCGTTATTTTCAGAGGAGAAGACGATCACGGTGCACAGCAGCAGACGTTCAGGTGGCTCGCGCTATTCACTTTCACTTCGCGATACTTTCGATTTAATGATGACGCCCACAATCCACTACAGTGAGGTAGTAGGCTACACATTTTTTTTTCATTATCATTATTATTTTCTTAATTTTTTATTTACGTTTTTGTATTAATGGATTTATCGTTGTATATTTAATTTAGCCTACGCCTATTATTTCGTTCAAAAAGAGCCGTTATGTGCCCACACAAGGCATGCGCCCACCAGGTCGCTAGAGGGGGTCCAAACACCATTTTGGAATTCATTTTAATAGTTTATTTCTGTATCTTACATATAGACCATTTCAAAAGATGTAAACAACACTGGTCCAGAAGCACTTCCTGTTTCAGTTTGTAACTGTTTTCTTTATTTCACATGTAAAGAAAACTTTTTAAAGATGTTTGTTTAACTTTTGATTCAGTTTTAAATGTTCTGTTGGTTGTATTTATCCCAGCTTTTATGTAGTGTTAAAAAACTGAAACAGGAAGTGCTTCTGGGCCAGTGTTGTTTACATCTTTTGAAATGGTCTATATGAACACGTTTTAACAAGTTTTAATTAATAGTGAAGCGAAATAAAATTAAAAATGGCATATTAGAGAAAGTGAACCTTCCATTTACTGTACAAAATAAAGAAAAATAACATGATTGATGACTAGATGAAGCTGTATTTCTAAACATACTGAGCACACACACACAAAGACACACGCACACACAGAGACGTTGGTCTACTCATTATCATAATGGTTGTTATTTTGGACAAACTGTAGCCTATATTAAATTCCCCAGACTAAACCTAACCATCACAGAAAACTTGCAGCATTTTTACATTTATAATATAACATTGTTTAGCCTGTGTTTCATTCCATTTAAAACCCCCAGGAAATCTCCACATAAACCACATTTATGGTGACTCAGATTTATGAATCAGTGACATTCTACTGTTCATTCTACTGACTCTCACATTTTCAAAAGTTGTCTGAGATACACATTTTTTCTGCAAGTGTCTGTGCCGGCATCTTTGCCTGGTCAAAAGCGTACTCATCCATGTCACTTGTTAGATATATTTTTGGCAGTGCTTTCATTACTTGTGACATACACCTAGTGGGTGCTTTCTTCCGTTACCTTGTGGGTAACTGTAGCCTTCTGCCAGGAGCAGATGTCGTCAGGTGGTACGCAACCTTCACTGGGTGTTTCGGCCCTCAACCACAACACCCTCCGGTTGGTGGGCCGGCAGTGATGGCCAAGTCACTGCCCATCTGCTCCTGGCTTCCAGCTTTCCTCCTCCCTCCTGTTCCATATCCAGCAGGAGGCACGTTCTGCCTCCTCCCCCATCCGACGTACTGCTTGTTTTTTCCTTCTTTCGTCCATGCCCAGAGCTGATAGTAACCGCCAGGTTGATTTAGCAGGGAAACCTCTGCAGCCAACCTCCACTGGGAACAACCAGGCCTGCCATCCCTTGTCCTTGCAGTCCTGAAGAAGAGACTGATACTTCAAGGCCTTCCTCTCATGGGCAACCTCACATCCCTCCTCCCAAGGCACCGTCAGCTCAACTAGAATTATTTTCTTGCCCTCTGTTGACCACAAGACAATGTCTGGACGGAGGGTTGTGAGCACCACCTCTGGGAATTGCAGCCTTTTTCCGCACGTCCACCCTCATGTCCCAGGACCTGGCGTTTTGAAGGAGATTGGGTTTTGATGGTTTGGTTAAAACAGGCCTTTCTCCTTCCTTGATGAAGGTGATTGCCCTCTTCAAGCCCATACCGGCAGGCCTTTTCCTGCATCTCTCCTGCTCCAGTATGTCAGCAAGGGACAGTAACACTTTGTCATGACGCCACCTATACCGACCCTGAGTGAGAGCTGTTTTGCATCCCGATAGTATATGTGCCAATGTTCCCTTTTGCCCACATAACTTGCAGTTAGGATCTTCCCTCAGCCCCCAAACATGTAAGTGTGCTGGCGAAGGGAGGGTGTCATAGACAGATCGCAGTAGCAGTAGGAAGGAAATTCGGTATGGCTCCAGCCGCCACAACTCTTGCCAGGAGATCTTACGCTTGGGAAGGTCCCATATATCTGAATCCGAATAGCAACAATGGATTCGTAAAGGACAAAGGACATAGTCGCTTCAGTGTGACACCCGAGTGAGGGCTCTGTGGAGTCGAAGCCAGTGAGCATGGCGCACCTTTTAATAGCGGCCAAAAAAACACATACAAATATTTGATGGTGTCATACAACTGTGACACTTCTGGAATGTGTTTTCTGTATCATTCAGCACTAGGTTCAGGTTATTTGCTGAACGTTGTAGGTGTCTCCTTTTCCCTGATCCTGGCGTGCCCTCCCGCATAGACGCCACTCATATTGGCCACTCCGTCGCATTCCTGAACACGACATTTAGAAATATAATGGCATTTTCTATAATGCTGTCCAGTTCACTTACAGTTCTGTCAGATGTTTTCTGAAATCCAAGAAAAGCTTCAGCTACTTTGATATCGAGAGCTATGTCCAATGTGTTCGTCACTATGGTGGTGACATATCTGTAAACTTGACCAAGTTGGTATTGCTTGGACAGGAATTGTGTGCTATAATTGAAAAAAAAAATCTCTATGGCAGACTGAGAGAGAGAAAAGCCTGTCGATCGCCCCCTGGAGGAGGAAGAAGAAATGACGAGGCTGAGCTGTCCTTTGAACACTGAAAGCAGACAGAAGCCAGAGAGAAAGCGAAATAAAAGACAGATAAATGTAGCAATTGAATTTAAAACGATAAAGCAGGAACAACCACGGGAGCCGAGCCATGAAGTGTATTAGTGAAGATAAAGCAAAAGCTTACAGCACCTGGTATTCCCAGGCGGTCTCCCATCCAAGTACTAACCAGGCCCGACCCTGCTTAGCTTCCGAGATCGGACGAGATCGGGCGTGTTCAGGGTGGTATGGCCGTAAGCGAGAATCTCAACCAATAAAGAGCTATTTAAAGAAGGGACACCGGTGCTCTCGGCCTGAACTCACACATGACCCAGGCTGGAGCTGCAAGACAAACAGAAACCACCAAGTGTTTTCATGCAGCCTTGAATATGAAACTGAGAGGACTCGTGTATTTCATTTTTTTTCAGACAAATGGCCCTGATCTCTGACACCCTTCACCCATGCATTGTAGTGGGGTGAATGTGGTCTCCAAATAGCCAGCAGGGTTCACATATACACAGTCACACTCATTCATTCTATGGTTCCACGTGATTAAAACAAGTTACCTTATAATAAAAGGAACGGATAAAACCCAATAAATAACTACAGCCAATGGTGTTGTTCATTTAACTTGAATGAAAAGTTTTAGTTTAACTTCGTTTAAACTTTAGTTTCACAGGACAGGTTAATAACTTTTGGAGGCTGGTTTTTTTATCATCAAAACAAATGACAGATTATTGGATGAGGACGAGGGTGATCCTCGCTCAGATGCGGGACAACAGGTCATCAAACTGCGCGCGGGACAGGTGGAAATACCGCTGACAGCGGCCGTCATCCAGACGCAGCTCCTGGAGCGAGAAAATGGTGAAACTCGCCACCCGGTTCGCCTCTGAAGGGTCTGGTGGGCAAAAATATGGCGACGATGATCCCTACGCTGATGTTCTAGCTCTCCGGAGCAAATACAGAGCGGTGACTCTCTCGATGAATGCTCGATCAACATAAAAAGATGGCCGCCAACGGGTTTCGATTCTGCGCGTAAATTTCTCTTCAAACTTTTGTTTTTACGCACGTCAGTTTCACTCTTGACACGAGAATTAACACAATGTGGTCAAGCGTCAAACTAGACGCAGTAGACACGAATTTGACGCACTATTTGCGTCCGGTGTGAACGCACAGTAAATTGGTCCTATTTAGCATATTTCCATTGTCTCACTTGTCAGGCAAATACCTATAAACTAAAGTTTGTCGAATCATCAGTTGTGCTCTCAGGAACATCATCATTTCATTCAGAAATTAGACAACAAACTCATGACAAAAATTTAGTTATAGAGCTTGTAACTTTTAAACATATAACTTGTGAACAATAACTTATAAAATGAAATGATTATTTTGCAATTAATTAGGCGTATCAAATACTCCTTTTTAAGTATTTAACAGGACAGTTATGCCTACAACATATACCTTTTTAATGAGTTAAAACTATTTTATAATAAAATCTATAGCTCACAGCTGTATATTTAAATAAAACCAAATGAAATTAAACAAGTAAACGCAAAATAAGAAAAGAGAATCTGTTTACTTGAATGTCTCTTCAGATGGTTCCCAACTTTAGAAAACCATGAACGTGCGAAAGTGTGTGTAATTATTGAAATATTAATTTGATATATTAAATTAAAATCTTGAGTATTCGGCTGACAAAAAAAGTTTGGGAACATCTGATCTAATTGAAGCTGAGGAAAGGTGTGGGTTAGAAAAGAAGTGCTTTAGTTCTTCTGTGTTACTTGCAGACTGTAGGCTATAGTTGTACAGAGAGAGAAAAGCCTGTTGATCGCCCCCTGGAGGAGGAAGAAGTAATGACGAGGCTGAGCTGTCCTTTGCACACTGAAAGCAGACAGAAGCCAGAGAGAAAGCGAAATAAAAGACACATAAATGAAGCAATTGAATTTAAAACGATAAAGCAGGAACAACCATGGGAGCCGAGCCATGAAGTGTATAAGTGAAGATAAAGCAAAAGCTTACAGCACCTGGTATTCCCAGGCGGTCTCCCATCCAAGTACTAACCAGGCCCGACCCTGCTTAGCTTCCGAGATCGGACGAGATCGGGCGTGTTCAGGGTGGTATGGCCGTAAGCGAAAGTCTCAACCAATAAAGAGCTATTTAAAGAAGGGACACCGGGGCTCTCGGCCTGAATTCACACATGACCCAGGCTGGAGCTGCAAGACAAACAGAAACCACCAAGTGTTTTCATGCAGCCTTGAATATGAAACTGAGAGGACTCGTGTATTTCATTTTTTCAGACAAATGGCCCTAATCTCTGACACCCTTCACCCATGCATTGTTGTGGGGTGAATGTGGTCTCCAAATAGCCAGCAGGGTTCACATACACACAGTCAAACTCATTCATTCTGTGGTTCCATGTGATTAAAACAAGTTACCTTGTAATAAAAGGAACGGATAAAACCCAAATAAATAACTACAGCCAATGGTGTTGTTCATTTAACTTGAATGAAAGGTTTTAGATTAACTTTAATTAATGGTTTTCAGTTAACTTGAATTGTTTAAGGTATCCTAGATTTAAGGCTTCTTGTTTAGTCTATGTCTTTATCACATTGGACAAAATCCATTTGGTCAGGTTAAAACAACTACTTTATGTGTAATAATTTTATCTCCATGATTCGAAGATAACAGGAACGACATAGACTATAACATCTATTTACTGGGAGGAAGAAAAAGTTCACAAAAGATGTCAGACCTTTCTACAGCTGCAAACACATCTTTAGAATAATGTGTTTAGCGTTGCATATTTAATTGACACATTCCTCATTATTTTGTTAAAAAAAGTGCTGGTATGTCCCCACACATGCAAGGCATGCGCCCACCAGGACGCTATGGGGCTGGGGGCCCAAAACAATAAATTAATTTTCGTTAGGTTAGATACTGCTAATTAATCACTCGAACCTCTTTATCTAAACCTCTCAACATAACCACAGGACTCGTGCATCCTCCATGTCTGTAGTTTCTTAACACTTTTTACTCGTGTTTGTAGTTCTAACTGAATCCTTGTCCAACGCGCGATGGGTTGTGGTCAATATCAGCTGTTAGAGTGTGAATCGATCTACATTTTGGATTTTGACCGAAAATAGTAAACCATCCGGGTGTATTTGAAACACTCATTTCAACATACAACGATTTGGGACGTACTAATTCTATTTTCTAATACTATTTAGGATGGATCGTTTGCAAATTGGGACACAGCAACTGTTTGAAAAGGAGGAAGATTTAATGTGTTAGTTGTGTAAATATCAGACATCCCAAGTCTCCCGGAATTTCTGGGGGTCTCACGCAGATATGCCTATGTCATGAAAAAATTGGAGACCGGAAGTACGTTTTTTACTAGGGATACGGCTCTTCCGGTTAGCTTTTTACAATGGTGGAGTCCGATAGATACCGCTGGACCAAATCTCTCTGCAACCTGCCTAAAGTCACATTTGACGATGTGGTTCGGATGGTAAATGAAAACTCTTAAGTGGGAAAGCGTGAAAGCTGAGGTATGGCTGTCTTCAGAAAAAGGCGTTTTAAACCTTATTTTGGGGAAAAGTCAACAAACTTTTTCAGCAATTTTTATCATACTTTATTACTGTTTCTGTACAAGCAGTTTTTATGTCCCGGTACCAGTGAAAGTGCACTTCTTAGTCTCTACCCATTCATTTAGATAGGAGCCTGGTCTTTTTAGTCCAAGATGGCGGTCGAGTGGCATGACTTGCCTAAAAGGACTTTGGCATGGCCCACCTTTTAATAGTGGACAAAAAACATTTACAAATATTTGATGGTGTCATACAACTGTGACACTTCTGGAATGTGTTTTCTGTATCATTCAGCACTAGGTTCAGGTTATTTGCTGAACGTTGTAGGTGTCTCCTTTTCCCTGATCCTGGCCTGCCCTCCCACATAGACGCCACTCATATTGGCCACTCCGTCGCATTCCTGAACACGACATTTAGAAATATAATGGCATTTTTTATAATGCTGTCCAGTTCACTTACAGTTCTGTCAGATGTTTTCTGAAATCCAAGAAAAGCTTCAGCTACTTTGATATCGAGAGCTATGTCCAATGTGTTCGTCACTATGGTGGTGAAATATCAGTAAACTTGACCAAGTTGGTATTGCTTGGACAGGAATTGTGTGCTATAATTGAAAAAAAAATCTCTATGGCAGACTGAGAGAGAGAAAAGCCTGTCGATCGCCCCCTGGAGGAGGAAGAAGTAATGACGAGGCTGAGCTGTCCTTTGAACACTGAAAGCAGACAGAAGCCAGAGAGAAAGCGAAATAAAAGACAGATAAATGTAGCAATTGAATTTAAAACGATAAAGCAGGAACAACCACGGGAGCCGAGCCATGAAGTGTATTAGTGAAGATAAAGCAAAAGCTTACAGCACCTGGTATTCCCAGGCGGTCTCCCATCCAAGTACTAACCAGGCCCGACCCTGCTTAGCTTCCGAGATCGGACGAGATCGGGCGTGTTCAGGGTGGTATGGCCGTAAGCGAAAGTTTCAACCAATAAAGAGCTATTTAAAGAAGGGACACCGGTGCTCTCGGCCTGAACTCACACATGACCCAGGCTGGAGCTGCAAGACAAACAGAAACCACCAAGTGTTTTCATGCAGCCTTGAATATGAAACTGAGAGGACTCGTGTATTTCATTTTTTCAGACAAATGGCCCTAATCTCTGACACCCTTCACCCATGCATTGTAGTGGGGTGAATGTGGTCTCCAAATAGCCAGCAGGGTTCACATATACACAGTCACACTCATTCATTCTGTGGTTCCACGTGATTAAAACAAGTTACCTTATAATAAAAGGAACGGATAAAACCCAATAAATAACTACAGCCAATGGTGTTGTTCATTTAACTTGAATGAAAAGTTTTAGTTTAACTTCGTTTAAACTTTAGTTTCACAGGACAGGTTAATAACTTTTGGAGGCTGGTTCTTTTTATCATCAAAACAAATGACAGATTATTGGATGAGGACGAGGGTGATCCTCGCTCAGATGCGGGACAACAGGTCATCAAACTGCGCGCGGGACAGGTGGAAATACCGCTGACAGCGGCCGTCATCCAGACGCAGCTCCTGGAGCGAGAAAATGGTGAAACTCGCCACCCGGTTCGCCTCTGAAGGGTCTGGTGGGCAAAAATATGGCGACGATGATCCCTACGCTGATGTTCTAGCTCTCCGGAGCAAATACAGAGCGGTGACTCTCTCGATGAATGCTCGATCAACATAAAAAAGATGGCCGCCAACGGGTTTCGATTCTGCGCGTAAATTTCTCTTCAAACTTTTGTTTTTACGCACGTCAGTTTAACTCTTGACACGAGAATTAACACAATGTGGTCAAGCGTCAAACTAGACGCAGTAGACACGAATTTGACGCACTATTTGTGTCCGGTGTGAACGCACAGTAAATTGGTCCTATTTAGCATATTTCCATTGTCTCACTTGTCAGGCAAATACCTATAAACTAAAGTTTGTCGAATCATCAGTTGTGCTCTCAGGAACATCATCATTTCATTCAGAAATTAGACAACAAACTCATGACAAAAATTTAGTTATAGAGCTTGTAACTTTTAAACATATAACTTGTGAACAATAACTTATAAAATGAAATGATTATTTTGCAATTAATTAGGCGTATCAAATACTCCTTTTTAAGTATTTAACAGGACAGTTATGCCTACAACATATACCTTTTTAATGAGTTAAAACTATTTTATAATAATATCTATAGCTCACAGCTGTATATTTAAATAAAACCAAATGAAATTAAACAAGTAAACGCAAAATAAGAAAAGAGAATCTGTTTACTTGAATGTCTCTTCAGATGGTTCCCAACTTTAGAAAACCATGAACGTGCGAAAGTGTGTGTAATTATTGAAATATTAATTTGATATATTAAATTAAAATCTTGAGTATTCGGCTGACAAAAAAAAAGTTTGGGAACATCTGATCTAATTGAAGCTGAGGAAAGGTGTGGGTTAGAAAAGAAGTGCTTTAGTTCTTCTGTGTTACTTGCAGACTGTAGGCTATAGTTGTACAGAGAGAGAAAAGCCTGTCGATCGCCCCCTGGAGGAGGAAGAAGTAATGACAAGGCTGAGCTGTCCTTTGCACACTGAAAGCAGACAGAAGCCAGAGAGAAAGCGAAATAAAAGACACATAAATGAAGCAATTGAATTTAAAACGATAAAGCAGGAACAACCACGGGAGCCGAGCCATGAAGTGTATTAGTGAAGATAAAGCAAAAGCTTACAGCACCTGGTATTCCCAGGCGGTCTCCCATCCAAGTACTAACCAGGCCCGACCCTGCTTAGCTTCCGAGATCGGACGAGATCGGGCGTGTTCAGGGTGGTATGGCCGTAAGCGAGAGTCTCAACCAATAAAGAGCTATTTAAAGAAGGGACACCGGTGCTCTCGGCCTGAATTCACACATGACCCAGGCTGGAGCTGCAAGACAAACAGAAACCACCAAGTGTTTTCATGCAGCCTTGAATATGAAACTGAGAGGACTCGTGTATTTCATTTTTTCAGACAAATGGCCCTAATCTCTGACACCCTTCACCCATGCATTGTAGTGGGGTGAATGTGGTCTCCAAATAGCCAGCAGGGTTCACATATACACAGTCACACTCATTCATTCTGTGGTTCCACGTGATTAAAACAAGTTACCTTATAATAAAAGGAACGGATAAAACCCAATAAATAACTACAGCCAATGGTGTTCATTTAACTTGAATGAAAGGTTTTAGTTTAACTTTCACAGACAGGTAAATAACTTTTGGAGGCTGGCTCTTTTTATCATCAAAACAAATGACAGATTAGTGAATGAGGGCGAGGGTGATCCTTGCTCAGATGCGGGACAACAGGTCATCAAACTGTGCGCGGGACAGGTGGAAATACCGCTGACAGCGGCCGTCATCCAGGCACAGCACCTGGAGCACGCAAATGGTGAAACTCGCCACCCGGTTCGCCTCTGAAGGGTCTGGTGGGCACAAATACGGCGACAATGATCCCTACGCCGATGTTCTAGCTCTCCGGAGCAAATACAGAGCGGTGACTCTCTCGATGAATGCTCGATCAACACAAAAAAGATGGCCGCCAACGGGTTTCGATTTTGCGCGTAAATTTCTCTTCAAACTTTTGTTTTTACGCACGTCAGTTTAACTCTTGACACGAGAATTAACACAATGTGGTCAAGCGTCAAACTAGACGCAGTAGACACGAATTTGACGCACTATTTGTGTCCGGTGTGAACGCACAGTAAATTGGTCCTATTTAGCATATTTCCATTGTCTCACTTGTCAGGCAAATACCTATAAACTAAAGTTTGTCGAATCATCAGTTGTGCTCTCAGGAACATCACCATTTCATTCAGAAATTAGACAACAAACTCATGACAAAAAATTAGTTATAGAGTTTGGAACTTTTAAACATATAACTTGTGAACAATAACTTATAAAATGAAATGATTATTTTGCAATTGATTAGGCATATCAAATACTCCTTTTTAAGTATTTAACAGGACAGTTATGCCTACAACATATACCTTTTTAATGAGTTAAAACTATTTTATAATAAAATCTATAGCTCACAGCTGTATATTTAAATAAAACCAAATGAAATTAAACAAGTAAACGCAAAATAAGAAAAGAGAATCTGTTTACTTGAATGTCTCTTCAGACGGTTCCCAACTTTAGAAAACCATGAACGTGCGAAAGTGTGTGTAATTATTGAAATATTAATTTGATATATTAAATTAAAATCTTGAGTATTCAGCTGACAAAAAAAAAAAAAGTTTGGGAACATCTGATCTAATTGAAGCTGAGGAAAGGTGTGGGTTAGAAAAGAAGTGCTTTAGTTCTTCTGTGTTACTTGCAGACTGTAGGCTATACTTGTACAGAGAGAGAAAAGCCTGTCGATCGCCCCCTGGAGGAGGAAGAAGTAATGACAAGGCTGAGCTGTCCTTTGCACACTGAAAGCAAACAGAAGCCAGAGATAAAGTGAAATGAAAGACAAATAAATGTAGCAATTGCATTATTTAAAACGATAAAGCAGGAACAACCACGGGAGCCGAGCCATGAAGTGTATTAGTGAAGATAAAGCAAAAGCTTACAGCACCTGGTATTCCCAGGCGGTCTCCCATCCAAGTACTAACCAGGCCCAACCCTGCTTAGCTTCCGAGATCGGACGAGATCGGGCGTGTTCAGGGTGGTATGGCCGTAAGCGAGAGTCTCAACCAATAAAGAGCTATTTAAAGAAGGGACACCGGTGCTCTCGGCCTGAACTCACACATGACCCAGGCTGGAGCTGCAAGACAAACAGAAACCACCAAGTGTTTTCATGCAGCCTTGAATATGAAACTGAGAGGACTCGTGTATTTCATTTTTTCAGACAAATGGCCCTAATCTCTGACACCCTTCACCCATGCATTGTTGTGGGGTGAATGTGGTCTCCAAATAGCCAGCAGGGTTCACATATACACAGTCACACTCATTCATTCTGTGGTTCCACGTGATTAAAACAAGTTACCTTATAATAAAAGGAATGGAAAAAACTCAATAAAATCAACCATGTAAAACAAACTACAGCCAATGGTGTTGTTCATTTAATTTGAATGAAAGGTTTTAGTTTAACTTCAATTAATGGTTTTCAGTTAACTTGAATTGTTTAAGGTATCCTACATTTAAGGCTTCTTGTTCAGTCTATGTCTTTATCACATTGGAAAAAATCCATTTGGTCAGGTTAAAACAACTATGTGTAATAATTTTATCTCCATGACTCGAAGACAACAGGAACGACTTACACTATAACATCCATTTACTGGGAGGAAGAAAAAGTTCACAAAAGGTGTCACACCTTTCTAGCAAACACGTTTTTAGATGAATGTTTTTAGCGTTGCATATTTAATTTACACATTCCTCATTATTTCATTTAAAAAAGTGCCGTTATGTCCCCACACATGCAAGGCATGCATGCACCCACCACACTATGGGGGTGGGGGCCCAAAACACCACTTTGGAATTAATTTTAAAGGTATAGCGGAGGATCTTTCCAAAATTTAGAGAAGACCCGCCCTCTCCAATTTTTAAAAAAAAAAAATGCAAATGCACAAACACAACACTCTTGCTCCCGAGAGGGAACGCCTATTACGCCTTGCACAATTATGTTGCAAATTATAAACGAACTCAAAAACATTCATAAAAAAGACAACATGTCAAATGCCCGTACGTGTTTTATTTACTTATTATACTGATCGGTTGAGTGACCGAGGGCTCATGATATGTGCAACCCTGTATCACTCGAAATACGTTCTGAGGAAACTATTTGCAAATCGCTATTATGTTACATGGCAACATATGAGCAGTGCTATTACGTTGGTCCTTAACCTAACATTTCTCATTGTTTATACGTAGGTATTAATACGTTATTTTTATACATAGATGCATATGGCTTGTTGCATTTGTGTAATAATAAACACACGCGGTTTTAGAATATGAACACACACGGTTTTAGAATATTTCAGCGCGATACCATTTACCATTTGGTCAAAAGGCTACTTTAGACAAATTGAGATGTTTACCGTGTCTATGCGGTGCATGACTTGTGCCACACTGTAAAAAATTTGGAGTAGAATTTACTTGAAAAAACCTTGCTAAACTATCTCACTCAGAAAATGCTAGTAAATTTACAAAGATTTGCCAAGTAAAAACCTAAACATATTTATCAGTAGCTTTAATTAGAAATCTTTAAGTTAAATTTACTTGGAATATGGAATTAAGTAAACTGTACAAAAAAATGAGTAATTTTAACTCGGCTAGTAAAAGGTTGATTAATATCCATTTCCTTTGCCTTTGTATTACATTTCACTAAAACAATAATCTTGAATTTGATTAGTCATTTATAGTATGTGCTTTACTTAGATCATCTAAGTAATTTATATATAATATACATCATGTCAGACATTAAGGCTCACGTGAATGCAAACACCTCAATACTTGGTAGATAATACACAATGGCGGTAACATTTGATGGGTCGTTTTTGTGTTTGAATGTGTCATTTTGAGCAAAAAATGTACTCGAAATGTCACAAAATGGCAAGTTACTAATACTGACAACAAAAATCAATGATAAAACAGTGTAAATACAGCTGGAAACCAGTGAAAAATGAGCCTCATTAATTATTCAAGGTCGAGTGCATGATGGCAACCCCAGTTTCAGAAAAGTTGAGTAATTTTTACTTAATTTTATTGAGTTGATATTTACACTTTCATTTCTACTCGCTTGAATTAAGTACTGATATGGAATTTACTTATTTTTTTAAATTCTTGCCTGAACTAACTTTTTCGAGTAAATTACATTGGGTTTTTTCACTAGTATTTACTTCACCAAAAAATCATTTTTTACAGTGCAGGGCTAGCATTTCTAAGTCGCTTGCATTAACTTTTACTAGTGATTTTAAATGGACTTCTCCAAATAGCATGACAAACTTTACCTGTCTAGTAGAATCTTCGCGGCCTTTCTCTTCTTATCATACACTTCGTATACATTTTTTCTCTTTCGACCCTCTGTCATTTTCAAAAGAATGGCTGAAACCGTAACTCCGACATAATACACCAGAAAGTGAAAACTACATAGAGATGAGCACGTACGACGGCCTTACGTAAACATATCACCAGAATGATTGACACTTACAGTAGGTGTACCAATAGTATAGACTACCCACCCGGAAAAAGAAAATCCTCCGCTATACCTTTAATAGTTTATTTCTGTATCTTACATGAACACATTTTAACCATTAATAGTGAAGTGAAATAAAATTAAAAATGGTATATAGAGAGTGATACGTTAAACGAACTCTCCCTTTACTGTACAAAATAAAGCCCAAAAAATAACATGATGGACGGAAAGATGCTCTTTTTTATTTTTTAACAGTGAGTAGATGAAGCTGTATTTCTAAACATACTGAGCACACACACACAAACACACACACAAACACACATGTTGGTCTACTCATTATCATAATGGTTTTTATACTGAACATAATTCTATTCCCCAAGACGGAGTCAAAGCCAGTGAGCATGGCGCACCTTTTAATAGCGGCCAAAAAACACATACAAATATTTGATGGTGTCATACAACTGTGACACTTCTGGAATGTGTTTTCTGTATCATTCAGCACTAGGTTCAGGTTATTTGCTGCACGTTGTAAGTGTCTCTTTTTCCCTGATCCTGGCCTGCCCTCCCGCATAGACACCACTCATATATTGGCCACTCCGTCGCATTCCTGAACACGACATTCAGAAATATCATGCCATTTTTTATAATGCTGTCCAGTTCACTTGCAGATCTGTCAGATGTGCAGGCGGATTTTGATATCCTGCAACATGCTCTGTTAGATTTAAAATTACTTTTAAACCCACACAAAACTAAATTTATGGTTTTTAATACTGGGCGAACCAAGCTACCACCCCTATCGATCACATCACTAGATGGAGTTTGTATCCAGTCTGCAGATAATTACAAATATCTGGGAATCTGGTTGGACAAAAGCCTAAATTTTAAAAAACCATGTTGATTACCTTGCAAAGAAACTAAAATTCAAATTGGGTTTTCTGTATAGGTTAAAGTCCTGTTTTTCTTTGGCTTCACGTAAACGCTTAGTTGCTGCTCTTTTTTTGTCCCAGATTGATTATGGAGACTCTATCTACAGGTTTGCCTCTCTGTCCACTCAGTCCAAACTTGACCCCCTCTATCATTCAGCTCTCAGATACGTCACTAATTGTAGTTATAGGACACATCATTGTACATTGTACAAACTGGTAGGATGGTCATCTCTTCATTTGCGCAGGCTTGAACACTGGTATATTTTAATTTATAAGGTAATCTTAGGAAAACTTCCAATTTATTTGAAAAGGAAATTTGTAACATTTCAAAGCCATCATAACCTCAGGTCACATAACTGGCTTCAGTTTAAAGTGCCGGCTATCAGAACAGAGGCTGGAAAGCTAAGCCTGTTCTATTATGGCCCTTGGTCTTGGAACAATTTGCAGACCAAACTGAAACTACAATCCTACATTTCTTTAAACGATTTTAAACATAGAATACAGGAGGTGGTCACTACTAATTGTAGTTGCTATGCTAATTCTACTACCACCTAATTTCTTTATCAAACCTATGATTTAATACTGTTTGTTTCTGTGAAAAGTATTTTGTAGGGCATTTTGCAGTACCTAAATGTTTATAGTTTGCGATGTGTTATGGTGGTGTGTTGTCACAGAGTTTTGTCTTTTTTTATGTTATTTTTTTGAATCTAATGACATTGTTTTGCTTGGTTTTTATTGTTGCTTGTAATTTGTTTAATCCTGCTATCCGACCCTGTCTTGACTAGGTCTCACTTGTAAAAGAGGTTTTAACCTCAATGTGACTTTCCTAGTTAAATAAAGGTTAAAAAAAAGATGTTTTGTAAAATCCAAGAAAAGCTTCAGCTACTTTGATATTGATAGCTATGTCCAATGTGTTTGTCACTATGGTGGTGACATATCTGTAAACTTGACCAAGTTGGTATTGCTTGGACAGGAATTGTGTGGTATAATTGAAAAAAAATCTCTATGGCAGACTGAGAGAGAGAAAAGCCTGTCGATCGCCCCCTGGAGGAGGAAGAAGTAATGACAAGGCTGACCTGTCCTTTGCACACTGAAAGCAGACAGAAGCCAGAGAGAAAGCGAAATAAAAGACAGATAAATGTAGCAATTGAATTTAAAACGATAAAGCAGGAACAACCATGGGAGCCGAGCCATGAAGTGTATTAGTGAAGATAAAGCAAAAGCTTACAGCACCTGGTATTCCCAGGCGGTCTCCCATCCAAGTACTAACCAGGCCCGACCCTGCTTAGCTTCCGAGATCGGACGAGATCGGGCGTGTTCAGGGTGGTATGGCCGTAAGCGAAAGTCTCAACCAATAAAGAGCTATTTAAAGAAGGGACACCGGTGCTCTCGGCCTGAATTCACACATGACCCAGGCTGGAGCTGCAAGACAAACAGAAACCACCAAGTGTTTTCATGCAGCCTTGAATATGAAACTGAGTGGACTCGTGTATTTCATTTTTTTAGACAAATGCCCCTAATCTCTGACACCCTTCACCCATGCATTGTAGTGGGGTGAATGTGGTCTCCAAATAGCCAGCAGGGTTCACATATACACAGTCACACTCATTCATTCTGTGGTTCCACGTGATTAAAACAAGTTACCTTATAATAAAAGGAACGGATAAAACTCAATAAAATCAACCATGTAAAACAAACTACAGCCAATGGTGTTGTTCATTTAATTTGAATGAAAGGTTTTAGTCTAACTTTAATTAATGATTTTCAGTTCACTTGAATTGTTTAAGGTATCCTAGATTTAAGGCTTCTTGTTCAGTCTATGTCTTTATCACATTGGACAAAATCTATTTGGTCAGGTTAAAACAACTATGTGTAATAATTTTATCTCCATGACTCGAAGACAACAGGAACGACTTACACTATAACATCCATTTACTGGGAGGAAGAAAAAATTTCACAAAAGGTGTCACATCTTTCTACAGTGGCAAACACGTCTTTAGATTAATGTGTTTAGTATTGCATGTTTAATTTACACATTCCTAATTATTTCATTTAAAAAGTGCCGTTGTGTCCCCACACATGCAAGGCATGCACCCACCAGGACGCTATGGGGGTGGGGGTCCAAAACACCACTTTGGAATTAATTTTAATAGTTTATTTCTATATATCTTACATACGTAAACACATTTTAACCATTAATAGTGAAGTGAAATAAAGTTAAAAATGGTATATAGAGAGTAATACGTGAACTCTCCCTTTACTGTACAAAATAAAGCGCAAATAAAAATAACATGATGGATGGAAAGATGCTCTTTTTTTATTTTTTTAACAGTGAATAGATGAAGCTGTATTTCTACACATCCTAAACATGCATCTCTATGGCAGACTGAGAGAGAGAAAAGCCTGTCGATTGCCCCCTGGAGGAGGAAGAAGTAATGACGAGGCTGAGCTGTCCTTTGCACACTGAAAGCAGACAGAAGCCAGAGAGAAAGCGAAATAAAAGACAGATAAATGTAGCAATTGAATTTAAAACGATAAAGCAGGAACAACCATGGGAGCCGAGCCATGAAGTGTATTAGTGAAGATAAAGCAAAAGCTTACAGCACCTGGTATTCCCAGGCGGTCTCCCATCCAAGTACTAACCAGGCCCGACCCTGCTTAGCTTCCGAGATCGGACGAGATCGGGCGTGTTCAGGGTGGTATGGCCGTAAGCGAGAGTCTCAACCAATAAAGAGCTATTTAAAGAAGGGACACCGGTGCTCTCGGCCTGAATTCACACATGACCCAGGCTGGAGCTGCAAGACAAACAGAAACCACCAAGTGTTTTCATGCAGCCTTGAATATGAAACTGAGAAGACTCGTGTACTTCATTTTTTCAGACAAATGGCCCTAATCTCTGACACCCTTCACCCATGCATTGTTGTGGGGTGAATGTGGTCTCCAAATAGCCAGCAGGGTTCACATATACACAGTCACACTCATTCATTCTGTGGTTCCACGTGATTAAAACAAGTTACCTTGTAATAAAAGGAATGGATAAATCCCCAATAAATAACTACAGCCAATGGTGTTCATTTAACTTGAATGAAAGGTTTTAGTTTAACTTTCACAGACAGGTAAATAACTTTTGGAGGCTGGCTATTTTTATTGTCAAAACAAATGACAGATTAGTGAATGAGGACGAGGGTGATCCTTGCTCAGATGCGGGACAACAGGTCATCAAACTGCGCGCGGGACAGGTGGAAATACCGCTGACAGCGGCCGTCATCCAGGCACAGCTCCTGGAGCGAGCAAATGGTGAAACTCGCCACACGGTTCGCCTCTGAAGGGTCTGGTGGGCACAAATACGGCGACAATGACCCCCACACTGATGTTCTAGCTCTCCAGAGCAAATACAGAGCGGTGACTCTCTCGATGAATGCTCGATCAACATAAAAAAGATGGCCGCCAACGGGTTTCGATTTTGCGCGTAAATTTCTCTTCAAACTTTTGTTTTTACGCACGTCAGTTTCACTCTTGACACGAGAATAAACACAATGTGGTCAAGCGTCAAACTAGACGCAGTAGACACGAATTTGACGCACTATGTGTGTCCGGTGTGAATGCACAGTAATTTGGTCCTATTTAGCATATTTCCATTGTCTCACTTGTCAGGCAAATACCTATAAACTAAAGTTTGTCGAATCATCAGTTGTGCTCTCAGGAACATCACCATTTCATTCAGAAATTAGACAACAAACTCATGACAAAAATTTAGTTATAGAGCTTGTAACTTTTAAACATATAACTTGTGAACAATAACTTATAAAATCAAATGATTATTTTGCAATTAATTAGGCATATCAAATACTCCTTTTTAAGTATTTAACAGGACAGTTATGCCTACAACATATACCTTTTTAATGAGTTAAAACTATTTTATAATAATATCTATAGCTCACAGCTGTATATTTAAATAAAACCAAATGATATTAAACAAGTAAACGCAAAATAAGAATAGAGAATCTGTTTACTTGAATGTCTCTTCAGACGGTTCCCAACTTTAGAAAACCATGAACGTGCGAAAGTGAGTGTAATTATTGAAATATTAATTTGATATATTAAATTAAAATCTTGAGTATTCGGCTGACAAAAAAAAAAGTTTGGGAACATCTGATCTAATTGAAGCTGAGGAAAGGTGTGGGTTAGAAAAGAAGTGCTTTAGTTCTTCTGTGTTACTTGCAGACTGTAGGCTATACTTGTACAGAGAGAGAAAAGCCTGTCGATCGCCCCCTGGAGGAGGAAGAAGTAATGACGAGGCTGAGCTGTCCTTTGCACACTGAAAGCAGACAGAAGCCAGAGAGAAAGCGAAATAAAAGACAAATAAATGAAGCAATTGAATTTAAAACGATAAAGCAGGAACAACCGGGAGCCGAGCCATGAAGTGTATTAGTGAAGATAAAGCAAAAGCTTACAGCACCTGGTATTCCCAGGCGGTCTCCCATCCAAGTACTAACCAGGCCCAACCCTGCTTAGCTTCCGAGATCGGACGAGATCGGGCGTGTTCAGGGTGGTATGGCCGTAAGCGAGAGTCTCAACCAATAAAGAGCTATTTAAAGAAGGGACACCGGTGCTCTCGGCCTGAATTCACACATGACCCAGGCTGGAGCTGCAAGACAAACAGAAACCACCAAGTGTTTTCATGCAGCCTTGAATATGAAACTGAGAGGACTCGTGTATTTCATTTTTTTAGACAAATGCCCCTAATCTCTGACACCCTTCACCCATGCATTGTTGTGGGATGAATGTGGTCTCCAAATAGCCAGCAGGGTTCACATATACACAGTCACACTCATTCATTCTGTGGTTCCACGTGATTAAAACAAATAATCGTATAATTACAGGAATGAATAAAACCCAATACAATCAACCCCGTAATACAGCCTCATTTAACTTGAATTAAAGGTTTAATAGTTAACTTCAAATGTGATGATTACTTTTCAATTTGAATTATTAGGTATCCTACATTTGAGGCTTTTTGTTTCGTTTCTGTCTATATCACATTGTACGAAATCCATTAGGTCAGGTTAAAACAACTATGTGTGATAATTTTATCAGACAAAACAGGAATGGCATACACTAACATGGGTTACTGAGGGGAAGAAAAAGGTGTCATAGGCCTACCTTTCTACAGTAACACGCAGGCTTCTCTATTGGCTTTTCTGCATTCTGAAGCTTAGGGAATATTAGGTAAGGCAGCACAGAATATGTATATGAAAGGAAATACTATTTCACTAAACAGGAACTAGAAATGGAATAGTTGAGCTCTTTCCTTAGTTTTGTAAGAGTAAACACAGCACAGACTGCACACAAGTACGTGTAAACGTAGGCCTACAAAACAACAGCGTAAATAAGTGACGACGCCAAAACAAGTTATTGCTATTGAGACCTGCAGGCGGCAGTAATGCGCTACATGTGCAAAAGAATGTCAATGACGTCACGAAGAAGAAAATGACGGCGCTTATCTGTTATCCTGTCCGTGTGCTTCGAGTCCTTATGAAGTGAACGGTCAATATTTATGTTTTAATCTGTTTGATTTAACTATTGGCTTCTCATATTTTCTACTGCAAAAGGGAAGCAACACACAAAGGTAATTATAATCTTCTGTGAAGTTTAGATGACGAAAAAAAATAATCGCTGTGGTCAACGATTGATTGATTGTGTTCATTGGACTATATTATTATTATTATTATAAACCTTGTTATGTTATGAACCATAGATTGTGAGTCTTACAGTGTCAAAATCTAGAAAGAATCCTACCTAGAGTGTTTTTATTTGTTATGTGTTGGTTGAACCTGGTTTGGTGTTTTTTCTTACGTTGCATTTTCATCTATCTTCCTAACAAAGCGTGACATGTAATAATAGGTACAGATACAGTACACACATTCGCACTCATACCCATAAACAATTTGCTATCTCTAGTGCACATGTCCTTCATGTCTTTCAATTGAGGGGTTAAACCGGAGCAACATGCAAACCAAAAAACACCGCATAAAAAGGCCTCCTCCTTAAGGCTTTGGCTTTCTGCAATTGTTCAGATTTAACGTTAACGTTATGTTGTTATGATGGTTAATCTAAGAGAGAATATTTTCACCAAGTGCAAATTATTGAAAAAAAACCCAGAAGAGTGAAATGGCAAAAAAATAGAGTAATGTCCGACACATACACTAACGTTACCTGTCAAAAGTTTGGAGTACTTTAAGATTTTTAAAATGGTTAAAAGTTTTTATGCTCACCAAGCTTGCATTTAATTTGATTAGAAATACTGTAAATCAGCAATGTTGTAAAATATTGTTATTATTTAAAATAATTTATCGCTGTGATGGCAAAGCTTATTTTTCAGCAGATATTACTCGTCAGAGTCACATGATCCTTCAGAAAACATTCTATGCTGTCTTGGTGCTCAAGAAACATTATTTTCAAGGTTAAAAACAGTTGTGCTGCTTACTAGTTTTGTGAAAACTTAACATACAGTACCATTAAAAAAAGAAAACACAACACTTAAATTCATCAAGGATCCATTAAATTGATCAAAATGATGATATCTCTCTATAAATAAAAAAAATTCTGTTCTTTAGAACCTTATCAAAGCATCCTGAAAAAAAGATTGCGGGTTCCACAAAAATATTTAGCAGCAAAAACATTGAGTTATACGAACTGATATTATAATTATAAGAAATGTACACATGTCTCTACTGATTACAGCACCAGTAATAATAATTGAACACCAAATAAGCATATTATAAGCATTGATTGTGAAGGATCATAATTCAGCCTCAGTCAGTCGTAATGATCCTCCATCAGCACTGTTGTAATCGCTGCTTGAAATTAAGCTTTGCATCATTGCACATGAATACATAAAAGTACATTAAAATGGTTATTTTTAAGACGTAAGAATATTTCACAATTTCATTGTTTTTGCTGTATTTTTGATCAAAGAAACGCAGCCTTGGTGAGCATAATAAGAGAATGGCTTTCCGAAACTGATAAAATCTGTATTTTTTTTCCCCCTTTGGGTTTTTCTCAGATGGGGGAGGTGGAGTTGTCCTGTCTGGCTTATGCCAAAATGTTCCTACATGCCAGTCAGTTTCCACGCTGCAGTGTGAACGGCCTGCTGTTGTCCTCCAGTGCAGCAGGGGGAGCTTTGTGCATCACAGACTGTGTGCCGCTGCTCCACTCGCACTTGTCTTTGGCTCCAATCACACAGCTCGCTCTTACACAGGTAACTACGCCTTTAATGAATGTTGGCAGTGGAAAACTAGCACAGCGAGAAAAAAGTGGAGATGAGGTTAGAAAGCATGAAGTTCGCAGTGTCAGAAAGTCTGTCAGTCAAGTCTGAAGCGAAACGACTACAACGACAGATAGTCTGATTGCGTATAATAAATAAACATTAAATGTCTTGAGAGCAGTGTTGTGCAAGTTACTCTGGAAATTTAATTAAATTACTGATTACTCCTTTTCAAGTTCTGATTACTTTTTTAAAAGTAACTAGTTACATTACTACCCAACCAACCCCCTAGAAAAGCTCTCTCTCGCAACAAACAAAATTAAGCCAGTCTCACCTGACTTTCAACTCTTAACTTTTAAAATATTTTCATATTTGGACTGGACTCGACAGTAGAAGTTGATGCATTGCTCTCCTCGAGAAAATAAAGGATCAGGCGTTGGAGGGACGATACGGATCTGTTAAAAAATGTCCATTCATTGAAAGTCTGTCCTCAGTATTTTCAAGCTTTAAGCAATGTAGATTTTTCTCGCATGACAAGCAGGTGCGTTTGAGCTTCCATTTACAATATTTGATGTGCTCTGTGCATTGTACTTCAAAATTATGGGATCTATGTACTCGAAAGTGAAAGTGGACGAAAGTCGTGGATTAAAATACAGGTGTAAATGGGTATGTGTCTCCATCTACTTGTGATCCAAAATGCATCTTAATATCAGGTGTAAACGGGGCAAAGAAAATCAAGTTCAGTCAGTGGACTAAACCTTTTTGAAAGCATCAAATTTGGGACAGATTTTTTTTTTTATGTGTAAAGGTTTACTAGAAATGATAGATTCTGAATCTTGCTCTTCAATTTCACAGAATTTTTTTTATAAAAAACAACACTGTAATAAGTACAAAAATGACACTCTCAAAAATAAAGGTTCCAAAATGGTGTTTTCGCAGTGATGCCATAGCAGAACTTCCGTTTCACAACAGTTTTTTTTTTCTTGGTGTGAAAAAAAAGAGAAAAATGTAAAGAACCTTCAATGATGTATGTAGTATTTTCACAAATTTAGGGTTGAAAATGGAGGGTTAGTTTATAACAGCCAATACCTAATTGAAAATTTCTGTATAATGATGATTTTGTACATATTTTTGCTTATCTCAATCAATGTTTAAGTCAGGGGTTGGCAAGTTTGGTCCTAGAGAGCCGCTGTCCTGCAGAATTTATTTCCAACCCTAATCAAACACACCTGAACAAGCTAATCAATGTCTTCCTCAGGATCATAGATATCCATAATAAAGGCTAGATGTCTTATGGCGGAGTTTCTATCGTCATCACCGTCGGCCATCTTGTCACAGGCAAGCTTTCTGGCTTATCTCGTTGAAATCTCGTATGCAGTATCATAACTACATCTCTGACATTTATAACAAACCAAACTGTTTGAAAATCGGTAGAAAATTGAGCAAGTTAGGGTTATTTAGAAAGTACATGCACCATTAAAACACAATGTTACGAGTGATCAAGCTGCCTGTGTCAAGATGGCCGCCAGGTGCAGACGTCGACCTTCATTGGCCAGCAGCCATACATCTAGCCTTTATTATGGATATCTATGTTCAGGATTACTAAGGATAAATGCAGGAGAGGTTTTTTTCAGTGTTGGAGCTAAACTCTTCAGGACAGCGGCTCTCTAGGACCTAACTTGCCTACCCCTGGTTTAAGTAGATTACATGTTCTTCTGAAACATCCAATGTCTAAATGTTTTATTGCTTTCTAATAGATTTTTTTCCCCAAATGTGGCTGCCCAGTTTGAAAGAATTGAAGAATGTTGAATTATCTATATTAGCAGCATTAACAGCATGACATTGTTCTATTCCTCATTTGTAAGTTTCTTTGGATAAAGGGGATTTCTATGTGAATGAATGTAAATGTAATGAGATTTATATGCTACTCTAGAAATCTAGAATTCATGATGACATGATATTTCTTGTTGTAGGTCGATGTTTGGTGTGCACAAACACAGCAAAGGATTGTGGGATATTATCAGGCCAACGCTTGTGTGTCAGACAGCAGGTACTCCTTCATCTTTTCTTATTTTGAGTTCCTTATTTTTCCACTGCATTGATTTCACTTTCTCTTACTGTCTTTGTCCAGCCCTACACCCTGTGCATTGAAGATCGCAGAGAAGATCTTCGAGCAGTGCAACAATGCCGTGTTACTCATGGTAATTTTGGGGGGAAATTTACTTCTGGGAAATGTCACCTTGTTACAAAATTTACTAGGAAAAGTCCCTTTTTTAATTGGAAAAATGTTTGCTTCAGATCGATGGAGAAAAGATGTTTCCAGGCTGCCGTGTTCCTCCGATTGTAATGTATGAGCGCAAAGACGCTCGCTGGGCACTCAAAGACAAACACACGTAAGAAAATCTCAGTCTGTTCTGTTTTGTATTTGATGATAATTTTGTAGTGCGGCTTTTAACGACACGTGTTTTCATTAGAATAATGCTTCGGCAATGGGAAGAAACCTGTTCCATAGTTAATCAGCTGATCAGCTCTGGTGATCAGGCACTATTGGTGGATTTTGACAGCCATTTGGATGACATCACAAAAGATTGGACCAATCCGAAACTCAACGCTAAGATCATGGAGCTGGTCTCCCCAGCCAATGGAAATGTTTAACTATACAGACTTAATCAGCTCACGTCATAGCGTTTTCACTTAAATTCTGTTTTTAATACTATTTGGCTGTGTATCGTGCTTCATTTTGTCATATTTTATATGATATAAATGAAATGTGCTGAAACATATTTTTCTTGTTCATTATGATTTGGTGTGTTGATCTTAAAAATAAACACACTTACATTGAGGTGGATATAATACAACCAGCATATTTCCTTACTTTCGTCATTCTACATACATATTTAAGTAATTTAATAATAAGCTATCAATTGTTGATTTGAAGATATATTAAAACATTAAGTAATTCTGTAACAAAACTAAAATGTTCTTCTTCAGGTTCTTTCACTACATGAGGTTCTTGGTTTTTCAGATTTAATACAATTTTTTTACACATCCAGACTAAACTGAAAAAAAAAAATGTAGAATAGTCTTATAATTCAGATTTAACTAAATGATGGTGATTGGATTAAGGGCTGATGCATGTGCATTGTGCATTAATCGAGTGTATAGATGAGCAGGTGATTCCTTGCAGCAAATTGAGAACAAATCAAAGCACTTAAGAGAAGCATGAGTGCCTTTCTAATTTGAAATATGAGGATCTTTGGGTGTGTCTGGAGCTTTTATTTCCTGTTCTCTTCCCTTCCTTTCAGCACTGCTAATGTTTGCATTTCCAAACCTGTATGATTTTCTTTCTTCTGTGGAACATAAAAAATATTTTGAGAATTGTCTCTGTGTTTTTGCCCACACAATGAAAGTCAACTGGCACTATTCAATTTAATCTGTTTAAGTCAATAAAAATTCAGGGTTACTATCAAGTTAAAGGGATAGTTCACTTTGAAATCAATTTTTGATATGTTTTAGCTTACCTCAAGGGCATCCAAGATGTACGTGTCTTTGTTTCCACCACAGTATTTTCAATTTCGACATTTTTCGGTCAAACTGGTGTTGTTTGTCAGTCATAGGGTCCACCTCAAAGAGCATGCACAGAGAAGTCAAAATTAAAGCCACAATATGTACTTTTTCGGCTTTAAAAATAGCAAAAAATAACTGTATCTATGTTATATATTTCTATTAGATGTGTACTTACATTATCCCGACAGTTTCCACCAACTTTCAAATACGGAGAAATTTATAGTTTAATTCGAAGACACGGGACGTTTCTTTATTTCCGTTTCGTCGTCCGTCTATGGCGTCATATAACCTTTGACTCCTCTATTTTCTCTAACTTCCTTGCGGAACCCGGTGAAACCACCAAACACAAAGGGGAACACTGGACTACCGGCAAGAAAGCATAGAAAATGACGAAGAAAAAAAAGTAAGACGTATTTTTATGCGTGTAAATCACGTGGCCGCTCTCGAGCGCTCACTCAGACGAGATGCACTGTCCCCCGGTGCTGCTCGCGCATATAGCGCTGCCCGTTCCGGTCGTCTCATTCAAATCAGCCAACTGTTGCTGTTAGCGAGCCGCGCAGGAGAAGCATGACACAGGTAAACATTGGGGTTGCATTTAAAGCTTCTTGACAAGCTAAATCTACAGAGAGATGCCGTATATCCGTATATTTTGTAAAAACGATCATGTCATGTCATGAGCTGAGCTGCATGTCATTGACAGCGACAACAACTCCCGTGAGCCCACGCTCTTTCCTGACGTCATCAAAGTACGTCTTTGTTATTATGTGAAATGAGTGACCCCTGGTGGCCAAAAAAATTACATATTGTACGTTTAAGCATGATTTAATGACTCGTGAATATAAGTACACACTGATGGCCTAAGACACGAAACGAGCGGTTTGTGTGAGAAAACGAACAGTATTCATATATTTTTTACCTCGTGTAATCACAGTCGCGTCCAAGTGATCTGAATCAGTTGTCCAATGTCCAACTGAACCGAACTGAATCATGTTCACTGTTCCGCCGGAAGTGATCTCTCACGCGTCTAGGAAATCGCAATGGAAGATGATTTCGATATATCTAAATATGTTTAGTGAAAGGTAAAACTTCCGAAATCTCCGTGTAAACAACGCGTGACGTAGACGCGCAAGAGATCACTTCCGGCGTAACGTTGGACACGGTTCAGTTGGACATCTGATTCAGATCAGTTCGACATAGCGTTAACAAGAGGTAAAAACGATATAAATACTGTTCGTTTTCTCACACAAACCGCTCGTTTCGTGTCTTAAGCCATCAGTGTGTACTTACATTTATGAGTCATTAATTCATGTTTAATTTTGACTTCTCTTTGAGGTGGACCCCCATAAATGCATTATATGACTGACAGACAAGAACGGTTTGACCGAAAAATGTCAAAATTGAAAATGCTGTGGAAACAAAGACACCTACATCTTGGATGCCCTTGAGGTAAGCTAAAACATATCAAAAATTAATTTCACAGTGAACTATCCCTTTAAATTAAGCCAGCTTTCTGGAATAACTTCCAGGGAAGCAAATAATCACACATGCTGAGTAGCAATACAAAGTATAGATTAAATGGATGAATAAAGGTGTGGGAGGGAAGAGGGAGAGGGTCAAACCTAACCTATCAATAAAACAGACCTACTGTACAATACACAGACGTTTATAGATAATTATACAGATGTATGAATATTAAAGCGTACATGAAAACAAGTGAGATTTGACATTGTCGTCATATTAGTGTATATTTTAGCAGGTCTACAAAAGGAAACAAATACCAATTTTTCTAAAATATCAAATACCAGCTTCATCGTAGTGTACGTGGCATTTTTATGCAATTTGGGAGTGTATTCTCTAAATGTCCTCTGGTTGATATCAAGTTTTGTTAAGTTTAAACAGTGTGTTCAGGAAAGGTGAATTCGTGAAAAATGTACAACAGCAGCTATTTATGAAATTTGGTAAAAATCAGACCAATGGCCTAGAATGAGTATGTTTTTTTTTTGTTTTTTTTTTTTTTTTTTGGGGGGGGGGGGGGGGGTTGTATCAAAATGGAGAAAAAAAAGTATAGACAGAAACTAAAACAGGGATGTACCTTTGGTTGGTCTTTGACTCAGAGATTCAGGGGAAAAAGAAATAAATTCTCAATATTCCCAACAACTAAATTGCCTTGTTAATGCCCACTCACTTTTAAAGGAAGATGATGGAGAAGAAAAAGAAGTATAAAGAGGGTGCTTGACTGGATCACTAAAACAGATGCATGACACCCCTGATACTTGCATGATTCAATGTTTTTGTATAGCTATTGATGAATAAAGTGCGTATAAGCTAAAACAAGCAGCCTCACACTTCTTAGTGGATAAAATTAAGAAAACAGAAGCTTTCAGATTATGCCTTTTACGACTGGGACAAGGCAAGTGACGACAACATTTATTGCCACTGATTAATATAAAGTGACAAATACAATGATACATTAGCGTTATCGTAAGTTATTTCAAACAATCCTTGGTGTCTGAAAGTAAGTTTTGAGCTGAAAAGTGTTTAAAATGTCTCAAACGTTGAAATGAACCGGTAGCCCGGTATGACAACCTGGGAACAGCGGTGTTGACCATCTCCTGATTCTGGTAAACTTCTGCTAAACTCTGTTGTTCATGACTACTCTTCAAGCCCCAGTTGGCCCACTTTGGACCAAGGTCTTCAGCTTTTGGCTGACATGCCTATTGACTAAAGATGTCTCTTTGTTTTACTTATAAATATTTAACTGCTACATATATTTAAGCAACTAATAATTGCAGCATTTCCACTAACTACATACAGTATCTACCAGTTGTCTCTTCGTTTTGATCGTTAATGATTAGAATGCTGTGAGTGATATCTTAGAGGTTTGTTACTCCGATACTTCAACAAAGGTTCAGAGTCACTTCCCCTGTAGGAGACTGGCTGGCCAAACATTTGAGAATTGCAATAGGGTCTCTTAGGGTTTTGACCTCTTCTATCTGCAACTCAACCCACGGGAGAGAGATCTGGAGAGAGAAAAATTCAAATGAAAAGTGCTCCCAAAACAAATGTATAAACAGTTATTTTTTTTTTTCGCTGTACATGTCCCAAAAACAAATGTAGCATCTACTTTCTTATAAGGTATTTACCTTAATGATGATGTGTTTATCAGAGATGTTGTCTCCATCATGCAGTTCTTCTCCGAAACACAGCGTGATCTCACTTTGAGGTTCTTTTCCTCCATTGCGGAAAGCATCCAACTCTGAAAATAGGAAAGAAAATCTTCAAAACGTGGTCAAAACTTGGTATTACTGTATACAGAAGACGAAACGAAACATTGAAAGATGAAAAGAAACAAAGAAACATTGCTAGCTAATGTTGACATTATGTTTACACTATCATAGCTGGAGAAGAACTGACCCATCGGTTTTTTTTTTTTTCTCCTGTATCTAAAACCAACCTTTTTTTTAATTTCTTGCCACAATTGTCTCTGGCTTGATCTGGGGGACTTTGCCTGCGTTCACACTGCCAGTCCAAATATGATTATATGATTATATTGTTATACAATGCAGATTTTTTTCAAAGCAGCTTTACAGTGATAACAGGAAAATGATTCAATGATGCAAAACAGAGCAGCTCTAAAAGAAAGTGTCATTGCTCAGCTGAAGTTCAGTGTTGATTCAGTTCCGTTTTAAAGTAGTTCATTTCATCAATAAAGCAGCTCTGCAGAGCACAGTGATGTCATCATCCAGCTCAGTTCAGTTCTCATACAACAGCGTCTGTGAAGTATACACAATAATATTGTATTGTATACACAATAATAATATCAACAATAATATTGTTGAATATAAATTGTCCCCAACTAAGCAAGACAGAGGCAACAGTGGCAAGGAACCCAAACTACTTCAGGTGACAGAATGAAGGAAAAAAAAAAACTTTGGGAGAAACCAGGCTCAGTCAGGGGGCCAGTTCACCCTTGACAAGAAATGAAAACTGCGCGATTATGATTCAGAACACGTCACAAGTCAGAATCAGATTGTAGATTGTGGATGCTATGTGGAAGCATTCAAATATTTCATCCAGTTCCTTTTATTTGAAGATCGGATTCTAACTGTGTAAGACTGGGAAATACAGTGTAGTCCAAGACAAGGAATCAGAAGAGCAAAGCTTCTAAACCAAAAACACAACCCCACCAAGTTAAACAAGAAAAGAACACAAAATCAAACTAAAACCAGACAGCACACAAGTCAAATATAACTTGAAGTGGAAAACAACACAATAGAAAAAGAAAACACCAAAAAAATAGAGTTGTGAATATATTACACAATGCAGCAGACATCTTTTACAGCAGATGCTTGAAATCCAAGATGGCCGCCGATGACAGAGCCAAACAAAGGATTAAACCTGAGATTTACACCACTATTGATGACAAAATTATAGTGGAAGATGAACTGTTAAGCTTCCTTTCTGTCAAACTGAAGACTGTACCTCAGGATGACATTACCCAGATAGCAAACTGACATTGCAACATGACATCACGACTTTTGCGTAAACATACACGCCACTTTCGAGTCAAGTGGCGTGTTATCTCTACGCATTTAGAGCTATCCGCGTGTGTCCGCGTGTATGCGTGTATGTCTACGCCATTAACGTCCGCGTCATTCCGCGTGTCCGTACACGCGCGTCAAATGTCCAGTCATAAATGCCATTAACCCCAGTGACGGTTAAGTTTAGGGATAGGGTTGAGGTAAGTCATATCTTTTTTTTCACTAGGATGGTAAGGGAACAGTCATAAATGCGATTAACCCCAGTGATGGTTAAGTTTAGGGACGGGGTTGAGGTAAGTCATATATTTATATAACGTTAAGTCAACGGCGTTCATAAACACGCTGAAAAGCGATTATGCGTCTTGATAGCACGCCAAAAATGCAAATACGAAATGGCGTGTCATACACACGCTACTTCATGAGATCAGTCTGGACATTGAATCAACGTGGAAACATGACATCGAAACAACGTTGATCTGACATTGTTTTGCTCATCGAATTAACGTTGAACCAACATCAGACGCGTCATTCTTCAAAACTAACGAAAAATCAACTTGAAATCAACGTTGTTTCAACGTTAGGAAAGCAAACCAATTTTCGATTTTCATTTAGCTTTGAAGAATGCCGCGTCTGACGTTGGTTCAACGTTAATTCGATGAGCAAAACAATGCCAGATCAACGTTGTTTCGATGTCATGAGAGACGTCGTTTCCACGTTGATTCAATGTCAGTTTGCTGTCTGGGTATCCTGATGGCTGTAAATCATTTTGGATCAGAATGGATTGAAAACTCCAAGAAGGTCCTGTTTGAACTGTGTCCTGGCACTGGGCAGCGTTGTGTAGCTCACAAAGGGCAACTGAAAGATGTCAACAATGTTAAGAGTTGTCTAAAACTACTGAATGAGGTTGGTGAGAATGTTCCTCGCTTTGGGTCCTATCACTTGGATGATCTACCATCAGTGACTTTTAATAGCCTCGATGTCTCTCGCCTGGTTAGTAAGATTGAATGGCTAAATGTAGAGTTGGTCTCCATGAAAAATCCTGTGTGTAAGCAGTCGAATGAATGCGAGAACCTTCGTGGAATAACTACAGATATTAGCAAACGACTGAGTGTGATTGAGCAACCCAGTGCCAGCAAGGGGAATGCTGCCACAATAGGGTGACCAACTGTCCTGTTTTCCCAGGACATGTCCTGTTTTCTTATAACAATATAACAATTTTCTATCCATACAGAGGAGGCATAACCTCTGACATACTTTACATAGACATACTTTAAATGTATTGAAATTAATAAGGTATCTTTGAGTAAACTTTGAGTATCATTTGAGTAGGCCCATCTGTTTGCCGGGCCGAGTGTCCTGGTTTTTGGTAATCAAAATATGGTCACCCTATGCTACAATCATGGCCAGTGAGGAGGCCCAGCTCCATGGACCAAGTCACAAGGACCCTGCACCAGGGGTGTTGCCCGTCATTGAGGAGACAGCTGGTGGGGGGATTGAGGCGCCGATGTCCCCTGCATGGAGTCGTGTATTAAAGCATGGCAAGCGCAAGCAACGTTCTGGAAAACGATCTACAGCTGCAGTACAGAACAAGACTTGTATGAATCCTCCTAGAGAGAAGAAGACCTATGGAATTGTTGGAACAAGTACAGTGGAGAACATACATGCAGTAACAACTAAGCTGGTTAGTGTCTTTGTGACAAAGCTTGATCCTGACTTAGATTCTGAGATGCTGGCTAGTTATTTAAAAGAACAACTTTCCATAGATGTGACTTGTCAGAAGATTGGCACTGAGTATACTCACTACAGTTCTTTCAAAGTTACAGCTGAATGCAAGGAAGTAGCAGAGATGTATACGCCGCAACTGTGGCCCGAAGGGAACTATATGAGGCGCTTCTATGAGAATCGCAAGCCTAGGGCTCAGGTACGTGCAGTAATTAAAGCACCACTTGACACAGAGATGAGTGCGCCTGAACCAAAAACCAATTTACATACTAATAATGTTTATGACTTCTGGAAGGAGGTGAAAGTGGTTAACAACGACAAAATGCCACTGCCTTCTAGTATTGAGGGCACTTCTGAACCTGAAAACATTGCAGAGCTATGGAGGAGACACTACGAGAACACTTTTAACTGTGTGAAAGTGATGTGTTTAACATAGGAGAGATACCTCACAGTGATTATGTAGTCACTAGGCCGGAGGAAGTATGTTATGTTATTGACAAACTTAAAGCAGCAGAACATCTGAAATACGCTAGTCAATGTATTTCAGTTTTACTTGCTGTATGTTTTTTCTGGGTTAATGAAGCATGGCATACTTCCTGGATCCATGGTATCTGTCTTGCTAGTTCCTGTAGTTAAAAATAAGACTAAAAATAATTAACTAGTATAGATAACTATAGACCTATTGCACTTGCAAATACACTATCTAAGGTGCTGGAAGGGATTCTTTTGGATAGGCTTGCAGAACACATAGCTTCAACAGATAATCAGTTTGGTTTTAAGAACAAGCATGGAACTGATCTGTGTATTTATGCACTAAAAAAATTGTCGATAAGTACAGATCTCGCAATAGCACAGTCTTCATGTGTTTCCTGGATGCGTCAAAGGCTTTTGATCGTATCCATCATGGGAAACTGTTTGGTAAACTACTTGAGCTTGGTGTCCCCTCTTACCTAATCAGGATACTGCAGTTTTGCTACTCTCATCAAACTATGCAAGTCATGTGGGGGATGAGTTTGTCAACACCTTTCTATGTCTCCAATGGAGTGCGGCAGGGTGGAATTCTGTCTCCGTTGCTAATTGATCTGTACATGGATAATTTATCTAGGGAGCTGAAGGGCTGTAGAACTGGGTACTTGGTGGGGGATAGTCTCATTAATCATATGCTTTATGCTGATGATTTGGTGATACTGTCTCCCTCCAGTGCTGGCCTTCAGCAACTTCTTGGAATATGTTCTCAATACGGTCTAATGTTTGATATAAAATTTAACTCAATGAAGAGTGTGGTACTGATCGCCAGAACCAGGGAGGATATAATATGTGTCTATCCTTCTTTCTTATTGGCTGGCGAACCCCTAGAGGTTGTAAAGAAAGTGAAATATCTGGGCCATGTGATAAGAGATGACTTCTGTGATTATGATGATGATGTGCAGCGTCAGTGTGGAAAACTATAGACCCTTTTACAGCCCACGTGATCAAATAGTAGCGCGCATTTTGTCAACGGAAGTGGTGTCGTTTCCCACTGATTGTAACGTGTTAGCAACTTCGAACTTATTAAAACGGTTTCCCAGCTTCAAAATGTCTGGTTGTTGCGTTTACGGTTGCACTAATCAATATTCCACCAAGGGGCTTAAGTTTTATATTTCCAACAGAATCATGGCCATTTCAGAAGAACCGGCAGCGCCTGTGGCTGCAGGCGATTAAACGTGTTAATTGGAGCGAGGACATAATAAAAATCCGCTCGCGTAGCTTGACATACTGCTGATTCTTGCCATACTTTCGTTGCCAATATGTGCGCTCCAGTGAAATGTTTGTGGCTAACAATGTGCCCACTTTTAATGCTGTTTTAAAAAATTGTATGTAGTGTTAGGGAAAATTTTAATCTCACATGGATTCTATATAACTATTGGATCTTATGTTTTTCTAGTTTTATATTATCTGTTCACCTCCTATAATAACGGAGGAATGTCTTACTGTTTAGCTATCCGTGAAGGAGGTAATTGGTCTTTCCTTTATCAAGAGTGGAGTGAGGTGCCAGAAATCTAGCTAGGTCCGAGGTCATCTTAGACTGAGGAGGATAGAGGGGGTTAGCAGTAAATCTAACTCAGCTAATGAGTCCTATGGCTTGTGGAATTTTACAGGGGAGGCTGGGTTTGAAGTAAATAACCTTGAGAGAGATATAAGAATGAACTACGGCCTGTGTTCTGGGCGTCACTTCACTTCGCAGTAATCTGTGTTGGTGACTGAGCCTTTATTGTTCTTGCAAGAATAATAAACCTTTTTTCCTTTTATTAATTTGACTTTGAGTGTCTCTTACGCAGTGATGTCTGTTTATGATCATTATGTCCATAGCTGATGTTTCTAAGAGTGACACAAGGTATACATCTTGCTTTTGGAAACATTGGACTCAAAGTCTGTATGTGTTTTTATAAATGATGCCTCTTCCACATCATTTTTTTAAACTGTTTGTATTGTTATTTATTTATTTAAATATCTGTACTGTGTTGTCTCTATGGACCTTTGTGTCTGGAATAAAGTTGATTGAATGATTGATTAACTGTTTAATTTGGAGTTTCAAACCCAGTCATTTTACAAAATGCACTCAAACTTGGGTTTTCAGATGACATATGTTATTTTACATTTAATTATCACGTACCTGAAATGAATACTACAGTTAGACCTTACTTTATTTGTAACTTTGTTGTATTGTATTATCTATGCTTGCAATTAATGTATTGGTTCTTATTTTTATTGACTGTTCACACATGCCTTTAATAATGTTTGAACTTTTTTGCTGTGGTATCGGAGTACTTAAAGTGTGCTTCAAGTAATAAATGGAAGGTAAAGTTAACCCCACACCCCCCTCGTTAATTTCTTGCAGATCTGAAAAATGATCTGATCCGTGAGTTTTGTGATCCGTTAAACCACTGAACAACAGATGAAATGTTGTTACAGAAGGGAAAGCTCAAAGTCCTGATTGCTTAGTGTAATGCATTAGGCTTAATAAAGCCAGTTTATTATACTTGCTTGCCTGTATATTTTATTTGCATAACTTGCATTCATTGTTTGTTCCTTATGCAGCATCTTCTGACTTTATGTTATCTTCTCTTTAATGACTGTAACATTTAAAACATGAACATTACAAAAATACATTCCACGAACAATGTCGAAATGTTTTTGTGCTAACGTTTTGAGAATTTTTTTTCAAGACCAGATAACTATGAACTTTGCAGTTCTCAAAGTATGAGTTTGTTCATAACTTTGAGAGATCCTTGCCAGAACGCTAGCCAAAGTTCCGAGAACGTTCCATTAGCTGGGAATCTGCTAAAACAAGCGACTGATATTCCAAAAACATTCAGCAAATATTAAAGCTACACTGTGTGATTTTTACCCCTATCTAGCGGTGAAAAGGTATATGACCATCCAGTGAATATTAGTTTCTGTTCCTCTCAATTCCGATTTCGTTTTAACTCCTACGGTGGCCAATGTAGTCCAAGATTAACATGGCTTCCAGTTCGACCTCGTCCATGAGTGTTACCTCAAACGTAAACGTAAAAGGCGAAGCTTGAATTAACGGGTATGTCCCTCTTTGGCTAATGTACTTTCAAGATGGAGGGGCAACATGGCGACCGACATTGAAACCCCTTACCCGTATGTATTTCAAAGGCATATTATACATTTACGAGAATACTTTATTACTTGAACGAAGTAAATATACATTAATGAGCACATATATTTTTGAAAGAAGTGTTTTAGCTAAGAATAAACTAAAAGAGTTACACAGTGTAGCTTTAATAGCATCATAACGACTTTTCAAGAACGTAGTTTTAAGGACGTTTTCTCTCAATGTTAAGAGAACATTTAATTAAAAATAACATTTTAGGAATGTTCTATGAACATTGTTCTCACAATGTTTTCTCTCTACATTATGAGAACATTCATCAAGTGCAAAGTACATCGTAAAGTCATTCCATGAATGTTGTAAGAACATTTTCTTTTAACATTGCAAGAACGTATATTAATTATTAATATGCTTAAAAAATGTTCCATAAACATTATTTTAAGAATGTTTGTTTTTTTTAATTAAAGAACATTAGTGAAATTTATGGGAACATCTAGACCTAACAGACCCTAGCCACCTTCAACTTCTCCCACCAAATGCCATCGTGATGTATCCAGATCTTCAAGCAGAAGGAACTGGAAGAATATATATTGAATGAACAGTCCACAATCTCAGATTTGGAATCATAATCCCACGTTTGGCTAGAAGAGGACTGCCCCCCGACTGAGCCTGGTATCTCCCAAGGTTTTTTTTTTTACCTCCATTCGGTCACCTAAAGGAGTTTTGGTTCCTTGCTACTGTCGGCTTTGGCTTGTTAAGTTGGGGACACTTAATATTCAGCAGTATTATTGGTTTAACTGCACTGACACTATTGGATTAGAACTGAGCTGGACCAATGACATCACTGTTTTCTGCAGAGCTGCTTTATGCCACAATTGAACTAATTTCATAATTGATGAGCTTTACACAGTTCTTGAACCGAAAAACAATCAACAGAATAATTACAATACTGTGTTTGTGTTTTTTAGAGTTGCTTTACAGAAGAATTGAAATCTGTTTGTATCACAGACCTTCCTGTTATCACAGTACAGCTTCTTTGAAACAATATATATTGTATAAGGTGGTATATAAATAAAGGTGATACAGGCTCCACTGATCTTATAACTCAAAGAGGTATGTAGACGAAGCAGACTAGCAATATATTGTAATTTTGCAATCAACCTACACCACGAAACAACACAACCTTGTTTCTGCAACAACTCTCAGCATGTTGTCTACTACAACATCTGATGTATTTCATGTCATGAGAAAGTAACCAAAGCAGAAAAACTATGCAAGTTAAAGCATTAAGATTAAAACGCATTTCTGGAAATTAGATTTGAATAGGATTTCAAACCAAATAGCTTGAAATGGATTTGTAAAAATTGCTAGATTTTCACACTTGCTAGATACGATCAGATTCCAATCATGCACAAAAAATTGGATTTGGACTGCCAGTCTGAACAGGGCGTAGTCTATAGGACTAAAGATTTATGGAATTACTTTCTAGCAGAAAGGTGAGCACTATGACCAAAATCTTGTGCCACAAAGATGGGTTTCCCTCTATCACAGTAGTGGCACAAATCAGGATTCTGCTGACGTTGGTATGTATACACCACTATTCTCCATCTCCACTTTTTCTATCAATGTCCACACCATGCAAACACACCATATTACCAAAACAAGCTCAATGGCACTTCAGATACACTCAAACTCTTCAAAACTTTTAGTTCTCTCCTCTGCCCCCTCTACCTCAAGCTGATGATTGCTAATTTTTTAATAAAAAGAACACAAATAATAGAAAAGCAAATGCCATTTTACTTTATAATTATGTATAATTTATTAGACAGAACTTTAAAACAGAGACAGTAAACTAATGGCAAAAGAATGAGAGCAAACAGAAAAACTAAATTAAAAAAAATGCCAAATATCAGCTGATATTTTGTCCCTGGCAATATAATAGTTGACCACTATTTAGAACCTGTTATAACACTCTTTAAAATAAAGGTGCTTTATTGGCATCTATGGTTCCATGAAGAACCTTTAACATCCATGGAACCTTTCCTATGGATAAAAGCTTATTTATAGTGGAAAAAGGTTCTTGAAATGATTCCAATGTTCTTAACACTAAGAAAACTGTTCTGTTAAGAACTTTGATGAACTAAAAAACTTTGTACAGACAAAAACAACAAAAATCGGTGTTGCCTACACCATGTTATCGTCTTTTTAAAATTCGCACCCTGTTGACTTCAATGGGGCATGGGGCATCCAACACCACAGTGTGGTGTTCTGAGAATATCAGCTCAAATGGATAGTTCATCCAAATCAGATGTTGAACACACAGAGGAGGTTTGAGATAATGATTGCGTGCGTGAGATCTACAATTGACTACTGTGAGAAAGATTAATATCTTTCACATCTACTGCAGTCAGATTGACTGTGGTCACTCTTAAAGGGTACCTATTTTGGGTTTTTGAAAATTGCCCTTCATGTAGTATTTAACATAGATCTAAGTGAACGAAAACATCCTGCAAAGTTTTAAACATGAAAGTTCATCGTATACAAAGTTATTGTCTCTCAAAAACAAGAGTCGACTCTGAGTCGCTGATATGAATCGTTCGAAAAACGATGCTTTCCCTTTGTCTAGTTGACGTCAACTTGACAAGTTATTTGAATAAGAAACGCCCACTTATTGCGCTCGGAGACGCCAGGGAAAACCGGAGCTCCAGGGGTGGCGGGCAAATCTGAAACTGGCCCAGGACGGGCCACCCTGCCTGGGCTGGCCAGGGAGGTCTGAGAGCATGGAGGTTTGGACCCACCGCACCTTTTTGGACTGTCGTTTTTCGAGATCTGGGCTTCGGAAAACAATCATGTCGACGAGACGCTGTGTTTTGAAGTGCGACGCAAAAGCGAACTTTTTTAACCTGCCAAGTGAGGAGTATTTGAAGACTAAGAGGCTGCAGTTCATATATAACAAGTACTGCTATACCACACAAGAATAGCCCAAACCTTGTTCTGTGTTCGCGTCATTTTGAAGATGATTGCTTCACAAACCTAAACGCTATAAAGTATGGATTCGCGAGCCGGCTGTATCCTAACGAGCTGAGGATCAATATGCAGAGCAGTGGGTCGCGAGGACCGGAGTTGAGAACCCATTTAAGGTAATAGGAGTTCCGTTTTTCTGCACAGAGAATACCAATCACAACTCACTAGGTCATCTGACCAATCAGCGCAGATTAGCGTCACGCAAAGGCGGGTCTTGGACAAAGGACTCGCTAAAACGATTCATATGGGAGTCGGTGGGCAATTCAGGTAAAAATAAATGCATATTATAAGACAACAAAAGTGTTTTTTGTCATCGCATGCTTGTAAAATTGTTGTTGGGGACTCCCAGAACAATATTAGGAACATTTTAAATGCCATAATAGGTACACTTTAATAACACCACTCACATGGCTGTGCACTTGTAATGACAAATCAAGGATGTTAAGAGGCTAAAAGCAGGTTTAGAACATGCCGCCTTGAAGTCAACAGGGTGCGAATTTTAAAAAGACAATAACATGGTGTAGGCAACACCGATTTTTGTCATTTTTGTCTGTACTGAGTTTGACAGCACTCCAAATGTACAAAAAAAATAGCTCAATGTTAAAATTGACCGGAGTTCTACGAATAAATGCTGTATACGTGCAGTTCATTATTATGTCTTGCTAATGCAGTTAACTAATGTTAACTCATAAACCTTATTGTAAGGGTTGATGGAACATAGAAATTTAAGTTGACCGCTCAAGTAATGTTTTATTCTGGGTTTTCCAGTGCAAAATATTTGCTTGTGAAACACTTACCCTGTTTGAATGTATCCATGCTGAACAGCTGGGTAGGGTCGCTTGCTCTCTCCATTTTACAGGGTCCTGTGGTGGTGTTGTGCGGTCCTCTCCAGAACACCCGCCCCTGACAAAAACGCTTGGCATAGATGCCTCCTCCTGTCAAGCTCAGCACAACTCCCCGCTCCATGAAGGGCAGTAATTTTTTAAGATCATTCAAACGTGGGGCAAGGATGGGGTCATCAACCAGGTCTAATGGGGGGTCTGGGAGAGGGATTCGATGGAAGCCGCTCAGAGACGGTGGAGATGGAGGGACGGGTGACGGAGGCAGGTAAGCAATCCGAATATCATCACCCCTAACTTCTCGCCGCAGAACCTCCTGACCAACGTAGTGCACGGTTATGTGAAAAGTGTTCAGCACTGAAAAAAAAACAAAATACAAAAGTGTTTTTAGAAACCATCTGCTGATAGTTTGGTTAAACATAAAATAATGTTAGATCAGTGATCAGATACTCAATAAATGAATCAAATTGTATATTTAGTTACCTCTATTTTCTTCAGACAAAGGCACTGTTTCGATTGTAAAGTTTAACTGGATATCTTCAGTACCTCAAGAAAGTGTTAAATAAAAATAAGTCAGTTATACACTTTGCATTTTTAACATCAACATTAACCGAAGTCAAAAACTTTTTGAGTAAAATCAGATAATTACTGTCACTCTTTAAGAGGATTGTCTGCATCCCGATCTCACTTCCTGTATGTGGTACAGTTTCCTGTGCACTCTGTTAATATCAGAAGTGGAAATAGTGCTCAATTCATTGTAGACTCTGCTAAGTGGAATGTAAAATGTGTCTCAGTGCATGTTTTCGTCTGTTTGTTTTGCTTTTGTAAGGCAGGTTTTTTCTATTTAGCATACATGTTGCAAATAGCATCTTAATTAAAGTTTGAACAGCATAGCTCTTCAATGATTAGTTACGTTTTTACCATGTTGATGGGCTGGAACACAACAACCTCCTTTTTGATCTTTTTGCATTCGACCTCCTGATCATGCTCAGATTCGCTGTGTCTCCTCCTGGTGCTTCTCACTGCTTTCTGTCCATTCTCTTTTTTTACTTTCATCCCTCCTATGATGAGAGGAAAAATGAAGTAAATAATTACACAAAGTAACTCCTTTACATACTCACGTGAATTTTTGCGGTTCATGTAAACTGTAGGAATGGGCAAAACTTCAAATGCCATTTTTATAGTCAAAGTTTGGTGTCTAAGAAAGCTTATTTTCTCAAAAATAAACAAAACAAACAATAAAAGGATATTTTGTATTTTTACAGAACATTCAAATCAATTCACTTCCATTTATTGTCATTGAGCAAAGTACAAATACAAAGCCAATGAAATGCAGTTAACATCCAACCACCAGGTTGCAGAATAGTGTAGTAATCATTCCAAGTAGTGCAAAAAAAGTGATTGAATATAACCATACATATGCAAACATAGGTAAGGGTGGACTGCAGCACGCACCACGATAGAGTTCACAAACAAAGTCTTTATTTAGAATAACAAATTCTCAGGAGATATCTAGAATCTAGAAAATGCAAACTGAAATGAGAACTGACAAGGGACTAAACAAAACAGGGAGTTTAAATACAAGTCGGACATAATGACTGACAGGTGATAATTATACACACTACTATAGAAACAAACAAGATAATCAGTAACCAATGAAACCGGAACTAAACAGAGGTCGGTGGACACAAACACCACGGTCGAGCCTTGACTCAAGGGCTAGGTGAAAGCTGGGGACTGGCCGACGGGGCGGAATCTAAGCTCTTATTCACACACGCAATCGATCTCTCTCACTAATGCATTGTATTTAAACAAATGTAATATTACAGTGCTGTGTGTTTTTGATTTTGAATTTTGATTTGAGCAGAAATCTGTAAGTTGTAAGTAGGGTTAGCGACCCGTAGACAAAATAACTGATGAAAACATTTATATAAAATATTATCTTCTTTCCAAACAAAGTGTGCACTGCAAAAAGCAGCAATGATGTTTGCAATGATAACTTTTAATGCTGATAACCATGTATTAACCTTAGCATGTCTTAGGAAAACACACATAAGTTTCCACATCCATTTGTTACCTTGTTCTTCTAGTGGTACGAGGCGGTACACTTTGTAGGGTTCTGAGATGTCCAGCTGTGATCTTTCAACGACCTCACTAAACTCTGGACTTTTGTTGAGGGCACAGCGAAGGCGAGTTTTCCAGGATGCAGGGTCATTCCCATTCTCCAAAAGCTTCCCTTTAAATTCCGCCCAAGCCTTCAATCAGAAAAGTTCAAATTAATATTTAAAAAAACGTTTAATTTCATAATAAGTGAATTACTGCTCAAACTATCTGTCAAATAAATTATGAACAGTAATGTGCAAATTAATTATCATCAACATGTAATTCCACAGGAGGATTCATGGAGGGGTCTGAAATTGTCATTGCAGGTGCATGTCCACTGTGAGAGACATAATCTAAAAAAATTATCCAGAAATCACAATATATGATTTTTTAACTATTTTTTTTATATGATACAGCTGCAAATACGTATTTGAACACCAGTATATCAGCTAGAATTCTGACCCTCAAAGACCTGTTAGGCTATGTTTACACGGAAACGATTCTGAAGAGAAAACGCAAAAGTGGCGTTGTGTCATCACTTTTTATTCTGCGTTTAGACGAGCGTTTTGTGTGGGAAATCCGCGTGCAAACGGTGACGCAAAGTGTGTGAAATTCAATGTAGTATGCACTTCAGGCGGCTAGGAGTGCATACTACAACAACACCAAGTCCACGCGCCTGCGTACAAACTTCACAGTCAAAGCAGACTTTTGCGTTTTTACCGTTTACACGGGAACGCGGCGGTGAAGCGTTTTTAAGATTTCCACTCTGGAGTGGTTTCACTTTTTTGCATTTTTAAGCCTCAAAAACGCCATTGCCGCGTAAACGAAAGGCACATCCGATGAAATATTTTTACGTTTTCACCCGCGAGCGTTCTCATGTAAACAGGGCCTTAGTCTGCCTTTAAAATGTCCACCTCCACTCCATTTATTATCCTTAATTCGATGCACCTGTTAGAGGTCGTTAGCTGCATAAAGACACCTGTCCACCTTGTACAATCAGTAAGAATCCAACTACTAACATGGCCAAGACCAAAGAGCTGTCCAAAGACACTAGAGACAAAATTGTACACCTCCACAAAACTGGAAAGAGCTGCGGGGAAATTGCCAAGCAGCTTGGTGAAAAAAGGTCCACTGTTGGAGGAAGAAGCTGGAAGAAGCTAAACATGAGTGTCAATCTCCCTCGGACTGGGCTCCATGCAAGATCTCACCTCGTGGGGTCTCAAATGATACTAAGAAAGGTGAGAAAGCAGTCCAGAACTACATGGTCAATGGTCAATGACCTGAAAAGAGCTGGGACCACCGTTTCCAAGGTTACTTTTAGTAATACACTAAGATGTCATGGTTTGAAATCATGCACGGCACGGAAGGTTCCCCTGCTTAAACCAGCACATGTCAAGGCCCGTCTCAAGTTTGACAATGACCATTTGGATAATCTAGAGGAGTGATGGGAGAAAGTTATGTGGTCAAATGAGACCAAAATAGAACTTTTTGGTCATAATTCCAATAACCGTGTTTGGAGGAAGAAGAATGATGAGTACCATCCCAAGAACACCATCCCTACTGTGAAGCATGGGGGTGGAAGCATCCTGCTTTGGGGGTGATTGTCTGCACATAGGCAAGGGGGACTGCACTGTATTTATGAGAGGATGACCGGGGCTATGTATTGTGAGATTTTGGGGAACAACCTCATTCCCTCAGTTTCCTTCCCAGAGCATTGAAGATGGGTTGAGGCTGGGTCTTCCAACATGACAATGACCCAAAGCACAGCCAGGATAACCAAGGAGTGGCTCTGTAAGAAGCATCTCAAGGTTCTGGTGTGACCTAGCCAGTCTCCAGACCTAAACCCAATAGAGAATCTTCGGAGGGAGCTCAAACTCCATGTTTCTCAGTGACAGCCCAGAAACCTGACTGATCTAGAGAAGATCTGTGTGGAGGAGTTGGCCAAAATCCCTCCTGCAGTGTGTGCAAACCTGGTGAAAAACTACAGGAAACGTTTGACCTGTGTAATTGCAAACAAAGGCTACGGTACCAAGTATTAACATTGATTTTCTTAGAATACTTTAACTATAGCTGTATCATACAAATAAATAGTTAAAAAATCATACATTGTGATTTCTGAATATTTTTTTTTATTATGTCTCTATGCAGTGGGCATGCACCAACGATGACAATTGCAAAAATACGATGACAAACTTGCAAAATAGCAGGGTGTTCAAATACTTATTTTCCTGACTGTATATATATAATGTAATGTAATAAAATGTAGACACACACACACACATGTCTGATTCACTATTTTTTGTGTCCATAGATGTAATTGTTTTTTATACTGTAAAAACTGTATATTCTATCCCTTTACACTAACTCTGTCACGGTTCATGGATCATTGACTCGCCCTCGCAATGTGTGTGCGTGTTAGGTGAATGGGCGTGGCTTATCAGCATGGCTCGCTATCTCCGCTGGCTCATTCTGAATGAGCATGTCCCATTTATTGTTTGCCACTTCGTCTTGTCTTTGTCAGATGGTTCTTGGAGGTTTGCTTGGGACTACTCACCGCTTTCTCCTGGATTCCAGTTTCTATGCCCTCGCTCTGGACTGCTATGTTCCCCATTACTGCCTGGTTCCAGTGTTAATCGTCTGCCCACTAAGTCCCTGCGATGCTGAGCCTGAGTGTCCACCTGCATCTATCTGTCCTACTCTTCACTTGTTTATTAAAGGGACACTCCACCCATTTGCATTAAGATTCATTGCAAATGAATCTTAATTGCACACACACACACAGAAATGTATATCCACCTTGAAAATAGCTGCATCTTCCTCACTTCGGAAATCTTGTTTTCCTGCATGTTTCCATGGGATACGAAACATGGTTTTATCAGTGTTGTCCCACACTAGGCCGTGATACTTTCCACTGTTCACCTATATCCCAAAGTACACACAATAGAGAAACAGTTATTATTATTAATCATAATTATTCATATTTATGACCTAATTATGAAAATATTTACATAATACTAGGTATTTATAAAAAAAGACTTGATTAACTAAAAGAACTAAAATACATTATAACTAATTTACTAAACTATTCATTTTTTTTTTTTTTTACCTTGATAATATAATGTCATCCACCTTAAAAATACAAGAGATGCACATCCTACACATGTAGCTTTTCCTCAAATTGAGATAAATACTAAACATAAGGTGCACGTCATACACAAATACAAAACTCCATCGTGGTAACACAGATGACACTAAAATAAGTACAATAAACTTTAATTTAACAGCATAAAATGTAACATAAAAAAGAAACATTATTTCAATGAAAAACTATCAAAGATTTTATTAACTCTGACACACTTAACATACCATACACACACACACACACACCTGTTCTACTATCCAGGAGCGCAGACGGCGCGTGGAGCGAATCCTTCCGGATGCCATCTGAAAAACATTGATTGACAGATGCTGATTTATCATAAGAAAGTCAGGGATCTAACACATTTGAACGTACAGAGGTGGGTAGTACCATGTTATTTGACCATTTTATACCATCGGGAGTTGTGAATACTCTTCCAATATAATTAGTTTTAAATTGAAGATGAATCTTTCATCAACACTCATGCCAAGTGTTTTCATAAACAAAATCAATTTTTAAAATTAGAACCACCAAATTTGTATTTTAATATAAATGCTACATAATAATGCCAAATAATGATGAATCTAATAATGTTGATTATAATAATAATAGTAATAAAAAATAAATATGATTAATGTTTTTGATTGGTCAGACAAACTAATTAAACAACTGCTGATCGGGCTATACGAATGTGGATTACAGTTTTAATATTTACATATATAACGTATATGACATTTTGAGCATCTACTCAACAGTAGCCAACATAACTGATCAGTCTTCACCCTCTTCTAACCTGTTCTTGTATCTTGCCTTAAGAAAAATCTCGGACCCTCTTTTCTCTGGCTGAGCTTCTCAGGACTCAGGACTTTTTTTTCTTCCTTTTTTTACTGTTTAAGATTTATGAATGTAAGTGAGTAAAGTTTCTGAAATGGGCGTGTTTTGAGCCCCAATGAAATGAGATAATACAGTTTAGATGTGTTTCTAGTTTGTTCTTCTGAGCTATTATTACACGTGACTAAACAATAAGCATGAATTGTAATTACACACAGGTTGTTATTTAAATCTTATTTTGACTAACAATTTCCGCAATCACTTTCGTTCTTCGATAAAAATCGCTGTTTGGTTCCCTCCCTTGGTATCTAGTGCAGTACAGGCGGCGGTGCTAATGCTAACTTTATTAAGACGCATTCACAACAATACTTTTTGTAAACCTAATATTGAATTATACTTAATTAAATATCAAATTTCTTATTGCCTATCCACATCAAAATTCAATGTAGCTCGTTGTATAAATAAGTTCAGGGACAAAACGGCAGTTTTGTTTAAACTTTGTAAAATTATTATGTAGTTTCGCTTAGCCTACCTTTAGTTTCGGTCGTTTATATTCTGTCAGCAGTTCTGGAGTCTGCAGTCTGCCTGTCCAGCCCATCACAGATACTAGAACAGTACTAGAAATTCCTGAAAGCGAAAACAGTGGAGCGATCCTGACCTGTTTGATGAACTTTTGTAGGGGGCGCTCCGCGGCTCACAGCGTCGAATTATCACACTGTTTGTCATAGGACGGAATATTTTATGTTATTCGTGAAATGTGTAAATATGTATGCCGAGGGCCTAGTAATCATATAAAACATTGCTAACGTGTACTGTGAAATAATTTGGAAAAAAAAATCCCTTTCCTCATTGTGACAAAAGTCCTATGTAATCTACATTTTTACAGTCTATGGGTAACACATGACTTAACGTGTGGCACGCTCTTTTATTATATATTTATTATTATATATTTATTTCACTTGGGGGAATAATGAATTTTACTACAAAATGAACATGTGATATCGGTGACATCTTTAAGTCTTTAATAAACCACGCCCATTTTGGCACTTTCTCTCAGCCAATTTCCCTTCTACCAATTTAATTCGTTTCAAAAGAAATGCTGCTCTTCCCAGAAACCACGTGATAATACGGATATCTCATTCAAGCCATGATTCAAGCCTTCAGAAGGCAAAAAAAAAAATGTCAGATGTGGTGTATTATGCGTAGCAGAACTATGAGGAGCAAATCAAATTACAATGAGTGTGAAATATCCACTGAAATAATTTTGTATGTATTGATACATTATTATTATTTTTTAAATAACACACACACACGTCGCGTTTGCATGTTTTATGGGGACTTTCCCATCCATAATCACCATAAATCCCAGCCACCACAGAAAACTTTTTTACATTTTCAAAAAAACATAGTTTAACATGATTTATAAGCTTTTTTTCATGGGGAGATTAAAATGTAGGTTGTAACGTATAATAGACGGAAAATATTTTGTTCTCTCGTTCTCTTTGTTCTAAATAACGTTAATATTAAACTGATGCATTTAAGTTTGTTAAATTATTTGGCTGGAAGAGCATTTTTATAAAAAATCTAAGAAATGTAGTTGAAGTGAATTCCGTTAGACTGTAGATGGCAGAGATGTATAGGCCTAGTAACGAAGTAGAACTACTTACTGTACTTAAGTACTAATGCTGTATGTACTCTACTAGAGTATTGTTTTTTTTTCTCATACTTCTACTTTTACTTCAGTAAAAGATATTTTCGATGAATTTAATACTTTTACTTAGATATTTTTTTCAATGTTCTGCTAGTAAATCATTACAATTATAAAAATTTTACGAATCATTCGTTGCAATTTGGCTTTCATGCTGCCTAAATCACATGCCAGTTTTATAGGGTAATGTATTGATTGACACACGTACACATTGACAACTAATGCAGGCTTTGTCCATGACATTTTTTTGGCGGCCGCCAAAGCAAATTTGTATCCCGCCAAAACGCCTTATTTGATTGCTAGTTCAAACTTTTGACTGCCTTCTTTAATAATTACATGACACAGTCTTGTACTTATACACTTAAGTGGTGAATTTTAAAATAAACTACTTGCAATACTTAAGTACAAAAAAATGTTGAATACTTTAGTACTTACACTTAAGTGTGGTGCTAGAGCAATTCATTTTCTTCTCAAGTCACTTTTTTGATAGCACTTGTACTTTTACTCAAGTCCGGGTTTCTAGTACTTTATACACCTAGATGGCAGACTGATTTATAATATATCCTGGTCCTATCGGTCCATTTGTAAGCGGTCATATTGATATTCAGATAGGGCAGCTGATTAGTTAGTAAAATCAGTCATGCCGCGCTCCAACCGTGTTGAGACAGGTCCGACAAATGCGAGCAGATTTGGTGGCTTTAACTAACGGTGTTGCAAGTATGTTTTTACTAACTCAAAGTAAACTGATTCCCCCAAATAAAGTATTGTAGTGAAGTATTTAAGTCCACCTCTGTGTGTGAGCATACATGATAACATTAGACATGGTTTTATGTTTTATGATAACATCGAATGCCCCACCATTGCGGCGGCCCTGCATCTTTGTTTAGTGAGTATCATTTGTTCTTCCTTTAAGGGGCATCACGAGTTATTTCTGAGTAACTTCACAATATGAAAGAATAGATTATTATTCTATTTTTCTAAAATAAACTTAGCGACCATAGAGGGGGCTAACTACATCTAGGCATAATGAATTTGGGGCGTTCCCTATAGAATGTACATGTAGGGGGCGTTACACCTCTTACTGCATTATTTCAGAGACAACAAATAAAGAGAAAAGAACTGCTAGGGCTGGCGTCTTTATTCCACGTGGAACCCTATGCGTGGAACACACAGTAAATAACAACTCTCCTTTCTTGCAAATGCACTTAATAATTATACAATTTATTACTGCTGGACTAGTCATTAGCCTACTCATTACTAGTAGACTACTCATTACACGCTGCCCCATGACTAGAATGTCCAACATAACATTTGAATAATCAAAAAACTGGAAAACATCTATGTGTTGCTTAATGTTAAGGTGTCCGTCTCTGTTAAACATTATAGAAGAACATTGACTAAACACAGAACAAACAAAAACAACAAGAATTTGAGCAATGAATCATGTTCCTCTCCCCCCTGGATGTGGACCTGTGTACCACATTTATGAACCAACTGGAGGAAAATAGGTTAGTCCCTGATGTGAATGAGAGAATCGCGATCGCGTTGTCTGGATTTTATGAAAGAATTTCTAAAGCAGAGCCAATTGCGCTTACCTGCTTCAATGGAAATATTGTGCAAACTGGTTCTCCTGTGCTTAAAATCTGCGATGTCCACCATAAATAAGCCTGGAGTTGAGGACTTTCCAGTTTATCTTATTTCATGCCCGATTGATACATTAGAATCCCGATGGAGGAATGTGGCATCAGCAAGCTTCTCTAATTTGACATTGACAAGTTTTGGCTCGAAGTCAAGATGCAGAAGGACATAAGTGTTTCCAGGAATTAGCGCAAAGTGTCATACAACTTTGTGTTCTGTCTTTCTCCAAAGTTAAGCATTTTCCCTGGTTTCTAAAAAAAATTCTAGACATCTTCAATTCTGTGAAGATTTTAAAGACACTATTAGACTATATACCTATTGACCATTTTGCAAGATGTAAACAAAACTGGTCCAGAAGCACTTCCTGTTTCAGTTTTTTAACACTACATAAAAGCTGGGATAAAATACAACCAACAGAACATATAAAACTGAATCAAAAAGTTAAACAAACATCTTTAAGATTTTTTCTTTACATGTGAAATAAAGAAAACAGTTACAAACTGAAACAGGAAGTGTTTCTGGACCAGTGTTGTTTAAATCTTGCAAAATGGTCTATACTATTTTGATATCACATTTGAAATTAAACGCAGAGCTCTCATAGTGTGTACATGTGTGTACGCGTACATGTGTGTGTGTGTGTTTGTGTGTGTGTCTTAAAAAGTACCCTTTGGACTAACCCATTTGTTTGGGGTTTTCTGTTATGCTTGTGTTGCTCTATTACATTAGCTATAAATAAGTTATAAATGCATAGAATGCATTCTGGGCAGTTATTATTATTATTTTTTTAAATGGCTGCAGTTTAGAATATGTTTTTTGAAATGTTGAATACTCAGCTCAGCTAACTGGTAAAAAGCCTCCAACTGATCCTTAGATCTAATTCTGCCTCCCCTTAAAGTTGAACCCGTTCACTGCTGTGTGCTTTTGCCTGCGTTACATAAATCTGTCTTATTTTATTTCTATTTTAGCCCAAATAGACTGTGTTGTGCTCACTATGTGAAGAGTTTTGAAAAAAAAGTGACCTAAAAAAAACCTTTTATGTTAGATATGATGACCTTATCAGACGAAGAGTCAGTTTGTAATGTCATAAATTGAAAGTTTCTACCATGCTAGTCTTACAATATCATATGGCATAGTGTTGTAAAGTGTATTTGTTGCAACAGTTACCTGCCATCTCTTTTCAATACTCATTTGACATATACATAAACTTTATATTTATAAATATTTTTAACTTAATATTATAAAGACTTAATATTTATAACTTACTGTCGCATTAACTTTCCCTAAATTTAACACAAGACGTTTTCTTCTCACACAGTATCTGACATATTTCTGGCCCCTTTTGATTGCCAGGATATAATCAGCCAATAGTGGAAATAATTTCTTTATCAGACAACACCGTTACATCAGTGCATCCCTACAATAAACTGCAATGTCTGTAAGACACCTAAGACCGTGCTACAAGGAGATGGATGGACAACTGATTGTCCTTGCAGTGCCAAACAATGTGTAACCATGTGTCCCCCTCAAGACCTGATTTGTTTTTGAACACAACACCTTTGCTTTACTAATTTATGCAGATGTGTGCATCCATTGTGTCTTCAATGCACATCATTCATTTCACCATGCTTATATGTTTCTTCAAAGCTGAGAAAAGGTGTGACACAACAACAACACCTTTCTTTTGCAATTCCTTTTGAATCCGATAAAATAAATATCATTAATTAACAAATAATTGGCACGTTCATGACTTTATTGGGGAAGATGCCTCTTGAAGGTAAATAAAGGAATGGAATTAAAACAAAATCTGAAGGTATATGTAGAGACTGAATTAAGCAAAATAAAAGCTGTAAAATTGTATAGCCTACAAATTTAACAAAAAAAAATGTTTAATACACTTATTAGTCATTTTAAGAATAAAACAATTCATCATTCAAACACTAATTTGAAAGGGCTGACCTATATATTAATCTCTATTCCTAAACTTAGTATTGTTTATTTTTTTTTCTGTGTTTTATATATATATATATTCCAATCATTTTGTGCTCTCCATTCTGTGAATGGGCTCATGACAGATTCTGTCTCAATAGATGTAAATACTCTCTTCTCCCATTTTTCCTCATTCATTCTCTTCCTATTGTCTTCTCCATCTTCAGTTTCTTTCACTCCCACATCGTTGTCTTTACATCTCACACTTTCCTAGGAATCACAAAAAGAGGAGTTTTAATAAACAGAAGGTCAATACTGAGCGAATTAAAGGGATACTCCACTTTTTTTTGAAATAGGCTCATTTTACAACTCCCCCAATCAGATATTCTGATATTCTTCTAAATATCAGAAAATCGGCTGAATGGATTCGAAAACGGTAAAACTCAACTGTTTGACTCTGGGGGAGTTGTAAAATGAGCCTATTTCCAAAAAAAGTGGAGTATCCCTTTAAGCAACACTAAATGTCATTGTGAACCTCTGTTATGAGGATTGTTCGCTACCATACAATATGTATTGAAATGCATACATCACTACAACATATATATCACAAAGCCTCATATTCACATTGCAAACAATACAAAAACAATTTAACACATGCTTAAAGGGATACTCCACTTTTTTGTGGAAATAGGCTCATTTTACAGCTCCCCAGAGATAAACAGTTGAGTTTGACCATTTTCGAATGTATTCAGCCAATTTTCTGATATTTAAAAGAATATCAGTAACCAGACAGTTTCTGGTCTCATTGACTTCCATAGTATTTTTTTCCTACTATTGAAGTCAATGAGACCAGAAACTGTCTAGTTACTGGTATTCTTCTATCAGTATCAGTACAACTCCTGAGGGAGTTGTAAAATGAGCCTATTTCCAGAAAAAATGGAGTATCCCTTTAAAAAAAAATATATATATATATATATATATATCTATATATATCTTTAACAAATCACAGTTATCGTTTTGTTGGACTCAACAGCCACATTCCCTTACATTACAATAGGCCTAAATGTTATTGTACTATAAACTAATGCATTAATTCACAACACTGTATCTTGAAACATATTACAAATATAAAAAAAATATTTGAGTTCAACATGATTTACACAAGCAAACATGTTCTTAGAACATGATTTACCCAAATTGGACATTTCTGGGTCATCCTTAATGGTCCTGTAACAACATTCCTCTCAGTAAATAAGATTTTAGGGTTATCTTTAGGGTTGACAAAATGCACGTTGCATCTGTGTAACATGCCATTTAACTTGTAATTAGTTTATGATTTAAGCAAGTTAGTTTATAGTGCTCTTGATGTAAAATATAACTTCTCACTTATTAGAAATACATCAATTGTAAGATGCAGATGTTTTTGTGTTGAGCTGACAATGCAATTACAGGTTGGTGGACGACAAATGAAAAGTTCCGCATACATTTCACAAGTTACTCCATGCATTAATAATTACAGACCAATTTAAGACCACGTTCCCTCAAAGCAACAACAACCCACACAGTAAACATGCACAAATATGGAGACGCAAGCATATATGAAGACAGGTACAGCACAACAGCTATGAGAGGGGCATTGGATACCTTGCTTCTGTTACTTCAAACTTGTGACTGTTAGTGGGGAATAAATTAAAAGAGTGTGAGAGATAAGATAAAGCAGAAGAATGACGAGTGTGGGATCAATGAATAGCTTTTTAGTGCAACAAAGTTGTATGAAGAAAAAAAAAATCATTAATATATTAAATAGACAAAGAAAATTTCAATCAAAGTTAAATTTCAGGAGTAAATCATATTAAGTATAAACCATATCAGAATAAACAGTATAAGATTGTAAGTTTGAATAGGGTATGAGAGCGAATGTAATTTTACATTTAAAATATGTTTACTTAGATGAATGCTATTTTATAATTATGTGAACACATATCCATTTGTTTGAGAACTCACCCTCGACGTAGTTACGGGCAACGAACTTCAACATCTCATCAATGAGGATAACAGGGAAAGAAAGCTTCAGTACCACCATCCACTGTTCTACGTTCAAATGAGTCAACTTGAAAACCATCTGTAATTGGAAAAGGAAGATTATGGCCAGTGAAGAGATATAGTTAAATATAATGAACAGGATGAAATAAAGGCGAGAGACGTACAGGCAGGGGGTCCACATAGAGGATCATGAAGTGGAGGGACATGGAGAGGGTCATGGCAGAAAGCAGCCAGCCATTACTCCATGGGGGCATGCGCAGAAGGGACTGATTCTCAGACAAACTAATGAGAAAGACAAAGAGATGCACAGAGGAATACTTATTACCACCATCAATGTCAGGGTAACATTAGCTTTGTTCCAGCATTGTAATGCATCTTAGGTTCCAATAAAGGGCTGCTTCAATTCTGTCATAGTTAAATTCTGACATCATTTACTCACCCGCAAATTGTTCCTAACCTGCATGAATTTGTGTCTTCCGCTGAACACAAAAGAAGATTCCATAATAATTTTTTTTTTCTGTACTATGGTAGTCAATAGACCTTATTCAGAGCAGCGCCATGACAGGTATGAAAGTGAGGCTGTGAGGGATAGACTTACCGTGTTTCCAATGGCATCCGCTGTAAAAAACTGAATAAAGGTCCTAGATTACTTATCATTTTCCACAGCTTATATTGTCGGGAGTTTCTTGTCAACTGAAATTTCTTTGAAAGATATTTTTCCAGTGTTTCATGAGCAGAACAATCCGAAAACACATTAAATAACAGTACAGCCCATTGAAGAGATGCAAGTCTATCCCTCACAGCCTCGCTTTCATTCTCATTAAAAATGGCGCTGCCGTGAATAAGGCGTATGGGGACCAGAAACTTTTTAGTTACTCATATTCTTCAAAATATCTTCTTTTGTGTTTAACAGAAGAAAGAAATTCATACAGGTTTGGAACAACATAAATGTGAGTAGCAATTTTTGACAACAATGCATTATTTTCTACAGAAATAAAATCCCTATAATGCGTTGCGGCTTTGTAAATTGTAATTGCACTGTACATATAGTGAAATACTGGAAATCTACTGGATTAGACAAAAACTGCAGAGAACATGTAACCTGTTGAGGGCGTTGAGCATCTCAATTGTGACCAGGACAGACAGAGCCATGGTCATGGGTGCAGAAGCTTCAAACACCTCACATTCAATGCCAGTAAATTCCTCATTCTCCTCGTGGCACTGCATGAAGTGAGACTACAGCAGGAAGATAAATTAGCAGACATAAACAGATATGATAAAGAAGCTTTCTTTCCATGTTAGATTAAAATAACAATTGTATGATGGTTATATTGCTCACCAGCTGGTAGTAAGTGATTTTAGGACCCTCATCATCATACAGAAACCAGTAGCCGGCAGCAGCCACGGTAGCAGCACCCACATATCCTGAGGACAGTAAAGTCATCAGAGTAACACCCAAACTCTCACAGAAAATATGAGTAAGTAGATATCCCACAGAAATAACAAGGATACCAACCGCCAATGGCCATGTATCTGAAGAACAGCCAGCCAGAGATCAGGGCCTCTTTGGGAGAGCGGGGAGGCTTGCCCATGATCTCGAGATCAGGGGGGTTGAAGCCCAGAGCAGTGGCGGGCAGACCATCAGTCACCAAGTTCACCCAAAGCAGTTGGACTGGGATCAGAGCCTCAGGCAGACCAAGAGCAGCAGTCAGGAAAATACTAAAAGAAGACAAGGAACGAGAAGAATGTCACATGTGAGAAGGAGTGTAAAAAGTGCAAAGAAAAGTTACAGTAGGTATACCACTAGTGAAAAAAAAAAATGTATTTAAAATAAATGTAATGTCACACTAAGTATACTACAAATAGTATGATCTCTGTATAATATCAGTCTTTAAATGCAAAATATATCAAATGTACCCAAAGTATAACAGCAATAGTTCCCCCTTAGCACAATCAAATAGACTTAAGTGTATCTTTAGTTGGACCTCAGACAGTGCTATTTCTGGATAACTAAAGTACATTTAATGCAAAATTAGTTGTTTCAATTTAGCAGACTAATACCAATTATAGTAACACTCTTGTATAGTAATTATAGTACTATTACCAAAAAGTAAACAAAAAGTACATTTACAGAGTATATATATTTATTAAGCACATACAAATGTAAATGTTTTTTGTTGTTTAGTATATATATATATATATATATATATATATATATATATATTTCAAATGCATTTTAGTATATTTATTTTCACTAAGGACTAGATAAAAAATATTCGATGAAATATACCTGCCCACAAAAAATGTAAAAAGTAAATAAAGTTTCCATATTTAATTGTCCTTGAGGATTTCAAAGTTGATCATTTGCAGTGTTTTAAACCTACTTTTAAAAACAAGAGGAAGAAGAGATTTTGCCATTTTAGTATTTTGAATACTAAAACCTTGTAAATACATCTGTCACAACAATTTCTATTTAAAAAAATGATTATGATTATTTTAGCCGATGATTTTACGGTAGTTTGACATTTAAATATATTGTGAGTTTTAGAATAATAATCAACTAATCATAAGCTGCATTCACACTTGACTCAAGTTCATCCATCTACAGCAATGGTTACTTTAAAACTCCAATTATTCTAGTTCAACATTTGTGTCTGGAAGGGATGTTTCACCCAAAAATGTATATTCTGTTAAAGAGCCCCTATCATGGATTTTTGAAAATGACTGTTCATATGGTGTGGAATATAAGGGAATGAAAACATCCTGCAAAGATTTATATCTGAAAGTGCACCGTATATAAAGTTATTGTCTTTCAAAAGTGAGAGACGACTCTGAGTCTATGAAATGAATTGTTTTTGAAACGAGTCATTAGCTGTTACATCGTGACGTAGATGCATATTGGCCGCGCCCAGTTACTGCGCGCGCAGACAGAAGTGTAAACTTGAAGTCTAGAACACAAATACTTCAGCTGAATTGCATCATGTCGAGAAGATGCTGTGTTCTACAATGCAAAGATAGTTCAGCCACTTTGTTTTCATTTACCAGGGACGAGCATGTGAAGAATCGGCGGTTAGAGTTCATATTTGCAACGATTCCACAACAGTATAGCCCGAACCTTGTGTTCTCATCATTTTAATTACGAATCGTTCAAAAACATAAATGAATTCAAATGTGGATTCGCAAGCGGTTGCTCCTGAAGTAGGGCTCAGTAACTTACTTAGTGTATATGGACCAGCTTCCTCCTATGAATCACAACCTGTAAGTATTATTAATAATTGTTGCTTTTATAGGTTTTGAACGGTTTTTTAGCATCGGGGCGCGAGGAGGGAAGGCACAATAAGTATGTGTGTGCGCATGTGTGTGTGTATAAGTTACGCTCAGCGCAGCTTCTAGGTCTCCAATGTCAGTTTTTTTTTTTTAATATGTGAAATGTTTGTCGCTGTTATTGGAGTTGTCATAAAGAATAGAGCGTCTTGTAGTACTGCAGTGCTTTATCAATATGTTTATGCGTTATGCATAACGATTAGATAACGTTATGATAACCGATTAGCGTCACGCAAAGGAGTGGTTTGGAAAAATGAGTCGTTGTACGAATCATTTGGGAGTCGGTGAGCAAATCAGTTAAAAATAAATGCATATTGTAAGACAAATAAAGTGTTTTTTTATCCTTGCATGCATGTTAAACTGTTTTTGGGAACTCCTAAAACAAAAATAGGAACATTTCAAATGCTATGATAGAGGCTGTGTAATACTTACCCTCGTCTTTCTTTAAATGTGAAATGATTTAAGTCTACATCAACTTGTAATGGTTTAAAAAGTATTATTTTTTTTAACTATGTAAATGTAACTAAGTACAAGTATGTTTTCACAGAGCTCAAAGTAAACCGATTCCCCCAAATAAAGTACTGTGGTGAAGTATTTAAGTCCACCTCTGTGTGTGAGCACACATGATAACATTAGACATGGTTTTAAAAAAGGCCATGGATTCTTACCAGACGACCTCTCCAACATTGGAAGAAATCAGGTAACGGATGAACTGCTTCATGTTGTTGTAAATAGCTCTGCCTTCCTCAACAGCTGCCACAATAGAAGAGAAGTTGTCATCGGCGAGGACCATCTCAGAGGCTGACTTGGCAACGGCAGTGCCAGAGCCCATGGCAATGCCAATTTCTGCCTTCTTCAAGGCAGGGGCATCATTGACACCATCACCAGTCTAGAGCAAAGATTACAACATTACTGTTTCATCTTAAAGGCAGGTCTCAAGTGATATAGCGTTGTGGATGTTGGCTTGTAAAGTGTCTCACCATAGCAGTAATCTCATCGTAACTCTGCAGGAACTCAACAATCTTAGACTTGTGGGCGGGCTCAACACGGGCAAAGCAGCATGCCCTACAGACAGCCTCACTTTGCTCAGAACGGGGCAGGTCATCAAACTCACGGCCAGTGTAAGCCTTTCCAGTTACATCCTCATCCTCGCTAAAGATGCCAATACGACGGCAGATGGCCACAGCGGTACCCTTGTTGTCACCTGAGGGTTAGCGTTTTTTTACGAGATTTTTTAGTTATTTGGAAGACAGGTCAGGTGTTGCAGCAAAATTGAAAGAGATGACTGATGATGAGAGGATGGATGAAAATAAAACATACCAGTGATCATGATAACACGAATGCCAGCAGCCCTACACAGCTGAATGGAGCTAGAAACCTCTTTACGGGGGGGATCCAGCATACCAACACAGCCAACGAAGGTCAAGTCAGTCTGAACAAGACACAGAAGTAGTAGCGCGTCAATGATTTGTAAAGTCGAAGATTCGTTTGACCCCCATACATCATTCTTGCTGGACCACCCTACCCTATCTCACGACCAATTCGTACGAATTCGTACGAGTGATTCAAAAGTGGCTAATTCGTACTAATTCATACGACCTCACTCGTACGAATTCGTACGAATTGCCTAAACCCACGTGACGGTTAGGTTTAGGGGCGGGGTTAGGGGTAGGTCAATCGTACAAATTCATACGAATTGGCCAATTCGTAAAATATGTACAATTTCACAAAAATCGTTCTAATTCATACGAGTGAGGTCGTACGAATTGTTACGAATTAGCCACCTCGTAAAATTTGTATGAGTTCCCGTGAGATCGGGTTGGACCACCATAGCTGGAGCATATTGCCATGTGCTGCCGGTCGCCTTTTACATTTGTATCTGAGTTTTACAAATATCTAACCAATTAAAAGTTGTGACTAAATTTGTAACTCCATTGGATTCTCAAAATGTAGGTAAAACCTCATTGAAACAAATTAAGCTCTGTTTGAGTTTAATGTTGGTCAAATGTTAATAAAATGACACATTCAAGTATCTGACCATATTTAAAGCCACAATGCCAACTTTGATGACATTCTGTTCAGTTACCTAAAAATATGTTTTTTTTTTAAAAATTCCTAAAAAGTAGCTATTTTGAACATAGGATGACAGACTAATTATAGCTTTGATGTTCACCTCGTAGTCCGCGAATTTAGTAGAATCCTCAAGAGCCATTTCCTCAATTTTCAGGGGAGTGTCCCTGGTGGCCAGTGCCAGGCAACGCAGAGTGTCACGGCCAGTACCCCACTCCTTGATGGTAGACATGATCTTATCCTTTACACCTTCAGTCAGGGGTACACGAGTGGCACCGACACGTACATAGGCACACCTGTCAATCACACCCTCTGGAGCACCCTAAAAAAAAGAGGATTCAGATGATGTGGCTATTGTTAGAGGAAGATCTCCATCAATGTGTACCAATTTTGTGTCAATTTACTTTTTAAGATCCTTAAAAAAACTGTGGTGGTACAGTGATTAGCAATACCATGTTACTTTCATTTATATACACCACTGTACCATATCATATCCCTCAGTATTTGTAAGGAACTTTCAAGAGACCATGAAACTTGAGTGAGTGGGTGACCATGGGTGAGACACCTGATGGTGAAACAGCATACCTTCACAAACATTTTGGAGCCTGCATCCCCCTTGGTTGGTGTACAGTACACAGACATAGATTTCCTGTCACGGGAGAACTCCAGAGTGAAGTTCTTCTTCATTAGCTGCTTAACAACCTGCACAAGATGAAAATGGAAACAGGTTTGAGTTTCCATAACAATCAGCTTCAAGTTACATTACTGATGTTTTAGGAAGGTACGCCTCAACTTACACTACAGCAAGCATTTGCTCTCTCAATCTTGGACAGGTTGTTGACGCTGGACTTGAAAACATTCATCTTCTCAACCAAGCAGCACAAAGCAGTTTCAGTGGCCTCACCAACCTTCTCATAGATCTTCTTGGACTGTAACATAAAGGAAGATTACAGGGTTTTACAGGGGAGTCGGGGGAGAAATATAAATAAGACAATGATGAAGTGTAAAAGAGTATGTGTCTCTCACCTCATTGTAGTCAAGGGAGGAATCGTTGCACAGGGCACAGATGGTGGCCAACTCAACTAAACCGTCAATCTGGCTGCAGTCAACGCGAGCACCCCCCTTTGTGCTGAGAAAAAGATGCCACTCAGATTACATTCATGACTTGTTGATTTCCTGATTATAAAAAGGAGCGTTTTAGGGGAAGTTTTTAATTGTGTACTTACACCTCACCCTCGGGTGTGTACTTGGAGCCAGAGATATCGAAGCAGTTAAGATCAACGTGATCACCCTCAACTCTATCAATGATGAACATCTGTAATGATAAACAATTTCATCTTAGTATGAAAGTGATATGTCAATATTAATATAAATGTATACGCGACTTATACTTTATGTTCAAAGCTGAAGTGTGTAATTTCTGCACCAATTGCAACACCAATCGAAAATGCAAAAATAATGTGCTTTAAAAAAAGTTTCCAAACACACCTATTTCTTTTTCCAAGCTCCCATTGTTGAAAATATAGGAATACCTTCCTCAAACTCTTAAAGGGATACTCCACTTTTTGGGGAAATAGGCTCATTTTACAACTCCCCCAGAGTTAATCTGTTGAGTTTTACCATTTTCGAATGTATTCAGCCAATTTTCTGCTATTTAGAAGAATATCAGTAACTAGACAGTTTCTTATTGACTTCCATAGAATATATTTTTTTTTCCTACTATGGAAGTCAATGAGACCAGAAACTGTCTGGTTACTGATATTCTTCTAATTATCCAAAAATCAGCAGAATGCATTCAAAAATGGTAAAACTCAACTGTTTAACTCTGGGGGAGTTGTAAAATGAGCCTATTTCCAAAAAAAGTGGAGTATCCCTTTAACACTTGGCAAATCAGACTGCTTAAAGTGTAAATATTATCTCAGCTATGTTTTGAAAGTGAATTATGGAAGTCAGTCTACTAATGACAGATTAAAGGTATGGTAGACTATTTTTTACAGAAACATTTCTTTGTTGTGCTAGTTGAGAGTCTCTTCATACATAGCAAGCATTAAGTAAAATGGTCTAAAAACGTATTTATTTTTTTTCTGTGTAAGGCGTATGACCATAAAATGTCACATCATCAGCATGTTTCCTGCTATGCAGAGTTGTAGAGCAACAGCAGCCGCCTTTTACAATTCCTGCTGTACCAAACAACAAACTTATGCTGCGTTCAAGTCATAACTACCCTAAATTAAGAGATGGCAACCCGTGACTTTCTACTGAAAGCTGTTCACATCCTCAGAATGCCGTTCAATGGCAACACTATCAATCCTGAAATTAATCTGCAGCAGTTAGTTGGTACAGGTCAAGTTATGTTCTTCATTATCATTGTAATGTGCTTTGAGACATGACTACGCTATCTCACGACCAATTCGTACGAATTCGAAGAATGATTAAAAAGTGTCTAATTCGTACTAATTCGTACGACCTCACTCGTACGAATTCGTACGATTTGTCTAAACCCATGTGATGGGTAGGTTTAGGGGCGGGGTAAGGGGTAGGTCATTCGTACGAATTCAAACGAATTGGCCAATTCGTAAAATATGTACGATTTAGCAAAATCGTACTAATTCGTACGAGTGAGGTCATATGAATTGTTACGAATTAGCCACTTTTTAATCATTCGTCAAATTAGCACGATTTGGTCGTTGGTCGTTGGACATGAGGTAGTTTAACGGTGTCTCTCGTGACACTTGTAGACTCTGATCCGGTTGTGGGTGCGTGTTGCATTCATGTGTGTAAGAGGATGCATGGCTTTGGACAACATACTGAATGGAGGGTGGGACTTATTGTTTTTAAAGCTAGCTCGTTATTGCTAGCCGCTCTGAAATTGCCTGCCATACCATTAAATTGTAAAAATAGTTAGTTTTTCACTGGAAAAGTTACACACTTCACCTTTTAGACAACAGTATATCAGTATTATGAATAGCTTCATTATTAAATAGTGGATGCGTGCAACACCTACTTTGGTCACACACATCTGATTGGTGGTCAGGGTGCCAGTCTTGTCAGAGCAGATGACAGAGGTACAGCCCAAGGTCTCCACAGAGGGCAGTGAACGGACAATGGCGTTTTTCTTGGCCATACGTCTGGTACCAAGAGCCAGGCATGTAGTGATGACAGCAGGCAAACCTGACAAGAGGATGGGAGTTTATTGAAGGATTAATGTCTGTCAATTATATTATATTATATTCATGTAAAGTAGGCTATAGACTAAAGGACAAGTTTTTAGCCCACTTGTGGGCATAGTGGGTATTACATAAAAAAAACTTTGAGATATGTGTTGCAAGTGTTGTCATGCTCACCCTCAGGGATTGCAGCCACAGCCAGAGCAACAGCGATCTTGAAGTAGTAGACAGCACCACGGATCCAGGATCCACCATGGACGGGGTCATTGAAGTGACCAATGTTGATCATCCAGACAGCAACGCAGATCAGAGAGATAACCTTAGAGAGCTGCTCACCAAACTCATCCAGTTTCTGTTGCAGAGGGGTCTTCTCCTGCTCTGTGGCAGCCATCTGGTCACGGATTTTACCAATCTCAGTGGCTACACCAGTAGCGACAGCAACTCCAATAGCCTTGCCAGCAGCAATGTTTGTGCCCTAAAGGTGGGAGACGAAACTAATGATTTACCCAAATAGTATTTTTTCCTGAATCAACTTCTTGTTCTTGGAACAATATTTATTTTGATTATCAAAGTATTTAGATTAGGCTGGTGTGTTGGAGTTTGAACAACTTTCGGTAACGCTTTACAATACTGGTGCACTAATATGCATTAATTTATCCTTAACTAATGCACAGATAATCGTGAGTTAATGTATAACTCATGAAGAACTAAACCATTACTTAATGATTACTGAATAAACAAATAATTACTGTAAGAGTCAATATGATTAATAGATTAAGTAATGCATGAATTTCTATTAATTCAATGTGTCATTGTGTATTAACTCCTTAATAACATATTTTATTAGCTAATAGTGTAAATTAATGTGTTAATTAACACAATTAGTCAAAGCTGTGCACTTCAACTTCCAGTTGTCTGCTTTAATTAATCATTAGCTAATGATTTGCAAAGGTATCATTATATAATGACTTTACTTATTGGGGCACATCATTATTAACTAGTCATTTAGTAATTTGCACATGAATTTGCACTAACAATGAAGTAATTAATGATGTATTAATGCATATTAGTGTACCTGTCATATTATCTGCAAGTTGAAATACAAGGCTCTGGCTCACTCTGGTAATTAACATATTAATTAACACTATTAGTTAAAAAAAATTAGTTATGGAATTAATCCACAATTAACATATTTAATTAATAACAATTCATGTATGAACTAATACATTAACCTTACAGACTCTTAATTAGTTCCTAATGTGGTAATCATTAATGAATAGCTTAAATAATCATTAGTTACACATTAATTCAGTATTATCTGTGTATTAATTAAGCATGAATTAATGCTTATCAGTGCACACATATTGTAAAGTGTTACCCAACTTTCTTATCTACTTAACCTTCCAAAAGCACATCCTACTAGGCAAAATCACAGTCACCAGGTTGGGTTAAGGTTAGGGTTATTATTAAGAGGAAGAACCTTGTGTGTATGGAGGAATGTAGCTAATTGGAGAGGTAGAAAACTAATCTGTATAGTTGGAGGATTGTATCGATGGAAACTCACAGAGAAAAGCATGTTCTTTTTGTCCTGATTGACGGCTCTAAGGTCGGGGACAATATCGGTGTGCTTGATCACACTGACAGACTCACCTGTGCAAAAAGATAGCCATATTTACATACAAATACAATACAATATAACCTCAAAATTACCAAACATCCCAAAAGTTCATCCCAAAAAAGCTACGCAATCATGGAGATCATCTTCCTAAGATGAATATTTGAGTTACAGCAGAGTTTTGGTGACAAATTACCCTTCTGTGTTGAGGGAGCCCTGAGAAGATACACATATAATGACCTACAGATTTGAGAACATTTATGTTCTCAATACACTGGAAAACAGAGGGATGCAGAGGTGCACAGCTGCTTTTAAAGTAGCCTACAGCAGCTTTGACAATTATTTTCTATTAAAAAGAAACCACTTGTCATGTTTGTAGTGGTTATAAAGTTTTAATGTTCTGAACATTTTGACACCAGTGGGCTAAATTGCGCAATCTCACACAAGCCGGTCCTGACTGCCAAGGTATATTTTAAAAATCCATAGCTATAGACTTTTAAAAGCACTAACCAGTAAGGATGGACTGATCCACACGAAGGGTGGTGGATCGGATAGAAGTAAGCCTGATGTCAGCAGGAACTTTATCACCAACTAGGGAAGAGGAAAGAGAGAGTTTTCAGTATGGAAAATAGAGGTGATTCATGAACAGTGCCGCAACAAAAAGAGCCTGAACCAAAAATCTGAACTACAGGACACTTGAAACTACTAAATATATAGGATTTGAATATATAGCCATGGATCACAAATATTATAGTGTATACTATATAGGCTCTGTGACAGTTCCACATGATATGTTGAGAACTATATCATAATGACCTAGACTTGCCTTGAATTATAAATGTACTAAATGTACACTACATCTTGTTGTTTCTGTTAAACTTCCCTTGCAGGGTTTGTAGTGGTGCAAACCAGGAAATACATTTTATATCCAAGATTGAGCAAAATTTTACAGTAGTACAGGACTTTATCTACAGGACATCTGGCCTATCACTGTATCCTCAACACTCAAAACAATAACTTCAAATCCTTTTAGTGTAATAAAGATACTGGATAATGGGTCATCAGTGGATTCTATTCGGAAAATACGCCAACTGTGCACAGTATATTCCAAACTAAAGATTGAACAACATAAAGGAGTCTTACCAGACACCTCCACAATGTCACCAGGGACAATCTCTCTGGCCTTGATCCTCTGGACGCTCTTTCTGTCGGAGCGGTAGACTTTACCGATCTCAGGTTCATACTCCTTCAGAGCCTCAATGGCACTCTCAGCATTACGCTCCTGTATGACAGACAATTCATTTGCTTGGTGTGCATATACTTATGTGTTAAGCATTCACTTCTTTTACGTTGTGAAATCAATAATTACACATATCTGCTTCTGTGATTAAGTAAATGTGTGCATTTGGTGCATTACCTGCCACACACCAACAATGGCGTTGGCAATGAGAATAAGCAAAATGACAAAAGGCTCAACAAAGGCAGTCACAGTCTCTTCACCCTCCTCAAACCAGGCCAGTACCTAAAAAACACACACACACACACACACATTCAGACATTAGAGACCAGCACAATATTGCGCTTGATTTCCATTTAGGGTTTATATTTCCTCCTTTTAGAGCAGATAATGTTAAGCAGTGCATCTTGGTATTTAATATATATATGAATGAAATAATTTGTATATAGTTAGAACCCTAATAAGAGTCTTATATCACCGAAGGAACATATTGAAACAACTTTTAATTAAAATATTTTCAGAATGCACTTGACTAATTGTAGTTTGTGTAGTTTTTGTAATTTGTTTGTAATTTGTAGTTTTTGTAAAATGTAGTTTTAATTTTTTATTTATTTTTATTTTTTTTAATTGTAATTTGTATTTAATCTAGTATTGTGTCATAAGGACTACTGAAAGACCAACACAGTCTCATGAAAATGCGTTTCTATACGACAAATGTCATTTCTCGTGGCATTTATACGCCAAAAATGGTTTTTGCGTGCATATACTACGCACTAAAAAACTCTGGGGTAGGTTTAGGGGGGAGGGGGTGGGGAGTGCATGTGAAAAACGCGTACCATATACACGCAAAAACTGTTTTTGGTGTATAAATGGCATGAGAAATGACATTCGTGCTAATGGATCCAAACTTTCATGAGATCGGGCTAAAATCTGGACTAAAATCTGTTTTTAAAATGTAGTTGGCTACAATTTCTAGCCAATTACTCCATTAATTTGAAGGTTTCAGAGAAAATAAAAAAGACATTTCCCACATTTGTATTAACTCTTGATTTATTGACCAGTGGAGAGGCTCACTTGGCCTATCCTAAATATTTGAATACGGGAAATACTATTCTTACATCATGATGCTATTGGTCGGGTTGCTTAATTTCACATCTTGTGCAAAGCATGTATACATTAAAAGCCATCAAAACATTATTTCACAATCTTGTTGCACAACAGGCCTGCAGTTATATCTCCTCTCCCTGTACTTTCTCTCATGCATCCCTCCTGACCTTTTCAAAGGATAGAGTTTCTGTCTTCAACTTGAGTCCTGCTTAAAATAAACCCCTTCGCCCTCTCACACATCTTCGGAGCACCTCAATATTTTCCTTCTAAGGCCATACGAACAGCTGGTTAAGGCGCAGTGTGGGGGTTGGACATTAATACCCCCCACATGTTCACCTTTAACCTCCTAATAACCGCTGAACCTTCCAAACATCCAGTCTTTCCTGCTTAGAAAACTATGTGATAAATAACACCACCTGTATGGCTTCCTGACACAATAAATTAAGATCAATCGACTCTATAAAAAACTATTTGATGCGACATTGCAATATGTAATACTGCTATCATATCTTAAGGCTGATGCTATACTGTTCACACTACTATGTAGACCTTTACAAATAACCTTTGTGCTAAATAAAAGGGCAAATTACCAAGTGTACCTTAAATGGCCGTGGTGTATGTTACAGCATTAAGTGCAGTAAGGCAACCTACACTACGTTACGACAGCTGTTTACACGACACACCACTCAAATTGAAAGGGTATGTTTAAAAGTGTGTCATGCTGTATCTATATGCTGACAGATCTGATTAAATCCCACGAAACAAAGTGTTTGATATGTTTTGTATGTACATCACTATGACAACATACTCATAGTCTTTGTTTGGTCAACTTAAATAACTACTTTGTTTTATATATATATATATATATATATATATATATATATATATATATATATATATATATACACATACATATACAGTATATATATATATATATATATATATATATACTAATATAAACATTCCTAAAATATTTTTTTTGGATCAAAGAGACACTAATATATATTTTTTGATTGTTGGCTCTGTGGATCCTGATTTATTTGCAGTCTTTTTTTTAACTTACGAAAGAGATGCAGGCAGCAAGCAGCAAAATTCTGACCAACAGGTCTTCAAACTGCTCAACGATCAACTCCCAGATGGATTTTCCTACAAGGAACAGAAATATTGTTCAGTCGTTACTGCGTAGATTTTGAGATTCAATCGATGACTAGTTAATATGAACTTAGTTTATTTCTAATATTGTTACTTTATTAGCAATATGTTTGTACATACCCTCCTCAGCCGGCAGCTCTGAGAAACAAAGTAGACAGAAGAAAGAAAAAAAATAATTGATTAGAAATCAAGACAACATTTACTCTTTTACTATATCCCAGAAGAGCTATTTTAGCAAAACTGTTTCTAATTGATTTCAATGAAAATTATTATAAAAAAGGAACTTGTTGCATTTCATTCAATTTGCAGATGACTGACAAGTATTAATATGTTCGCACCGGAACAGCAATTGGACATGAAATTGAAATTTTTCAACTTTAAATATGAACAGTTTGAGAGCAATGCTGACATTCAGTCCCAGCTTCAGTATTCATGTGTGTTCAAATATATTTTAATGCACATAATGAGAAATATTTCAATGTTTAAATAATGAACATATACACTAAAGCTTAAATGAAAGCGTTTTAATTATATGCAAATATCAACAATGACAATACTACTACCGCTACTATTACTACTACTATAATAATAACAGCCTAAATGGGAATACACCTCTGAACAGTAATGTGAAACGTGCTTTCCAACACATATTTGACATTTAAAAAGTGCTTGTGCATGCTAGGTCCTTATGTTTTTAAATCGCGACTTTGTAATGCAAGTATCATATCTGATCTCTCAGGCCAACTTCTCTTCCCCCATCTGCCTAAAATACTGCTAATCTAATAAGACCTCTCAAATATCCAAGCAAGGCCGTTGTGCCATCACCTGTCTTTATTCCCTTCTCCTCTTCTGCCAAAGTCTATTTTCAATCCCAACTTCTCCGTTTATATGCCACAACCTGTTTGTGTTCCTTTAAATGCCACTGAAGAGTCTGAGCATTTCAGAATACACTAAGCCACCCATCATCAAGATTGTCTAAAATCTATGCAATTGTTTATACTATTATATACACTATGTAAAACTTTAAGCTAAAATCTCTGTTGTACTACTGTGTGCCTTCCTAAAAATAAATGCCTCCACCATTTAGAGTGTTTGGTTGTCTTTATATTAAAACCCGAATGCATCTTCAAGACATCTCATTAATCTCACCATTGTAGCCGAACTTAGCCAGGTTCTTCTTGAACTGATCAGGGGAAAGCCCGGTGGTCTCATTAACCGCAAAGAAGGCCAGACAGTCAGCCGAGGACTTGGCGTAGGCGTCCTCCATCCTGTCAGGGGTGAAGGATCTTTACGAGTTGCGAAAGCTTAGTTAAACAGGTCTATCCGTGCCTTTTAGTCTTTAATGCTCTTGTTACTCTCTGTACTAAAAAAAATATGCCCCCCGTTACTTGGACCCCCTCCGTACAGGAGTGATGGACTGACAGAAAGAGCGATTAAATTCACACATGTGCACTGTTTTATACTGCTGCCAGCTGCCCTATTGGTCAAAGTTGCCCATCACCACACCCCAAAATTCCAGTCAGTTGCGTATAGCTTTGCAATAGACTAGGGGTTGAACGTCTACGACATCTCAGACTCGAAGATGTGGGGGGTTATTTGGTGGGCAAGGAGCATGAGGGGATTGCATATGCAGGGGGTAGCACTGAAATGAAAAGTTGTTCTGTTTTTGGAACATGCATGGTCAGTGGAATAAGGAGAGTGGAGAAGGTGAGAGAGTTAGAGTGAGTGATGGGCCAAATGGCCTCTAATAGGAGGGGGGAGTTAGAAGATTGCTGGAGGGTTAATTTAGTACAAGCATTAGAAGGAGTGTGGTTACATGTGAGGCTTAAATAAGAGAGTGTCACAATGAACACACATTGGTTTGGCATGAAAAAGAACACCATCATTTCCTATGATCCTTTTTAGATCTATCTCAGCATTAAGATACAATTCGAAACTAAAATCAAGTAGAGCATCGACAGGTATTTACCCAAGACTCATGACTGAACACTAAACACACATTCGTAATCATATGTCTGTCATGTACATCACTGTCATGACAATTATTACAGCCCGTTCTCACGTAAATGCGTCTCATCGTGTTTTATCGTGTAATTCATACGCGAAAATGTAATTCATACGCGAATTTTTACGTGCATATGAGACGCAGTTTTTCGCGTGCAATTGATACGCAGTTCATTTGCGTATAATACACACGCACCCCACACCACTAATTCTAGCCAAACGTACAATACACACGCACCCTACCCCACACCTAAACCTAACCAACCAATTCGTAGCACGTAAAAACTCACTTTAGCGTATATATTACACGACAATACACATGCGTGCTATAAAGACGCATTTAGTGTGATCGGGTTGATTATTAACTATTTTTGTATCGACATTGACCCCACAGACAATTAGGCGTGGGGGTGGACCTTCGATCTTACTTTTTGAATTTGAATTACATCATACAAAATCACCACCTTTTCTCACAAGATTGGTTTGGTTTTGGTTGACTGCCCTTCATTTTACACACAGCGTCAGTCCTTTTTTTTTGTTTGTTTTTTTGTTTTGTTTTTTAAAAAGGAAGAAAATTAAATAATTTGGAGGTTGAAAGTTCTAAAATGTCTCTAGAATTTAGTAAGCAGTGTCTTCTACAGAATTGTTTTCACATCCGGTCAAGAGGGGCATCGCGGAAATTAATGAGAACCTCAGTAGAAGTGGGACCCTCAATACATTTTTTTAACAGACTCATAAGAATTTGTTTGGTGTGATGCCCTCGGCTTTTGATTTCTGATTGAAACGTCATGAAAAGGACTACAAGGTACTGACAAAGAAATTCTGCATGGAATTTAGTTTCATCAGGACAGTCAATCAATTTAACAATTGGCAGCGATTGACAACACCATCCTTGCACACCCTTAGTTCTGACACTTGCTTATTCTGACAATCTCCTGATGATCTGTTGAAGGGGCTGGGCTGGGTAGGGGTCCTAATCATTTTTGTAGAGAAAGTTCTCAAATGGAAAAGCTGCAAAATTATGCAGAACACCAAACTGCCTTACATCATTGGCAAGATGTGTCAGCCCGTGTATGTTATATGCAATGTAACCATAAACAAATTGAAAATGCTTGAAAAATGTGATTCCTAACTTTTCAGCAAAATCACAGTACTGGAGGCAGTGAGGGGCAGCATAATTTTTGAATGGCTACATGCAGAAGCATACAATTGTGATATAGAACATTCTTCAGGTGGTCTTTCGGTGCTACTGGACCAGTTTACAGGAGAAAAGTTCTGAACTCGGTTGCTTTCCACCTATCTACCTCAACAAGGGATCTCCCTTTTTGTGCAAACTCTCTGGGGAGTCTCATGGCAAAGGACATAAGCACTGCATAAATTAGGCCTATCTGATGAGCACCTAGATAAGTTGGAAGTGGTTCCCTCATCCAAAACCCTATCAACTTTCTCACAACCCCAAGAAAAAAGAAATTATTTGGAGTGCCTAAAAGAGGTGTGGGAATCCTTTGGAAGATATGGATGATATTTTCTCAGGATGCCCAACAGCCCATTTAGATGGCATTGTGGTATTTGGGTGTCTATTGCCCAACCTCTGATCTCCTCAGCAAGACACTCTGCAGACAAATTCATCATCACTTGAATCAGTTTCTTCGGTTACGCTTCCTTTTACAGTACAGTACTTACAGTGTATACAGTGTACTTGCTAATATAAGGTAAGTACATGGAACAGGGGTAGGTTTAGGGATATGTTCAGGGTTAGTACTAGTTATTACCAAGTAATTGTAGTTACTAAAATAAGTACTAGTATTTACATGGGTAACTGGACTGTAAAAGGAAGCGTTACCGTTTCTTTCGGAGCATTTGACCCAAAATTCATCAGTCACTTTATCGTCAATATTAAACTCAGTCTCTAACTCGTCTGATTCATAGGACATGGGCCAATCAGATGCAGCATCTGATCACACATCATCAGCAGAGGCTTTTATTATTAAATTAGGCTGCATAGTTTAGATCAGCCTGAACCGGGAACACGTCCCGTAAATCCTGATGTACTTGGTTCATTATAAGAAGGATGGCATCTATGCTAATATTAGTTTCTCTTTTTATCCTGAGGGATACCTCTATGGTGGACCTGAACCTGGACCCATCCCAACTCATCCTTAAGTGCCGGCATCCTAATATTAAAGAGGTGTGTGAACTCGCAAGTACAATGTCAGGCACTGTAATTTGCTCTGGCCCCCTTCCTGTTCGCAGGAGTGATGAGATAGTCAGTCGACTGTCCTCACTTAATTGTTGGCTGTCTGAGTGGTGTCGGCAAAATAATGTAGAATTTATAGACAACTGGAAAAGTTTTTGGGGCAAGCCTGACCTGTTGAAAAGAGATGGTATTCGGGCTGGTGCTGCTCTTCTCTCTAGTAATTTGGCTCATAGTCTTTGAGCTAAAACATGACAAATTTGGCACCAGGTCAGCCTGATCAGGAAGCAGACAGACTGGCTAAACCGACCGTCTGCTAGCGGCCTCGTGTCACCAACGTTAGATAAATCCCAACACATAGAGCCTCTTTCACCTAGATATCATATAGAGACTGTGTCTGTTCCCCAAATTTGGATATCCAAAAAACGTCAGATTAAAAATTTAATTAATATTCAACAAATAAAAAACAGATATAATACAGATGAGCAAATGATAAAGCTTGGGTTGCTGAATAGATCCCTTACTTCAAAATTGCTCATAGTTAATGATATGATTTCAGATTATAATCTAGATGTGCTGTGTTTGACAGAAACCTGGCTAAAAACAAACGATTACATAACTTTAAATGAGTCCACCCCGCAAGATACAGTTAACATGAGCCTCGTCTGAAAGGCAAAGGCCAGGGGGAGGTGTTTCTGTAATTTATAGTAATATCCTCAAAACCACTAAGAAATCTAGTTTTAAATATACTTCTTTTGATGTATTGATGGTTAGAGTAAAAATATATAGTGTAAATGATAAATCACGTTTGAGAATTCTGATGGCTACTGTATACAGGCCACTGTATACTGTATACAAAGAACTAATAGTTGGTGACTTTAATATACATGTAGATAATGAAAAAGATACATTGGGATTTGCATTTAAAGACATTATAAACTCAATTGGAGTTAGACAACAAGTGTTAGGACCCACTCATTGTCGTAATCATACTCTAGATCCAATATTATCACATGGAATAAATGTTGATGCCGTTGAAATTCTGCAGTAGAGCAATGACATAGTCTCATGTAAACTTCACTTAGCCAAAGCAGCAAAGCCGACTCCATGTTATAAATATGTTAGACCTATAACTTCTGCTTTATCAATAATCTTCCTAATCAGTTTCATCATCTCAGCATCCCGGATAGCTTAGAAGAACTCGATATTGTGACAGAAACTTTTAACTCTCTCTTTTCCAGCACTTTAGACGCAGATGCTCCATTGCGCTTAAAGAAGATTATCGAAAATTGTCCAACGCCATGGTATAACAAGCACACTTGGGCTCTTAAGAGAGCAGCCAGAAAAAAATGGAGCGCTGGAAGAAAACTAAACTAGAAGTATTGCGGATTTCATGGAAGGAGAGCTCAATTGCATATAGAGGCCTTAAATACTGCTTGGTCTGCTTATTTTTCAAACCTATTAGAAGAAAATAAACACAATCCTAGGTATCTATTTGAAACAGTGGCTAAACTAACTAAAAAGTAAGCTTCAAGCCCAGAAGTGTCCAAGCAACACAGCAGTAATTACTTTATGAATTTCTTCACTTATAAGATTGATAATATCAGGGACAAAATTATAACTATGCGACTGTCTACTTCAGTATCGCATCAGGGGGTGATGTTTGTTGTCTCCCTAAGGAAAGATTTGTTTCATTTGCTGCTATAGGAGAGGAAGAATTTTGCAAACTCGTTAATTCATCTAAATCAACAACGTGTATGCTAGACCCTATACCGACTAAACTACTGAAAGAGTTGCTTCCAGAGGTCATAGATCCTCTTCTTAATATCATTAATTCGCCTTTGTCAAGGTGACGCACCTTTAAGCTAGCTATGATAAAACCGCTTGTTAAAAAAAAAAAAAAAAAAAAAAAAAAAAACGCAACTTGATCCTACAGAATTAGAGGCCAATCTCGAATCTGCCTTTTCTGTCAAAGATACTGGAAAAAGCAGTATCCTCACAACTGTGTTCCTTTCTTGAAAGAAATGATATCTGTGAGGACTTTCAATCAGGATTTAGACCACGTCATAGTACCAAGACAGCTCTCATTAGAGTCACAAATGATCTGGTCTTATCATCTGATCGTGGTTGTATCTCTCTAATAGTGTTACTCGATCTTAGTGATGCATTTGACACAAGTGACCACAACATTCTTTTAAATAGACTAGAAAACTATGTTGGCATTTGTGGAACTATGGTTTAAACTGATCTGACCGTTATCAGTTTGTAGCAGTAAATGATGAGATGTCTTATCGATCACAAGTTCAGTATGGCGTACCACAAGGCTCATTACTAGGACCACTGCTATTCACTCTGTACATGCTACCATTAGGAGATATCATTAGGAAACATGGAATTAGCTTTCACTGTTATCCTGATGATACCCCGCTGTATACTTCTTCAAAACCTAACGAAACTTACCAATTCACAAAATTAATGGAAGGCATAGCTGATATAAAAAAAAAACTGGATGACTAGTAATTTCCAACTACTAAATACTGAAAAGCCAGAGATTCTAATTATTGGACAAAAAAACTTCCAAACGTAACAGCCTAGAATACTCTCTAACACTTGATGGCTGCTCTGTTAAGTCTTCGTCATTGGTTAAGAACTTGGGTGTGCTCTTTGATACTAATCTCTCATTTGAAAGTCATGTGTCTATCTGTAGAACTGCATTTTTCCATCTTAAAAATATATCTAAACTACGCCATGTGCTCTCATTGACAAATGTGGAACAATTAGTTCATGCGATCATGACATCAAGGCTAGATTATTGTAATGCTCTACTGGGTGGTTGCCCTGCATGCTTAATAAACAAACTTCAGCTTGTCCAAAACGCAGCAGTTCGAGTTGGCATCTCTACTTAGACTGCTGCCCCCGCAAACCCAGCCCAGGATAAACGTAAGAAGATGGATGGATGGATGGTTTTGATAATATTTCGTGAAGAGTAAGTTAATTTTTTCTCATCATAAGTTTTTTTCAGTTTCTGATTTGGGTGTGCATGTCACCAAATCTAACTATTACCTTAATCACTGTCTAGTTGGCTAAAACTTGGCTAAACCGTTTTGAAACATGTCAGCAACTCCAAGTAACTGTTAGTTAGGCTTAAAATATGTTTTACACTGCGGGGTTAGTTGGAGTGTGATATAGTGAATTTTATGTATATTGTGACTGTTCTATGTGTTTGAGTTCAGTTTTGAGATCTTGTTTTCCCCCTGTCTTTTGTGATTTTGGTTTAGTCCTGTTAATGTTTTCCGCTCTGTTTAACTAGCAATTCCTGTCACCTGTGTTCAGTTAACTATCCCATCCCGTCCCTGTTCATTTAAGCCCTTTGTTTTCCATCGGTGTTTGTTGATCGTCGTCTTTGAATGGGTTTGTGTGCATTGATTTCCTGGAGTTTCCATTTGTTCCTGTTAAGTTAAGTTTGAAAATAAATCAACTATAATGCAGTTCTGGGTTCTCGTCTTCAGTGACCTGCAGAACCCTGACAGAACGATCAACCTAAACAAAAACCGAGAATGAGCCGAAGGAGGAAGAAAAATGAGGTGAAACCAATCCACATACCTATCCTTTTCCAAGAGGAACGCTCACTCAAAGAGTATATGGGACTATACGTTTTCCTCGTGGCCGGCCAAAGACCCACGGAGGCCTGAAAAGATACCGCCTCGCCGTCACAGCCACCCGAGGGGTCCTCGCCGCCAAGGCCGCCCGAAGGGTCTTCTCCGCCATGGACGCCTGAGGGTCCGACAGCTCCGCCCTGGACATCCGAGGGTCTGACAGCTCCACCGTGGCCACGCCCACAGCCTGTTCTGCCATGGCCACGCCCACAGCCCACTCTGCCATGGCCATGTCCACAGCCCGTTCCACATCAGTTCCTTGAACTACCAGCTCCGCCCCTGGAGGCTTCCCATTCCTGCGCCACCATGCCCACGTCAGCCTCCAGGGCACCCACCCTCCCACCCCTTTGGATGTTATACAGCGCGAGGATGTCCCTTCAGGGAGGGGGAGGGTACTGTCTCGATTCTATGTGTTTGAGTTCAGTTTTGAGATCTTGTTTTCCCCTTGTCTTTTGTGATTTTGGTTTAGTCCTGTTAATGTTTCCCACTCTGTTTAATTAGCAATTCCTGTCACCTGTGTTCAGTTAATTATCCCATCAGTCCTTGTTCATTTAAGCCCTGTGTATTCCCTCAGTGTTTGTTGATCATCGTCTTTGAATGATTTTGTGTGCATTGATTTTCCTGGAGTTTCTGTTTGTGCCTGTTAAGTTATAAAATAAATCAACTGTACGGCTACCTTGACATATATACTGTCTATTTTCAAATGCATTATAGTATTGTTTAAATGCTTGTTTGTGTTTTGTTAAAAAGGAAGAGTTATGTTCATTTAATAAATTAATTATTTTCGCCCTTGCACCCGTGATGTGCTTCATTCAGAGTAAATATGAAGAAGCCATCACTGAAGCACTCGTGTGATTTATTCTTAACCTGCTTTATACTTCTTCAGGGGTATTACCATTTTGGAGGCACCGCTGGGATTGATCTTCCGTGGAGTGACTCCCTGAGGGGTAGAGCCCATTTAGCAACATCGTCCCCTTCTTAGTTACCCAGATAAGCAGCAGTGTGAGACATTCAGGATGAGTGCTGGAAGAGACTGATTGAGCAGTGTGTGTACTTGGAGTTGCTACAAGGTCAAGTCAGTCAGGTAAACACCGCCCTCAACAGCCTGTCTACATGGCAGCCAAACATGGATGAGCTTAAACGTCTTCAGGATGAAATTGGTGAGAAATTATACACACTTTCAAAGCTGGCAAAACTCAGTGTCGCTCTTCACCTAACACAAGAGGATGAGAGAAATGTGACTCATTTGTCACTTTTGAACCGCCTTAGTAACTATCTACTGAGAACTGAGATAGATGAGTTAGAAGATGGCGGCATGGCTGAACTTTTGACAATTTATGACAATCTGAGTCAGCTCATGGGAATCACAGTTAATGCTTCTGAACCAGGGAAAGAGAGAGAGGGGAAAATAAATCTGGAGAGGTTAACACAGTACAAAGAGAAATGACAGAAAGTGGAAAAGGTGCTTCTGAATTATTTTCTGCCATGCACTTAGTCCTGCCACACTACAGAATGCAAGAAACAGACAGACATATGTAGACCATGGCCCGGTTTATTCTCCACATCTAGTTGACAGACAAGTGAACTTAGTATGGCAGGAAGACTTCAAAATTTCTTGTCTAAAAAGAGACCCAGGACAGAAGGATCGTCTCTCATTCTCCAGTCTGACACGGCAGATTGAAACTGGTTTAAAGAAAGGCTATCCAGAACAGGAAATAATAGATTCTGTCATCAGAGCTATCACACCAGGGCTTCAGCTGCTCAGCTATCTAGAGGGAAAGGCAGGGCTGACACTCCCAATGCTGAGACGAATACTTCGGTCTCATTATCAGGAGAAAAAATTCTACTGAACTACATAAGCAGCTCAGCACACTAGAGAAACGCCTCAAAACTTCCTAATACAAGCCCTTGATCTTTGACAGAAAATTCTGTTTGCTTCTCAGGAGGATGACTCGAGCTTAAAATATGATCCTGCCTTGGTACAGAATATGTTTTTGCACACAGTCTTGACTGGATTGCAAAATGATTATGTCCAAAGTGACCTTCAACCATGCCTGTCTGATCCCACTGTTCCAGATGAAGTGTTGTTGGAAAAACTTAACATTGCTTGTTCCAATGAATCTGAAAGACAAAACAAGCGAAAATATGAAATCAGTGGAACTGTTCACGCTGTACAGCAGGTAATCAGGGTCTTGACCGCACCACAAGCCTTGTTAGGGATCGGTTTTTCTGGCCTTACATGCAGAAAGACATTGAGAACTATGTCCTGAGAACTTGCTCCTGCATCAAAAAAAAAAACAAAAAAACTCTGCCTTGAGACAAGAGCACCCCTTAAAACTATCAAAACTACCCACCCATTGGAATTGGTGTGTATCAACTTTCTTCATTTGGACAAATGCAAAAGGGGTTATGAGTACATTTTGGTTATCTTTGATCACTTCACCCGGTTTGCCCAGGCCTATGCCACAACCTCAAAATCAGCAAAAACTGTGTCTGATTGTCTATTCAATCATTTCGCCCTCAAGTTTGGTTTTCCAGCCAGAATTCACCATGACCAAGGAGGGGAATTTGAAAATCAGCTGCTCACCCAACTCAAAAAGTATACTGGTGTTGCCGGCTCAAGGACCACCTCCAAGGGAATAAGCAGGTGGAAAGATTTAACCGGACATTACTGCAGATGCTGAAAACCCTGACTGAAAGACAAACATCGAATTGGAAGGATGCACTCAACAAATTAATCTTTTCATACAACTGCTCGAGATGTGACGTGACTGGCTTTTCACCTTTCCATCTGCTGTTCGGCCGTTCCCCCAGGCTACCCATCGACGCTCTTTTCGGACGCCGACAACGACTCTCAGAGCTACAGTGAGTACATGGAACGATGGACGAAAGGAAGGAGGAAGGAGGAAGGGAGCAGGAAGCAGGAAGCAGGGTCCTTGTGAAAAACCAGACTCCAAGAGGTGGGACCGGGAAACTGCAAAATTACTGGGAGGATGAAGTTGATGAAGATGATGGATCAATCTACGAAGTAAAACCTGTGCAGAGTAAAGGTAGATCAAGAGTCTTACATCCCAATCTTCTTCCATGTGACCATCTACCTCTTAACATTACACCAACTCAAAGTATCAAACCAAAGTGAGGACATCAGCCGAGAAACAGTAGAACTCAGCCCACCATGGAAAGATGTGAGCCAGAGTACGATAATGAAAGTGAAGAGGACGAGTATTACTTCAGAGTGGAAATGAGACCACTAAAAAGCAGTGATCTTGGAAACAGGGATCTGTTACCACCACAGTCAGTACCTTGTGAGCAACTATCTAGCCCTCTAGTGTCGGAACCAAGCCCACAGTCACCTTCAGCAGAGTCAGAGATAAATCTTCCAGAGCCAGCACCTGCAATAAGACAAGAGTGTCATGAAAACGAACCATCTGTTGACCTAGTGGAACAAGACTTACCTGTTGACGAAACAACTGAAGCACTTGGGTCCAGGTACAGGACCTCAGAGGAGGAAAACGAGCATCAATTCATCAGGAGGAAGCTACGGCCACCCAAAAAGTTTACATATGACAACTTTGGGACCCCATCATGCAACAAAGTGCAGATGGTGGAGAAAAAAAACACAACCCACACTTTGCATCTAGTGGAATAACCGCTGCGATACCCTGATTATCAATGCCAATTCTTTACCCACAGCCCTCATATGTGTCCTATGAACTCTGAAATGCACTACCACGCGAACCTCCCCACATCACCAGACACTGTATGGTCTGTGTGGAATGTGATAAATGCCACTATACGCCACATTACCCGGAATCTGTTTTTTTGCCCATAGTGAGAAACTAATGTAAAAAAGAGAAAACAGACAAACAATGGACTGTTACCAAATATTCTTTTGTGCGGTCTTGAAACTGTGGACACTTTGAATCACTTTCAGACTTTCTTGTTGAAACTTTTTGAATCTTTTTTTCTAGCTTGAAGGACTTTTTTGCCTTTTTTGCCAGGACAGCCTATTAAAGGAGAACTCCGGCGAACAATGAACCTTTGGTCTAATAAAACATCGGTACCTATTCAATCATTCTCTGAGGTTTGTTTTCATGATAATCGAATGTAAAGAGTTTTATCTCTAAAAACTGTTTAGCGTATAATGCTAGTACTGGGGGCATTGACTAAGTAAAAAGAAATAGCTAGTTTATACCACTAACAAGGCTCAAAATAGCCCCACACTCACACAGTAACATAACAAGGCTCCATACATGCAAAACGAAGCATTGAGAACTTTGTAAGTGTACAGACCGTTTAATAAGAAGATAAGTTATAAAGCCAGTTCACTCCGTGTATACATAAAGAAGCCATCTTAGGAAATAGTCTCGATAAGTCGATCCCCGAACGCCGTTCATACAGTTCAGAAGTTCGTTGAACTTCATACAGTTCAGCTCACTCAGCACGACGTTCGTGATTTGACTTATCGAGACTATTTCCTAAGATGGCTTCTGTATGTATACACAAAGTGAACGGGCTTTATAACTTATCTTCTTATTAAACGGTCTGTACACTTACAAAGTTCTCAATGCTTCGTTTTGCATGTATGGAGCCTTGTTATGTTACTGTGTGAGTGTGGGGCTATTTTGAGCCTTGTTAGTGGTATAAACTAGCAATTGTTACTTAGTCAATGCCCCCAGTACTAGCATTATATGCTAAACAGATTTTAGAGATAAAACTCTTTACATTCGATTATCATGAAAACAAATCTCAGAGAACGATTGACTAGGTACCGATGATTTATTAGACCAAAGGTTCATTGTTCGCCGGAGTTCTCCTTTAAGTAATACAGACTCTTGAATGGTAAAATGATGGGTGGTTGCAGAAACACTGAAAAAAAGAAGAAAAAGAAATGTGCAAGAAAAAATGTTTGTGGCAGTGTTGTAAAATCTGATGTTGTACACAACAACTGCTGGGTGGAGTTAAATACTGTAAATTGAGCATTGCTGTAACAGATTTTTTTAAGCGATATGATGCCAGGACGACATCTTATTTTGAGGGGGAGAGTGTGATATAGAGAATTTTATCTATATAGTGTCTCTTTTTTCAAATGCATTATAATATTGTTTAAATGCTTTTTTGTGCTTTGTTAAAAAAAGAAAAATCATTTTCATTTATTAAATTAATTATTATCTCGGCATACCAGAGTGATGACGTCATCGCATGCCTTAGTAGCATGCGCACCCATGATGTGCTTCATTCAGAGTAAATACAACGAAGCCATCACTGAAGCATTCATGTGATTTATTCTTAATCTGCTTTATACTTCTTCAGGGGTATTACAGTAGCACAGTGTTACAACTAAGCTGCCAAGTGTACAGCGTGTACAATTTTACATGCAGCTGCCACACACAAATGTAATTTAATTGCAATTACAACATTTGATGGATTTATTTATTTATTGCTTGCATTTGTAGCAGAGATGTGTATGTTGCTTGTGTAAAAAAGATGAATCTAACTTAATTATGTTTTGAATAATGAGCCAAAACCTGAATGTGTTAGGTTGTGCCCCGCTCTACCATACTACTGCATAAATTAAACCAGAAAACTTAAATTTCACGTAGGCCTCAGGTCTCTATGATACTGTATGTTTCACTTCAGCAACTCTGCGGTATAAAGAAATCAGTGGACAAGCCTGAACCAGTCACTAAGTGGTACAAAGATAATAAGCGGCTCTTGATTTACATGTTGTGTATACTCTCTTGATATATGGTTTTTATATGTTCTCTTAATGTATGCTATTTAAAAAAATAAATAAATAAAAAATAGACCAGTTGGCAGCAGACAGATTGGGAATTAATTGTGGCAGAAAGAAGGAGGATGGGCTTTAACCCTTAAATGCATGAATGTTTCGCCAATCATTATTCCATATTCAGGTTTTTAGCAACCTGGATCTATATCTAACACGGATGGATCTCTACCATCTCTACCTCGCGATAATATAAAACTCTCCTGATAATAGAGTAACAATTGCAGAAGAATAAAATAAAACATTTTGTTAAATTTTGGAGCTTGGAAAGGGTTTAGGTTGAGCAGATATTATATACCATCATCACTGGTCCGAGTTAGAGCTTCGTTTTCCTGCACATTCAGTATCTGGCTTATATTCCTAAACTCAAAAATATTCTCAAAACTCTCAAGACATCCAGTAGAACTGTTTGGCTCCGTGCTTGCATCCCCAGACTGATCCCATGAAATGGCGTATATGACACGCCAATTCGTATTTCCATTTTTGGTGTGCTATCAACACGCATAATCGCTTTTCAGCGTGTTAATGAACGTCGTTGACTTAAAAGTGCCCTTTGTAAAAATTGAGGTTAAAATATCCCAAAAATGAGCTACACGCATCAAAAGAATGAGAAGAAATAAGGTTGATGATGTCATTAAAAAAATGATAAGTTATAGTGCTGCCGAGATATTAACCTGAACTAGCATGCTAAATTACTAGCCCCGACCTGGCAGGTGTCGTAATACCAGTTTCGGCCATGGGAGGCGGTATGCGGGCGGGCAACATTAACAGCAGCCAAACTGCAATAGACGAGTAACTCGCGCGGCTTGTGTGTACTTGAACCTGGATGTCAGTCGTGTGGAAAATACAGCCCACTTCTACATTTCAGCTCAGGGATGAGTTAAAAAAAATGATTGGTCGATATTATGCATGAGGAATACATTTTGGTAAGTTGTAACATACTCTTTCAACAGTGTTCGTGTTCTTTTACCATTAGCTAGTAGAGATGATCAATTCACGTGCGGTAGGGATCTGTCGTGTAACATTTACAAGCACCAAAACTGCATTTATTGTTGGAATTGCGTAATAAAATTAACAGAATCTGAGAGCTGTGATCGGTCTCCGTGTCCTTTTTCTGTGCATGACAAAATGGATGTGTGGCGTGAGAGTGTGTGAAAAGAATCAGTTGTGTGTCTCACGGTGAATTTGTGAGAGTTGGCAACTCTGAAAGGAGCTAGCTTGGTCCAAATCAGGGAACGCTGTCTGTCAAATTAATTAAAACTAATGATAAAAATGTAATATGAACAAAACAAATACCATAAAACTAGAAATAATAGCCTGGGCTTTAATTTTCCCATATCGTCGAAATGCACCGGCTTGTCTATGAGACGGCCTTTATAATTTAGTATTGAGATGTTGTTCATTTAGTCTCTAATCTCTGAAAATCTCCAAATGATCCACGTGAAACTGCGGTCTTCCAACCTTTTACTATCGTGTCAATAGGCTTTATGCACAACTTACTTCCGCATTCTCTGTAAAACAGGTCTCATCGCTTCCGGTCCAGATCTTTTGTATGTGCTTCATGAATTTTTTTGCGGTTTTAATCAAGATAACTTAAAAGGAGCGAGCAAAGATTAACATAACCGATATCCCTCACATGTGAAGATTGATATTTAAACGTTTTATATTTTTTATTCTTCACAGTAACGTTTAGATATTTAAATGGAATAAAACGCCAATAACAAAGTGAAATAGGTAGGTTAGCATACCTTACAAATCCATATCGTAGTCAGTTCTTCCGGCCGTTAACACTGACAAGCGGATGCGATGAGACCCGTTTTCCGGTTTGGTCACGTGACGCTCGACATAAAGCCTATTGATTTGATTAATATGCGCGAGGGAGACAGAGCAACACAGCGCTCGCCCGTGTTGTTTAAAGACATGAGAGTGTGCGCGGCCGCGGAGGTATTTCTGGAGGTATACTGCCTCCATCTGGTTTGGAATATGGTGTATGATTTGATTTTTTATCCCAGAGGGCACCTTTAACGTTAATACTGTGTATATAAACATATGACTTACCTCAATGACTTACCTCAACCCCGTCCCTAAACCTACCCGTCACTGGGATTATATGATTTATGAGTTTTAATCTACCATCCTAGGAAAAAAAATATCGCCATTTTGCTTTGTTTCGCTCAGACATTCAACAGCGTGTACATACACGCGGAATCACTCGGACATTTAACGGAGTAGACATACACGCGGATAGCTCAAAATGTGTATAGATCTATACAAGATAACAATGAGGTTTGCCATAGACTTGTCCCACCACCTAGAATGCATTTGAATGCTTCTATAAGCGCCTCCATATGTGAAAAAAACGCAGAAAACTATTTTAAACAGAAAATTATGGAATATTATAACATATTTACAGCTGGTCTATTCGCGCAGGATTAGCATTACCCAACATAATTTTCCTGACCTTTTTACAGAATGTAAATGTCACCATAAACTTTACTGACATTGTCTGGAATGATTACTGGGATGGCACAGTTGGACAGGACTAAAATCACTGAGAAGCTCTAGTAATAATTACTTTACCCTTCCTCTTCATATAAAACTAATTCCGTCCAAAGAGGGCTTTAGATCCATGGTACAGCATTGACTGAATCATGTCATGTACCTGTATTAGTTGAACAGAAATTAACAGAATCATGTTTTTTCTTCATATTGTGGATCATCCATAATGAGACAAACAACTTTGGCTTGAAAAATACCCCACTACTACTACAACTTGCAGTATACACTATGTATACCATATCAAATATGTATCCAGAACACAGTACTCAACTTAACCTTTCATTTTCATTGACAAATGACACTGGATTCAGTTCCTTAATATATTGCTACTATCACTATTACCGCTATTCTGAGTTTCCATGATTCACAGCCTTCATAACACCACTAATTATATAATTCTCCTGTGCACATGCCAGATACATGTCACAACGATGTCTACAAAATGTAAATTGACAAGAGTTAGGACTTAAGCATGATAAATATGAGATATAGCATAGCTCTGTGTCCTGACAGTGTACCTCAGCTGTTCTAAGTCAGCAGAAAAAGGGAACACCAGCTTAAGCAAATCTAAATGTGTCTGTGTCAAGTTGAAGATGGTGACTGTAAGGCAAGGAAAGGGGAACAAGACAAGATCATGGTGCCCTTACTCAATATTATGAATGAATTGAATTATGTACAAACCTTTCAAGAACATGTCCAGTTCATGCTTCACTCCCAAAAGCAAACAAGGTCAAAATAAATTATTGAAGAAATTATTTTTTGTATGAATGAAGCCTATTTTTAGGATCCTTTTTTGCATTGTGACATCTGATAAATGACAATGGGAGAAATGAGAAAGTAATAAAAATCCCCACTGAGAATAATTAAAATTACACAGTTGGTGTAATGTTGCTTGTGTGATCTAATTAAAAAAATAATAATAATAATTGACAAAATACTTTTTGTGAATAATCTCAGATACTCAAAGCTAGATTGATGTCTGATACTTTCTATAATATCATAACTCTGCTTTTTTTTTTAACTAAGTAGATTGAATTTGCAAGTTAGCAAGTAGCCAAGTCAAAAATACTGGAATACATGAAAAATAAGATGTACTCTGTTAATGAGCTGTAAGTGTGAAAGAGTAAAGTAAGATTGATGGATTGGTAACAGTTAATCCCCAGTGCTGTTAAAGCTGGGCGGGGAAGAGGATAGTCTGTCTTGAGAGATATTGAGTTAAATGTCATTGGGTTCTCGCAGGCAAACTATACACCCGCCCACTTTGCTATGATCATCGAGTGTGTTGCTTGGATAGCATAGAAAGCAAAGACATATTAAAGACTCCCAAGGAATTTTCACACTGCTCTTAACCCCAGGTTAATGTCTTTTAAACTGTGTTTTAATCCTGGGTAATACAATATTTCACGCTTCAAATTTTTAAATGAGTTTGAAACGATTACAAGACCAATGGCAGATTACAAGAGGACTGTTGTTATCTTATGAGCTATTCGTTTGCTTGATATTAAACAGCGCTCCATAATGATCACCTGATTACTAATGCGCGCCATACTTGAGCGTGGCCTAACTGACTCATGGCAAGTATAGTTCCAAAAAAAAAGAAAAACAAAAAAGAAAAGAAAAACCATTAGTACACCATAAGGGGGCCCGTGCTGGAGCTCCTGCAAGCCCTTCCTAGTGGCACCACTGTTTTAAAGGGATACTCCACTTTTTTTTTGGAAATACGCTAATTTTATAAACTGTTGAGTTTTACCTTTTTTGAATCCATTCAGCCGATCTCTGGTTCTGGCGGTACCACTTTTAGCATAGCTTAGCATACATCATTGAGCACAAGACCATTAGCATTTCTTCCAAAAAAATTACCAAAGTGTTTCGATATTTTTCCTTTTTAAAACTTGACTCTCCTATAGTTACATCGTGCACTAAGACAGGCGGAAAATGTAAAGTTGCGATTTTCTAGGCTGATATGACTAGGAACTATATTCTCATTCCTGCGTAACAATCAAGAAACTTTACTGTCGTACCATGAGTGCAGCAGGTGTAATGTTATGACGCAGCGCCTGAAAATAGTGCCCAGCTTCCAACCTAACCGGGACTAAGTTTGTGTAGTCATCACGCCTGCTGCACCAACCCGGTCTCATCCCAATTCGTCATATAACTGACGTTTTGGGACGTCTTTTGACCATTCGTCAATATACGACTTTTTAGGGCCCCCTTAAACGTCGGTAGATGACGCTATGGGATCCTAACTCTACCCCATACCTAAACCTAACCCTAAACCCAACTCGTCACCTAACTGACGTTAAAGGTAAAGCGTCAGTTGTATGACGACCCGGGATCGTCATCTACCGACGTTTAAGGGGGCCCTAAAGTCATATATTGACGAATGGTCAAAAGACGTCCCAAAACGTCAGTTATATGACGAATTGGGATGAGACTGTGTTAGCTGCACTCATGGTACGACAGTAAAGTTTCTTGATTGTTACGCAGGAATGAGAGTATAGTTCCCTGCATATCAGCCTAGAAAATCGCAACTTTACATTTTCCGTCTGTCTTAGTGCACGATGTAACTACAGAAGAGTCAAGTTTTAAATAGGAAAAATATTGAAACACTTTGGTAATTTTTTTGGGGAGAAATGCTAATGGTCTTGTGCACTTCAATGATGTATGCTAAGCTATGCTAAAAGTGGTACCACCAGAACCAGAGATCGGCTGAATGGATTCAAAAAAGGTAAAACTCAACAGTTTAACTCTGGGGGGGTTGTAAAATGAGCGTATTTCCAAAAAAGTGGTCCAATTCACGCTGCACCGATAGACCGTAACAGACACTTCTTCGCGTTTTTTTGTCGGATCAGTTTGTTACCTGTCGATGTTGGTCAGCTCTTGTTTTCGCCAACTGAACATGATGCATCTGTATTTCTCGGGTTGTGGAATGTCTAACGTAGCCTGGCTGCGCCCTCCTACGCACTTCCGCTCAATTTCATTTTACTTCAGAACTACTATGTGGAAATGAAATGAACTAGAGTCTGGTTGAACCAGGCTATGTCTAACGTGTGGCATGCTGTAATCTTGTCGGCTTTGGTTGGCATCTGTCAGCAGAGTGAATTGGCCTATAGAGGGAGAATTATTTTCTTGCTTTCTGTATGCCATTCACAATTTAAATCAAGGTTTTGTTTTTCATACTGCTACAGGTCATGTCAGGGTTCTGTCACTTCTATCTAGTCTATTTCTTGGTTTTGTGACAGAGCCCTGACACTCCTGTTTTGTCTTGTCTGTGTGCCTTGTTTCATGTACTTTCATGTCATGTTTTGTCTTGTGCTGTGTAGCACACAGTATGTGTTTTCCACTAGCTGTGTGCTTTCATGTTGTCATTGTTTTGTGTGAGCACATGGCAGGTGATTTAGTTTACTGACCATGTGCTTGTGGTCTAGTCCTGTTGGTTGTGAGCACATGGCTTGTTATGTGTTTCACTGTCGATTGTCAAGTCCCCATGAATTCAAAATTGACCATACTTACTTTGTTTGCCTAAATTGATCGTTTTGTGGTGAACAACTCATCCATGCAAGTCAATCCACACACACAAAGAAATTTTTGGGCTTCGCCTTTAATCAAAATCTGAAAATGCCCCTCCCCTCTGCTTTGGAGGACCTTCCCTGATGACGTAGGTTTGATGGTTTGGGTGTCTGCTTAACATCCGTAACCACACCCCTCCAACTGACAGTAGACAGGCTGTCTGTGTGTTTGTGAGCATTGACAGCGTGTGAAAGGAGAGATGGCGAGGAGGTGCATTTTTGGTTGTGGTACTCATGGCATGGGTTAGTGAGTTACACGCAGGTTACTATCGTAATAGTAATAGCAAATAAAAATAGTTTTATTATTCAAATTAGTGTTACACCTACTTTTCTAGATCCAATCAGGTGCTAGTTGGAAAAAAAAATCCATGCCCACTATTTTGTTTCTCTCGGAAATACGTCACAACACTGGAGAAAATTCGTTTGCAACTGCCGCTTCACGGGGACTTTAAGCAAGAAGAACTCAGATTTGAATTGCTCTTAACTTGAAAAATTTGTGTAAGCTAATTCATACTTGTAATTTCAAATCATGAAATATCATGTTATCTCAACAAATATTTTTATTTGTGGAAAATTGGATAGCTTTAACTAGCTAATTACACAATGCTTTGATAGCATTAGCATAGCAAATGCTGAATGAGTACAATATAAAATATTCAACAGACCCGTTCAAGCTCATGTTCCACTTATCAGTGATGGTAAACCCTCAGTATACCCCCACCCCAAATAAAAATAACTCTTCTAAATTAGCATAGCAAAACATTCCACACGGCCCAGATGTGGGCTGGATCTGGGCCGAAACTATTTTGCTTTCTGGGTCATTAATTATTTTGAGAATTAGGGTTTAGCACACTCTGCAAAGTTTTAGGAGTGACAACTGTTTTTAAATGTGAAAGTGAATCAGTTAAATTTGATAATTTTGTATGTGAATCACTGCCAAAATTGTGATGATTGACAGTCATAGTCATAGCAACATTTTGGCATCTCATGGCTGTGAAACATGAAACATGGAGCCAGTTCCAAATGGTATCCTAAGCCCTGGCGGTTCCCCATGTCCACACTTTAGTGACGAAATAGCACTTTGCGCTGTGGAGCTCACCACAGCGTGGGCTTGTCATAAGTGTGCGTTAAAAGTTTGATACAAGTGCTTGATTTTGGCATTGGTTGGGAAATTAAAAGCAGGAAAACAAGAAAATGAATTGGGACCCTATAGTAAAGAAGTCAAGTTGTTAATTTTGTGGATATTTCAGCATATTTGTTATTGACTGAACAATCCTCTTGGATCATTCTTATACTGTTAAAGTGAAAGTCCATAGTTGGGGGTCCAATCCTGCTCCTTGGGGGCCAATGTTCTGTAGAGTTTGGCTTTAACCTGTCCCAACACACTTGCCTGGAACTTTCTAATAATCCTGAAGATCTTTATTAGCTGGTTCAAGTGTGTATGAAGAATGGAACTAATCTAAGGCTGAAAAATGCTGCCTCGATTCGCAGGCAGTATACGGAGGTAGGAACAAGGCAACAAGGCACATCTGAATCCAATGGTCATGTCACATCCTGTCTGGTGAGATTCCATCATCTCATTGATGCGTCCTTCCCTGCCTATGATATCCCACTATCCTGTGCTTTTGATTCCATGACAGTTGAACTAATAAATAAGCATGGTAGCAACCTGAATTTTGCGGTTGGTGGTTAGTTTGTGTAACTGTCTGTAACTTTCACCACTTTTGATGTTAAAACTAGTGGTACATTAATATTCCTGTAATTTAATATTTGCTTCGCTTTGAGAAAAGCTCTCTCTATTTTGTTGAAGATTATTTAATTGTTATGCTGCCTCATTATATCCAAAATCAGTTTGGGTAGGTTCCTGCAAAATGACTACCTGATAGCAATGGCATGAATTCACTTGAAGGGTTTGTTCATCCAAAAAATAATCATTAATGACTCACCCTCACCCTCATTCCAAGCCCGTAAGACCTCCGTTCATTTTCGGAACACAGTTTAAGATATTTTAAATTTAGTCTCAGAGTTTTTTGTCCCTTCATAGAAAATGTATACACGGTATACTTTCCTTGTCCAGAAAGTTTAGAAAAACATCACCAAAGTAGTCCATGTGACATCAGTGGGTAGGTTAGAGTGTTTTGAAGCATTGAAAATACATTTTGGTCCAAAAATAACAAAAACTACGATTTTATTCAGCGTTGTACTCTCTTCCAGTTCTGTTGTCAATCCGGGTTCAGTGACGTTGATGACGTAAGACGCTGCCGACGTGTATCTGGTGCGTCTGAGCTTCGTTTACAGTCTGAGGGAGACGCACGCTGTAAACAAAACAATCTTCGCAAACATGTCTAAGGATTTCGACAAAGAGGAAGACTTGCGTTTTTTTGCCCAGCCATATTTATTTGAACCAGAATACACGGACACTATATACACGTCAGCAGCGTCTTACGTCAGCAGGGTCACCCGTGAACATGGATTGACAACATTCTAACTAACCCACTGATGTCACATGGACTACTTTGATGATGTTTTTCTAACCTTTCTGGGCAAGGACAGTATACCATGTATACATTTTTAATGGACAGAAAACTCTCGGACTAAATCTAAAATGTCTTAAACTGTGTTCCGAAGATGAATGGAGGTCTTATGGGCTTGGGACGACATGAGGTTGAGTCATTAATGATATCATTTTTGGGTGAACTAACCATTTAAAGTCAAGGTATGGCAAGTTCAGATGATGTCATTAATTTCTAACAATACATGTGACAATATCAATTCAGTTGAGTGTAAATTGACAAAACTGAAATTAATCATAACTCTGATGAATGAATTAATAACAAAAAAGTCTTCTTCTTACCTTTAATAGTATACAAAAAAACCTCTTTATCTTTATTTTAATTGATCTCATTAATTGGGCAATGAAAATAGATAAATGGCAGTATATATATATATATATATATATATATATATATATACACACACACATCTCACAGACTGACTCAAGGATTCAGAGAAAAACCATGGGCAAAAACCTGGGTAAAGACCATGTATTATAATAGCACCATCTAGTGTAAGACACCTTATAACTGCAGAGAGTGATGCCTTATAACTGCAGAGGTCGCAGCAGGATACACAAAAGACGACATCTTAAGACCATTTTGCAAGATGTAAACAACACTGGTCCAGAAACACTTCCTGTTTCAGTTTGTAACTGTTTATTTCACATGTAAAGAAAACATCTTAAAGATGTTTGTTTAACTTTTTGATTCAGTTTTATATGTTCTGTTGGTTGTATTTTTTGTATTTTATCCCAGCTTTTATGTAGTGTTAAAAAACTGAAACAGGAAGTGCTTCTGGACCAGTTTTGTTTACATCTTGTAAAATGGTCTATCCTGGAACAATATTCCTGTCCGAAAACAAATCAAGGGATATGATCGATGAATAAGACTGGCGTAGAAGCACCAAACTCTTAAGTAAGCCTGACATTAACTATAAACCAACCCCTTAAATCAGATTGGTTGATTTGAATGATGTTCCAAGATCAACAAAGATGCTGATTCAGGAACATGTTGTACTTGGTGAAATTACATTCACCGTGATGAGTGGGGGTAGGTTGGACCAATCTACTATGTTTAGGATCTTTGCGATGTGATGCCCAAACAGTTTTAAGGCTATAAAGACGATCCTAACAAAATAGAATAGGTTTAAAGCACCATGGACTTATTTCATGATGGGGTTAAAGGAGGTAACTTTACCCCCAGAGTGTGAATGTATGTGTGTTAGACCGGTGTTGGACTGGCAATCCATTTATGGTGTTTCAGCTGCATTCTGCCTGAAATTCTGGGAAAGACAGCATCCCCATAGGGCAAGCAGTTTGGAAAATTGATGGATGGACATTCCATTCATCTGTGCAATGTAGTAGGCCACAGAAAGAGGGTTATTGTTAGTTGTTAAAGGTACCCAAACTTAAAAGTATATCTACCACAGATTTCAGTCACTTGAGGTTATTATATAGCAGGATTGATGTTGAATAGAATGAGTAACAGCTTAATGTGACATGAAACGGAATTTGCGGTAGTCTTTTATTCCTTCTCAGACATTGAAAAAGATGGTAACACTTTACAACAAGGTTAGTTAACATTAACTAAGAATGAAAATTACTTCTTCAGCACTTGTTAATCTTTGTTAATTTCAATATTTACTAATACTTTATTACATTCTCGTTAATATTATTTAATGGACTGAACTAACAATGAACAGCTGGATCTGAATTAAGTAACGTTAAATAAAACAGTAACAAAATGAGTTGCTCATGGTTAGTTGATGTTAGTTAAAATGAACCTTATTGCAAAGTGTTACTGAAAAGATTTGATTTTGTTCATTAGGAATTGATTAGATATTTAGGTCATTAGTGACAGGTTGCCCTCGTGCCAAAGAACATGTCATCATTGCAAGAGGGAGGGGAAGTTTTTATGGTAACGCTTCCTTTTACAGTCCAGTTACCCATGTAAATACTAAGTACTTATTTTAGTAACCACAATTACAGGGTAATAACTAGTACTAACCCTGAACCTACCTCTAAACCTACCCCTGTTCAATGTACTTACCTTATATTAGCCAGTATGTTCTAGGTAAGTACACTGTAAGTACTGTACTGTAGGAAGCGTTGCCGTTTTAATTTTTAGTTTTAAATGATGTGCACTGCAGATATAATAATCATTTATTATAAATACTAAATATTCCATAAAAAATAAGTCCTTTTTAATTTCATGTTGACAGAATGAAACAACTATTTACTCAAATGTTAAAATGGCAACAACCAACATGTTACTAATGTCATAATAACAACGTAATAATAACAAAACTTCCAACCATGTTCTTTCCCTAACTGTAATATTCTGTTGGTGCACAACTTCCGTCAAGAATAAACTTGAGCTTTAATTCCTCAAACGAATAGAGTGCTGCAGGGATGATGTATTTTTTTTTTCAGCTAAAACCCACATTTTAGCACTTGCGTCACACACTCTCAGAAAAAAAGGTACAAAAGCTGTCACTGGGGTTGTACCTTTTCAAAAGGTACACTTTTGTACCCAAAGGCTGCATTTTGGTACCTTAGTGGTACATATTAGCAGCTAAAAAGGACATATTAGCTCATGAAATTCACATATTAGCACCTAAAGTGTACATAATAACACATAAAATGTACATATTGGTGCCTAAAATGTACATATTACCACCTTGGACATATTAGCTCATGAAATTGACATATTAGCTCCTGAAATGGACATATTAGCACCTAAAATGTACATATTAGCACCTAAAAATGTACATATTAACACTTAAAATGTACATATTAGCACCCAAAATGTACATATTAACACCTAAAATGTAACTATTAGCTCATGAAATGGACAAAAGTGTACCTTTTGAAAAGGTACAGCCCCAGTGACAACTTTTGTACCTTTTTTTCTGAGAGTGCATGACCTCACTGGTTTGGGTCTTATGGTATTTTGCATTTTCTATAGCCGACAGTTGATGGACAAAATAAAAACTCAAAATACGCACCAGATTCTCACTTTATTGGCTAAATTCATGACTACTAAAAAAAAAGTCCTTTTAAGAAGAAAAAGTGAGATTTGCAGTTAACAAATTGGAACACAGCCACATTCACTCAATGAACAGAGCATTTCTGCATTTTAAACTGAAACAGCGATGGCACCCACTTAGCAGACATTCATACATGGTATTATTTGCACATCGTGCATGATTTTAACCTAAAAAAAAAAAAAAAAAAAAAACTACCCCAAAGAGAAACAGAGCATTTCCACAGGCCAGGCTAAATACTACCTGAGTGTGCCGTTTAAAGAAGCAAAGAATGCGCCAAAATAGGTATGTGTCAAAATGTGCAGGGTGCCGTCAATAACTACTGTAAACAGACACGCACTTGGACAAAGCTTCACATTAAAGAGACTGGCAGTGATTTGCACAATCACCTCCATTCAGATTGCTTTAGAGGGGAATGGAAAAGTCTGTCCCCAGCGGGGATCAAAAGCTGGACCCTGAGGCTTGGTCTGACGAGAGGTGAAGGGTGTTGTAGATCCAATAAATGACCTTAAAAGGATAATCACGTAATGGCTGAAGATGTATCGGAAGGAAAAAAAAAAATCAACCAGAACAGCTAAAAACGCATTAAAAGGTGCGCAGTTACTAGAGAAAGTGAAGAAAATCTTGCACACAAACTCGCACAACAAAACCATTTTTCACAAATACACACTGTCGTTTCACATAGAAACCAACACGCTTCACAAGGGCATTTCAGTCAAGCACACATATGACCGCTCAGATTGCCAGCAGTCTCGTCTTGATGGAGACAGCTAAAAAAACCCTGCACTGATTTGGTGTTTGGAATTGAAGAGGAGAAGGGAGAGGAGAGGTAGAATGATGGACAGGATGTATAGGCGTGCTGCAGTAGTTGATGTTATTTCTTGGCTTTGCCACCCTTGGCTGCGTTTCGTGGAGGAGTTACAGGTCTACCAGATCCAAATCCTCCCGCACCACCATACGACAGCATCTTCTTCTCCGCTGGTTTCAGAATCTGCCAGAGGAGAGAGAGAAAGCAGGTAAAATGAGAAGCAGTTCGCATCTGGTTACTAGTTTAATAAAATGGAAGAGTCCATACAAACCTGAAATGAGCACATCAGGGTCTCGTCGACACTCATCATAGCTCCTGCGTTGTCAAACTCTCCGCAGTAGTTAGGAGCGGAGAAAAGTGTGACTAACTGCCTCTTTGCAAAGAACTCATAGCCATCCTCTACCACCTGTTCAGAGAGCAGAAAATTGAAGCTTCACAAATGCTATTTAAAAGCTTGACCTACAAGAATGCGTCCTACTCAATCAACAAAGGACAAAATTTAAAAAAAAGTCATATTTCTAGTTTGTCGAATCGATGACGGTCTATGACAAAGATTCTCAACATTTTCCTCATTAAAGCGAGACACGGCAGGCAAAAAATATTTTTGGGATATTAGTCTTCAATAACATGTCTTCTTTCAGACTTATGGTGATAAAAAATCCAAAATACAGATTTAGGCCTTTATTTTACTACACGTTGTCTGTTTGTGTCTGTTGACTTCACATAAATTCTTCAAAAGTTGTTGTTATAAATCATCCTGCTGCTCAGAGATTGCGATCTGCTCCCTGTCATCAAGCTCTCTTTCTCCTGTACAACGCAGTCAGATCCAAATATGGTCATTTCCTTTTTATCAGCAACCAATCGTGAAGGTAAAAGGGGTGATTTAACTTTAATTGGCTGATGCTAAATCTTTAAAGGCACTTTTCTCAAAATGACTTTTCTCTCATACGCCAAGTCCGAAATCTTCACTTCAGCAGCACCTATATACACCAAACTTTCCAGTCTAGTACCTAGGTATATTATCAAGACATTTACAAAGGGATTTGTAAATATATTATTCCTAGCCTGATTTATATAACATTTTATTCCAAAAAACATGGCGAAAATTATTTTTTTTAAGGCAATTGGTAGTATATTCTGATTTACAGGATAGCAAAAGTAGATATCCATAAATCCCTCGGTAATTTTTTTTTCTCATCTAATATGTGAACACAATGAAAAAAGTTTAAACCTGGATTTATCCAATTCTCAGATTTCGCTTTTTAAAATATATGCAAATTAGTGCATATTTAATTAGATAATCCCTCATTTGCACATTTAAACATTAAATTACAGAAAACTTGTAATATATTGTTTTCTCATCTTAATGTAGGTAATCAACTGGGAAAGTTTCATGGTGATATCTGCTAGTTAAAAAAAATACCCTATTCAACTGTAGTGTCTCGCCTTAAAGGGATACTCCACTTTTTTTGGAAATAGGCTCATTTTACCACTCCCCCAGAGTTAAACAGTCGAGTTTTACCGTTTTCGAATCCATTCAGCCGATTTTCTGATATTTAGAAGAATATCAGTAACCAGACGGTTTCTGGTCTCATTGACTTCCATAGTAGGAAAAAAATATACTATGGAAGTCAATGAGACCAGAAACTGTCTGGTTACTGATATTCTTCTAAAAATCAGAAAATCGGCTGAATGGATTCGAAAACGGTAAAACTCAACTGCTTAACTCTGGGGGATTTGTAAAACGAGCCTATTTCCAAAAAAAAAGTGGAGTATCCCTTTAAGCTGTGATCTGTATAGAAAGAATCAAACCTGCATCAAATCCTTCCCCAGCTAACATTTGGTAACTTGCCAACATGCTAACTAACAATGTAACTATGACTCTGCATGCTTGTAATTTCATCTGCTCTTTATATGTAGTAAAGTGATATAAAGCATGTGCCTCTGCATTTTTATGTGCAATTGGACAGGAAAGGAGTTCATTTTTCTGAGGCGAGACACTATTTCGTAACAAGTGCAGAGACGGTGTCTACTAGACAATCCCCTATAAAGGCCTCATTCAATTTCTGATTTGTTTATATGTTTCTGTCGGATGCATGATGATACGGTTTTCTTTACTCATGACGCTAGCTTTAAATATGCAACAGCATACAAGAGACCAGCTGAATATAAACCAATGCAAATAGATGGTAACAAACCATCTATTTGCTTGTTTGATGTTTTGACCGCTTGTGGTACTAGTAATGTTTGCGTCCTCTCATCCTTGATGCTGAAATATACTGCTGTTCTCCAATATTGCAGAATCTAGTAGGGGTGGGAATCTCTAGGCACCTCACGATTTGATTCGATTATGATGCAGAGGGCTGCGATTCGATGCTAAATCGATTATCTGAATGTTTTTTTGTGTGTGTGAAGACCTGTGTGTGACTATAAATACTTTGCTTCAATATTACAAAGTAATGACCCATAAAGAATTAACGTACAATACATTTTATTAAGATCCAACAGGAAATGTGTGCCTGCAGCATACTTGTAGTAAATTAATAATATAACAACGACCGGTGCAGCCGAGTGTTTTTCCTCCTCTGGGTGGAAACGCGTCATATTGCTTCTCATATTAGTTGTGTTTCCGAAATAGTTTTATTTTACAAAGCTTACAACTAGTGTGGCTCTTGACTGTCCAGCTTCTTTCCCCCTTCAACTTCAGAAGGCAAAATATTTCCACATGTCAGCTTTTAACGAGGGTGTTTGGATCTTGCGAGCCATCGCGTCTCTGTTATGTGCACGTCACCCCACAGACGGTCCGGCCACGGCACTTCCGCGCTTCAGAGTTACGTCTTTTGCGTTCCGTCAACATTATGTTATTATAAATGTCTAAAAAAATTTTTTTTTGGAAAATCGATTTTTGACATTTGTGAATCGATTCAGAATCGTCCAAGTCTGCATCGCAATGCATCTAAGAATCGATTTTTTCCCCCACCCCTAGAATCTAGTCTGTATAACATACCATTTCATTGTCTGTTTTAAATCTGCATCTAAAAGTGTCCTGCTCTGTGCAGCCTAGCGTGTCTAAAACACCACGAGTCAGTGATTTAGGTGTCAGTTTTTATTTCGCCTCTAGAGGCTGCTTTCATTCTGTGGAATGACAGCATACTCTTCTCGGCCGCTCCAGCAACGGATGCAAACTATTGGCAAAAATCCATACTAATAGCTGATTAATCTGGAAAATCGATAAATCAGTTGACCTTTACCGGCCAATTGATCTCTCGTTTTGGGGTTTCAAAGGAGGAGGTTTTGGAGTAATTGTGAATCTTGAGTTCTTTTCAATTGTGCTTCAACTCCCTGTGTAGATTACATCCAAAGACACCAAACATGATCTCTAGTGAATATCCACAAGGTGTAAAGCTTAGTCACAATGGGGAAATTCCACAAAATGCATTATATTCCATAGAAACGCTCTTATTTCCGAGTCTAGCCTCCCTCAACTCTTCACTCTAATTTCTTTAAAGGGTCATGAAACCCCAAACCAAATTTTCTGAGATTATAACAGAGGTATGTGTGTTGAACACCATTGAAGACAATGTTAGCATCTGTTAGATTTAATAATAAGGTTAAAATGGTTAAATTTGAGTTTTTTTCCGCTTTTTTTGTCTTCCGGGTTTAAAATCTTCATTGTAGCGGGTGACGTGGCAGTGCCCTACACAGTGCGTTGATGACTCATCGGTCTTATCCTATGAGAAGACACGGCCTCTTAATTATTCATGACCCCACGTGGATCTTTCCAACGACAGACATGACAAACTGTGATATCGCGTAATAACGTTTGATGAGAGAGGCAATCATGGGACGCAAACTATTTTTTTTCATGGTGCAAAGTCCAAGTGCGTTGAATATGTTCCCCGCGATGCTGCCAGGGCTAGACGGTTGGTTTGCCATAAAACACGGACACGTCTAAACCAGATCTAAACTATATGTGCCGCGAACATTTTCGCGAGAGAGTTCGACGAGAGGAGAATGATGGACTTCGCCTTGTTGACAACTAATCCAAGTTGCGTCTTGCGAGTGATGCGGTATCCCGAGGACTTTCTATCCCTTCAGAGGCGTGTCTGCGCTGGTGTGTGTGTCTAAAATGAGAAGTCATTTATTATGAGGGTTCAGAGGGCGCGTAGACTGCACTTTCTTTTACTGTCTATGACTATGCACGGAACGATTTTTTAAGCGGAAAATTAATATTTTTTTCTGAAATGTATTTATAGTGTCTATATAAACCACCATATATTTTATAACATTATAATTATACATGTAGCCTACATTAATATGTTTTAATTAGAATTACGATTACTGTAGGCTAATATTTGTAGCAGGACATTCACTTACTTTTGAAAGGACTATAATAGGCTCTATGCACAACTGCACTACTTCCTGAACTTCAGCCAGCTCCTTGTTTCCTGTCTATCATTATTGGACAATTTGATTAATTCAGGTGTGCTTGACCTCAGTAGTCACGGCAACAATAATCAAACACACCTGAATTAATCAATGTGTCCAATAATGACAGACAGGAAACAAGAAGCTGGCTGAAGTTCAGGAAGTAGTGGAGCTGTGCATAGAGCCTATAAAGTGTCAATGTACTTCATAAGACTTTAACTTTGACAGCTATATAAAAATCTAGCATTTCCTCACGTTTTACCATTGCTTTTTAGTGACAGTCGAAATGCATGTGACGGTGACGTGATGGTCATACAACACCCACTCCCTCCCTTCTTCTCACAGCTAGCCACGCCCATTTCAGTTGCATTTTTCAAAAAGATTTTGAGCTAGACTTGAGCTGAAAGAGGGGGGTTTCATGACCCTTTAAGAAAACCCCACTTTCTGGACAAATAATGAAGATAATTTTCATGACAAATTGGTTAAGAAACATCATTATGATTATTCGTTCTTTGAATGAGGTGTACAATAAGAAACTTCCAATCTGCGTCACAGTATCCGTTACAATGATGACAACATTCAATTAACTAAAATGACTTACCTGGTGGGCCCGGCAAATGAGGTCCATGTCATGTTTGTGAAGGAACTTGGCCACAACATCAGAACCAAAAGTGAAAGAGACACCACGGTCATTCTCTCCCCAGCCCATGACATCTTTATCGGGGTCAGCCCAGAGCAGATCACACAGCAAACCCTGGTCAGGAACGTCTGTGGGCCTCATCACACGGCGAATCTGTTCCATAGATTGCAGGTCTGGAGAAAGACCTGGGTGAAGAACAGTTCAACTGCAGTTTAGAAGAAATATTTTGAATTCACACACATTAGTATAAAGAACCTAAAGTCCACTATTCCCTGACTATTTCACAAACCAGTACATGTGACTGATTAAAGACATGTTACAGGAAAATAGAAATCCAAGGGAGAAGTTGGATCCAAATCCAACTTAAATATACCTAACATAAACCTTACATATAACTAAACCTATCTCCGCCCCCTGATTCCTAACCCCACCCTTCTGCACCCCTTAGATCTGTATCCAACTCTGCCCTTGGATCTCATGTACTGCAATGAGGTGCTACTAGGAAAATAAACTATTATGTGCTTTACAACACAAAGCTGTAAGCTTAAGACATTAACACATAACTAGGGTCAACTAGTGAGTCCGACAAACCACTAATCTTTTTTCTTTAGAAAATATTTCAGTTTCAATTTATATATGTGTGTGTGATAAAAAAGGACCATTCACACCGAACGCAACATGACTCTATGAGAAAGGTCTATTCACATGTGACAACCTTTTAACAACAGATCCCCGCAGTTAAGAATGGCCTTAGATAATTAGGATTAGGGGTGTCCAATCCTGCTTTTGGTGGGCCACTTTCCTGCTTAATTTAGCTCCAACAGACCTTCCTGAAAATGTCAAGTGAACCTCAAAATTCTCTCATTTTTAGCTTTAGTTCAATACCAAACTTCCCATTGGCATTGAACTGATACCAATAGGCGGATAGAATCCAAACATTTAAACACCTAAAATTTTAAATAAATAAAAAGCCAAAAATGGCACAGAACGTTCTTTAAAGTTTCTTGAGTGTATGGTTACAAGATTTGTCCCTTAATGGCTCGTTTCCACTGAGTGGTACGGTACGGTACAGTTCGGTTCGGTACGCAATTATTTGCGTTTCCACTGTCAAAACTTGTGAATGGTACCAAAAAGCCGAACCGTACCGTACCACTTTTTGGGTACCCTTCCGTTGGGGTACCTAGCACAGTGAAAGGGTACTAAAAGGTGGAGCTAGACTCACTGCAGAACGGTGATTGGTGGACAGAGTATCGTCACTCGCGCGTACTACAAGCGCATTAGAAGCATACAGTTGAAATAAAATTCTACTGTTATTGTGTCACGAAATGTAGTTTTAAGAGTATTTCAGGCGAGAAAGTAGTTTTTTAAAGCTCAAATCTGTGGTTTATTTATAGATGTATGATAATTTGACTGAGATCCATTCCAAGCGATCACCGGACGCTCGCGCTCGTGTCCCCCGCCTGGAGCAGCCTTTCCTCGGCTAGTCGTTCTGATGTTTGCCGCTGACTCGGCTGACACGTCTCTATAGTGGTTGAACATGATATATTTTCGTCTTGTATAAACCTTACAGGTGATCTTTGGTCTCGTGAAACTATAATTCGTTCCCTGGCCAATAGTTTTGGCAGAAGGCAACGTGAAGTTTCATATCTTTTAGCGCTGAATTTGTATATTTCACTGACTGAATTGTTTCTTGATGTTATTTAAGCTTTTTACTGTATATCTTTTGTACCTTTTACTTATACTTTTATAATGGCTATTATTGATAAAACTGAAATTCAACAAAAGAGATAGTTTTGTCTTTTTTTAAATTTTATTACAAGATCATCTGTAATGTTGTTTATTGCAACATTCGTACCAATGCGATATGGAATACATTACATTACATAGCCTATTGCCTGGAATATGTTTAATATTTTTAAATTTTAACGAAAAGAGGCAGGGTTGTTGTATATTTAGTTTTGTTATAAATATAACGTTAAATACATGCAGTGAATATAATCAATAGGCTATGCGTTGCCTGAACCACATTTGTGTGCTTTAGAATTTTTAAATGTATTAAAATGAAATCGAAAAGAAGCAGAGTGGTGTTTTAGAACATATTTCGTTTTATTGTTGCCTAAAATGAACATACAGAGATAACCGGAGTGGCGGAGTCACAGACCCAGAGCGAGCTGAGTGCCGCGTTCAAGAACGCGCTTTTCCATTAGCAGGATTACTGGACTCGCGTCCTCGGGATCATTCTCCTGGGTCGGATTTGGCTTCGCATTTTTTGCGCTGGGTTCTTGGAAACGCATAAAGCCAGCGCTTATTTCTAGTGACAAACATGCCGAGAAGCACGAACAAAATCTGCTGTCTGTCCATTGTTGTTTACTATGTCGCTTTCTTCGCGCGAAAATGACGTCGATCGCTTCTTTCCAGCATACCACGCCTATCAAGTAAGGGTACTGTTGGCGGTGGAAACGCAAGCCTGATCATGGTGTACCCGACCCGACCCGTACTGAACTGTACTGTACCGTACCGTACCCCTCAGTGGAAACGAGCCATAAGTGGGTTGTAGTGGCCCTAAAGGAGGAAACTTTTCAGGTCAGAACAGAGAATCATTCCTCCTCTTAAGTACCAGTTACTTGTGGTGTTCCCTAATAAGAATCCATTTTAGGTACTTTCTATAGATGTTCCCTTAGCCTGACTACGTCAGACACGTCTCTCAGTTTTCCTCCGGCCGGAAAACAGCCGGCCAAACCTTGGGAGGCCAAAGGCCGGCAAGGCAATAGTTGTGATTGTGTCCTCCTTGGTTGCACTCATGGAGGATCAGGTTAAGGAGGCAGCAAAACTCGGTTAGCCATGTTCACTCCGGTATTTCGCATCATACATTTTTATACAAAAGCATAAAGAGAATGCCATGCTACATTTTGTCATTTTCGGAATGACACAAATTACTTCTTCCAGACATGAAAATTATCCCAAAGATTCTCCAAACCTTGTGTAGACATTCCAGAAAAACATATTAAAACGATTAGCTTTAATTATGGCAGAGGAGATCTGATCTTAAAGTAAGAGCAACTATAAAAAATGTTCTTGAAATTACACAAAAAAGTGATTTTTAAAAAAGTACTAAAATGTTTCGAAAATTGCATACCTCCATGACAACAAAAAATCTTTTCATCCACAATAGCAGCTACAGGTAAGCAGTTGAAACAGTCTGTGAATGTCTTCCAAAGCTTGATGTTATACCGCCTTTTACCTGCCAAAAAACATGTGCATGTACAGACATTTTAAAGTTAAATGCATCAATCAATATATATATAAATATATATATATATATATATAATAATTTTCATGATTTTACTTGCATGGATGGGTGGTCAGATTACTAGTGATCAATACAGCTACAGTAGCAAAGTTCATTTTAATAGAGTCATGACAGTTTCATATTGTACCCATGCCTAACCATTGTTCAAGATTTGCTACATTAATGTTCACAACCATTTTGCTTAGGCGGTGGCACATCATCACTGAAGTAGTCATTAATATGTTGAGCAAAATGTCCAATGTCAATCGCTTCGACAAGATTCCCCGGGCACAGTACATTTAAAGACAGAACTCTCGCAATCATCCATTTCCATTACAAAACTGGCATATATCGACTAAATATATACTGGCATATATCGGTTCTTTGATTAATCATCGAAAGGTATAATTACGACTGGTTAGCAACAATCTGGTTTTGTTTACATCAGACCCTCAAATCACATTTCACTGATTCAGACTCATGCCAACAAGATTTCTCTATGAATATTTATAAAGTTGGAATATTGCACTTTACAACGATACCAAACTTGTGCTGAGGCGAAGCACCAGTGTTTGAGAAGTGAACAGAGAAACAATTGCGGTTTTCATGGATTATTAACACAAAGGAAAGATTTAGGAAGGAACACCGCTCTGAAAACATTCAAATAAAGATGATTTTAGAAGTTTAATGGCTACTTGGCTAAGTTCAGGGCTTAAATGAACACGTTTTTTTCTGAAAATCTCAAATTCGACCAAAAATTGACATATTTCACTTGTTTTGCCTGTAGCTCATAACTAGCCTGTGTGCATTGTGACTCATTTCGCCAGCAAGGGTTACCATTATTCCAACATGGCATAAGCTTTTCGTCATCCCATCCACCAATTTAAAAAAAAAAGATACTTACATTCATCATAAAATCCATATATCCTGTTGATGGAGGCACATTCATGGTTTCCTCTGAGAAGGAAGAAGTTCTCTGGATATTTGACCTTGTACGCAAGCAGCAGGCAGATGGTCTCCAAAGACTGCTTGCCTCTGTCTACATAGTCTCCAAGAAACAGGTAGTTGCTCTCTGGAGGATATCCTCCATACTCAAAAAGCCTGAGCAGGTCATAATACTGACCATGAACATCACCTGCAGGAAGAGAAACAGTTACATTTTGTTCTAATCTGGCTTCATCTGAACTAAGTTAATTCCAAACAAAGGCGGAGGTTTATCAGAAACTTACCACAAATCTTAAGCGGCGCCTCCAGCTCCAGCAGTATCGGCTGGCTAAGGAAGATTTCCCGAGATTTCAGACACAATCCACGAATCTCGTTCTCAGTCAACTGGACATTTTTACCAGGTCTTGAGCCCTTCACTGAAAATTAACGACACACAAAGGTTAATCTTACTATTTTAATTGCTAAAAGAATTGTTAATAGATACATATTTGTGCATGTATCTGTTTGTGTGTTGAAAGAACACCTTCAGGCATCTAGGAAGCCCACGTACTATCTACCCGAAATCTCAACCTACTTGCCACACTTACACTGGAATATCATTTAACACAAACTTGGTGTTGGTAAGATGCCAAGTCCTGCCGTGTGAAATGTGTTTTGACTTGTGAAACTGACAGCAGTGACGAAAAGAACAGCAATCTGACAGTGATTGATTCTTCTCTACTTCCTAGTAATTCATTATTCATTCAAAAACGTTGAGGCTGCATCCAAAATCGCATACTTCCCTGCAATATAGGTGAAAGACAGTATGTGAAAAAAGGGCTTGAAGCATGTCCAAATTCACAGTACTCATAAAAATGCAGATTGAAATATGTCTATTAATACATGGCCAATGCAATACGTTCAGAGTACTTTCATACATACATACTATAAAGAACATACTTCTATTATATAGTCACGAAGGGCTTATTCAAAGTGCTTATTACTCTTTGACAGAGACAAAGCATTCATTTAAACAGATGGAAAAAAATAATTAAGAAAAATTAACTCAATTTGACTAAATATTTTTTTAATAGACAGCAGCGATTTTGCCAGAACTATTCAGACCTTTGTCTATTCAGAATAATGGGAGAATCGTGGTTCTCAATCCAGAATTGTGCAGCTCTAGCCTGATATTTGGGTAGATACAGCTGCTTCCAGTTTCCCAATGTCTGAATTCTTAGACTCAGACAAGGAAATTTCTATTTAAATTTCTGTTTGATGAATTTCTATTTAAATTTCAGTTTACACAACTGAAAAATCTTTATTTCCCCGGATTTGAAATAATAAGCATGTGTGTGTAGCAGTGTTGGGCAGAAGAAAACACAATGGTGGAACAGCAGGCAACGGTACGTACTATGACTGTCATCATCAAGACTGTTGATGTCTCAATGTCAAATACATTTCTCCCATTTCTATTTGTTACTCAGGTAGCAGTCTTAATGAGGGATGTATTATATTGACAGGAACTCAATGCAGCACAACACTGCACTAGTGACGTCTTTGTGGCTTCCTCCGTTTAGTAACCCGAACGCGTCGATTGACCCAGTGCGCATGCGCTGAAGTTTGTTCAGATTATATGCAATAAACATGGAAATGATGCAAATAAATATTTGAATTGGATTGACTGGGTTAAGTATTTATACATTCTACTACATAGCTACATATAAATTCGATTGGAGATGATATTGAACAAATGAAATAATACGCGTTTAGACACTTAACCGTTATTAAACATTATAAAACGATACAGTTTGAAATAATAATGAAAAAGAATAAACTTATTACCCTCCAAAAGGCGTTGGATGATCGAATCGATGTTTAATTTGTCCGATTCAGCCATTTTGTCGCTCGCTGGAGATTAGCCGGCCAACAGAGCCAGGAACAAGACGACCTAGGAATGCACCCGATGCAAATACACGGTAATAACTTAGAAAAATGTCTTTATAAAAGATCCCACAACTGATAGTATTCCTGAGTTTTTGTTATTGCCGTGAATGGTACCTTCAGTAGTTCGTTGTATGAGAAAAACTAGCACCACGACCGCTGAGTAGGAAACACTGAATGGGGCGGGGAAAACACTAAACGTGTGCCTCTGATTGGTTATTCTCGGCTCATGACGAGCGCTTCAAATATCACATCCGAAGAGCCAATAGGATATTGTGTTTGTCAATCCTTCTCTATATTTAATGGTTAATAAGCAAATTAAAACCGCATTCACGAATGTAGGAATCTCAGATTCCCAATGTAAACAAAACGCTATTAACCCTTGAATGTAAAATCTTTTCTCAGGTTGGACCTTTTTACAATCTATGGGTTGGACAGTTTATTTATTAACCCCGATTGCAAATTATTAATAAAATGTACTGTTAAAAAGCATAAAACATAACACAGCGTAATTTCAATCTATGGAAGTATTTTTTTTATTGCAGAATAATAATAATAATCCAGTACTTCAACGTTCAATCGATTGAGATGGGCCTCACTGCAGGAAATCCAGGGGGATGAGTTGAATCCAGATCTACCTCCTCCCATCTTACATATAACCCTACCATGATCCACAACCCCACCCCTAATCCTAACCATCTCCACCCCTTAGATCTGGATCCAACTCCGCCCCTGGATCTATTAGCCAATGATGACGAGATCAGAAAGCGACAGTTCGAATCGTCTGATTCATTCCAAAGTGGTAGAATTTGCCGATGCTGATACGGAAACGTCAACAAAATTGACGATTAAATGGATTAGGACACTCGCAATCAAATATGCATTTCGTGTTTGAATAGCTAACCTATTTGACCATGAAGTTGGTTCATAAAGACATCGAGAAGGATAATGCCGGGTGAGTGTTTATCTACAGCACTTTTGGACAACATGTGCGCTTTCCGAGTTGAGTGCTATGGTGCGGTGATGGTATACATGGGTACTTACTTATAAAAAAATAAAAAAACATGATAGAACAGTGGTGTTTTTTTGATTGACGAACTGACTCGGAACGCGCATTCTGTTCAATACTACTCCAAAATGCTGCCAATGCTCATTGTTAACCCGGTGTTCTGTCGATTTTTGCTGCCTTGCCTTCTCTGTGTTGACAAACTTGGCACGTTTCACTTTCACACAAAATATTGCCTTTGCTGTGGCGCCCAATATTGACCGTATGGGCCGAGTCCTTTGCGGATGTGTGTAGAGAGAAATAAGCCTCAGGTTTTAGCTGCAATGTTGTATTAGATAATAATAATAATAATATTTAGACTCTACAAATAAATTGGAACTTTCACTTTCTAGCACTTCCCGCTTGAACGTCAAATAATTGTGATAAATACACATTTTTATTGAATTGAGGTTAGACTCACCATGAAATAGCCATAGTAGTTGTTTAAATTTCAAACAAATCAACCTGAAATATTCATATATATATATATATATATATATATATATATGAATATTTCAGGTTGATTTGTATATATATATATATATATATATATATATATATATATATATATATATATATATTGTAATTTATCATTTAAGGGTAAGAAACCATTCTTGTCAGATGTATGTCTGAGCCGATAGCCTGGTGGGCAGGGTGTAAGCATATATGCCTGTGTGTATGTGTATATAGATAAAATATAATATTGTGACAACACAAACATGGAGATATGTTACCAACAATTGATATTGGATTTCCTTCTTTTAGTCAGGTGACACTAATACCTGATGAGGCAGAGGATATGTGGCACACCTACAACCTGCTGCAGGTGGGCGACAGCCTCAGAGCCTCAACCATCAGGTCTGCCTCTTTTTCTTCCCCAACAACCACTCTACCCTGCCTATTTTTCCATTCTTGGTATATCACACTTCATATTAGAGATTTCTCCATCTGTTTCAATGATGAAAACAATATGATGTCACAAACAGGAAAGTGCAGACGGAGTCCTCCACGGGGAGTGTGGGAAGTTCACGTGTGCGTACCACCCTGACTTTATGCGTGGAGACGGTAGACTTTGATTCCCAGGCCTGTCAGCTCAGAGTCAAAGGAACAAACATCCAGGAGAACCAGTATGTGAAGGTCAGTGCGCATTTATTATGGTTTAGTACTTTCTAAAATATTTAACCTCAACATATTTTTCTGAAGTTATAATATAACTATAACTATAGTGCTAACTTAGCACCTAAAATATAATTTATACTTAATACATTTGAATATTAATGGGAATAACGTTTATAATTGGCATTGATCCTTGGGATTAATTCCATATATTATTTTAGTCTAAATGTGAAAGCTGGAATGAAAGTCATATTTTTTTGTTTTCTGTCATTATATAGATGGGTGCCTATCATACCATTGAGCTGGAGCTCAACAGGAAGTTCACTCTCGCCAAAAAAGTCTGGGACAGTGTGGTTCTGGACAGAATTGGTAATTTGTTGGTTTTTTAGTGTATTTTTGGAGTAAAATTAGCTTTTCTAGCTAATAACAATTCTACATATTATGTAATGTTTGAAATTTAGAGCTATTTTGTAAAATATAAAATAAAAAATGAAATTTTATAATAGATGGAAACAGGAATTTTCTTTCTTCTGTGAAGAAGAAAGTTTTACAGTGAAAATGGATGCTTAAAAAGTATTATTATTATTTTATTTGAGCTATTTGCATTCACATAGGACATGGCTCTCATCCACCTACCCTTGTAATGTAAAAAGCAAGTCTACACTCACTCTTTACATTATTTCACACCCAAACCCTTTGGTGATCACTTTTACTATTAGTGCCACGTTTGACCCTCAAGTTCTAGATGACCTTTTGCCAATATATCTTTTTAAAAGTCAGCAAAAGTACATCTGATTGCAATTAATTAGATAGATAAACAAGCTGAAGAGACTTTTTACTGCTGTTATGGTAAATGTGGTCTCTAAAGGGGTCATGACATGAATTTTTAAAAATTATTTTAAAATGTTTCTTGAGGTTCACTGATAATGTTAAAGTTGTTTGTGCAAAAAATATATATGTGGCAAAACTATTATTTTCAACCTTCATTCTGGCCCTCTGTCTGAAATGATCCATTTTTAAAGGGATAGTTCACCCAAAAATTAAAGTTCCTTCATTATTTACTCACCCTCACGTTGTTCCAAACCTCTATGTGTTTATTTGTTCTGCTGAACACAAATGAAGATATTTGGAAGAATGTTTTAATCAACAGATCTTAATCCCCATTGACTTCCATAGTAGGAAAAAATACATACTATCATGATAGTCAATGGGAATTGATTGAGGGTGAGTAAACGATGATAGAATTTTCATTTTTGGGTGAACTATCCCTTTAAGAAGCAGCTTCTGTAAGGCTTGTCAGTAAACGGCCACTGTTATGATTGGCTAATGTCAGTGCATAGACAACAGTATTAATACCCAACAGTTTACCGCCTATCACGTGTAGCCGTTAAGCAACTGAACGCTAGTGATTGAGGTCTATGGTGAAGTTATGTAAAACTAGAACTAGAAAATTTGATTTCTCATTTCATGACCCCTTTAATTCTTTCCACATCACTCCAAAGAGAAGTGTGGGTAAGACTTAAAAGGCAAGAGTGAAAGTAATTTTTCTATGTACGTTTTTATGTGAGCATTTACAGGCATGTAGGCTTCATGAGGACACCACATTAAGAAACATGTTGCGTTTGCCTTATTGTATGAGTAACTATGCCACATTTTGTTGTTTTAATTCGACCAAGTATCTTGACATGACAACTGCAGTCACCGTTCACTTTCAATGCATGGCATAGGACATCTATGAGTATATTAAAATGATAATGAATCTGATCCAGCTCATCACCAGTTTGTTTGAATCCTGATCTATAGAGCAGGCATGTGATCCCGCTCAAAAAGCAGATGTGGCTGCAGTCGTGATGCAGGAAGGTCTGGCCAATTTGGTTCTCGTAACACCAGCCATGACCTTACTCAGGGCGAAGGTTGAGGTCACCATTCCCCGCAAGAGGAAAGGCAGTTGTGCTCAACATGACAAGGTGAACCAATAAAACTATGCACCAATAAATATGACAATGGCATTATATTTAACAAATATAAATGACTGTTACCATTAGTTATTGTATGTTGGGTAGAAGAGGTTGGAAGAGTCACCCAAACCCATATTTCCCTAAATTTTATAGTAGATCAATGTAAATTATACAAGGGATATCATCTTCAATGCATAGCTTTGTGTGAAACTGAATGATATCATAGTGTATGCCTATGGGCCTCTAAACAGTTTCAAGGAACAAAAGAAAAATATAACCTAAGAAAAATTGAACAAGAACACAAAGGAAAACATCATGAACAACATGCTTATTTTGGTCTTTTTTTTTCTTTCTTCTTTTTGGTTTTGGTTTTAGAACTGGAAATAATTCAGCTCGATATTTATGTGTATTGCCAAAAGAAACAGTTGTCATTGTCTGGAGTGATGCTGATTGTGGAACAGGAAACTCGCCACAGGCTTGAATATTTGATTCACACGTCTTCAAATTATACTTTTTTGTGTTTACATCACTCCATTAAACTAGTTTGCCATGAAAAACTAGTTCAGACTACATTTTGGGATAAAAAAAAGGCTTCTGAGGGAGTGGTGAATTTGATGTTCTCTCTTATGACTGTTGTAATCGATTTCTCTCACTTTTTTTTGAGAATCGTGGAAATGCAATCATGTTTTTTTGTTTTGTTACATTTGTAATGTGAGAAAATGGGAATGGAAAAATTGTGTTTGCTTTAGTTTTCTGTTCTCAAGTTTAATCAATTACGCGGCTTTCTCTTCCAAGAACCCAGATATGTGTTTTTATTTATTTCCTTTTTTTTATCTATACATTTTTAATTCAACTTTAATCTTAAGAATGAGATGTCACTGCTGGTATTAATTCTGGTTGCACTGTACTTTGTTGTGTACTCCACATTTTGTACAAATATAGTTGGTTCAATGCATATAGAAATTACTGCATATATTTAAAAAATATGAGACCTGTTATATACAGTAACACTGATGTGTTCTATTTCAGGCGTTAGATCGATTTTATGAGGCTGTCATGCAGGGCATTCTGAGACACTTCAATTTTGATGGTAATTTTTTTTTAATCTGATAATAATATACATTAGTATGGAAGCTTGTTTCCGCCACTGAATAAAAAAATGAAATAAATAATTGTGACTTTATCTCACAATTGATACAATTTACAGTTTTGATGAGTTTACATCTCGCAATTCTGACTTTATTTCTCAGAATTGTGAGATAAAAAGTCAGAATTGCGTAATATAAAGTCACAATTGTGGTTATAAAGTCAGAATTGTGAGATATAAAGTCAGAAATGCATGATAAAGTCAGAATTGGGTGATATGAAGTCTGAATTGCGAGATATAAAGTCAGAATTGCGAGACAAAGTCAGAATTGCGAGATATAAAGTCAGAATTGGGTGATATAAAGTTGCAATTCTGAGAAAAAAAGACAGAAGTGTGACTTTTAATCTCACAATTCTGACTTTTTTTTCTCACAATTGCAAGTTTACATCTCGCAATTCCGACTTTCTAACACATAATTGCGAGTTTGTGTCGAAATTCGGACATCTTTTCTCAGAATTGTGAGATATAAACTCGCAATTGCGACTTATCTGGCCAATTCTAAGGTGAAAAAAAGACCCCTTTCCCCCCCCCCTTTTTTCCTTTTTTAACTTTTTCCCCCTCTGAATAGTTTAAATCTCATAATTCTGACTTTATATCATGCATTTCTGACTTTATAACATGCAATTGTGACTTTATATCTAGCAATTCTGACTTTATATCTCGCAATTCTGACTTTATAACTTGCAATTCTGACTTTATATCTCGCAATTGCGACTTAATATCACAATTCTCACTTTCCATCTTGCAATTCTGAGAAATAATGTCAGAATTTCAAGAAATAAACACAATTGTGAGAAAAAAAGTCAGAATTGTGAGATAAAAAGTAGCTATTTAGTAGTAACTATTTTTTTTATATTTTTCATTCTATGGTGGAAACAAGCTTCCATACATTAGATAAATATATGCTGATGTTTTTTTAATTTTTTTTATTTATGTGTTTCTCAGTGGTGAAGTGTATTCTGGTGGCCAGTCCAGGCTTTGTGAAAGATCAGTTCATCTCATACCTCTTTAAAGAGGCAGTAAGACAAGACTGCAAAATTCTTCTGGAGAACAGATCCAAATTCATGATGGTGCACTCCTCATCCGGACACAAGTATTCTCTCAAAGGTCAGAGTTCCTCAATCCTCTGTTCACCTTTTAAAGTAGTGATGTGCAAAATCTTACATTTTCATAATCGCTTAGTAGGCTTGTCATGGTTTATAGCAGCAGTTATAAATGCTATAAGGGTAGATGCCATGAAAAGACATTGTATTAATCAATATCTTAATGAATATAATAGCATTCAATAACATAAAATGACTTGTAGCTAAACTCTGCAGGACAGTGCAGACCAGGAGCAGGGTTGAGCAGCCCTGATCTAAAGAAACACATTAACAGCCAGATCATCTTTACAGATCATGAGTATTACATCTGCAGTATCACAAATGCACTGACAGAAAACATTAGCTTGTATTTGACAGGAATAACCTGCGAGGCAGTACAAAAGCTGATTAAATGCTGTAGCGATGACAAATTCATGGAGGACCGTGTATGGCTCTCTCAGGGGAAGAGCTGAGCTAATAATGCCGATTCAGTCGCCAGCCGTGGGCAGGAGGTTTTTACACTGTGATGCCACAATGCCATTGTGATGTGGCAAATGGGTTGGAAGGACTTTTACCATAATAGGGTGGTTGGACACAGACACAGTTATGTTCAAAAACAATGTAAAAGTGAGTTTAGCAATGTTACAGTGTTGACCCATTTTCTTTATAACCTCAGCAATTCGCTCTGGCATGCTGGATATCAGTTCGGGCCAAATCCTGACTGATGGTGACCCATACTCGCCTTATAATTGCTTGGGGTTGATCACTATTTGTGAACTTTGGCTTTTCCACTTGCCTTTTTGAGAACTGCTTCACTGTTGGGACAACACAGGACTCATGATCTCCTTTTCTTCCCCGGACAGTTGATTTTCCATATTTAGTGAACATAACTTTACACTAGTCTTCTGCTGCCCCAATCTTTCCTCTGCAGTTGAACCTCTCTCTTTCTCTGTGAAATTCTTGATGATTAATCAGGTGCAATATTCTTTACAGCAATTTTATTTACATTTATTCATTTTAGCTGACGGTTTTATCCAAAGTGACTTACAGAGGTTGCATTCCTCTGGAACAACTCTGGGGTGAAGTGTCTTGCTCAGAGACTTATTGATGTCTCACAGTGGATTCGAACCTGGGTATCTCACACCAAAGGCATGTGTCTTATCCACTGCGCCATCACCACCTGCAATTTCCTTGCATGTGAGGCAATTTTGATGCAAAGGGAAGGATGGTTGTATATCTTTCTTTGGAGGCAACTATTGCTAACACAAGAACACTGATTGGACGCACTTCTTCCCTCATTGAATATTGTTATGCTCTTATAATCCAATCATAATGATTGAGTGGTTTCAGGTTTCACCTGACTAGTACTTGTTTGCACTTTCCTATGCAGACTGACCTCATGAAATGGCGTATGCATGACACGTAGGGCTGGGTATTGAGACAAATTTCACAATTCGATTCGATTTCGATTCACATGCTTGCAATTCGATTTCGATTCAATATCGATTGTTTTGGATATCAGTTACAATAAATGGCCATTTTTCTCAAGGGAATCAAATCTCTTAACTAATCCAGTAAACTATGGGAGTCTAGTTGTAGCCTACTAGGCTTCATCACCCTAATATGAAGGTAATAATGAACTGTTTTGTAGCTATACAAACAATTAAATTACACTTTTATTTATTGTTATAAGAAGATTATATGAAATATAAACATTTAAATGGTGGCTGTCATAAAAACTTATTTATTCAAATATGCATTAAATATTGAAGAACATTAAGATTATAATGCATATGTAATAGATGGTGTATATGTATTTAGCAAAATGCTCCTCTCTGGAGTTGTTTTTTTCTAGCTGACTAACGAGTTTATGTGGGTTTTCTGAGGTAAATATGACGATACATGACATTGATTACAAGCTGTTTAACTGACGTCTTTCCACGGTTGAAACGCTTATTGAGCGAATCAATGTGACATGATACGGATTTAGATAAGTTGTACTCCATATTTTAACACACTTTCAGATGCTCATTCATGTTTATTTGGCGCTGTGGCTGGTATTAACCCGGAAGAGAGATCAGCGCTGCTGCTTCACTGGAGCTGCGCCACAGCGATCTCACGCCACAGCGCCAAAACGCTATTTATGTTTTTGAATTTCTAAAGAAAATGGACATAATTTGAAAATTGAGACTTTGTTTCATATCAATAGTAACAAAGGACAAAGATTATTGCGCTTTTTTGGATACGCGCAGCCGCGATACAATGATCCATTCATTCAAATGAAACAGGGCGACTAATCGATTCTTGAGATTTAAGAATCGATATCGGTTAATGAAAATGAGAAACGATTAATATCGAGAAATCGATATTTATTACTCAGACCTAATGACACGCCAATTTGTTTTTCCATTTTTGGCGTGCTATCAACACGCATAATCGCTTTTCAGCGCGTTTATAAATGCCGTTGACTTAACGTTACATTACTGTATAAATATTGGACCCACCCCAACCCTGTCCCTAAACTTACCCACCACTGGGGTTAATAGCATTTGTGAGTCTTCCCCTACTAGCCCCAGGTGTAGATCTACATTTTGCTTCGTTTCGCTTGGACATTTAATGGCATGCACATACACGCAGAATCGTGTTGAAACGTTTCTGATTGGTGCCTCGATTTAGACGGATTGGAAATGGGCTTGAATGAGCTCATTGCCAGACTAACTTTCAGAGCAAATCTATATTTGCAGGAAGTTGTCTGGGTTTTCCAAGGCTGTGATCAAACTGTTTCAGACACTTGTAAAGAGGTGATGCTGCAATGTGTGTTGAGGATTTTATTTATTCAACTTTTGAAATAAATTTCACTTTTTAAAGTGACATTATTAATGTGAGATTTTACTTCCACAGAAGTGCTGTGTGATCCAGCAGTTACGGCTCGATTGTCAGACACCAAGGTGACTAAGTTTGGATTTTGTCCATATACATATATTAAAGCTTATAGCATTCTGCAAGCACAGTGTGGTGTCTTGCTATGAGAGGGATTTTTTTCTGTTTTAGGCTGCTGGAGAGGTAAAAGCTTTGGAAGACTTCTACAAGATGCTTCAACAGGAGCCTGATCGAGCTTTCTATGGGTGATCAAACTCTATCCTGTCTATATTACACACAACCTGAATGAGAAAACACATTTGCGTTTCAGGTTAATCAATGACATGTAAGGTTTTTTTAACATAAATCTTTTCACAGGGTATCCGCGGGGTCTTGAAAAGTATTAAAAGGTGATAAATCAATTTTGGGAAAATTAAGACCCTTAAAAAGTATTAAAAAGTCTTATCACAGCTTTATAAAGTCTTAAATTTTGAAAGTATTTTTTCTAGGGATATAACGTTAATGATTCACTCGCAACCGGTTGAAAATCGATAAAAATGTGTGACGATTCAAGTCGGTTGAGATGTTAAAAGAATCGCGATACACGTTTTAAACAGCAGGAGCGTTTACTGAATAGCCTACTGTGAAGTTGTGAACCTCGGTTTTCAGGCAGTGGACACACACTGGCGCCGCGCGAACCTAGCGAGTGTTTTCACTTCATTCCTAAGGAACTTGAGCTTGTGTGAGCACTCATAGTAATGAACTGAAAACGTTTGGTTTGCTCCGCTCGCGCCGCGCAAAAGTGTGCCATTTGTGCACGCGCTGTCGACGGCAAGCTTAGATGTTTACTAATTCAGTTCGGAGCTGTGGCGGCTTTTTGACTCTTCGTGGACTAATAATAATCACCACCGTGAGAAGCGCATCACCTCCGTTTTGACGTAAAAGTCATTAATATGACAAGTGTGAGAGCTACGGAGATCACAAGGTGCGTCAGTGTTTCCATGGCAACCACGTGTTGTATTTATTTTAATATCTCTTTCTCTCTATGTCGTGTACATGGATTTATTTAGTTTTAAAATAATTTGTTGAGCGTTATGGCATATTTTGACAAATGTGTTCTTTTTTTAACTCTTCTATTCTATTTTAATGATACAAATTATGACAAAATTAAAATCTTTCCTTTATTACATTGTAAAACTCCTGTCAATGTGGTACAAATTTTACAGCCTTTTACTTAGTGTGCGAAGGTACCTGAGTGTCCAGCCTCTTGACCAGACAGACAGAAACAACCTGGAAGGGAATTTTATTTTTCAATGTAGTTTTGTTATTTGACAAATATATTTCAAAATGAAAAAAGTGCAGATTTTGTTAGAGAAATAATAAAAGAGACACTTTTTCATTTATAATAATTTGTCTTAAATGTCAATTGTTAAAAAAAAGATCATGAGAAAGTCGTATCGTGAAACCGATATCGTGAATCGTATCGCATCGTGAGTTGAGTGAGTCGTTACATCTCTAATTTTTTCTGAATTAGCTGTCCAACAGTTTGAGTCCCAAAAACATCATAAAAGTGTGTGAATTTAGTCATTTTTGTTAAAAAAAAAAAAAAAAACGAACAGATACTTAAAAACTATTTTGGGCTATTGTGGGTGTGTTCGTAAATTGCCTCTGAGAGCAGTATTACTACACACCAAAATGTTTTAAGAGAAGGTTGGTGAACACACAAACAGAATGGGGAAGTTTTTTAGTAAACTTTGCTTTGATTTACTATCCCAGCCTTTTTGATTTTCTGTATCAGAGTGGTCTATAGTCTTTATCACAAACTAAAACTCTTAAGTTAAAAGAATCACTGATGTAAATGGTTATAACTTGAAGTGGCGGTGAGGTATTGAAAAATATTGAGAAGGTCTTGAAAAAGTCTTGAAAAGGTATTAAAATTAACTTCAAGATTCCTGCATATACCCTGTTTCATCCATTAATAAAGCTTTTTTTTTTTCTGGACAGATTGGCTCACGTGGAAAGAGCGAGTGAGGCTTTAGCCATCGACATCCTGTTAATCAGTGACAAACTATTCAGGTACTTTTGAAAGTAATAAATTCATTATTTACCGTTTATAACTTCATAGAGAATATGAATATGATTTCTTTTTTCTTCATGATAGACATCAAGACATAGCCACCCGCAGCCGGTATGTTCGGCTTGTAGACAGTGTAAAGGAAAATGGAGGAACTGTCAGGTATTCATATGAATTTTTCAAGTCAATTTCAGTAATGTCATGCATTTATAGTTCTATATGTGTTATGGAAAAACATTGATCTTTGCTCACCAATATTGTTGACTTTTCTCCCCCTGCTTTCCTTTTAGAATGTTCTCAAGCCTGCATGTATCTGGTGAACGTAAGCTATTTTTTCAAAGTCTTGGTTTCAGAGAGGATTATTTTAGATCGTCATGTGCCTGAAATGGTGTGATTTGTCTCTGTAGAGTTGAATCAGCTGAGTGGAGTGGCGGCCATCCTGAGGTTCCCCATCGCTGACGTGTCTGAACCTGAGGACAGCAGCTCTGATGAAGACTAACATTATGGTCTTGTGTGAAAGGTTGGGAATGCTTCACTTTTTGGACTAAATGGAATAAGAATCCATAATGGCCTTAATAAAGGATTTAAAATCTGTTGAAGTTTTACCAAAACCTTGATAATTTTGATTATTTATGACTGATGCAATTACAAAATAATCTACTGAATCCACATTTGTTTTCTATGAATACCACTCACCATTCGTGCCATTTTTTTGAATGTCATTTTCAACAGTTAATGGATGGCATTCAGAAAGTGGTTTGCTTAATAGACCAATTCTTTGTCAGCATCGCAGTTTGTCACACTGAAGTAGTGGCAAACATACTCAAGTAGTCACACTAAGTAGACCATAAACACTGTTGTTTAATCCATTCACACTATTACACACATTTTAGTCTCAATAGCAATACAAATGTAACTTACCTAGCCACGCAGTTGGCTTTTCCAGTTAATATGTAGCTTAGATTTATTGTAACTTCTTTCTTCGTCTTACACACCACCGTCTTACTATTCTGTTCACAATACACGTCTCACACTGACAGCGTTTGCGGTGTAACAGGCCAACAGCTCTCCTAGTTACGGAAGAAAAAAAAAAAAAAAAAATCTAGCATTTCGACTTTAATCTCGGAAACGTTTCAACTTTAATCTTGAAATGCTAGATATTTTTTTTTCCAATTTTTTTTAAAGTCAAAACGTTTCGAGAGTATGAGAATGTCTTCCATACTAGAAGTTGTGCGTGTGCTTGCCATTGTTTCACATTGCCGCAAGCACAGGCATTCATAATGGTGGATAGCGAGTGTTTCACAGAGACGTGTGTGTGTGTGTTTTGTTTAAAGGAAATTCAACAGGTGCCAAATCTACCAGCATAGGACATTATATAATATAGCCTACTGCGCTGGAATACACTTTAGCCTATAGGAAAACCAACCCGGAAAACACGTTTCAGACTGGATGGAGATATCCAGCTTAATGAATGAATGAATGAGGCATTTATATAGTGCTTTCATATGTCTACTAGGCCTACACAAAGTGCTTTACAACAATCATATCAGATATTCTCTCCTCAATCACCATTAGTGGTTATTAAATCTGAGGAAAATCACAGGATAAAAGTAAAAAGCTAATATTTTGTGTTGATCCATGGCAGTTCGACTTTACAAGTGCATTTCTTTACACGCACGCGCGCTCTGAGCCTTTGTACATACACTGTTATGAATACACACACTTCTATGGAAGACTGTATTATCGTAATGTTTTGACTTTAATCTCGAAACGTTTTGACTTTAATATAAAATAAAAATGTAAAAAAAATGTAGCATTTTGAGATTAAAGTCGACTTAAAGTCGACTAAACGTTTCGACTTTTATCTCAAATGCTAGATTTTTTTTTTTACGTTGCGGTTCAGGGTTTCCGTACCTAGTAAAACCCAAAGAATACTTACGTTTTTTATGAATACCTTAGGGTATGTTTCAGTGTCATCAATTCTGAATAACATAATAATAACATAATTGTAACAAAACATCTAATACCGTTAAATCATTGGTAGAATAGAAAATATTTCAATACCGATACTCAATACTGCTATATAGAAAATATAGCAGCAGCAGTGTACGCTCAACCTTCACATGATTAATTTTTTTTTAAATTTTGTTGCACTAGTTAGTCTGTCCTAGTGTTAAAGCGTTAAAGGGCACCTATTATGGCATTTAAAATGTTCCTAATATTGTTTTGGCAGTCCCCAACAACAGTTTTACATGCATGCAATGACAAAGAAAAACACTTGTGGTCTTATAATAAGCATTTATTTTTTACCGGAGTTGCTAACCGACTCCCAAATGATTTGTCAACGACTCATTTTTTTCCAAACCCCTCCTTTGCGTGACGTTAATTTGCGGTGATTGGTCAGATGACCCGATCACTTATTGTTTGCATTAGCCCAACGCATAAACATATTATTGATAAAGAACTGCCGTACTACAAGGTATCGCTCTTTATGACAACTCTAATAACAACGACATAATTTCACATATTTACAAAAAAAATTGTCAATTGTAGACCTAGAAGCTGAGTGCAACTTACTCAACACACAAATACTTATTGAGCATGCTACAAAACACATTATTAATAATACTTACAGGTTGTGATTCGGAGGAGGAAGCTGATCCAAATAAAATTGGTACTGAACCTTTCTTCAGTATCAACCACAATGCTTTCGAATCCACACTTGAAAGCATTTATGTTTGTAAGCAATCGTCAAAAAATTACGCGAACACAGCATAAGTTTCGACCTATACTTGTGGGGTATAGTTGTATATATGAACTGTAGACACTTCAAATGCTCCTCCCTGGGCAGTGAAAGAGGGTCGCCATGAGTGGGCATATCTTATTCAAATATCTTGTCAAGTTGACATCATCTAGATAGAGAAAAAGCATCGTTCGTTTATCGATTCATATTAGCAACCCTTACTTTGAGAGAGAATAACTTTGTATATGGTGAACTTTCATAATTAAAGATTTGCGGGATGTTTTTGTTCACTTAGATCTATGTTACACACTACATGAAAGGTAATTTTCAAAATTCCATAATAGGGGCCCTTTAAAATATGACTGTTTATTTAAGATTTTTGTTTCCATGACAATTGTTGACGAATCAAGACAAGATTAAAATAATAGTTAAAAAATGTAACTTTACCAAAATCTCTCCCTATATTCTTCTCTGAAAATGAAAGAAAAATGTTTTTTTTTTTTTATCATGCCTCCACGTCAAGTTCAAATCCCCCAAAACGGAGCTTTTCTTTTACATGGATACATTTTCTGTCCTGTTTTTTACGTAATTTTTGTAACCTGGAAATCATGCACACACGTTTCTCTACACTGTGGAAAAACGCAGATGATCTGAAAACACAGACACGCATAAGTTGACAATCTCCATTGTGATATTCTGCTCAAATAAAAGTGGAATACAGTCAGTTGTGCTATTTGTTGTGGCTAAATCTGTGAACAAACATTCTCAGTGATGAACTGTAATAAATTCAAACATGGATCACCATTGTGATTGCAGAATAAATGCACTTATGCTTCCTCTGTTGTTTTAATAGAAAAACATTAACATAATTTGGAATTCATTTGAAGAATTTCACTTTTGAGTTTTACCAGTTGTCATAATGTAGAGCTTGTTAATTTATATGATAATAAATCATATTCCAAAAATCAATTAAGTAGATGACTAAATGACTAAAATAAAACATACTTTTAGGTGAAGGAACAATAATTTTGGTACAGTGTAAAAAATCCAAACTCAAATGACAATCATAATCACAATCAAGATTACAATTTTGAGCAAAATAGATGAAATATGACTAAAATATGACTAGGTTTTTGTTGTTGTTTTTTTTTTTTTGTTGTTGTTTTTACTATAAAACAAGAATAAAATTCCCAGACTTCTAGTCAACTAAAACTTGACTTAAAAAAAGAAAGAAAAAAAAGGACAGGCTGACAAAATATGGAAACACATTTACATGTAGGCAACACTGGCCTAGTCCGTTAAGTTAACAGACCGAAAAGAAACGGATGAGAGAAAAAAAAAAAAAACTTCTGGAAATATTATAATAGATGCTCATGTTGATGAGTTTAAAGATGAAATTTTGTAGTGTCCTGCCCCTGTTTGCGCACACTATCAAATGCAGGACACTGTGAGTAGTTGTCTTCATTGTTTTTTGCTTCTTCTTAAAGGACTACTATATTTCAATTTTATGTGTTGATATAGGTTTATTGCACATTTTGTATTTTTTTCTGCTTTGTTCAACATGTGCCATGAAGAAATGATGCTAAGGTATTGCTGGTTGGCTGAATGTGTAAAGAACACATCTACAGGTCTCCATGACATTCTGTTTTATAGCCAAAGACCCATGGCTTTGTATTTTGCCCATAACAAAGTAGTTATAACACACCTTAAGCTCACAATTTTAAGTTATTTGTGTCATTATCAATGGCTAAAATGGAAAATACTGCACCGTTGAAACTATGAGAGTCCATATTTTTAATATATAAACTTCTCCCACACATGCCAAGATTATATATGTCAGTGAGATACAGAGAAAGACTTTCAAGTCCAGCTTGTTTAATTCAAGTAATATTTTATATTTATATACATGTCATATTTTACACATGTAGCACCTTGTAAATATAAATCATCAAGTTTGCCAATAGTAATGCTATAAAATCCCAGATAAAATCATCTGGATTGAATTTCTGAACCTTAGAAGGATAAAGTGCATTAAAAGATTATCATTGCACATTGTATTGGGGTTTCCCTTATAACATCTTATTTCATTGTTTTAACAATACATTTGTACCATGGTACTCCTTGGTTCTCGACTCTAAAATAGAGGTCTGTTCTGAAATGACTGCACACAGTGGTGAAAAACAGTGCTAAATGCAAAACTAACCATATAATTGTGCATACATAATATACAGGCCTATCAACTTTTAAAGGAAAAGGGACTCTTTTCCATATATTGTCGTTGACATCAAAGGTTGTGCCCTCATCAACATCTGTACTGTAAATTAATCACTTATTTTCTAGACGTAAATAGGATATGGGTCATTCCGTATCAAATCAACCAAACTTCTTGCAAACTTCGGGAAACTTCCCCGGCAATATTAAATGTCATGGAAGTATACTTACTGAGTAATTCACTATTTTGTAGAGGGTGGTCAAAACGACCATTTTCGACTGAGATTTGGAATCACATTACAGGGGGGTAAAAATGACTTCAGAAAGTTGGCAGGACCATTATTTTGGTTTGTCTATTAGTTAAATCTGTTGACTTTAGTAATCTTTGTTGCATTTTATGCCAACGGAAACAGTACAAAAATGGGGAAAAGCACTACTTTTTTTTTTTTTTTCAAGTTTGCATGCCTGCAACTCCAAAATATCTGACTGCCCTTTTTGGTTTTAATAAACCAAAAAGGGCAGTCAGATTTTTTGGTATCTTCATTTTAAAGGCCCCATATGTAATCCCATAGATATGGGGATCTTAATGGCTCCATAAGCAAATTGGTCAATTGAACACATTTTCAGTTGCCAAAAAACACATGTGGGTCTCTTTGCATACAGATGATACTTTTTTTCCCTTTTAAATATATTAAGAATATCTGAACAACAAATAAGGTTGAAACTAGAAATGTAGTTCGTTTTTTCAATCAACACAATTGCATATCTGATTATTACGAATATTGTTTTTTCCAAAGTTTACATGCTTGGCACTCAAAAATAATTAAAGATATCTAAATATGTTTTTAGATTCTTAAACTTTTCTTTTGAAATCTTCATTTTCAAGTCTCCATATGGTTCAAGCCCATAAAGATTTGTGGATCTCAATGCGGCTCCATGTACAATTTGTTCTATTTAACCCATTTTAAATGGTCAACAACCAAATTTGGTTCACTTTGCACACTGCTGATACTTATTGCATTTAAAGGGGAATGTATAAATAAATAATGTTGACATTAGAAATGTAATTTCCCTATATTAAAACAAATGCATACAACATACCTCCTCGGCCCCGCAAGACAGGTTGGAATTATTTACAATGATTTTTAAGAATATTCTTTTCTGGAATATGAATACTACTTAGATTTAATCCTTAGAACGATCTCAGGGAAAAAAAAGATATTAAAATTCTATAGAAAAATATTCTTAGATTTTTCATTAAGTTATAAAATAAAAGGAAATTGGCAGTTAAGAATAATTGTTTTTTTTTTTTGTTTTTTTTTTTTCAAAAATGTTTTATGAATCCTGCCTCAGTATCTAAAAGGATATTAAGATATCTTTAATTATTGAATTAGAGACATGCAAACTTGGGCCAAAAAACACAAGAAGTGCTTTTCCCATTTTTGAACTTTCACTGTTATCAACTGATTTAACTAATAGACCTACTAATCTGTGTAAAATCAAAATAAAGTTTACCCCGCTGTAATTTGGCTCAAAATCTCAGGCAAACATTGTCAATTTGACCCCAACTCTACAAAAAATAAGTGGCTTACCGAGTCAATATGCATCCAGCACATTTAATATTTTGGCTTTCTGCTTCTTCCTCTGGTTGAGTTGAACACGGAATGACCCATAAACAGTATATCAAAGAAATTAGCATAATTGATATCACCACATTGAAAACTCTACAATTTCCCTGGATTTCTTCAAATATCATGATGACATATCAGTCTGCAAGTTCATTCACCAGGACAGTGATACTCCTTTAACCACTTTAAATCCTCTAGCGTGCCCCAGTGCAAATACAGAATGGACAGGATGACCATGATGTGCATTATTTGGTGACTATTTAACCAGTAGTCAAACCGACCAGGGCTGAAACGCTCAGGCAAGCGGGAAATATTGATGAGTCCCCCTACCAATGCCAAAGCATCCATTGTGAGATAGAGACGGAGGGATGTGGGGCTTCCTTTGCCTACGCCAGTCAGACGCAACAGAAAGAGAACGAAGCGGAACAATGCCTGCCAGGCGAAAGATTGCAGTCGGTGCACGTTATCCCGTGCAGTGACAGCGCAGTAAACACCATAGCCAGAGAGGAGGAGATATGCCAACATCGCCACACAACGGGAAGATGGATTGCACAACAAAGTTATGTAAATGATTGGCAGAGCACCTGCAAAAAGAAAAGTACAACGAATGCATTGAATTTTGGCCTTGAATTTTGGAATTGATTAAAAAATTCTAAAAAATAAAGGACCATAGAAGAACCATTTTTGGTTCCCCAAAGAACCTTTTAAGTGAACAGTTCAAATAACTTCTTAATGTAAAGAACATTTTGATCTAAATGACCTTAGAACATTTGTGCAGTGGACGCTTCCATGGATGCTAGAAACTTGAGATTTCATCAATTCACTGTCTTAAAATAATTTTTTTCCTCAATTTCGTTCTGCAATCTTTGTGAATATGTTTGTGTTAGATATTAGTTTTGTTTGTTAGAATATTTCAATGAAGTCTCGTTTTTATTTAAAGAGAAGTGTCTTGTGTTGTGTTGTGTGCTTATTTAAAGGAGTAGTTCACTTAAAAAAAAACAACTTTTGTTGATAATTTACTCACCCCCATGTCATCCAAGATATCCATGTCATTCTTTGTTGACATGGTTCCATGGGGTTCAATGGGAACCAAACAGTTCAAGGTCCAAAAGACACTTTCAGTGCAAACTGTTCAAAGGGCTTTTAAATGATTCCAGACGATAAGGGTCTTATCAAGCGAAACGATCGCTCATGTAAAAAAATAAAAAGTTTAAGTTTTATAAGCTTAAATGCTCGCCTTACTCTGTTCTGTGATGCGCGTTTGTGACTCTCCTGTTTGAACTCGTTTATCAAAATGAATGAATCTTTTTTGTGTCAATTGGTACATTCAACGAACTAAATGAACGAGTTGAAAAGATTCGTTCACTTTGATGAACGAGTTTGAACAGGAGAGTCACAAACAAAATGAATAAGACCCTTATTCATCGTCTGGATCGTTTAAAGCCCTTTGAACAGTTTGCGCTGCAACTGTCTTTGGACCTTGAACCGTTTGATTCCCATTGAAGTCCATTATATGGAGAAAAATCCTGGAATGTTTTCACCAAAAACCTTAATTTCTTTTTCAACTGAAGAAAGAAAGACATGGACATCTTGGATGACATAGGGGTGAGTAAATTATCAGCTAAAGTTTTTTTTTTTTTTTTTTTTTTAAAGTGAACTACTCCTTTAAACTGCTGATCTTGTTACCTTACTATTAATAGTATTTTCACTGTATTTCGGATAGTAATATCCGCTTCAGAGTTGATATTTACTGCCCGTTCAATTTAGCGTGGGATGATTCATTTGTTAGAAATTCCCTATAAAATAAATTATAATCCCCTTTGAGCTGTTTCCCTTGAATGCTGTAACAGTCATCTCTGTATAGTCAGCTCACTGAATGCCATCCTCCACCTGAACGGCTGTGACATGTCTTTTAAGAACCAGCTGACAATTTTCCACAAGCACTTTTCCACCACACCCACACCCATAAACCAAAGCAATTTCACAGATACTAGGATTTATTCTCTGTTTTTCTCTTTTCTAGCTTGCTTCCTAAACTATTGCCTTGTCCCTCTCTTGTAAGTCTTGCTAAATTCATCAAATTTCATTCTAAATTTGGTAGGCACTCACCGAGAGTGTTGACAAGACAGACGCCAACCATGTCGAAGCACAGCAGTGTGTCATAAACATGTGCTCCACCCTCATGGTTCATGAAGAGATGGTAGAAGACTGAACAAATGGTGGGAGACAGACAAGCCAGATAATGCACCACACCAATCCACCACTCATCCACTTCAGCCCATGGGATATTCACAGGCAAAAATAGCAAAAAACAGATGAAGGGGATACCTTATGGACAAAACAACAACAAAAAAACATGTTACCAAAGGGCAGAACCAGATTTCACCAGGTACATGTTTCAGGAACAACATTTAAATCCACCAATTGAGTTATTGAGACAAAATATGCAATTTGACGCGGTTGCTGATGTTTACATGGCTCTAAAGATGAAATTCTGTAAATCAAATCTTTATAGTACATCAATCTACTTACATTATTGGGTGACAACTGATATGTATATGCATTTTATGTGTCTTAAAATGATATTTGTAGTTTATTAACTAATAGTGTAAATCAATGAGTTAATTAGCACAATTAGTCAAAGCTATGCACTTCAACTTCCAGTTGTCTCCTTTAATTAATCATTAGCTAATGATTTGCAAAGGTATCATTATGTTATGACTTTACTTGTTGAGGCACATCATTATTAACTAGTCATTTAGTAATTTGCACATACATTTGCACTAACAATGAAGTAATTAATCATGTATTAATGCATATTAGTGTGCCTGTCGTATTATCTGGAAGTTGAAATACAAGGCTTTGACTCATTCTGGTAATTAACACATTAATTTATTGAGTTATTGAGACAAAATATGCATTTCTGTAAATCAGATCTTAATAGTACATCAATCTACTTACATTATTGGGTGACAACTGATATTTATATGCATTTTATGTGTCTTAAGATGATATTTGTAGTTTTTATTCTGGGGGGCAAAACAGACATGAAAATGTTTGGCAACTGACTGCATATGCAATGCAATACAATGATCTTTGAGAGGTGTACCACATTGTATCATAGATACATTGTAACATGAGTTCTAAAAAATGATATATGGATAATCAAGTAGGCTAAAGCTTCAGTCATGTGTGTATTCATCTTGAAATATTACTAATGATGTAAACGTGCTTTTTACTTCCTAAAAAAAGCATGAACTATCAGTCAGAGGACAGAAGGTATTTTAGAGGCCTTAGAAATTTGCATATGAAATATTATACAGTAGGGTAGGCTTATAGGGTTAATAGTTAATTCGGTAACACTACAATACGGGTGCACTAATAAGCATTAATTCATCCTTAACTAATACAAAAAAAATAATTAAAGTGTAACTAAGGGTTATCTAAGCTATTTATTAATGATTACCACATTAGGAACTAATTAAGAGTCTGATATGTAATTGTGGATTAATTCCATAATAACTCATTTTTTTAATAGTGTTAATTAATATGTTAATTACAAGAATGAGTCAAAGCCTTGTATTTCAACTTCCAGATAATATAACATGTACTCTAATATGCATTAATACATGATTAATTACTTCATTGTTAGTGCAAATTCATGTGCAAATTACTACAATTACTAAATGACTAGTTAATAATGATGTGCCCCAACAAGTAAAGTCATAACATAATGATACCTTTGCAAATCATCAGCTAATGATTAATTAAAGCAGACAACTGGAAGTTGAAGTGCATAGCTTTGACTAATTTCGGTAATTAACACATTAATTTACATTATTAGTTAATAAAAGATGTTATTAAGGAATTAATACACAATGACACATTGAATTAATAGCAATTAATGTATTACTTAATCTATTAATCATATAGACTGTTTATGAGTTGCTGATGTAGTAAGCATTAATTAATGGTTTAGTTCTTCATTAGTAATACATTAACTCATGATTATCTGTGCATTACTTAAGCATGAATTAATGCACCCATATTATAAAGTGTTACCGTTAATTCTATTAAGTTCAATAAAATTCCTAAAACTGTTTTTGGAACCACTTTATATTAAGTGGCTTTAAGTACTATGTACTTACATAAAAAAAATTATTACAATGTACTTATTTTGTTCAGGTTGTATTGTATAACACTTTTGCTGCTATTGATGTGTGATACGGGTAAGGTTAGGGTCAGGTGTGGTTATATGGGTCGGTTTAAGGGTGGGTTAAGGTGTTACGGAAGGGTCAACTGTGTAATTACAAACATAATTACATTTATTAATTACAGCTGTAATTACATGCAGGTATTTTCAAAATATAAGTACAATGTAAAAGCATGTATGTACACAATAAGTCCATTGTCTCAAATTATTAATTTCAACGTAAGTACATGGTACTTAAAGCCACTTAATATAAAGTGTGACCCTGTTTTTAGTTCCTTCCAAAATTTAGGCCCACCAAAGTGTTACTGCACTTTTACTGCTCACAGCAATTATACATTATCACTTCCAGTGCAGCAATTCTCTAACGCGGATTAGATGTAATCCCACGTAATGCTATTTACAAGCCCTTTTGAACAGTGTTACTGAGTGAACCGTAGAGAAAGTTGCCCTAAATTACATGTTCACAAGGTTTCCCTCCTCTGTGCATGGGGGTTTCCCCAAACCTTGTTTCAGTAACTCTCCCATCAGTGGAATTAATGCAAGAATAATAAGTTCAATTTAACATCCACAAAATTACTTTACAGCTCCCTACAAGTTTACAGTTGATCCTATGTTAAACAATTTCTAGACATTACAGTACAAATTATGCTTTTTTCCCCTCCATACCATGTGTATAGATGTTTCCAAGTTCATTATGCAGATAGAACAAACTTCGCAGACAGTCTTTGGAAGTGGATATAGGCCGGTATCCTTTCAAGACATATTTGTTGAACTGAAGATGTGGTGGTGAATTCTTAAAATCCAGAAGTTTTGGCCCAGTAAAAAAATCCATAGCAGAAAAAGTTAAATATGTTCGAATGTCCTTGACCAGTTTCATCTTCCTTTGGGAGGAAAGCCTGTAATCTCTTTGAATTTCTTACATCAAGCTATAAATGCATAGTCAGCAAGGTTTAGCTAACTAGCTAGTTTTAGCTTACTAGTGATGGTAAAAGTTACTTATTAAGATACCCATTGCCTTGGAAGTACTGCCAGGTAGAACTGTAGCAACTTGTTGCTTGCAAAGAAGCTGTGGGCCAATTTACTGCTGCTTAGTGTCAGCCAATCAGCATGAAGCAGTCAGGCTCAGCAGAGGCGAGCTCATGGAAGATTACAGTTCCTTAAGTACACTACAGTAGTAACACTAGTCTGCTGGTAGATTCGACACATCTGCTTTTTACGGACATTTATTTCAGAAACGGTAAATATGATAATCCCCCAAAAATACTTTAAGCTACCCTAAAATCCTGGTAAAACTGGATTTAAATTCAAGATTTAAACCAGGGTTGGATTTAGAGTATTTATTCAAAACCATACATAGCCTTACTACAAGAAATTAAACAAAAATAAATAACAGTGGCTTATAGAAAAAAAACACTTAAAAACGTAAATGCATAAAACATAACACACAAGAAACATGGAATTATGTGGAATTGTGGAATTTAAAAAGATGCATCAGATATGATTATATTTAATCTAAAAATGTCTTTATTTGTACAAGCAGCTGTTTATTTATATGGCAAGGTAACAAATATCAACAATACATTAAACTTCTCAACATGACAGAAAATGTACAACATTCACAGAAACATTGTGTAAAAAAAGAGCAATCAAGTGAAGATACACATTCTTGCAGCAACAACTTCCACTTCAAAATTATCCTAAGAAAAAAAGTTAGGCATGTGTTAGAAAAAAAAGCCACATTATTATTATACATTCATATATATATATATATATATATATATATATATATATAAATTAAATTAATTAAAATTAAATTAATTAAAAACTAATAATTATAATTAAAAATAAAAATATAATTAAAATAAAAAAAATATATATTTTTATATATTTATTATATTTTTATTTATTTATTTATTTTTTTGTTTTATTAATTTAAAACACGTTACCCTTACCTTGGTATTTATTTCCAAAGAATCCACTCAATTTGTATTTGCCTTCCTTTCCTGTTAAAAAGAACCAACGTTTAAATGCACAAAGTTTAAAAATATGGCTAAATAAACAAACATACCCTTACTCAAAAAGATCACACCCTTATCTTGATAGCTCCACCCCACTGAATTCACAAACACACAACAGCACAGGCACCTCCCCCCTCATAAGTGGACACGCCCCCCTTACTGCTGATTGGCTACAAGTGTGTTTTGGCGCTCGGTCTGACCCACTTTTAACAGCGTTTCTCAGAAATCGCTTAATGCACCATTAAATCGGTGTAACGTTTTATGTAGCTTATTGCGCTGACAACAATATGATAAAAATGTCAATATATAGTTGCACAATAATAATAATATGAATAAGTATATTTTCTGAAATTATTAATACAGTTCATTAATCTAGCTGTTGTCAGTTGCAAAACAATTCTAGACAATAAAATAAAATGTGTTGATCATGAGAGTGTGTTTATTAGTATCTTACCAGTCTGCGAGTCTCCATTGGGCTGGATGTGCAACTTGAGGTGCTGCTGGATGTGGATCTGTTGTGGTGTTGAAGGCTGCAGCTCAGGCTGAGGGATTATGGGGGAGACAGGAACAGGGTACACATCAGGAACAGAGACTGGGACCGTTGAGGAGCCGTCCAGTGAAAGGGTGGCGTCTAATGAGGTGACAGCAGGGATGTGAGGAGTGGGGCCCACAGTGGGAACACCAGGGAATGAGACAACTGCAGGACAGTCAAGAAATAACTGGATTTAAGTTCTCTCTCGATACAATTTGAAATGGAAGAATGTACGGGAGGATAGTTCAACAGAAGCAGAGTCAGACATTTTGGGGTTTGGGACAAAAATGCCACCAAAATGAGCAAAAATGTCCTGCAAAAGTTCACCCAAAAATGAAAATTCTGTCAGAATTTACTCACCCTCATGTTGTACCAACCCTGTAAGTACTTCGTTCATCTTCGAACACAAATTAAGATATTTTTGATGAAATCTGAGAGCTGGATCACTTCTGCATAATAGTCCATAGGCTTCTTGAGGGATTGAAACTTGCCGACCTCGAAAAGTTGTTAAAGACACGGTTGAAATAGTCCAAGTGACTACAGTGGCTCAATCTTAACTTTATCAAGCGACGAGAATACATTTTTGTGCGCAAAAACAAACAAAAACAACAACTTTATTTCAACTCTTCACTTCCTTCTTTTTGCGCCTCTAGTCAGTTAACGTAGTGTGATAGCGTAGAGCTACGTTTACAGATAGGCTCACTATTGGCCGACGCTGGTCATGTGTGTGATGCGTGTGACGTACATTAACAGAAGCTTACGCTATTAAACTAGTAACCTGACTCGAGGAAGAGAGAGAAGTAAATGAATAGTTGAAGTTGTTATTTTTATTGTTTTTTTGCGCACAAAAAGTGTTCTTGTCGTTTGATAAAGTTAAGATGGAGCCACTGTAGTCACTTGGACTATTTTAACGATGTCTTTAATAACTTTTCGAGTCCAGCAAGTTTCAATCCCTCAAGAAGCCTATGGACTAGTATGGAGGAGTGAGACAGCTCTCAGATTTTATCAAAAATATCTTAATTTGTGTTCCGAAGATGAACGGAGGTCTTACGGGGTTGGAACAACATGAGGGTGAGTAAATACTGACAGAATTTTCATTTTTGGGTGAACTAACCCTTTAAGTGGATAAAATGCCCCTCTACAATTTAGGTAAATCAATTACGACCATTGCAATTCGTGTGAAATCATTTTGCAGCATTGTGCATTATAACCAATCACATTTCTGTTTCTGTTTATAAATGCCATAGCCAATCAAAGGTGTTTAGATTATTCACGTCTGAAAAGCAGCTGAATCATACACAACAAAGTGCAGATATGATGTTAGACATTAATTTAGCAGTGTAAACACACAGCTTAGTGATTATAATAGATTTTGCCATAGACCATTAATTTTGCGAGATGTAAACAACACTGGTCCAGAAGCACTTCCTGTTTCAGTTTTTTAACACTACATAAACGCGTTGGAATAAAATGCAACCAACTGAACATTTACAACTGAATCAAAAGTTAAACACACAGCTTTAAGACGTTTTCTTTACATTTGAAATAAAGAAACCATTTACAAACTGAAACAGGAACTGTTTCTGGACACGTGTTGTTTACATCTTGCAAAATGGTCTATAAGAGACGCTCCAGAGATGAAGATGTTTTTTTTAACTGGGAATAAACTGTTATTGTTCATGCTACTTAAAAAAAACAACAATGTGAAGTATTGATTATCTAATGTGTAATAAGCAATAAACTAATTCCCAACCACCAGCTGCATTGATCACCAGTGCCCATGATCTTTACTAGAGGACACTCCTTCCATCTTCTTTATCTCATCATGAACTACATTTCCCATAATCCATTTCCTGGACTCATTGTGGTTTGATTACTTCCACCTGTGTTTCATTATCTGGTTAGCTCTGTCTATTTAAGCCATGTGTATTCACTCTTAGGCTATGTTTACACGGAAACGATTCTGAAGAGAAAACGCAAAAGTGGCGTTGCGCCATCTTTTTTTATTCTGCGTTTAGACGAGCGTTTTGTGTGGGAATTCCGCGTGCAAACGGTGACGCAAAAGTGTGTGAAATTCAATGTAGTATATGAAGAGTTCAGATGCAAAAGCCTCTAAGTGCCATTTGAAATTTTCTTCTAAAATGATAATTTTATCAAGCTTGTATATTTAAGTTCAGTAATTTCACTTAAATGGCAATGATGATTACCCATTAATTGTCATTTAAGTGATATTACTGAACTTAAATATACAAGTTTGATAAAAATGGTCATTTTAGAAGAAAATTTCAAATGGCATTTAGAGGCTTTTGCATCTGAACTCTTCATATGCACTTCAGGCGGCTAGGAGTGCATACTACAGCAACACCAAGTCCACGCGCCTGCGTACAAACTTCACAGTCAAGCAGATTTTTGCGTTTTTACCGTTCACACGGGAACGCGACGGTGGAGCGTTTTTAAGATTTCCACTCTGGAAGGTGGTTTCACTTTTTTGCGTTTTTAAGCCTCAAAAACGCCGTCGCCGTGTAAACGAAAGGCACATCCGATAAAATATTTTTACGTTTTCACCCGCGAGCGTTCTCGTGTAAACAGGGCCTTACTTTGCAAAGTCTTGTATGCATTGCACCCGAGTCTCAGAGCAGAGCAACACCAATTCATAAACGGTTCTTAACTTGTTTCATCTGTGTAGCCAGTATAATATGGTGTGCCATTTCCTCAAACACAAATGTTTTTGTATTATAATTATATCGATGGAAATGAATAGTTATTAAAACAATATCAAGAGCAATTATCAACAATAATGATTTTTCATTTCATTTTTTTTGTATTAAAAAATGAGTTTTTTTAATATATATAATTTATGTAGGCTTTTTATTCATGCAATTGTTGTGTAACTACATGTATGCCACCTTTGAGCAGCATTAAACAGTGTACATACAAATAAATGCTGTCAGATGCAGCCTTAGTTCCACCTTTGCAGTGTTGTGAAGTGGCTTTTGTTGATGCTAATAATAACAGTATTCTGGTTTATTGAAGTAATTGGCTAAATTTTAGTATTTGACAAAGATAGATACATTTAATGAGGTAACTATTAAAATTGGCTTAAAGGTAAAAAAAAAAAAAGTCACTGGAAATCAATTCTGTGGGGAAATATTTCCCCTAATGGAAAAGTTAATTACTGACCCTGGTCGGCACCATTAATAAATCCTGCGATTATATAGATATTTACAGATATATAAATATATCTGTAAATACAGGATTTGCAACATTCAGAGAAGCAGAGTTTTGAACATTACTTTTACCTTCTGGCTGTATTCTTCCATTTGTATAATCCCCAGTTCCTTGAAAAAAGAGGGTGAGAGATGTTTATATGCAGATTTACACACCTCATTCTGGTAGATATACATAGTGTCAAAAAATGCTTGTACCATATTTCTCTATGGATTGTGCATTTGCATCTCCAGCTTCTGGAGCATCAGGATGGGGTGGAATCTCTCCATCTCCTGAATCAAGCACAAACACACAGAATTAAAGGGTTAGTTCACCCAAAAATGAAAATTCTGTCAGTATTTACTCACCCTCATGTTGTTCCAACCGTGTTTATTTGTTCTGCTGAACACAAAGGAAGATATTTGGAAGAATGTTTTAATCAAACAGATCTCATTCCCCATTGACTACCATAGAATGTATTTTTTCCTACTATGGTAGTCAATGGGGAATGAGATCTGTTTTAAAACATTCTTCCAAATATCTTCCTTTGTGTTCAGCAGAACAAATAAACACATAGAGGATTGGAACAACATGAGGGTGAGTGTACTGACAGAATTTTCATCTATGGGTGAACTAACCCTTTAATGTGTGAATATGGTAGATGACAGAAAGTTAGTCAGTGGAGTGAGCTGTTATACTCTTAATTATTACAGTGACAGCTCTATACAGGCAAAACATGAGGGAAAACTATATGAAATGTATCTCATCTGCGTCCTTCAGTGGCCTCTAGGGATGCGCGGTATACCAGTATTGCAAAAATACCGGTATATAATAAGTTTCAAACGGTACAATATCATCATCATCGGTATTTAATGCGCTGCTGTTCCGAAGTTCTCCACTAGGCGGCAGTGCGCTACCGAAACTGACGCGGGACACGCGAAACCGGCAAACAAATGAACACGATGATGGATCAAACGAAGCTCATTCGAATTTCTACACGCCCGAAATGAATAAATAGAGAGAGTAGTATCAGTGAAACAAGGCATTACTTTGCCTGCTAAAGTAATGAGAATAGTAAAGAAACAGACCTCAATGCACCTCTCTGCAAACGTTGCTTTCAATAAAGTGTTGCCATGGGAGGCAACACATCAAATCTGCTGAAGCGCTCGTCAGTTGCTCATCCAGACTTGTTCAAAGAGTTCAGAGATCGACTGGTGAGTTCATTACTGATTTAATTTTGTCTTTTATTGAACTCTGAACAGCGCACATTCATAAGAGCTTATCAATTAAATATGATTCGGTAAACATGAAAGCTCAAATCTTATTGCTTGACACGCTGGCCTGGAACCAATTCGGTTTATGTTTCATCATTTTTGCAATTTCAAACAAACTATTCATTTAATTTGAATTAATAAAGAATAAAAGTGATAGTAAAATGAATGGCATTATTGCCGCTGTGGCAACCATAGAGAGAGAGAAGAAAGGACGGAGAGAGAGAGAAATGGTAGTAATTATGAATATTAATAATATTAGCCAACAATTAAGCTACATTTGTCAACATTCATTAAGAAACCTGGCCTAACAATATAGCATTGATTAATCTAGATCAATCAGTAATAAAAAGACCTAAAAATGTAATATACTAATACATGTTTAGCATCTTAACATTACTTTTTGCAATGCATTATGTGCGTAATCTGAACCCAAACACAAACAATAACCAAACCAAGAAGAATAAACGCTATAAATGTTGATAATTCTCTGTTGATGCATGCACAGCTAATGGTTTACGACATCATTTCATTATTCCATTATTATTTGTTTTGTATTATTATATATTATCTTTGCACATATGGTAGTTGAGAGTTTCAGGCAGTGTTTCATAAAATTGTTTCAATTCACATAAATTTAGACTCCACCCCCCCGATTGTGGTATCGATACCGAGGTATTAGGTTCTGGTATCGTACCGAAGCCAAAATAGTGGTATTGAGCCATCCGTGGCCTCTGTGTTTTCTTCCATATGACAGCTTGCCATGGCTGTCTTTGTCATTGGTCTTTTGTGCATGCGATTCACTTCAGTAACACGACCAGTTCCATTCCACTGCACCACTTTTCCATTATTTTTCTATGTAAACATGCGCTAGAACATGACGTGTTTGACTGTTGTGCTTGCGTTTTGCATCTCACGCATGACACAGTGTTCTAAAAACACGGTGCTGAAGTTAAAATCGACATCTCATGACCTTGCGGTTTTTCCCCATTCCACTGCTTCTCGGATTTTTAACAGCAAAAGAGTGTTCTGTGTGAACCAGCCATAAGGCTTGCAGTGTGAACGTTTATTTCTTTGTTTTTTTCTTTTTTTTTTTGTATATATGTGACTCAGATCTGTTTTTGTCTTGACAGAGTGAACAGCACAAACCACATGGAATCGAATCTTTTCGATTCTGATTTGGGCCACTTCCATATGTGGTCCTAAGTCCGATGATTTGCAATCTGACCTAAGTCTGACCAGTCATATCGGAATTCATGAGATTTTTAGAAAACACTGTGTGGGAATTTCTGTGTCTGTGCAGCGTCTCTTTTGTGAAGTTTAATGACTTCCAAAACAGCAAAGTTATCACCAAAATGTAATGTAGCGTTAAAGCTACACTGTGCGATTTTTACCCCCATTTAACTCCTAGGGTGGCCAAAGTAGTCCAAGATTAACATGGCTTCCAGTTCGACCTCGTCCATGAGTGTTAACTCAAACGTAAACGCGAAAGGCGAAGCTTGAATTAACGGGTATGTCTTTCTTTGGCTAATGTACTTTCAAGATGGAGGGGCAACATGGCGACCAACATTAGAACCCCTTACCCGTATGTATTTTCAATGGCATATTATACACTCACGAGAATACTTTATTACTTGAATGAAGTAAACATACATTAATGACTGAGCACATATATTTTTGAAAGAACTAAGTGTTTTTAGCCAAGAATAAACTAAAAGAGTTACACAGTGTAGCTTTAAGTAGAAAAGCTGTTTTATTTATTAAATTTACAGGGCTCCAGCTCAAAATAAGGTTCTGTGCTTCTGAAAGAGAAGTGCGCCGTCTTATCTATATATAAAATGTTCACCTCAAAAGAAGCTGTGTTTTTGTGTGAGCACATCAGGCATGTCTACAGTATATCGTAATATGAGAGGAAGAAAAGTTATCTTTGTGGGGGAATGTTTCCCTCGCCTTGTGGTGGCTTGGATTTCCAATGGGAATCGTAAATACGTGTTTAACAGTAGGTCAGATGTCCAGATATCAGATATGCATCTCATTTAAAACCACATTTGCATGTGACTCAGAACAGATAAGAAAAAAAAAACCCAGAATCAAATGCGAAACTTTCTGTTAACACGTTTAACAATATCTTGAGTAAAAACTTCGAGTGTAAACACAGACTAAACTTAAATGAACATAGATATCTTTATATCTCAAAATACAACTAACCATATTGGTCAATGGCTTTCTGTCCGTCAATTTCAGGACCTTGATGCAAAGTCTCCAGGCTTCTGTTTTCTGTAAAAGAAAGAAAGAAAAGAGAAGAAATGATAGCAGTAAAACTTCTGAGTTTAAATTCAAATGATAACAACAATCTCTTCATTCAACATTTTCTTCATTTAACTTTTGGAAAGTATTTCAATAGTTCTTGCTTGATTAATAAACCGTGTTCTACATAAGAGATGAACATACCATCAACAGACTGGCCATCAGTCACTGGGCCAAGGAGTTCATATGACACTGCTGGATTACCTGTAAACCGTACAGTGATTTTACCAAGGGTATGCCGTTTTACCAACTGTATGCTGTTTGACAATTCACATGCAAAGCAATGATGAAGAGGATCTTTAAACTAGAGTATCAATAAGTAAGGTAAAAAAAGATAATAATCACACCATAGTTAGCATCGCCACCGAAACTGATTGTTTCTGGATTATACAGGGATTCTGGAGAACCTACAGGGAATAGAGAGGATGCACATACCTATCAGTACAGTAATATGACATTAGTGGCGTTGTCATTTAATTATCTTTAAAAAAAATAACTCACCTTGACCATATTTTCCAGACATAGCATCAGGCCTGTGATCAAGTGGCTGACCACCATATTGAAAACCCTTTTGTCCTGAGAGAGAATTACAGTACAACATCATAATTTCTAGAAATAAGATTCAAGTTGGAAAAGAAATAACAGTCTCTATTTGCCAATGTATCTGTCACTACCATATCCAAGTGGCTGGCCATTGTAGGGTAATCCTCCAAAATCTGAAAATATAGAAATTTATATTTTACAATATCTTACAATAAATATGTGTTGTATGATCAGACAAAATTCTTTATTAACTTACCGTATTTACCAGGGGACCTGGCAACAGATTCAGGAAGTAAAGGCTGAGAGTTGTACGGTAAACTACCATGTCCTATTTTGGCGTAAGAGAAAAATATATATATATAAATATACATTTACATCTTATATATAAATATATATATAAGATGCAAGGATTCCCAATTGTCATGTCAGCTATTCCATCAAACATTGATTTCAAAAGTTGAGATCTTAAAGCTGCAGTCCGTAGCTTTTTGGGGGGTTAAAAATGATCCAAAATACATATGAGAAAATACATAACCAGCCAGTGTTCAAAACTATCTGCTTGCCTTTGCTCGATTCAAAACGGTAGCTTGTAATAATGATAATAATAATTCCAGTGGTACTAGTGGATTTCCGCGGGAAATTCGAGCATGTCTTTGCGTCATTACGTCACACCTGTACACTTAAAGAAGGAGTCTCGGCTAGTATAAGCTATATTGCGTGAGGATGTTGGAGGTGGAGATTTACAGCCTTTTCTCACATCACTTGATATAATTAAAAACGTATTAATTTGATGGCGGATCCAGAAAGGTTCAAACGACAATCACCAGTGACAACTAGAGATTCACCCGCTGTAAAATGCATATCGGAGTGGCTACAGAAAAAAAGAGACCCATGCGAAAACATGGATACATATCGGAAGGACAACACATGTAGGTCCCGCAATGCTGACATTGTTAACATTAACAATTTGAGGACAAAGTATAATTTACACGGTTTTGCGTGATATGATAACTTAAGTGATTTGTTAAATTTAATCAGCGCGATTTACTGCAATGTCAGAACCAGAACAAAGGTGGATGTTTCTTACTAGTTCAGATGACATTTTTTAATTGACAATTATTATGTTGGTCATACTTCCAAAAAGAATAATCTGTGATTCTTAATGGCAGTATCCACACCGGAGCGGTGACTGACAGCCTCACACTCTCCTCAAACATTGTGTTCATCCATGCTGTGCCGTGTCGAGGGCTGAAGTACAACTCACGTAAAGTTGATAATTCCGCGAATGACTGCAATTGCAGATTTCGAACAGAGATGGCGACAAAGAGGAAAAATGCCAGACTGCAGCTTTAAAGAATACAATTTTGTCAAATTTTTAAATGTGTTTTATTACAATTTTTTTTTTAAATTAAAGTAAATGTTCATTTCTACCATAATCTGTAGTGAAATTCAACAAACTGCCTGTCAACTGATAAACGCAAACAAAAAGTTACGAAAAAGTGTAAAGGAATATCAAAGCATCTAATCTTCACCGTATTTTCCAAAACCTTTAGGATTGTAGGGTTTGGCTCCATAGCGCTGACCATCATTACCTATGAGAAAGATGCACACAAATCCATGTGTCCAGTCAGGAATACAGTTAGGGTCAATACTAACTCAAATATTACAAAGATAGCATACCATATTGTCCAGAGGGGTTTGTTTGATATCCATTTTGGGAACCACCAAATGGAAGTCCACCAATTCCTGTAAAAATACGAGCTTACTTATGAAAACTGAGTAAATGCAAGTGTGCAGCATTTCTGAGTCGTTTTAATATGAGCTGATGTGGTTCTTCTCACACTTACCATATTTCGCTTGAGATTTTCCCTTAAATCCTGTTGGTTGCTCACCTTGTGGTCCAGCTAGAGTAACCGAAAAGAGTAAATATTAATTAATATATAAATCAAACCGTTTCTTCTAAATGTCTAGCACAGACAACAAGAGGGCAAGAAATGTACTTACTACACACAAATTCACTTAAATAGGTCTTGTGAAATGTAGCATACTAGTGTGTGAAACGTTTATCGTAGCATATGGCATACTGTTTCACTTAAACAAAAATATTAGACAGAATACAGTGTTTACTATATTAGTAAGCAGTATACATTCTGAATCACAAGGGTAAAGAAAGTACTGTAATTATTCACAGAAATACAGGTGTAACTTTGATTTTGTAATTTTTTTAAACGGATACCTATTTATTTAAGCAAAACTTAAAAGCATTAATATCTAAATATCTATTTATTATTTACTTTGTTGTAGGATATGGTATTGAACTAAAATGCCCAGACTATTGACACACAAGGACTAAAGCATATATTTAATAAATGGACATGTGAATTGTGTCCATGTTAAAAAGAAAAAGATATTTGAAATATCCATAGCTAAATATTCCAACCTTGATTTTTCAGTTGGTTTCCATAGCCTCCATAACCTGTAAAAGACAGCAAAATGAGGGCAAAATTTTTAATAACTTTAGACAAGCAAAGACCTTGATATAGACATTGCAAAGATAAAGCTAAATAATAAGTGATTATAATAACAATAAAATCTGTTTTGTAATGCTTTACCTGCTTTGTAGCCATTATTCATACCATGAGCTGGATAACCACCCATTCCTGCTCCATAGCCTAGTGAAATATTTTTATCCTGAGTGGTTAAAATTCTGTTATGGTTAGATGGATAGTTAATGTTAATATGGAAATGAATGCACCTGGTTGTGATGCAACTTCTCCTTTTCCATTTGGATACCCTGTAAAACACATTTTTAGTTTTAGATTGAATGCTTATTATTTATTTTTATTTATTTATTTATTTATTTATTTATTTTTTTGCTTGGTCTTCACAACTGTTTAGAAGTCAAAGTAAACTGACTTTGACTAAAATGGACACCAAAATCTTATTTTTTATTGAATGGTGTAGATTTTTGGTAATCATTGCCAATAATTTATCATTTATATGACAATAAACAAGTAGGGGGAAAATGAGAGTTCACCAAGACTTGGAAGTTTGACCCATTGTCCATTAGGTTGTCCTCCAGGTCCACAATCTAAAAAAAAGAAAAATTCTACAATTAAACAGTTTGATATTAATCCAAAAGTAGTTTTGGGTTATAAGAGCCCAGCTAATTTAATGTGATATGTGTTATATCAATGGATTATTACTTAGGATTTACCAGGCTTTGAAGATATAGCTCCCTGCATCTGTCCATTTGGTTGTCCCAGATGAGTGAGTTCTGCAGAAAACAAACAAGTTATCAATAAACTAAATTTACTTAACGAGTTAAGTTGCCCAGATATCACTATCTGAGTTGTAATCAGTGTTGTGCAAGTTACTTCCAAACTGTAATACATTAGGTATTACTTGTTACTGTTATTTAAAAGTAATTCATTACCTTACAATATTACTGTCTCAGAATTGTAATGCGTTACATTACTCATGTATTACTTTTGAGTTACTTTCACCAAAATAACTAAGTAGAACTTAACTTTGGGGCTGTAACGATATGCAATAAGAAACCGAAATCGCGATTCGCCACACGACTCAGATTCACGAACCTACAGAATCGCGACACACCTTTAAATTAGGCTATTAGTATTATTTGAAGTTAACATTATAAAATACGTAGACCTACACCACAAAACTAGTTGAGGATAAATTATTTAAAATTGGGGAAGTCCAGCATTATGGACATGACATTTGCAGTCAAAATTTGAAATAAAAATTCTCAGAAAATACATGTATTGAAACGTATATAGGCTACTTCCTTAAAGGACTCCAGACATTACAAATATCAGTCTTTGTTTTATTTGTAATATTAGGGAAAAGACACACATTCATGCGTGACAAAAAAAAATAGGAGGCAAAATATATTTTTTGTAATTCTGTTAATTACACTGCGCAAATCGGATGAGGAAGGGTTGGCTCTCCAGTCTCCATAGAACTTAAAATATTCATTTTATTTTAGTTTTCGTGTTCGCATTTATGAGGAAAAACAATGTTACAGACGTGACCGCTCTGAACTGGCACTAAAAGACTGCTTTAAAACTTTCACATAGTCTGTTGCCTTTAAGAAGTAAAAGCAGACAATACACTGTAATACAACTGTAATACAAGCCTCACTGAACATGTAACGAGTAAAATATTACTGAAAATTGATTAGTAATGCCTTACACTACTGCGTTACAGCAAAAAGTAATATGTTACTGTAATGTATTACTTTTGTAATGCGTTACTCCCAACACTGGTTGTAATACATGCATAATGTATTACAAAGCAAATTATGCAGAAGTGGTGTAGCTTCAAACTGTTATTTGGTTTCAGGATTATCATATAAGAGTTTAATATAAAACTATAAAAGTTTACCAGGATTTGCCATTGGATTCTTCATTTGAGGCACAGGCTTGTTTGACTGAATCTTGGATTGTTGTATCTCTGGGGTTGATTGAGCTGATCCTAAAGGCACCTGTGAAGAAATACTGGCTTGTGGTAACTCTGGCCTTATGTTTTGTTCCTGTGAAAAGACTTGTTCCTGCTCTACTGCAACTGGCTGTGATGTTTGAGGAATGGGAGCTGATTCTGCAGTGATTGATTGAGGGCCTACTGTTGCAACTGGTTTTGGTTTATAAGCTTTACTAGGTTTATATGAACCAGGACCTCGCATAAATGGCTTTGGAGCAGGCCAAGGTGCCATAGAGTTGGGGGCTTTGCCCTGTGGATGAAGATTTTGTCCCTTTGTTTGTTGCAGAACTGGTGAAGTTTGTCCTGGAAGTAATCCTGTATTTGGCTCATGTCCAGATAGTGGTAAAAAGCCCTTGGTGTTAGATGTTACTGAGACTTGACTTTGTCCTCCAGGACTTAAAATCTCTCCTTTAGGTCCATTTCCACTGGAAGCACCCTGTTTTCCAGTTGTTACAGGCATATAACCTAGAAGTCAAAGTAATTTTACAACAAATTTATATTAACAAGTCAATATGACAAACTCACATGCCAAGACATGACGTGCATTTCTAAATGACAGAACTTCTATTCATGTCATGTGGAGGAAGTAAATAAAATCCACTTTAAATAATCCTGATTTTACCTGAATTAGCTGCTTTATAAGGCCCTTTTGACATATAGCCAGGAACGCCATAACCTATAGATCACAAGATATGTAATATGTTATAACTGCAGGTTTTACATTTGACGATGTAGAGTTTGTTTAAAACTGGACCTAAAATTCTGTACACTGAAATATGTAGAATATGGTTTTAAAAAGGTACAAAAAAAACAAAAAAAACAACACACGTCTATATACCTATAGTGCATTACCCCTATAAAGACCTAAATGATTAATCTAAATGGGAATAAGCTACAATTGTTTATAAATAAAATAATTCACTTAGTGCACAGATATCTCATGTTACTGTGGCTTTGAAAACGGCTTATCCAACATGTTTTTTTACAAGTAATGATGTCATTCTATTTACCATTAGGCTTGGCTGCTTGTCCAGTTGAGGGTCCAGCTTTAGCACCATATCCTTTGAAGCAGACACGACACACATAAGATTCAAATAATACAGAAAAATCAGACAAAGTAAAAATAAATTAAAAAAAAAATAAAGTTTTTTTTTGTTACCTTGTGTAGGTCCCTTGGTTCCACCATTGGGATACCCCATATTTTGAAGTGAGGAGCCTAATTAGAGAAAAATACGTTGATCAAGTGTGATAATCCTCTTTTCAGAATTCAGTATTTTCCACACTGTAATAATTGCACTAGAGCTGGTGACATGCAGTGTATTACCTGTATTAGGTTGGTTAGCTGCACCTCCATTAATATATCCTCCATATCCTGTAGAAAGCCAATCCCAAATCATTTTAGAGGTTCTCCAGTTTCCTCAGTTTACAATACAGGCCTCTAATGCTTTACTCATAACATACAACTCTTCCACCGATAATATACATAGGGCTACACTACAGTTCGGTTTAATAAAGAATTCAACTAATGTGCAATCAAATGTGTGCGGATGTCATATTTTACAGTGGCTTCAAAAGCAGCCTATCCAACCAGATTTTAGAGCAACAAACTATAATAGTTTTATAATAGTAATAATCAAATGCTCTTTACCATTAGGCTTGGCTCCTTGTCCACTTGAGGGTCCAGCTTTAGCACCATATCCTTTGAAACAGATGCAACACGCATAAGAATACAATGATACGGAAAAGGCAGACAAAGAAACATGCACGTTACAAACACACACACACAAAGAGTTCACCTGGTTTAGGTCCCTTGGTTCCACCATTGGGATACCCAATATTTTGTAGTGAGGAACCTAATTAGAGAAAAGTACGTTAATCAATTGTAATATCCTCAGTTCTTTTCAAAATTCAGCAGTTTCCACAGTGTAATAATTATACTGTAGAGCTAGTGATATCCAGTGTATTACCTGTATTAGGTTGGTTAGCTGCACGTCCATTAGGATATCCTCCATATCCTGAACAAAACCAAACGTAAATCAGTTTAGAGGTTCTCCAGTTACCTCAGTTTACAATACAGACCTTTAGTGCCTAATAAACAATTCCTCTACCAATAATATACATTTTTAATTATAATGAACTATTGATGGGGCTACTCTACAGTTGGTTTATTAATAAAGAAATCAATGTGGAATCAAATGTGTGCGAATATCATATTTTACAGTGGCTTCTAAAACAGCTTATCTAACTATATTTTAGAGCCAAAATTACAGCATGCAATAATCACATGGTATTTACCATTAGGCTTGGCTCCTTGTCCATTTGAGGGTCCAGCTATAGCACCATATCCTTTGAAGCAAACCACACACACAAACGATTTCAAATAATAAAGAAACTTCACTTGATCCTGCTAATCTAAACAACTTTCATCTTATTTCTGCACAACCTTTGTTTCGAAGGTGTTGTTCACAAAAAAAAAAAAAAATGTTTTTGACCAACTCCATTCTTTTCTAAAGTTCAATGGAATTTCTGAAAGATTTCAATCTGGTTTTAAGTCTGCTCAGAGTACTGAATCTGCCCTCTTGAGGGTTCTAAATGACATTTATCTATCCACTGACATTGGTGACTCTGTAGTTCTCGTACCCTTAGATCCATCAGCAGCCTTTGACACTTTTGACCCTGATTTAGAGAAGAGTATATCTAGAGAATTATGTGGGAATAAAAGCTATCGTCCTCCAGTGGTTCCAGTCCTATCTCTCTGATTGAAATTTCCTAGTCAATTTAGGCAATATTTCCACTTCTGTTGCACATCTAACCTGTGGTCTTTCTCACTCAAGGATCTATCTTGGCACGTTCTCTCTTTTCTCTGTACATGTTATTGGGCACCAGTCTAAGAAGACATTGGGTATCTTTTCACTGTTATGCGGACAATACACAAATATATTTAACAATCAAGAGAAATTATCCCTTTGCTTTTTCATCATCATTACTAAGTTGCCTAGACTGGCTGACCCAAAATGTTTTAATTTTAAATGAAAACAACAAAACGTACGTGATCGTTTTTGGGCCCACTGTTAATTCTCAGGTTGCTACTTTCGATTTAGGCAGACTATCTGCTTTTAGATCTTCATGTGTACTAAACCTGGGCATTTTACTTACTTTAAATTATTATTTTACATTATTATTTTACTTTAAACTTTGATAAATTTCCTCTAAAACAAGCTCTAGTTTTTATAAAGTTTGTTTGCTGTCTAAAGTCAAACCTTTTCTCAATCATAAACCTCTAGTGGCTGTTCATGATTTTATCACCTCATGTTCAAATTACTGCAATTCACTTTACTGCGGGATTTCAAAGCCTCAAATTGCTCGTCTTCAATTAGTGCAAACTGCTGCTGCATGATCCTTTTTAATAGCTGTAAAAGCACCCATATCCCCCCTATTCTGGGATCAGCTCATTGGCTGTCCATTAATTTAAGAACTGATTTTAAATCTCTATGTACCAAACCCCCATTTATCTATCTGAACTACTGCAACCATATACTCCTTTTAGAAGTCTGAGATCAAGCAAAAAGTACCTGTTATTAGTCCCAGATTCAAGATTCAAACGCAGAGGGGATTGAGCATTTACTGTGCTTCCATGGCTTATAATTAAGGTTGGTTCATTTTACTATTTCCCATTGAGTCTGATACTGTTTTTGCCACCCCTGTTTTTTTCCCATTATATATTTGTGTCTGCTACTGCCTTGCCACATCTGATTTACTATTTTTTTTGAGTTTGATATTGTTTTTTTATTTATTTATTTGAGTCTCATACTGCCATCTCTGTTTTAATATGTTATATTTGAGTCTGACACTGTTTCGGTGTTACGGTTATATTTGAGTCTGATACTGTTTCGCTACTACTGTTTTAAGGTTGCCCTTAGCTTTGCTGCACTTATTTGTGTTGTGTTGTTATGCAGGTGACAGGTGTTATTTTCTTTTAATTCTGCTAATTCTGTAAAGCACTTTGGTTAGCCAGTGGCTGTTGTAAAATGTGCTGTATAAATAAAATGAACTTAAACTATATGCATAACACGCAATAAGCATTTACCTGGTTTAGGTCCCTTGGTTCCACCATTGGGATATCCTATATTTTGAAGTGAAGAACCTACATAGAGAAAAGTACTTTAGACCAGTGTAATATCATCAGTTCTTTTCAGATTTAAGTATTTTCTACATAATAATTACACTGTAGAGCTGGTGACATCCAGTGTATTACCTGTATTAGATTGTTTAGCTGCACCTCCATTAGTATATCCTCCATATCCTGAACAAAACCAATCCTAAATCAGTTTAGAGGTCCTCAGTTTACAATAAAGTCCTTTAGTGCTTTACATCTAATAAACAACTTCACCAATATAAATGGGAATAAACTACAGTTGGTGTATTATAAAGAAATTCCATTAATGTGCAGTCAAACTAAAGGTGAGATGATATATTTTACAGTGGCCATAGCTTATCCAACTGGAATTTATAGTCAAACACGGTTTTATAATAGTAAAATTTGGTCTGATTCACTAAGTGACAGACTAATTTGTGAGTGAAATGTACACAAAACGATTTTAAGAAGAAATACAGATTTCGTAATAAAATTTATTCTAAATTTATGAAAAAATAAAGGAACTGAAACCACACAAAAAAACACTTGGTCTGTATGGCCTTATAATCGTGTCAAATTATATATCATCCTATGACTAGCTTGAAATATGTTGCATTAATTGTATTATATATATTATATTTATAAAATTACATAACACAATTATTAAATAATACAATTTAATTTCATCTTAAATACATTCCATTTTTACAGTTTAACAGTAAGAAAAGCGGTGTTATAGCTCTAGCTGCTGTATAAAAGGTGTTTATTGGGAGAACTCGTGAGAATGACACACTAGGGGCTAGGCATTGCTCGAGATCAGACAAGAGCTCGTAAGCAAACAGTGGCAAGTTTGACTAGAGCGAATGAAAGGCTGTAAGGAAAGCAAGTGCGGAAATCCCTTATGGAGATGGTTTGGGCTTGTTTTATGCAAATAACTAACCTTTTGAACGCAGCTGCTCATTTAGAATAACTACTCCAAATTTTCTAACATCAGAACAATATTAAGAACAAATTCATGCTTGTATGAACGTGTTGTCAATTAGGCAAAGATTTTTCATGAAAAGTTCTCCAGTGCATACTAATATGAAATAATCTACGCAATTATTAATGTATGAGACGCATTGTCATGCTATTTACCATTAGGCTTGGCTGCTTGTCCAGTTGAAGGTCCAGCTTTAGCTCCATATCCTTCGAGTTCGAAGCAGACACATGATTTAAATGATATGGACAAATCAGACAAAGAGGAAAAAATACACAACATACGCAATACACACACAAAAATAGTTCACCTGGTTTAGGTCCCTTAGTTCCACCATTGGGATATCCAATATTTTGAAGAGAAGAGCCTAATTTAGAGAAAAGTACTTTAAACCAGTGTAATATCCTCAATTGATTTAGTAGAATTCAGTATGTTCCACACTGTTAGAATTGTACTAGAGCTGGTGTCGTCTTCTGTCTCTTTGCAACCTCATCATGAACTCCATTTCCCAGTACCCATTGCCTGGCTCATTATGCGTGATTCTGTTCACCTGTGTGTGATTACCTTGTTTAGCTCTGCCTTTAAGCCCTGTGTTTTCACTCATTCGTTGCAAAGTCTTGTTTGGGTTACAACTGCAATTCTGAGCTTTCTTTTCAGGTTATTGGTTCTGATCTTTTGCCTTTTCTTTGGATTACCTAGTTTGCCTGTGTTTTATGTTTCGATTGTTTGCACGTTTTTAACCCTGTCCCTGTTTATGTATTATGACTGTGGATTACCCTAAATAAACGCTGTGTTTGGATCTTCAACCTGTGTGTGTTAGAGAATATTGTTACAGCTTGTTACATCTAGTGTATTTACCTGTATTAGGTTGGTTAGCTGCACCTCCATTAGGATATCCTCCATATCCTGAACAAAACCAATCCTAAATCAGTTTAGAGGTCCTCAGTTTACAATACAGACCTTTAGTGCTTTATCCCCTAATAAACATTATACATTATTAATCTAAATGGGGTTACACTAAAGTTGGTTTATTAATAAATAATTAAATTAATGTGCAATCAAATGTGTTTGTATAGACTATAATATTTACAATGGCTTTGAATGTGGCTTATCCAACTGGAATTCAGAGCCCAAAACGGTTTTATAATAGTAATAATCACATGGTATTTACCATTAGGCTTGGCTCCTTGTCCATTTGAGGGTCCAGCTTTAGCACCATATCCTTTGAAGCAAACCACACACATAAGATTCAAATGATATGGAAAAATCAGACAAAAGAATAAAAACACAACGTATGCATTACATACACAAAAATAGTTCACCTGGTTTAGGTCCCTTGGTTCCACCATTGGGATATCCCATATTTTGAAGAGAAGAACCTAATTAGAGAAAAGTGCTTTAAACCAGTGTAATATCCTCATTCTTTTAAGAATTAAGTATCTTCCACTTAAATAATTACACCGTAGAACTGGTGATATCCAGTGTATTACCTGTATTAGGTTGGTTAGCTGCACCTCCATTAGGATATCCTCCATAACCTGAAAAAAAAATTAGTTTAGAGGTTCTCCAGTTACCTCAGTTTACAATACAGACCTTTAGTGCTTTACCCCTAATAAACAACTTCTCCACTAATAATGCAGATTATTCATTTAAATGGGGCTAAACTAGAGTTGGTGTATTATAAAAAAATTAATTAATGTGTAGTCAAACTAAATGTGTGCAGATATCATATTTTACAGTGGCTTTGAATGCAGCGTATCCAACTGGAATTTAGAGCCCAAACTGTTTTTTAATAGTAATAATGTCATGCTATTCACCATTAGGCTTGGCTGCTTGTCCACTTGAGGGTCCAGCTTTAGCACCATATCCTTTGAAACAGACCACAGACATAAGATTCAAATGATATGGAAAAATCAGACATATAGGTGGAAATAAACACAGCACACATTACACATACATAAAAATAGTTTACCTGATTTAGGACCCTTGGTTCCACCATTGGGATACCCTGTATTTTGAAGAAAAGAGCCTAATTAGAGAAAAGTACTGTAATCAATTGTAATATCCTCAGTTCTTTTCAGAAGTCAGTATTTTCCACACTTAACTAATTGCACTAGAGCTGGTGACGGTGACATCCAGTGTATTACCTGTATTAGGTTGATTAGCTGCACCTCCATTAGGATATGCTCCATATCCTGAAGAAAACCAAACCTAAATCAGTTTAGAGGTTTTCAAGTGATCTCAGTTTACAATATAGACCTTTAGTGTTTTGTCCCATAAACAATTCCGGTAACACTTTACAATAAGGTTCATTAGTTAACATTAGTTAATGTATTTACTAACATGCACTAACCATGAGCAATACATTAGTTACTGCATTTGTTCATCTTTGTTAATGTTAGTTCATGAAAATACAGCTGTTCATTGTTTGTTCATGTTAGTTCACAGTGCATTAAATAATGTTAACAAGATTTTAATCAAGTATTAGTAAAAGTTGAAAATAACATTAACAAAGATTAACAAATGCTGTATATGTGCTATTCATTATTAGTTCATATTAACTAATGTAGTTAACTAATGTTAACTAACGAACCTTATTGTAAAGTGTTACCACAATTCCTTTACCAAAAATATACATTATTAAAGTAAATGGGGCTAGTTGGTTTATTGATAAAAAAATAAATTAATGTCCAATCAAAAGTGTTTGTATATCATATATTACAGTGGCTTTTTATGTGGCTTGTCCAATTGGAATTTAGAGACAAAAACTGTTTTAATATGGTAATAATCACATGCTATTTACCATTAGGCTTTGCTCCTTGTCCACTTGAGGGTCCAGCTATAGCACCATATCCTTTGAAGACCCAAACACATAAGGGTCAAATTATACAGAAATAAATAAATAAATAAATAAATAAATAAATAAATAAATAAATAAATAAATAAACACAACATACGCATTACACACACAAAAATAGTTCACCTGGTTTAGGTCCCTTGGTTCCACCATTGGGATACCCCATATTTTGAAGAGTAGAGCCTAATTAGAGAAAAAAATACTTTAAACCAGTGTAATATCCTCAATTGATTTTGCAGAATTCAGTATTTTCCACACTGTTAGAATTGTACTAGAGCTGGTGTCATTTCCCAGTACCCATTGCCTGGCTTATTATGCGTGATTTTGTTCATCTCTGTGTGATTACCTTGTTTAGCTCTGCCTTTATAAGCCCTGTGTTTTCACTCATTCGTTGCAAAGTCTTGTTTGGGTTACAACTGCTGCAATTCTGAGCTTTCTTTTCAGGTTATTGGTTCTGATCTTTTGCCTTTTCTTTGGATTACCTTGTTTGCTCGTGTTTCTTGGACCTTGTTTTAGACCCTGTGCCTGTTTATAAATCATGACTGTTTACTGCCTTAAATAAAGGCTGCGTTTGGATCTTCAACCTGTGTGTGTCAGAACAGATTGTAACAGCTGGTGACATCCAGTGTATTAGCTACCTGTAGGTTGGTTAGCTGAACAAAACCAATCCTAAATCAGTTCAGAGGTTCTCTGGTTACCTCAAGTTTACAATACATGTAGTGCTTTATCCCCTAATAAACAATTCCTCCACTAATAATATACAATATTAGTGTAAATGGGGCTACACTGCAGTTGGTTTATTAATAAAGAATTTAGTTAATGTGCAATCAATGGTGTTTGTGTAACATATTTTACAGTGGCTTTGAATTTGACTTATCCAGCTGGAATTTAGAGCTATAAACTGTTTTATAATAGTAATATTAAACACGTTACTTACCATTAGGCTTGGCTGCTTGTCCATTTGAGGGTCCAGCTTTAGCACCATATCCTTTGAAGCAACCCCAACATGCATAAGATTCATGGAAAAATATGGAAAAATCAGACAAATGAGATAAATACACAATATATGCATTACACAAACTTAGTTTACCTGGCTTAGGTCCCTTGGTTCCACCATTGGGATACCCCATACTTTGAAGAATAGAGCCTAATTAAGAAAAAAATACTTTAAACCAGTGTAATATCCCCAGGTTTTTCTCAGAATTTGGTATTTTTCCACACTGGATGTCGCCATAATGTAATTATGACAGTGTATTACCTGTATTAGGTTGGTTAGCTGCACCACCATTAGGATATCCTCCATATCCTGAACAAAAGCAATCCTAAATCAGTTTAGAGGTCTCCTGTTACCTCAGTTTACAATTTAATGCTAATTCCCTAATAAACAACTTCTCTACCAATAATACCAATTTGGTTCTGAACTTCAGTTAGTATATTATAAAGAAATTCAATTTATGTACAGTCAAACTAATAGTGTGCAGATTTAATATATTGTACAGAGGCTTTGAACACGACTTATCTAACTGGAATTTAGAGACAAAAACTGTGTTATAATAGTAATAATGTCATGCTATTTACCATTAGGCTTGGCTCCTTGTCCATTTGAGGGTCCAGCTTTAGCACCATATCCTTTGAAGTAGACACGACACACGATTCAAATGATATAGAAAAAATCAGACAAAGGGGGAAAAAAATAAAATAATAATACACACACACAAATAGTTTACCTTTAGGTCCCTTGGTTCCACCAATGGGATACCCCATATTTTGAAGAGAAGAGCCTAATTAAACAAAAATACTTTAGTCAAGGGTAATTTTCTTAGTTCCTTTCAGAATTCAGTATTTTCCACACTGTAATAATTGCACTAGAGCTGGTGATATCCAGTGTATTACCTGTATTGGGTTGATTAGCTGCAGCTCCATTAGGATATCCTCCAAATCCTGAAAAAAAACCAATCTCAAATTAGTTTAGAGGTTCTCAGGTTACCTCAGTTTACAATACAGACCTTTAGTGCTTTGTCCCCCAATTAACCACTCCTCCACGGTAATATAGATAATTAGTATCACGTTACAATATATCTTGTTTGTTAACATTAGTAAATATTTTTTTAATAAGATTTACACAAGCATTTATTCACCTTTGTTAAATGTTAGTTATTAAAAATGTTCATGTTGTTTCACAGTAATGTTAACAGATTCAACTTTTGATCCTACAACTGTATTAGTGAATGCTGAAATTGAAGTATTGTTTATGGCTTGTTCGTATTAACTAATGTGAAACCGTATTGTAAAATGTTACCTTAATCTAAACGCGCACACAGTTTACCTGGTTTAGGTCCCTTGGTTCCACCATTGGGATACCCTGTACATTGAAGAGAAGTGAAAGTATACTGTATGAAATTACTAGTGAAACATACTTTTAGACTTGTTTAATGAGTTAACCTGAGTTCTTATCAGAATTTAGTTCTCTCCACACTGTAATAATAACACTGTAGAATCAAATTTATTTAAACATCCAATATAATCACCTGTATTAGGCTGGTTAGCTGCACCCCCATTAGGATATCCTCCATATCCTGAAGGAAACCAATCCCAAATCAGCAAATCAGAGGTTATATGGTTAGCTCAGTTACAGACACATTATGGTTGATTACAGATAAGGATGTTGACTAAAGAAAATTCTATACCTTGTTTGCTTTGTGTCTTGGTCGCCCCACCATTGGTGTATCCTGCAGAAACTGAGGTGAAAATGAATTAGACACTTAAACCAGGGCTCTGTTCTTCATACCTCACTTGATTTATCAGAGATTATATTTCATAAGTCAGACCTTAATGTAACATATCTCTAATCATGATAATCATCTCTATTCATTATTTGCATATTATTTATACATTTTTTATGTCTCTTGTAAGAAAGGAGCAAAGGCTAGGACAGAGTTAGCGCCCACGATGACAGCGTGGCTTAGGCTTTAGAATATAGGCTAGGCTTTAGAATATTGTCTTTGAACTTCCGGTTTTGCGGTCGCTCTGTAGGCTATATTTCTATGGCATCGCTGTCCAGGAGTAATTAGCTGGTGAGGTGAATTTACTTATTGTAGAGTTAACAAAAGTTATCATGAGCATTGCAAAGCGCCATATACGACACTTTTGCAAAAGCGTAAATATCCAACCCAGACAGCAAACTGACATTGAATCAACGTGGAAATGACGTCTCTCGTGACATCGAAACAACGTTGATTTTGCTCATCGAATTAACGTTGAACCAACGTCAGACGCGGCATTCTTCAAAGCTAAATGAAAATGGAAAATTGGTTTGCTTTCATAACGTTGAAACAACGTTGATTTCAAGTTGATTTTCCGTTAGTTTTGAAAGAATGACGCGTCTGACGTTGGTTCAACGTTAATTCGATGAGCAAAACAATGTCAGATCAACGTTGTTTCGATGTCATGTTTCCTTCCACGTTGATTCAATGTCAGTTTGCTATCTGGGAACGGACACGGCACCCTTTAACGTCAAATAAGACGCAGATATATTTGGGCAGAAGGCCCCCCCTAGTGGTCTAACCCTAACCCTACCCCATACGCCTTATTCACGGCAGCGCCATCTTTGATTTTTAATGAGAATGAAAGCGAGGCTGTGAGGGATAGACTTGCATCTCTTCAATGGGCTGTACTGTTATTTAATGTGTTTTCGGATTGTTCTGCCCATGAAACACTGGAAAAATATCTTTCCAAGAAATGTCAGTTGACAAAAAACTCCCGACAATGTAAGCTGTGGAAAATTGTAAGTAATCTAGCCGCTTTATTCAGGTTTTTACAGCCGATACCATTGGAAACACGGTAAGTCTATCCCTCACAGCCTCACTTTCATACCTGTCATGGCGCTGCTCTGAATAAGGTCTATACCTAAACTTAACCATAACCGAAGCGTCTAATTTGACGCTAAAGGGTGCCATGTGCACTGTATTTTTACGCTTTTGCAAAAGTGTCATATATGACGCCTTGGGATGAGGATGCGTTGGTTTATCATGAGCATTGTAAAGCAGATGTCTTAACAAATGTCGACCGGGAATTTTTTTACGAGCAGTTCATTCATACCTATGCAAGATCGCTGTGAAAATACAGACCGGAAGTCAAAAGACAACGAGCGCAGAGCTGAAAAGGGGCGGGGCTACATAAAGTCTATAATATAAAATTAATTCAAAATGACAAGATGTCTTTAAAAAATACTACATACTACATACAAAAAGGATTTACCTCCAGGATTTGAGTTTTGTCCCTTAACAGCAGCAGATCCAGCGCCATAACCTAGAAAACAATTATCAAAACATTCATAATGGAAACAGTGTAAATTAACGGATTATTGCCAAGTGTTACCAGACTGGTTTACATTTCTACATTTCTTTAGCAACATCAAATGATCTTGTACTGTCAGATTTTGTATTGAAAATAAGCAGTGCTAAATCTTTAGATTTCAATTCAAACTGACTGATGGTATTTGAAAGAGAAAAAAATGGTTCTTCAGATACTAGTTAATAAAGGTAATAAAAATAATATGCTATTCACACACATATGCACCCCAGCAGCACCACATACTATCTTACAACCATCACTGTGATCAATACATTTTACTTCCACTTATGCAAAAACAACATCATAGTAGAACTATTTGGTTGGTATGTACAAACGTACTTCATTTGACACAATATTGGTATAGACCATTTTGCGAGATGTAAACAACACTGGTCCAGAAGCACTTCCTGTTTCATTTTGTAAATGGGTTCTTATATAGTTTATATAGTGTTAAAAAACTGAAACAGGAAGTGTTTCTGGACCAGTGTTGTTTACATTTCGCGAAATGGTCTATTGTAGCTTAATTTGGTTCATGATTTTTACCCCCAAACTGACCACAGTCTCGTAAATTCTTCAGAAATATACCATTTGTGTTCCACAGAAGCAAGCAAGTAAAACATAAAACCTTGCAGGGTGAACTAATCGTTAAGAGAATATTAAGATAATACTTACCTAGACCAGTTCCTTTTTGGAGATGAGTGCCCATTAAATTGCTGTAGCCTTCAGACAATATTAAACAGACTTTTTAATGAAAGTAAATGCACAATGACAACAGTTTTACATGCTGAAACAAAACCCAATGGTGTTTGTACATATTCTTGGTACATTTGCACAATCTGAATGCACAAACTAACACATTGGCTCTTGAGATTAAACTCACCTCCATAAGATGGTGCTCGGTAGCCGTTCCCATTCACATTACCTGTAACAAATGACAGGAATGAAGTGCAATTAAATAGTTTCTCCCTCACACACACAAACACTCATTGACAATGCAATCTTTCACATGCTAAAACTTTAACAATGAAGCACCTAACAAGAACCCTTACACTCAAAAAAATACTGGGTTGTTTTAACCCATTTTTTGGGTCAAATATGGACAAACTCACCCATTGGGTTAAATGTTTAAATACATTTTTAACCAAACATTTGGGTTTTCTTCCATATTTGACCCAAATTTGGATTAAAACAACCCAGCATTTTTTAGAGTATACTCTAAATCTACCCTTAACATGAGTATAACCTTACCCTAAAGCCAAGTCTTGGCCCTCAAACAGGCCTTTAAACAGCATTGGGGAAAGTTACTTTTAGAAGTAATGTGTTACAATGTTGCATTATACTCTGTAAAAAAAAAAAAAACTCTAGATTTCTCTCAATAACACAGTCTCTCATCCCAAGACGTCATATACTGTAACTGACGTCTTGGGACGTCTTTTGACCATACGTCAACATCCGCCGTTTTAGGGTGCCCTTTAACGTCAGTTACATGACGATCCTGGGACGTCATACAACTGACGCTTTACCTTTAACGTCAGTTAGGTGACGGTGTAGGTTTAGGGGTAGGTTTAGGTCTGGGGTAGGGTTAGGATCCGATACCGACGTTAAAGGGTACCCTAAAACGGCGAATGTTGACGTATGGTCAAAAGACGTCCCAAGACATCAGTTATATGACGTCTTGGGACAGGTGTAAGTCAATACATGGGAAAACAAAGTAACTTACATAATTGAAAAAGCCACAGATTTTCTTTGTAAATTTAAAAATAATGCGTAATCTGAATACATAACTCACTTTAATTGTAATTGGTTACCCCCTAACACGGTCTTAATAGGGGTCACAGAAAGTGAAGACCGACCAAAATTTTGACCCTACTTTACTGTCTTTGTCCTCACTACGTTGGTTTAAAACTTAAACTCACAAAATACGTAGTTCCTCTGATTTTAAACAGGTCCGCACAAAAATAGTTTGTATTTTTGTATTTAGTATTTTGTAGTAACACACATGCACGCACACACCATTCCCATGCCTGTTTCAACTTATAACAATCAAACAATATATGTTAAAAAAAGGAAACCTGATGATGTACTTATGCTACTGTGCAAGCAAAAAAAAAAAAAAAAAGTTCATACCATATAGGGGATGACCTCCATATCCGGGCTTTTGTTGCACACTTCCATAAGCACCTGAAAGACAACAGACAGGAGGTGTATGATGATTTATTCAGATTTTGGAATTGATTCACTATATTACATACTGCATTTCATGGTTTGGGCTTACCTGTACCTTTGTTTACAGGATAACCTGATAATAAAAAGAAAACGTCCATCCATCAATCACAGAGAATCCAAAATAATCAACGAAATAAAATGTTCTAAATATACTTCATTTTATAAAACTTCTGTACATGCACACAAAAAGATATGCTAAATATATTTCAGAAAGCTAAATAAAATGAAACCTTAACTGATTTATCACATCACATTTTATATGGTATATTTACTATTAGTATAAATTCATAAATACAGATTTATTGGGTTATCGCATTTTTCTAAGCTGAATATTTGCAATACTAGAACAAAATAGCCATGTACTGAAATGGTTGTTTACAGCACATCAACATAGAAAGATTGATATTACCTCCTGGTGACATTTGTACTCCACCGCCATTTGGATTTTGATGTTGGTAACCTTAAATAATAACAGAAGAAAATGTACAGGAGGTTATCCTCTGACATGACAATGTACCGTATATTTAATTGTACTTAAAAAATCACAACGGAAGCTCTATTGTTGGTTTAGAATGTATACAGACGTCACATATTCTGCTCAGTATCATCGCTATATTAAACTATATATTGATAAATTGCTTTATACTCCACTTTTGTCAGTTGAAGTTAATGATGGATCTATTATGAAACTGTTTCTATTTTCACGGGTAACGTGAACTACAACTGCTGAATCTTACAGTACTGTTGTCTAAATATCCTGGACACATGGGGGAACAGGCAGTTCCTGGGGACAGCAGAGGCAAGAGAATACGTTTTCTTGCAATTCTGTGCAAAGTAATAACATGATATTCTCACAGGGAGATGTTAGATTCAGGCATTTCAGGGGAAACTCACTCACTCACTCAGCTTTGATTTTAAGAAGCCCTTGGCAAGAAAATGATGTTTCACAAAATATTAAGAAGTTTCAGGAATTGAAACGCACAACATATCTTGGATGTTTAATCCTGTGGGCAAATTATGATTATTAAAAGAAAAAGTTTATTTAAAATAAAAAAAGAGTTCAATAAAATCTTGTATAAGACAGGAAATAACAAGATTGTGTATATATTACACTGTAAAAAAATAATCCTGTAAAAAACGGTAAACTACTTGTAGTGGTTACAAGTAAAAATACGGTGTGTTACTGTTTTTGAAATAACAGCTAAATGCCGTATTGTCAGCTACTTTATAAAACGTTAATTTAACAACTATATGCTCAAACACAAAAACAGTAACAACACCGTATTTTTTATGGTATGATGCTGGCAACTGCAGCTGCCAGTAGTTTACCGTTTTTTTACAGGATTAGTTTTTTACATAACCAAAAGTTCATTTAAAAGTGTTTCTTAAAGGGCTGAGAATCAATATTTTATGAATTTATAGGATTCTGTAAGTAATCCTCATATTATATATTGCCGACTGTACTATCAATTTTTTTTTTCTAAATAGACTTTATAAATAAAGGTAGAATCTTCTCTCCAATTGATGGTTCCCCTCCAATTTGACATTTTCCCCTCAACTGCTGGAATTACTTTTTATATAACACACGGTGTTTCTGTTACATGAGCATTAGGCACATGATTGAGTGTTTGTTTCTAATCATCTGGCATTAGCATTTCACGCTGTACAAGTTTTGCACCGCAATCTGGGATTAACACCTCAAAACCTGAGCAGGGTTTAAAGGGATACAACCAAAAATGGAAAAGTTGTTCCAAACCTACAAGTTTCTTTCTTATGATGAACACAAACAGAGATTTTTAAAGAATGGTGGTAATCAAAGTTGATGGACCCCACTGACTTCCTTATGGGGGGAAAAATACAAAAAAAAAAGAAAAGAAAAAACAGGGCCCATCAAATGTTTAGTTTACCCATATTCTTCGAAAAAAAGAAATTCAGACAGGTTTGGAACAACCTGACGGCAAGTAAATGACAGAAATTTCAACGCATTCGCATCCTTTACCATCATATAGAACGCTATATGACAAAAACGGCACTATACTATGCACATGGCACCCGTTATTGTTAATATAACGTGCTGTGATGGGTAGGTTTAGGTGTGGGGTAGGGTAGGGTAGTCTCATATTACGCTAAAGGATTTATGAGGACTTGGGTTCGCATGTTACACTGTTAGACCTTACCAGGTTTTTTACAGTAAAATACTGGCAACACTGTTGCCAGTAATTTACTGTAAAAATGCACTAAAACTAATAAGTTGTATTTTTTAGTTAACTTGAGTTTTAGTGCATTTTTACAGTAAATTACTGGCAACAGTGTTGTAAAAATGCACTAAAACTAATAAGTTGTATTTTTTAGTTAACTTGAGCTTTAGTACATTTTTACAGTAAATTACTGGCAACAGTGTTGCCAGTATTTTACTGTAAAAAACCTGGTAAGGTCTAACAGTGTATATTAACGATAAAGGGTGCCATGTGCGTAGTTTAGCGCCGTTTTGTCATATAGCGTTCTATGTGACGCTAAAGGATGAGAATGGGCTAGAATTTTCCTTTTTGGGTAAACTATCCCTTTTATAATTCCAGGTAAAAAGCAGTGCTAAACCCGCTTCAAAATTACAAGTGAGAAAAGTTCCACTATGGCTACTTTTGAATCTGATTTGGATTTTTTGAGATCTATGCCACTTTTTAAAATCTGAAATTAAGTGTGTTACATGAGCCCGATATCATGAAAGTTTGTATCTATAGCACGGATGTCATTTCTCGTGCCATTTATACGTCAAAGTTTTTGCGTGGATATGGTACGCGTTTTTCGCGTGCATATGATACACACTTTTTGGCGTATAATAAGTACGAACTCCCCACCCCCCTTCCCCCTAAACCTACCCAGGGTTTTTTTGGGATATAAATGCCACAAGAAATGACAATCGTGGTATAGATACGCACTTTCATGAGACTGTGTTGGTTATATTGATGCTAAAGGGTGCCATGTGCGTCGGATTTAGACGCATTGTCAAAAGCGTCACTATATGACGCCCTGGTGAGAAGGCATTGAAGTTATTGACAGAGCGATTGAGGCGTTTATAGTGGCTGTTCAGTCAGAGCAGATAATCAGATTATAAACAGAATATTTCATTGCAAAATAGCCATTGAAACAATCATATTACCACCAGGTAGCCACACACAGACTGATGATATGTTGCAGGTTATTTTACTGAATTAATTAACTGAATTAACTCTCATGAAATTCTTAACCACATTTAAACAACATAAGGATCAAACCCTCAAGAACAGTAATGTTTTCCAGGACCTGATATGGATAAAATCCAGTGATATGTGGCTGATAAGTATAAAAATCATGCGACTGAAATCATGTACAATAATTGTTTCTTCTTATTTTTTCTCTAATCTTTGCCTTTTTTCCTTCACCATCTGTGTTTTTAAAGTGGTTGCCACTTGCCAGTATATTATAAAAGTTAAATATATATATATATATTTTATTAATTTGGTATATACATTTAAAGTAATAAAATAAAAACATTTTTAAGTTAATTTAGGTTAATCTGAAAAACTTAAATTTCTACTGTATTTTTTACAGTAAAGTTAAGGCAACCACAACTGCTTTTTTTGTTTTTGTTTTGTGGGTGTGACACACTCATAAAGACTTTTCACTTCTACAAATGTTTGTGAAATGCTTGAGAATCTAACCGTTTATGATGTGAAAAAATGTGCTTATAAAATGGCAATCCAGAAAAAAAACATCCATACTGTGTGCGTAAATGCCTTGAGCTACTGCATTCAATTTGAAATGCCTTTCCCTGGTCATTTCTGGATAAATGGGAAACATTATTCTGGTAACATCTCAGAAGTCTTTACTAATTAGTTCTACACCAAGAACATAAGGCCACCTTATTTGCTCCTCAATAACTTAAGGGGAAAACTCCTGTAATTCTTTAACAGACACTCAAAGCAAAACAACAATTAAATCCACAGAGATTTTAAGTATGAGGATTGTTTTCGCATCAGCATCCTTACCTGTGCCACCCTGAAGTGTTACTTTTGTCATCCAGAGCAATAGCATCATCCTTAGAAGATTCCATTTCAACATTGTGGATATATCTACAGGTGGAAAAAACAAGGAAAACAGAAAGAGACAGAAAACCTAACCCAAAGCATACAGTGAACAGCTCATAGACAGAAGACACGCAAGTTCTCCACTGAGCTTTTAAACGGTTTCGTCTATAGAGGACCTCCTCTATAGGGGTCATCCAAAAAAGAGGCTTCTGGGGCCTCATAAAACTTTATGTTCCTCACCACATGTGCTAAATAACTACAGGGTTGACTCTAAATGACACAATTCTATTTCTTCTCGCATTATATACATCCCATTATCTACAAATAAATCAATTGATATCCAGTGAATTATCTTTTTTGTAATTTAGTTCATTATCACGAAGTTGCACTTAACTTTCCTTATTTGACTTACCTCTTATTTGATTTTTCTCTAACACATTGGTTTATTGTCATTTTGTGTTATATGTACTAAGTAAATAGTAAATTTGGATTGCATTCAATTCCCCCTAAACCGAATTATAAGTACATGCTGTTACTCAGTACTTCAATGTATAGTTACACTGTAACAAGGACAACTTAAAATAAAGTGTAACCCTAATAGTAAATTGAAAAGTGTTTATATAAAAACCAATGTGGTCACCAGATAATGTTTCTATGTGAATGTCAAACAGAGCAAAAATACGTCCATCCAAACAGCAGTTCACTGTATGCTCTTCAAATAAACCATTATATCTGCACTAGCTAGTGAAAAGGCTTATGTCTGGCACGGAGTTTGAAGAGACTCCGTTTATAGGTTTGTCTTGCAGACGTAGAATAAAACCAGCTGACAGTCAGACACTATGTAAACTAGGAGTCTTGTCACTCAAACGCTAATACATTTGAAACACAATGAACAAATACACAGGGTTCCTATAGCCAATAACAATACACAATACCAGCAATAGTCGCTCTATTTCGATGCAGGTAAACTGAATGGCTATAGCCTTTCCAACAATAATAATAATAATATGCTACAATAAAATAAAGACAATTTACAAGATAATGTGCATTTCGGTAACACTTTACAATAAGATTTCATTTGCTAATGCATTAGCTCTAACATGAACTAACAATGAGCATATTTATTTTATTTAAAACATTTATTAATCTTAAAAAAATATAACTGTAAAATATAAATATGAAGTAAAATATAATTGTTCATATAATTAGTTCATTTTAGTTCACAATCCTTTAGCAAATTGCACCTTTGGACTATTAGTAGCTGAAATTAATATTAGATTAATACATACTGTAGAAGGATTCTTCGTAAATCAACCTACTGTAATTGTAAAGTGTAATATGAACTGAAATTATATAATAACAGTTCATATTACACTTTACAATATATATATATATATATATATTACTTTGTTAGTGTGTGTATATATATATATATATACACATACAAATATATCATCATGGTAGACAATCATGTTTTCTCAATTTTTGTATTACCGTGTAATTTTAACCTCTCATTAAGGCTAGAGAAGTATTGTATCTCTTAATATTTATATATTTGCTGTGAAATGACTCAAAAAGATGGTTTTATTTTGATATAAACTGTAAATATGAACCATTTGTGAGGCCAGACGTGGGTGGATCTTTGTGAAATGGGGTGGAGTGGACCTCTAACCAATGATAATTATATCTAAGATTTTAAATGAATTAAGAAATCACAATTAGGTTGACCACATCAAACTTGAAAACACATACTATAGCCTAAATTACAAAACAGAACAATCTGTTTGGAAACTTTTATTTTACAAGAGACATCTGAACAGACCAATTGACCGGAGCTATGGGGTCTGTGAACAGATGAACAGATTCACAGGAAAGAATTAGACTTCAGTTCACTTGAATGAATCAGACCTTCCAACACATGCGCGCGAGAGAGAGCAGTTTAGGATGAAACCATTTACTAGAACAATTCGAACTTTCCAATGAGAGAAACACGACACTTTAAGACAGTTTTGCTAATTTTATGCTAGCGATTCACTAGAATGAATCAGCTTTGGTTGGGTGGACAAGTGCAACCCTGGCCCTTATATAGCTAACAACCTAAAGATTTCATGATTGTCATGTGGTTTCACTGGGATTACTCAAATGAGTATTTTCCACACTGCATACACAGCACATTGCATGCTCCTTTTCTGAAAATGGCCTGAGATAACTCCCATTTCAATATGGAAAGGCAGCTCATGAGAAAGGAAAACAATGTGGAAAAAGAAAAAAAAAACTCAAGAGTGTCTCACTTTAGGCTGACATTCCACACACAGGACCCAAATCCTCAAATCAAGAGGTGATGGAGAGTTGAAAGCTTGACCTTTAACCCCCGAACCTACTCTTTTCCGATACACTTTTACGCATTCACTGATATGTCGAATTACATCACCCTGACTAACCCTAAAACACACAAAGGAGTTCTCTGTGTTAGTTAGAATGAAGATGTGACCGGTCTGAAAAACAAGCAAACACGGGCTGAAAGTAAAAGACTTTTGTATGATTCACTTCTAAAATTGGTTTAATTAGATGGACAAAGAGCTAAATCAGTATATAAAAATTTAAATTAGGAAATGTATAATTCTTAAAACTAAAAAAAAAAAAAAAAACCTGAAAGTGAGAATGATTCTTCCCCATTTTAAACTCACCATCAGGATGTTGGAGTTGGCGTCATTGTAGAGAGCGTTTCATTTTTATAACTTATTTTTTATTGAATACGATTTTTAGGAGTTAGATGTACATTTCAGATACCTTTGAGTGAAACCATTGTCATTCAATTAAAAACGCCTCTGCTATACTCATATCTTCATCCTGACTTTTCCAAGCTACTTCAATCTGAAACGCAGGTCCATTCGAAGAAACTCTACTCTATAATTACCAAAGAAGGGATGCTACAAATACAAGGACTATATCTTCAGAAACTATGCAAAGCCACTCAAAACACAATTCTTGACCCTGAAGGTGCAATTCAGTAATTTGCAGCAAATTGAAAGTTATTAAGAAATAAAGTGTGCTTATGTGAAGTGTTTACATTCACATGAAAAAGACTGTAAAACACTTTTTAATAGAAACCTGAGTAATTGAATATGGCAAAATACATTTGAGGTCATTTCAACATGGTGTGTGTCACTCAGAAGCTGTGGTTTCTCTCTAACAAGACAGCATTATGCTCTTTGGCTCATATATCTGTAGATAAGCAATGTCGTTTGCACTGAACACATTCATTTTGTTCATGTTCACTGATCAATGTTTATATGATTCTATTCATCATATAACGTGATTGTCTCTCTCAGAAAATCTGGCCTGAATCACTCCATTTATATGGATTAGTTTTACAATCTCTATGAATTTTAACATGCCAGTGTCAATGGAGGGACATAAATCCCTGATTTCATAAAAGAATATAGGGGCCTTTTAATTTTTAGTTGCTATATAATGCACTCAAGGCCATGTTATATATATTGTGAATAGCACAAATCAAAGTATATGGTCCAAAAATTCTGTTAGTTGATTCAGTCACAAATCAACGTTAAGTCGACTACTTTTACAAATTTTTATTTATTTATTTTTTTAATTTGCATGTGCTCTGCAACAGTGGAAAAAAATACATGACATTAGGTCGAACAATCACAAAAATAAAACAAAATGAAACCATACCGCAAAGTTTTCACATAAGCGTACACATTTCTGAAATTAACATTAAGGCATCCAAATTAACACCCAAAACCTTTCTTTGAAAGACATGGTTGGTTTCATAACAAAAGATGTTATTATAAATCACAAAATTAAACTCAACACCTTTAGTGCAACTGTACAATCTCACATCAACCCCAACAGCTTGCTCCGAAGACCACAAAGTTAACATGATCAGCTTTATTTGTGACACGACGCGCTTCATGGAGCTTTATACGGTCATGATTTATGACTGAATATCAGCCACTTTCCCATAAATCATACTGAGAAATCTTGTAAAAAAAAAGTGCTAATTGCTAATCAGTGCAAAGCTGACCTGACTAATGGAATACGCTTAAAGTAGACAGTTTAAGAAATAGGAGAAAAGGAAATTGAGGCTGACACGAAGACATAAATCACTGATGAATGTGGTCTGTCACAAAATCCAGTTCATTTCCTGTTTGGCGTCATCCCATGTTCTAGGCCATTGTAGAGGGAGAGGGCATAGGGTCAGTGCTCATTTATGATGCAACAGCCAGATATCCCGTTGCTGATCTGCAGTCAGAAAAAAAAAAACAATTTAATCTTAATCTAAAAGACACTTAATCTTACAATAAAAGCTCAAGGGCCAGATTTACTAAACGGGGCAAATTAGCTTTACACCACAATCTCTTAATAGCGCAGATGGGAGTGAAAAAGTTCTGCAGGTCATTGGTGCAAAGTGTAGGGTGGCAAATGATACATTATGTAAAAATAGCTCTATTTTCTTTGCAACACGTGTAAATAGATACTGACACTAAAGCCCTCCCTACACCTACCCGATAAACATTAATTAAATAACCAGTAGGGATTTTAATTCCACTTTTCACATATTTATCTGATATGCAATGGGAAAAGGGAGCAAAATGAGTTCGGCAAAAGTATCTGCTACACGCCTTAATCATAATAGTTTTATTTTTTATTTTTGTCTAGCCCAACCAGGCATTGGTGGGCGGAGTTAGTGTAAATAGTTTCTACCAATAGGGTGGGCTATTTGCACTTGGTGTAAATAGACACTCCTTTAGAATATGTGGAATGCAAGCCAACAGACCGTTTAATAAGAAGATACGTTATAAAGACAGTTCACTTCGCGTATACAGACAGAAGCCATCTTAGAAAATAAGTCTCGATAAGTCAAACCACGAACGTTGTGCTGAGTGAGCTGAACTGTATGAAGTTCAGCGTACTTCTGAACTGTATGAACGGCATTCGGGGATCAACTTATCGAGACTTTAAGATGGCTCCGGCTGTGGATGACTATGCTTTTATACATGAAGTGAACTGTCTTTATAACGTATCTTCTTATTAAACGGTCTGTACACTTACAAAGTTCTCAATGCTTCGTTTTGCATGCATGGACACTCATTATATTACTGTGTTAGTGTGAGGCTATACTAACATTTTATTTGCATATTATAATGAAACTTATGGATTCCAGAAATTACCAGTATGAACTTAAAAAAAGAGTCTAGATTTATGAAACCAACACATTCTTTTTCTTACAAAACATCTATTTATCTAAAATGTTTTTAAATGGTAAATGGACTGCAGTTTTACATGCCCGATTACAGCTCTTTTCATGCAGTGATTTATATAGCGCTTTCATAGACCTAATGGCCACCTAAGCGCTTTACATATTGCCTCACATTCACTCATTCACACACCGATGGCGGTGTCAGCCATGCAAGGCACCATCCCGCTTGTCGGGAGCAGCTGGGGTTAAGTGTCTTGCTCATGGACCCCTGGACACTTGGTCAGGTGGAACCGGGGATTTAACCACCAACCTTCCGGTTTGTAGACAGCCTACATGAACCAATGAGCCACTACTTGTGTGAGTACTTGCATGTGACTAGCATAAAAACACAGTATGTGTTTGTTACCAAGTTTAATTTTCTGTTGGTTCAGTTTGCTTTCACAAGGCTACATTTCAATTTGTGTTCCCGTTTCACAAAGCAAATTATCTACAGGTCTGAAATGCTCTAAGAGTTATGCAAAGTGTGAAGTATTGAGTGCGGTATTTAGACTCACTCCATGTTGTTCTTCAGTTGGTGTATGGTCCGCTTGTCCAGATATCGACAGAAAAGCGTTAGCAGATTGGAGGGCAGAAGTAATGGTTCAACAAGTGTCGTCTGGGATAGCTGCCGGGCCACATGGAATACTGTATCCGTCCTTGATGGTTGTTAGAATAATTGGATTTCAATTAAAAAACAAACAAACAAACATTTACTGAATTAAATTTTGTAACAACTTTCCAGAGGATCAAGCCAAATTTGTTGACATTCACTGAAAATCATACTGGTTTCAACAAATACATTTAAAATTGTTTGCATACAGTTTAATTGCAGCATATGAATAATAATAAGACATGAGATGACGAAATCTGAACAAAAACAATACACAATCATAAACATGATTCAATATCTAAGGAAATCTATAGATTTGGAGTGACTCGTGATTTGAATCTGTTCCTCACAAAGTTACTATATATCATATTTGACAGCCTTTCATTACAGTCCACTTTCATTGTATGGAAAATCAGTGTGAACATCTTCCACAGAGATGTATGTGTATATATATATATATATATATACACACACACACACACACTAAGTAATATAAGGGCAAGCAGAAATGGTACCAGGTCTCAAAGTCTCCAATGCTGGGCTCCATGGGAAGGTCAGAAGATAAAAGCCTTTCTCCCTGAGAGAGCAGAGCATACAGCAGAGACAGACCAAACTGCAAAGCAACATTTAAAAAGATTTTTTTTACACAGCACTATGTTACTACACTTAAATACTATGCTTTTAACTTGCATTTATTAAACCTGAAAATATTACTAGACAGCAATGCCACCAAGAAGCTCTGAGAAAATATAAAGCTGTTACACATTTGCTAACTTTGTTTTTATCCAATTTGTCCTTTTCAGTCTAGTTATGTTTTACCATAACCACACTATAAAATGATATAATAACCGCTTAAAAGCATACCTTGTTTTGGCAGGCCAGCGTTAACCGTGTGTCTTTTGAATCGGGCAGTGATGTGGTGAACTCTTTGAGAATTCGGATTAGCTGACTGAACACAAGTCCATCAACCACAGCACGGAGCGATGGATACAAAACAGGCAGGGCCTGTGAAGAGGTTAGAGTTTGAATAAGTGATCAACACCAAGAGCTATACAGAAAACACAAATCAATACACCTAAAATACCTCATCTGCATCTCTGCTCATCAATACTGGGAGGTGTTTGGTCACCACGCTCAGAATATGTAGGGATGCATCATGTGACAGGAAGGGGAGGAGTCTGGCCAACATACTCTTTCCTTTTGATACAAGTAGACACGAAAGAAATTCCTCTCCAGAGTCCCTGTAGGGGGGGAATATAAAAATGATAGATTATAAAAGTATGAGATCAAAAACATACTGTACATTGACAACAGAGAAGTAAAATAGCTTCTTACAGTAGATTAGTGACTCGCAGCTCAGTGTAAAGCTGCTCCACCTTCCTCTTAATGCTCTGCGTCAACCGCCTCTCCTCATCTTTGTCAGACACCGTTGCCTTCATTTTCTCTGCCTCTTCCACTTCTAACAAAACTATGTACATCTGGGAGAAAACAAAGGGTTTAAAGTCACCCATACACTTAGTCACCCATAGGTGGAGTCACCCATACACTTTATCGAGTACAAAGTCGCAATGAAACCATAGTAGCAACAGATTTTGTGTTCCATATTGTCAATAACATCCGAGATTAATTGATTAACAATTTAAAAAAAGGTTAGGAAGTTGTATGTTGTACAATGCAGTTGCTGAATGTTGACCAATTATAACTGATTATTATTAAACATTAAGGTCAAAAAGAGAAAAAAAATCCAAGGATGTGCAGCCCTTCAGCAGTACAATCAGATACTGTAAAAAAAAAAAATATATATATATATATATATATATATATATATATATATTAGGGCTGTCAAACGATTAATCGCATTCAAAATAAAAGTTTGTGTTTACGTAATATATGTGTGTGTAGTGTGTATAATTATTTTGTATATATAAATACACACACATGCATGTATATATTGAAGAATAATCTGAAAGTATATACTTTATATATATTTGTGCATAATTAATATTATGTATAAATATTTGATATATTAAGAACACATTTTTCTTAAATATATACATGCATGTGTGTGTATTTATATATAGAAAATAATTATACACACTACGCCCACATATTATGTAAACACAAACTTTTATTTTGGATGCGATTAATCGTTTGACAGCCCTAATATATATACATACATATATATATATATATATAAACCAATGATGCTTACAAATACTATATTCTTATTGTTCAAATCATGCCATTTAGAGGTAATAGAGCCAGACCGATATATCGGCCGGCATTATTGACCGATATTAGGCATTTTCCAAAATATCGGTATCGGCAGTTATAATGGCCGATAAATGAATATTTAAAAAAAAAAGGATGAAACATGCTTCAATCATCTCTCCTTGGCCTGTTATATTGAAAATGTATGTTTTACAATTTGCAGTATGATGTTATCTATTGCTAAATTATAGCTCATCAGTGACTAGCTAACCACAAAGCTAGCTAATGCCACTATCATCAGTGGAAGACTGCTAACATTAACATTAATGAGCTTGGAAACCACAATGAACTTTTTTTTCTGCCTAAATAAAGTAATGATTACTGTATTTAACTAGCATATCTCTAGTTACAGTCCCTGCATTGTAAAATGTAAGTTATACTTGCGAGGAGTGAACATTTAGACATAGAGAAAAAGTATCAAACGTATCTTGTGCAAAAAAAGTTAGCTTTTCTTTTACACGTGTGTGAAATCCAACAATATTTAATAAAAAAAAAATATCAGCCAATATATCGGATTTCAAAAGCCAAGAATATTGGTATCGGCCTTCAAAATCCTTTAACGGTCGGGCTCTAAGAGGCAACATATAGCCACACTTGTGGACATATCCAGATTATACCCGTCCACACTTGACACTTGTACAGTAGGTCTCTCGAAAAATAGGATCCAGAATTTAGAACACTGAGGTAACCAGTTTTAAGGGTTCTACAGAGTTCAATCTATATGTTGGGTTAGGAATTAATCCTGGATAATCAGGAAGGTCCATCAATAAGGGGGAGCAACCTTTGGTCCAAGGCCGGACTCAAGGGGGACCCGCACAAGAGATAACGAACTGTTTAACTGGTTTAGATACTGTGCATCATTCCAGCTCTAGTGCTAGAGTCAGAGGCTTTTCTTATTGGTTGCATGCAGACAGGCAGAAAGGCCTTATAGGTTACAGTAATGAAAGAACGGAGTGTGAATGGCAGAGATAGATAGATAGATAGTGACTGACAGATTGGTATGACAGACAGATACTGCAACAATATGGAGAACATGTGAGGGATGGGTAGTCACTGTACTAACCAAACATGTTGTGTCACCAACCATCCTAGAGTAAGAGTGTAAAAATGGCCCAATCCAAAATGAAAACTTCAGAACTGGACTCAAACATTACAAAGTGGTTACCTTCTCAATGGTGCTCAACACATCCAACCTTTGCTGTCTAGTGTCTTTGTGCTCCTGCTCAAATAAGAAGGTACGGGGTTGTTGGTGTTTGTTTTTAACATAGCCCATCTTCCCCTAACCAAATTACAACAATTTTTGCATCTTCAGTTAAATACAGTAAATCTCACCTCATCATGTGTGTTCGCATGAACGGCATCAATTGCTCTTCTTGGAGAGAAACAGGTAGACACTGCAACCTGCCCGAGCGAACCTTCAAAGTGGACCACTGTAGTATTGGAAGAATAACTGCAAATCATTCATACTTTACAATCATAAAATGGGCATTACATCAGTTTATTGTGCCAGACCTGGGATGTACGAAAGAGTTTTGGTAACATAAGGGGTTGTGAGTTTAGGTGGTTCCTTCTTTAACCGGTCACCCAGGATCTCCTCTTCGGCAAGTTTGGCTTCCATCCTCTGATAGTACTCCTGCAGAGATTAAAATAAATAGACTTGACACCTGATCTTATACATCGAGTCATTTTTAAAGCCAACGGGACAGTGTTGTGAGAAATATATCGAACAGTAGTAAATAGGGGTGGGAGAAAAAAAAAAAAAGATTCACGATTCTCTCTCTTCTAATGATTCGAATCGATTCATAAACATTAAAAATCTATATTATAAACGAGTTGTTAACATGTTGACGTAACAAAGAACATAGTTAAATAAATAAATCACATTTTGATGCAAAAAGTGTGTGTGCTCACACCATGAGGTGAATATGAAAGGCCAAGCAGTGATGGTGTCTGTCTCCACCGGGCTTGAGTAAAATATTAAATGCATTAAGTGCAACTCCCACTAACAGTAATATAATATTCAGGTCAAGATATATATATATATATATAAACTAATATTAATAATATCCTAAAAAAATTAAAAAGGCAGGAAATGTAATTTAATATGAATAAAAATTAGTTACTTTTTTTTAGAAAAATGAAGTAAAACAAAGATCGAAAAATAATTCAAACTGTTTAAAGGTGCAGTGTAATTTTTAGCAGCTTCTAGTGGTGAGGTAGAAAATTGCAACCATTAGAAGTTACTGTGGATGACAGGAAAAGATGTAAAAGACAGGAGTAGCCAGTTATTCAATGAGGTTTCTTAAAGATCAATTAAGAAATTATATTAACTTATTCAGTAAAACGATGTATTATTGCAAATATAAATTTTACTTGTTCACCATTGTGTCAGTGTTTTATTCGCTGACTTTAGCTAGTTTCTTTGCACGAAAAACAAGTGATGAAATGCACACTGTAGTAGTTTGTCCATTAGGGATACTGTAGAAACATGTCGGTCCAAAATGGCTATTTCAAATTTAAGGGGATTGTGGTATGTACATAGAAATGGCTCATTCCAAGCTATTAAAAACACAATGGTTCATTACCTAATGTCTTTATACACCCCTGAAAACAGTTATGATATTGCACTCCTGATAACAGATTCTCCTGAATATTACAGCAATGCACCTTTAATTGCACCCATGAGTGTTTTTAATATCAATCAACTAGGGGAGTGGGGGCGTTATATAGTATGTAGATGCATTCATGCACAAATAAAATACAAAAACAAAGTCAATAATCAAATCTATGCCAAATCCAATTTGATTTGAGCAGTTAAACCCCAAAACTTCCTTGACCATTTTCCAGAGGGCTAAGAAGTTAGGACTGATACAGACCTGGTAATAGTAATCATCCAGATGTGGCTTCTCACTCTGTAGCTGGATCATCTGCAGCCTGATAATCCATTCCTTCTCTTTGTCAGTCATGATTTGACTATATGGGTCCCAGCTCACTGGCTTTCTGAAAATTAGATTTCAATTCAGAAAAAAGATGTTTATTTCCAAAAGACAAAATATTCATTACACTTACCTGTGAGGTCTCTGCTGTCGCTGACTCAAAAGCCGCTTGTGCTGGGGGTGCAACTGAACAACAGGACCAGGTGCTCTAAAAGTTGACAGAAGATAATACACTCAGCTGAAAATTGCATTTAATCTCCCTTATTGCATTTAAGCTCCCTTATTATATTCTAAAAATCCATTAAAATGTGATGACGTCACATAATAGCAGAATGCTAGCATGTTCCGGCCAACAACGATCTAACCTATAAGAAATTGAAAGGATACAAGTACTCGTTCATTCGACTTTTGGTCTATAATCTATACTGAACTTGCGAAATCAACAATAAAATCTACGTTGATTCAACGGCAAGCAGGAGAAAGGGATAAATTTAGCCATCTAGCTCCATAGACTCCCATTCATTCTGCAGTTGCCCCCAATCACCTCCAGTGGAATTGTCCAGCTATTAGAGTAAAAATTTTGCCTTAGGCTACTTCATGAGTTTAGAAAAAAAAATATTACAATTCCTGCAAATGCAGTGATTTATTTTGGAATAAAAAAATGTTTCAAAACACCCCCCTCTATTTTTTTTTTTTTTTTTTTTTACAAATCGTACCCTGCCCATTACTCTAACTGAACTTCAACTCCGGAGCCTTCCTCCATCCACACCACAGTACGCACTAAAGACAGTAACGATGGCATTGATTTTACCATACAAATTTGAGTGTGAGTCCGATAATAAATAATGGAATAAATTGAAGTACAGTTCGCCTCACAATGTGACTTAGTCTATAACATATTGAAGTTGTATACGCCCCAGTCCCTCGTGATCATTATTAACTATTTGACAAATGCTTCAAAAAGGGTTTTGAACACCACGAGGGTGCATATTTTTAATCCTCAATAATAAAGTATTCCTTTACAGAATAGATGACAAACCTGAAGTCCTGCATGATGTTGGAAGATGGGCTGTAGAATGGAGCAGGCCTGGGGGACTCTGTCCCGAACTGCAGGTGCATGAGTTTGGGCGTGTGGGGCATTGGGGTAGAGAGATGAGGACGGGAAGGTGACAGAAAACCTCCAGGCTAGAAAAAAAAAATTCATCTCCAGATATGAGCTTCTAGAAAAAGGCGGTTTTATTCAGGAATAGAAATGTAGCAAGTGAATGACTACGAGGATCACCTGGTTATATTGTTGTTGGGGTGAAAAGAGTCTTTGGGGTCGAAAGGGAGTGCAAGGCACCATAGGACTATTTTGTGCCTAAAAGGAAAAAAAAAAATCCATTTCTGTACCTCTTACCCTTTATTAAATTTGAGTTGCATAACAGACTGCCCACTATATAATTTGTGGTGTTAACAAAGCAATAAGAGCAAATTTAAGATTTTAGAACAAATGGTTAACCCTATTAAACAAGTAACTAGTTTGTGTTTACAAAAATAGAATTGGAATTTTTGTCCTAATACTCTATTGTAAAAAAAAAAAAAAGTTTACTGTGAATCTTTTTTCTACCCACTATAAAAGAGCAGTGCATATAGAAAGTAGTCATTACCCTTTGAAATGGTTAACAGCCAAAAAAAAAAAAAAAAAAACATTTTCTAGCTTTATTCACATATTTTGTTTTACAAACAAATGAAAAAAATAAATGGTTCTAAAAATTAAAAAAGGGAAAAAAAGAACTAGAACAGGGTTTGAAAATTCATCAGTCCCTCGATTTAATACTTCATAGATCCACCTTTGCTTTATATAATCATTAATCTTTTTGGATGTGTCTGTATTAGCTTCGCACCCCTAGATTGGGGAATATTTGCCCATTCTTCCTGGCAGAATGGCTCAAATTCAGTCACATTCCGTCCATGTTCCCTTCAGTCACAAGTCCATCCACAGATTGCCTTTTTTCCCATTAGTATGATGTCAATCAAAATTCATAAAAAAAAAACAAAATATATATTTTTTGGAATGGGTTTTAATTTCACACTGTACAACAAATAGTGCAACTATTTCCAAGGGGTATGACGATTTTCTATGGGCACTTTATATGTATATTCAAAAAAATTCGCTATTCAAATTTTCACTATTCAAAAAAAAAAAAAAAAGTTTTAGCTTTTTTCATTTAATGGCCTTTTTTTTTTTTTTTTTTTTTTTAAAAAAACACCTTTTATCATTGAAATATTACCAGTAGCACTCTGATAATAAAAATAAGTGTTGAGACTCCTATTGCGGTTCAACAGATCACAGTCCATTGAAATATGCTTCAATGATAAAGGACTATCAAGAGTGGCATAAGGAGGATATTCTAGCAATATTCTAATAACCACCCAGAACATTCTAGAGTAGTGGCAGCTCATTTTGCACAGGGAAACACCACTCAAATACACCTTTAAAGAACATAAAACACAACCTCAATTAGCTCCCCATTTATATTAGAAACCCAACTACCTGAAAATGACACCTCTGGTTGAAAGATCCAGCGAAAGACTGTCCTCTCCTGCCCCGGCTAGTGCAAAAAGGCCTCATAGGAGAAAGATAGTTTGGAGAGACAGGTGGGACCCTGCCACGTGCTGATCGGTCAATCACTCCCACGATCGCCTGGTCCTAAGATGAAAACGATCAACAGATGGTTGTAATGTAGAATTCCATAAAAGACACATCTGAGATTTGCTTGATCACCTGATATATAGACGGTGGAGGTGGCCTTTTGGACTTTAAAGATGATATCATCCACTGAAGTAGAAAACAAATTTACACTTCAGGTCAATTAAAAAAAAAAAAGCCAAATATTGAAGACTACACACTGTATTTGAATTGAGGTCCTCCCAGTAGGAGCTGAGGCTGCAATCCACAATGGCACTATCAAGACTCTAAAAACAAATCCAATTCAGAAAAAAATAAAGGGTGAGGGTGTTGGTTAGTACTCAGTTTAAGTTTACAGCTTCACACCAGCATTTCTGTACAAAAAAAAAATATACACATGAACACACACACACATATGTAGAACAGGCAGGTAAAAACCTTCAAGCTTGGTCGACCTTTCACAGTCTTCACCACAGCTGGGTCATCAAACAGCTGCCCTCGACCTACTCTCCCTCGCTGAGACCGGCCTGTTGGAGCGTGGGGCCAAATGTGAGGTCCCGGTCTTGGAGGTGAGCGGGAACTGTAAGAGGAAGGCGGTCTGGGAGGTGGTAAAGGCGGTCTGGGAGGTGAACGGGAAGTGTAAGTGGAAGGAGGTCTGGGAGGGGGTGGAGGTGAAGACCGCGGGCCTGGGGAGCTATCGCCACACAGTAGCAGGAGATCCGTAGGGTCTGGATTTTCACCACTCACATCCTCATCTGATAGTTTTTGCATAGGGATGTTTTAGAGAGTTTGAAGAAGAAATAAAGAAGAAGAAAAAAACCTTAAAAGCACATGATGCTGCAGGGATAATGCTTAAAGTGATTACAATCTAGCAATACAATATTTCCCTCCACCACAGAAAAGAAAAGCCCTTCATCAGGCAGTTACCAATTCATGCATGTAATGATTTTATAATATAATAATACCCAAGCCAAATGTTTCCACATTGTAGAGGTCAATCTCCTCATCCTCTTCAGCCATCTCCAGCAACAGTACACATTCATCATCCTCTTTGTCGCTCCACTGATCTCCATTCTCTGGCCAAATGGCATCAGGATCAGATTCCCCGGTTTTCTCCTGAGATGGACATAAACTATGTGTAATAAAACATTGCTAACTACATCACCTTGTTAGCAATGCATGAAATAACACTTTACAAACTTTCCTATAAGATTCCATTTGTTAACATGCAAAACACATTTATTAATCCCAGTTCATGGTCATTTCAACATTTACTGTGACATTATTCAAATCAAATTGTGTATCTGTGTAATATTTAACTGAGAGAACATGAATTAGCAATGAACAGTTATGTTTTATAACTAAATTAACAAAGATTAACAAATAAGTTGTTAGTAAGTTGTTAACTAATGGGACCTTTTTGTAAAGTGTTACAAAGAATATTAGCTTCGTATGAATGAGAAGCCTACATTTATTTTATATGTTATATGCAAGCCATTGGCTTTCATCCAACATGTTCAACTAATTCACAATGTTATCGCTTCATCTACTTACGGGATGTTCAGAATCACCCATTTAAATATTGTCAGTATTTTGTGAAATATTTCGTCAAGCATCCACATTCGCTAAACGTCTACAACTGCTCGTGGTGTAACACGTGCTTATCAGTGTTTGTAAATGAACACACCTGCGCACCTGGAGGAGGTGCTCACGCAATGCCGACGTAAACCACCATTAAAAGGGGACACGTCACTCCCGCCAATAATCAAATACCAAAAATACCAAAAATCCCTAATTTTATTTTATTTAGAAAAGAAATTGAGCTTTATATTGATTCACTCCGGTTTTGTATGAAACAAAAAGCAATTAAAACATTGAAAATATGCAAATATTATAATATCTTCATATAAGTTTACAATACCCCCCTAGTATGAAAGACTTTGTAATTTCTATGTTATATGTTAATTTTGATGTATAAATAAATGTCTGTACTAAGATTGTTCTTAATAAAAAAATAAATAAATAAATAAATAAAATAAATAAATAATAAAAAAAACAAAAATCAAATATTATAATTCGTCCTGAGTATAACCAAAGTTAAGTTTCTTTATATATTTAGGCTATTTAAGTCATCCTTCCCTCAGGAGGGAATGGATTCGAGGAGTTTTGTGGTTGAAATTTAAAAAGGAACAAATCCTTTTCTGGGCCCGAAGTTGAAATAACGCATTTCATTTTTCAATTTAAGCTATAGAAAAACCTAAAAGTGCTAAAAATTCAAAAATAAAAATGTTAAAACTTTACCAAAAAAAAAAAAAAAATTGTTTTGTGATGTCTAGGCCTATATGTATCTGAATCATGAACTGAGTGAATACTGAATAACTTTTTTTATTTTTTTATTGAAACAGTATCAATTTACAAACTCAAATAGGGAACAATACTATGCATACAAAAATAAACCATTCATATATCAGTGCATATTTACCTACTTACATAGGTTACAAAAACAAAAACAATTGCATAATTAGTACAATAATCAAAAACAAAATTCAAACATTTAAACATTAGGACTGAGCGGAACAGCTCATTTGCTCCACACAGAGCTATAAGCGCTATAATATATTTTTTTTCCACAAGAGGTCGGCAAAGACACCAAATGCAAGATAGGTATACATGAAATTGTAAGTTATTTTGAATTTAATTTGAAAGATTTGACATTGTTATTGATTTGTTTATTTGCTTGGTTTCTTAATAAAAAATAATGTGAGGTTTGAACTTAATATTTATGTATTATTCTATTATTTATGTAAAACTCTTTATATAGTGTTTTTTTGTGCAAATGGGGAATTATTCTAATGTTGTTTTATGATCTTATTTACATATATATTTGGTCTGATTTGCATGGCTATAGCATCTTTACATCTACTTTTACCATGAAATCAAAATGAATTAATCTTTTATGCATCTAGTTTTAAAAAAATCTAGTTTTTTTTTTATTGTATTATATTATTATTATTAAATTATATTATTATTATCATTATTTTTTTTTTTTTTACAACCTGTTCACATGACATCACAGCAATTAGCAAACCCTAATGTAATGGACTTCAGAGAGTGAACATGTCCGACAGCATTTCCCATTGTTTAAGTCATCCAGGTCAGACAAATTAAATATTAGTTTAAAAATTAGTCAGTTGTCTTAATTTGTTGTCTTGTCGAGTTGTTGTAATCTTCAGTTTGAACCTTTCAGTGTTTGTCTACTCCTTCAGATGAAAGGTTTCTGTTAATTGTGAAGTAAATATTGTATTCTTTTTTTCCATTTATTGTGTTAAAACATTAAAACATCAACTGATGAACTACATGATATTGTAGCCTTGCCAGTGTCTGTTCACACTCAAGTCTGGTCACAGTGGGTGTAGGCTTTAACACAGGTTACTGTGGGTTACAAAATAATTCATGTTTCTTCTTTAATCAGAAGAGTAAACCGCTTAACCGCATACCTAACTCACATACAACTCCAGCTGATTTGCTGCACAAGAAGTAATTGTCACTAACTGCCTAAGCTTTCTCCATACACAAAAAACTACAAATTAATAAAAAATAACACGATAGCACAAGTCTATTTGATGTGATGTTTACATCTGGAAGATATATTTTTAAGAGTGTTTGCATACATCTATGGGACGTTTCCTGTCAGATGTCAAATAGATATTTAGAAGATGTCTTTAAGATGTAATGATTTAGAATGCATGTTAAACTGACATCTTCTAAACGTCTATTTGACATCTGACAGGAAACGTCCTAGACGTATTGCAGATGAGCAAATAGGTCTTCTTCCATAAACGTCACAGACTTGTGCTATCATATAGTTGGCTACAGACACATCTTGTTTTTATGTGACATAGATATTAATTAGTTTGTAAAATATGTAATTTTATAATTTGGGAAAAGGTAGGCTATAGTTTATTTTATTTGAAATATATTCCCTTTTTCAACAGTAGGCTACATTGCAAATATACTAACAAAAAAATGTATATCTTTAAAAATATTTTGCTCTGTGTCGCCAGTGTGCGGTGTTCTCAGTGCCAAGAATTATGGAATCATTTTCCAAAGCATTTTGTTCAGTTGATTCGTAGTTTCGAAAAGCTCTGCTTCACTTGCTGCCCGTCCCAAGATGGAGGCGCATATGCGGCATCTTCTTATGAATATGATAGAGACAGGCAGGCCCAAATCAGAAACAACGTCCACGCCGCTAAGCAACACCCATTTCCGGGTATACCCGCAGTATGAGGAGGAATGCCGACGTCAGTGTCAGCTGTTTTTACACAACATGCCCTCATGCCGGCAGGACATACTTTCACAATAACATTAGAATGCGATGAGAAGAATTAGTCCTCTTGTCGACAACTGCTTATCGAGTATCGACTAACCATCGGATCGGGTGGAAGCTTTAACAGTGGCAATAAGCAGGCTTGACTCCCGTATAGTGCATTTCCACGCCCAGCTCTACTCGCCTTCAATCGGATGAAATCGTAGCTGGCAGTCGTTCAGATAAGGTGTGTGTTCCCCTTCTCGCTGCGGTCATTTTTCTGTATTATTTGTATTATCTACGTTGATAGACTATATTTTGCTCGTAGTGGTTTGATCATGTGAGTTGATGTGTTTTGACTTTGTTTACATGCCCGGGTCATTCTATACTTTCAGTGGCGAGATGTTTTCACTCACATTTATATGGAACAACTGATATAAACTCTGTTGTGAAGATACAAAACACATGAATGCTTATTTTTGTTTGCAATATTAGTATTATTGTTGCATTTTTTTCATTTTGAAAGTCTATTATGAAGAGAATGTAGCCTGTACACGTATTTTTCTAATAATGCATCCAGGTACATATTTTTTAAATTGAAAACTTAGCAATTTAAATAGCCTAGTATAGTGTCTTTGACAATGAAATAAATGGAATGTATACATTATTTTACAATTAGCATGTAAATATTTTTTATGAATAGGCTACTTTTGAAAGACTCATTTATTTTCACCAGTGTTACTCTTTTGTGTAATTTGTTCGGTTGTCATAACTTGTCAAAATGACAAAACCAAAATGTCTTTGAAAGTATCTATAAATAAATGAAGACCACCATGTGATCTAGACAAAAGAATACGTCAGCTAATGATAATTGTTTTTTTGTCTCAAAAATACAGTTATTTAATTTGACCTAAGTAAGATTTATTAATATAGCAGTGAATTTTGATTGAGAAAAATAAAATCAGATGTAAATGTGACGCAGTTGTAGAATGCCCCCCTCCTTGACTATCAGAGTAAGATAGCGTATGTTACACATCATGATCACATGTCTGGCAATTCCACTCTTTATATATTGTGAGTTTATTAGGCTAATTATCACTTTTGTATCCATCCTCTTTTGGTGAGGTGTTGTTCTTATTAAACCTGCTAATTTGAGATAGCTTATTTGACATGTCAATGTGCTAATTTTCCCTGATCAAGGTGTGTATATGAAATTTAGCACATCTTTTGAAGCATTTTTGAAGCATTTTCCATGATATCTATGCCAATTGATTGGTCCAAAGAACAAAACAACAACTTCAACAACAACAATTAATCTAAAAGCAACCTTCTTGCCTGTGTGATAAAAAAATTCAAGCAGATGATGTTAACACTTTTGTGGCTTTTTAAAGGTTTGAAGGTCAGATACAGGTAATGACGGCCTTTTGGTAATGTAACACTCCTTTGCTACAAAATGACTGATACTGATGTGGCCAAAACTGTCAAGGCCAATAATGATCTCTAATAATCTTTAATGATTCATGAACTCTTGCCTAATGCATGCTGTTCATAGATGTCTTTTAGTCTTGCCCTGCTTACTCTCACTTGCTTTTAATGATAAGAAGGGGATTAACCACTTTGTTTTGTCTAATATGATTAGCAATTAGTTAAGCTTTACTGATGCTAGATAGTAGGGTCTTGTAGGTTTGTTTGTCTTGGTTCAGAACTTGCTGGATGAAAAGACTCAATATTATTACTGCTTAATTATAATTACACACAGACACGCACACATAAACTCTTTCCTCTGCTGTTCTTGGCTTTCTCCGATATCTGATCTCCATAGATAATTCATGCTTTGGCCTCTCTGGCAGGGTTTGTAATGGTTGGGTGTGGTTTGTGCTGTAGTCTGGGCAAGCTAGAGGTTGTCTGTGCATGGTAAAGAAATGTTCTAGTTGTGCTATCAGTGCGTATACATTTTGGTCATAATGTTGAATGCTCTGCTGATTTGGCAACCTATTATTAGTTTGGTTCCAAAAACCAAGTGAGCTCCATACCTAGCATTTTAAGTTATCATTTTCAAGACAGGTATTTAGCATCTTTGGCAATTTTGAGCAATATCATCATGATAACAATAGTTTTGTTTTTTTTCTGAAAATAATTTTTGGACTCCCAAATTTTTGGTAATAGTGAAATTTCACAATTCTTAAATAAACCTCAAGAAACATTCAAATAAGCGCATGCTTCTTTTTATATCATATGTTTGTGTCCAAATCACATCTTTAATTCATTTGAAATAGCCACTTTTAGGCCTAATGCATGGATCCAATATTGGCTCATTTGTTTTTTTCCTGCTCAGTTTTACCGTGTAGGATTAATCATTACCCAACCAATTACCATTTTTGTGTATTAAGTCTGTACAAACTAAACGTTACAATACAAACTTTTTCGGGAATATTTCCTGCTTATTGTAAGTAAGAGCAAGTTTTTGTTCATTAAAGTCGCAAAACATATTACGAACTCAGCTGATGGATAAAGATTTGTTCATTTTGAATACATTTGTTCATTTTCATTTCTGCGGCCTTTTACAGTTATTTCTTGTGGTTATGTAGTTATGTTGTATTTGGATGTATATTATGGTTTTCATTAAAGGGATAGTTCACTTTAAAATTAATTTTTGATATGTTTTAGCTTACCTCAAAGGCATTCAAGATGTTCGTGTCTTTGTTTCCACAGTATTTTCAATTTTGATATTTTTAGGTCAAACCGTTTTTGTCTTTCAGTCAGAAGTATACTATATGGGGTCCACCTCAAAGGTCGCCCTCGCCCTCAGACCACTTGGAGGTGGCTGTGGTTACAAGAGGTAAAAACGATATAAATACTCAATACTGTTCGTTTTCTCACACAAACCGCTCGTTTCGTGTCTTAGACCATCAATGTGTACTTACATTTACGAGTCATTAAATCATGTTTAATTTGGACTTCTCTGTACATGCCGGTGGACCCCATAAACCTCCATTAAATGACTGACAGACAAAAACCGTTTGACCTAAAAATATTAAAATTGAAAATACTGTAGAAACAAAGACACTTAATTTTTTTTGATGTAAGCTAAAACATATCAAAAATTAATTTCAAAGTGAACTATCCCTTTAATGATTTCACAGTATTTGATGGCTGCAGTTAAGATAGCAACATAAAGGTTGTTAAAATACCTTTATTTCAAAGGTTGTTAAATAACCTTTATTTCAACAATATATAAAATACTTAATTCCTGTGTGTTTTAACATGCTAGTAAAAAGTCAGCAAATGAAGACGCTTGTCAACGAGAAGGAAATAAAACAAAAGAAATGCTTTGCAATTTTTAATAAATGTAAATGTAAAATAACAATAACAAAACAAAACATGGTTTTCTTGCATTGCTGGGTTGCATTGCTGGTTTGCATGTAAACTGGTATGATGGGTAATTTCAATAAGCTGTATTTTTGGTAGTTATTAGTGTAATGGTGTTGTTAACACTGAAGGAAAATTAATTCAAAAGTGTCTAGACATTTTACATGAGAATGTCAAGCCATCAATCCATGACCTCAAACATAACAGAGTTTGGGTGATGCAACAAAGCAATAACACAAAGCAAACAAGTAAATCAATTAAAGAATGGTTGAAAAAGATTCATAAGTTAAAGTCCTGACCATAACGTATCCGAGATGAGGTGGCATGACCTGATTATTTGATTTGTAGTGGCCAATGGTCCAAAATTAACCCTTATTGTTGTGATATGTCTTATGAGCAGCCACAGAAAATGTTGGTCGGTTGTTGCTGCAAAAGGAAGTTATTTTTTTTGATGCGTGTTTGTATGCATTATTTGCACAGTGGCCTAGTTATCGTGACTTGTTTGTTTAGTTCAGACAAATATGCAAACTTTACTTGATGCAGCTTTGTTGCCCCATTGTCTGCAGGTGATTTGTTCAGATCAGGTACTCTGAAAGAGAGCAAGTCAATCCACAAAGGTAGCGACATAAAATAAGGGAAATAAGCACCTGCAGGTTGCTTACAAATTGCATGCACTTTGTTTTCCCAGCATTTCATTTCATGGGACATTAAATATGCAAAGGACATAACCATGTAAGATTCAATATTTTCACAGACCTTTCTCTTCCTGAAGAAAAAAAAAAAAAGATTTCTGTGTTTTTTCATGATTTTCAAAACCTACTAGCCCAAGAGGTGCAGGCAGGGGAAAAATAAGAGATAGCAGGAGACAAAGTTATGATATTAAAAAAATGAGTAGACTAAATTGAATATTTTAATTGCATTTTTCTCAGTGTCTGTTTAGATGGAAGACATAAATTGTAGATTTTAAAACCAGGTTACGCTATGTTAAAAAAGTCATACATCTACAGCTAATTAGGCCTTTGTGATGCAAGCATCAATATTAACTTGCAAATCATGCACTATGGTGAAAGTGTTTTGGTGTCACACTTATAGTTTGAGGAACTGCATGAATTAAGTTAGCCTATTTATCAATAATCTAAAACTCAAATCGTAATTAATACGTAAAAACACGTTCTTTTCCATAAAAGTGATTGTCAAGGTCTAAAACTGAGAATTATTATTATTAGAGCCCGACCTACTGTATAAAGGATTTTGAAGGCCGTTACCGATACAAATATTTGTTGGTTTTAAAATCCAATATTCCGATATATCGGCCGATATATACATTTTTTTTTTCAGAAACACGCAACAAAACATTAACAGATTTCAAGCAATGTATCTGTGTTAATTTCGTTGACAAAAATAATGACGAAAATTATTCGTCAACGACATTTTTTCACAGACGAAAATGAGATGATAACTAAATAAAAACTAATTTTGAATGACAAAAACTATGACAATAATCTATTGACATTTTCGTCAACGAATAAAAAGTAGACGCAAATGTTCGATAGTGACGATTTGGGAAGCGATCCAGTCAAAACTGATGTCCTGCGTGAGTGGTAGATGCGCACATTTGTACTGTAACGTGCTGATTATAAAACTTTAAAAAATGCGAACGTCTGGGAGAATGAGTAGAGCAGACATATAGATATGAATAAGAGTGACGATGCAAAAAAGAGCTTTATTCGGTACGGTTATCCATAATTCTTCTATTAGTAATTCCTCCGTAATTCTCCATAATTCTTCTAAGTAGAATTCTTCTATTCTAAATTCTAAATTAACGCATTACAATTTAACTAAACCCATTATATTTTAGTCGATTGTAGATTTAGATTTGTACTGTAGATTTAGTCGACTAAAATCATATTGAATTTCGTCGACTAAAACTAGACTAAAACTAAAACAATTCAGATGACTAAAATATGACTAAAACTAAATTGCATTTTAGTCAAATGACTAAGATTATAACTAAATCAAAATTTGCTGTCAAAAAATTAACACTGCAATGTATGTCTCGTGACCAATTCATCACAACTCTGGCTGGATCAGCAGATTGCAGGATGTGTGGTGTGTTATACACGAGTGTTGCCAACAAGGACGGTGTAGAGTGCCTTCTGGTGGACAAACTATACAACTGCAACACTCATGACATGGTTGAAGCGTGTTTCGTCCGTTTTTATTTTATTTTTGAAATATTCATTTATCGGCCATTATAACTGCCGAGACCGATAGTTTGGAAAATGCCTAATATCGGCCGATAATATCGGCCTGCCGATATATCGGTCTGGCTCTAATTATTATTTATTTATTTTTTATTTTTTTTGATAAAAGTTGTTTATAGATGTGTAGCAATTGTTCTGTTGGATTATAAAAAAAGAAAAAAAAAAGTTTGGGAGATAATGTGAAGAAATGAACATCATCTGAGATGATGTGGATTTTAGATGTGTATGATATGATGATCTTGTGACTATGAGACTATGATACTTCCTTTTTTCATAGAGGCTGGAGGGTGCATCATCTCTGATACAAATTAGATCTGTTGACGGCTACATATGATTTATTTCAGTCAGTTTAGTGGAAACAAAGCTGTAAGAGCTGTGTGATATATAACACCAGTTGAAGGTGACCTTGGGGTGCCACCTCTAATGGTTTTTCAGTGTTTTCATCTTTAGCAGGACTATAGGCTTACACCACGTCTACACTGGACGCGACACATCGCTCCACACGGTAACAGATAGAAGCTGCCTACTGTGGTCGTGACAAAGCGACCTTTGCAAATCCATTTGTCCTTCCTATGAGAAGTATCGCAAGTGCTTGGAGTACATCATAATTATAACTAGACATCAGTTTACTCTCAGACATTTGCTGTGTCGCATTGTATTATGACGCTCGTTTTTTTATGAGGCGTGGTTTTATGAAATGCGGATATACTGTACATGGGGCAGAAGGCACCTCCTAGTGGTCTAACCATAACCCTACCTCAGACCTAAACCTACCTATAACTGAAGCGAGTTATATTGACGCTAAAGGATGCCATGTGCATTGGATGTCTACGCTTTGGCAAAAGCGTCGTATATGACGCCTTGGGCTGAGAATGCGTTGCACATTCACACATATCATCATAATATGTCCAATGCAGGCTTATCGACAAAACATGCTTGTAGCAACATTTCAGCAAAATTATATTACGCTTATTGTACATTTCAAACACTTTCAAAGGAAAATGTCCAGTGAGTGGTAGTAAAAGTGTCACCAGTTTTACCTGAAACAGATGAACGTGAATCTGGCTATGTTATATTTCGTTGGTTGCCATAAGCATTGTGACATTCCGGTAAGGACTTATCCAGTGAGAGTGTTACTAAAAGGTTAATGCTCTATCACATTCATACAAAAATGATGTAGCACCTTCACTAAGCCCTACTCTAAACCTGACCTATAGAGTTAACAAGATCAAATCTAAGATAAAAGTGCATTTGTTGAAGCAATGTCAGCAACATCTAGCTCTTTTATTGTGACTTGTGCCTCACATCTGTATACTCAAGTGGTTTGGTTTACAAGTGCAATGCTGTACCAGGTGAGCAACCACACAATTAAAACAGTCATACATCTACAGCTAATTTTTGGCATATTTGATGCAAGCATCAAGATATATTAGCCTGCAAATCATGCACTATGGTGAAAGTGTTTTAATGTCATGCTTACAGCATAGTATTGTACAAGGAACTGCATGGAATTAAGTTATTTATCAATAATCTAAACCTCGAATAAGAATTTGTGTGGAAGGGAATACAAATTGTTGGTGTTTTAAAGAGTACCTATTATGGATTTTTGAAAATTGCCCTTTATGTAGTGTTTAACATAGATCTAAGTGAACGAAAACATCCTGCAAAGTTTTAAACATGAAAGTTCATCGTATATAAAGTTATTGTCTCTCAAAAGTAAGAGTCGACTCTGAGTCGCTGATATGAATCGTTCGAAGAACGATGCTTTTCCTTTGCCTGGTTGACGTCAACTTGACAAGTTATTTGAATAAGAAACGCCCACTTATTGCGCTCGGAGACGCTAGGGAAAACCGGAGCTCCAGGGGTGGCGGGCAAATCTGAAACTGGCCCAGGACGGGCCACCCTGCCTGGGCTGGCCAGGGAGGTCTGGGAGCATGGAGGTTTGGACCCACCGCACCTTTTTGGACTGGGCTTCGGAAAACAATCATGTCGACGAGACGCTGTGTTTTGAAGTGCGACGCAAAAGCGAACTTTTTTCACCTGCCAAGTGAGGAGTATTTGAAGACTAAGTGGCTGCAGTTCATATATACAAGTACTGCTATACCACACAAGTATAGCCCAAACCTTGTTCTGTGTTCGCGTCATTTTGAAGATGATTGCTTCACAAACCTAAACGCTATAAAGTATGGATTTGCGAGCCGGCTCTATCCTAACGAGCTGAGGATCTGAGGTGTGTTAAATGAGGGAGACATACACAATATGCAGAGCAGTGGGTCTCGAGGACTGGAGTTGAGAACCCATTTAAGGTAATAAGAGTTCCGTTTTTCTGCACAGAGAATACCAATCACAACTGACTAGGTCATCTGACCAATCACCGCAGATTAGCTTCACGCAAAGGCGGGTTTTGGAAAAGGACTCGCTAAAACGATTCATATGGGAGTCGGTGAGCAAATCAGGTAAAAATAAATGCATATTATAAGACAACAAAAGTGTTTTTTGTCATTGCATGCTTGTAAAACTGTTGTTGGGGACTCCCAGAACAATATTAGGAACATTTTAAATGCCATAATAGGTACCCTTTAATGCCACTGGTGTTCATTTCAGCTGGAAATTGTAATGAATTGTTTTGTCAAGGCTTATTATTCAAATGAAATATTCCTCATCATCGCTATCATTATCTGTATGCCTTAGGCTAACCTTGAAACCTTTTGCATCTGTAATGGAAGGCACTCTTTTCTGTGACAGCAGGACTGTAACCGTCTAAAAGATTGTGGTGAGAGTTTCAAAGAAGCATGAAAAAAAAAGGTACAAATACATGCATCAAACAAGTCAAGACGAGGAGGAACAACTTGTTATTAAGGGCGTGATGCAAAGTGGAGATTAACTAATTTTGTTGAGCAATGTGCCATATAATACAGAATATCCATAATTGAAATACATCATAGGAATTTAAAGGAATATTCGAATCTTTTGTTTTGCATCCATACATTTTCAAATAAAAAGTAAATCAAATTAAATAAATAAACAAGTATAATTAAACTTAAGTAAACATTGTTTTTAGAGCTTACCAATTATGATTTTAACTTCCTGAGACCCAGAATTTTATTTTTTTAAATTTAGTTTTTTTTTAAAAGTCATCACATTGTTTAGAGCATAAGAAACAAATGGTAAAAAAAAAACATTTTTGAAAAATTATATTTTATTCATATGTTATACTATGTCCTCTGTAGTGGACACCAGGACTAAGTTGTTAAAACAATTCAATGACATACAATTATATGTGTAGGCAAAAACAATGGGATTTTTTTTTTCAATCACCAATACATTTGGGGTTTCAGGATTTTTTTAAACCAAAATTTGTATACAGATGATTCTCAACTATGTTATGAAAGATATAGCGGAATTAATTGTTACACCATTTTACTTTATGCAATATGTGGGTAAAATGGTCATAAATTAATATTCCCATTCTATGCAATCTATCTATAAACTGTATCTAATTTGCACATTAATGTGTTCTTGGAGCAACATTTAATGAAAAAAGAAGTGTAAGAATTGGAGTAATAATAAGCAACATTTTAATAATAATATCTAATATGTCATAAGAATATTGATGTATAATAAACATGATTTATGTCCTGATGTCCTCTACAATGGACAATGCATGAAATCAGTGCCCTGTTCTGTAACAGAAAGTCATTTTTTGATTTGAAACCCCATATCATTTTCCTGAGATGTTGGTTGATGAAATACAATTGGAAAAGTAGTTTGATTTAAATTATAATTACAATATATTATCATATTTCCATAAGAGTGCTACATTTGATCACTAAATGAATGTTAGACATTTTTAAAGACCAAGGAGAAGTTGTTTTCATGGTGAAACCTCCAAACATTTGGTATCTCTGTATTGCCCTGAATGTGCTCTTTACAGGACATCCAGAAAAAAAAATTGTGACATGCATGGTGTCAGAGAACTACACTAAAACAATGTCCACTACAGTGGACAAAAGTCTATTCCTGGGTCCCAGGAGGATATTGCTACTGTTACAGGTTATGCATGTTTTGCATGCTTTATGTACAACATAATGTATACAGTACATAACATACATACTAGCTCAAAAAATGTCCCTTTTTCAGCATACTGTTTTTTTCAAAGAAAAAATGGTAAAATCCAAATAAGCTTTACAAATCTATTTTTGGGAAGGGTTTATACAATGTTTTATTTTTTTTCTTTTCACACTTGTTTAATTAACCATAAACTATTACTGTATACATCCTAAAGACACTACTAATACTATGCTCTCTCTGTCATTACAAATCTGAGTACTTGTCTATCCGATCTGAATCCGATCTGAATGATTGACTGTCCACACTTTATCCCAACTGTTTAGATTTGATTATGTGTGGCGTCCGTGGCTCTCTTTCGTTTTCCAGAATATCTGCGTTGGTTTCCATGGCAATGCCATTGGGTTGATAGGACTGTGACAAATACAACATGGAGGTGTTTGCAATGTTGTCTTAGAATATGACACTGCCTAGCTTCAGCTCTGGACTACTAATGAAGCAACAAGCTATGACATGCCATATTGCATGACTACAAGTGTGATATTGCTCATACTGTACACTCACTAGCCACTTTATTAGGTACACCTTCCTAGAACCAGGTTTTACCCCCTTTTGCCTTTAAAACTTGAATTCTTCATGGCCTAGATTCAACAAGGCGCTGGAAACATTTCTCAGCAATTTTGGTCCATATTGTTGACATGACAACATCACACAGTCGCTGCAGGTTTGTCAGATGCACATCCAAGATGCAAATCTTCCATTCCACCACATCCAAAGTTGCTCTATTGGATTGAGATCTGGTGACTGTGGAGGCCATTTGAGTTGAGAAGCCCATTGTCATTTTCAAGAAAACAGGTTGAGATGATTTGAGCTTTGTGACATGGTGCGTTATCCTGCTGGAAGAAGCCATCAGAGGATGGGTACACTGTCATAAAATGGCTACTAAATTGGTGCGAAGGGGCACAAAAAATGTCAGGAAAATGTCTCTCACACTATTACATCACCAGCATGGCAGGATGGATCCATGCTTTCATGTTTATGCCAAATTCGGACACTATCTGAATGTTGCAGCAAAAACGAGACTCATAAACCAATCTTCTGTTGTCTTTTGTTGGTGAGCCTGTGTGAATTGTCGCTTTATAATCTTGTTCTTAGCTGACAGGAGTGGCATCGGTGTGGTCTTCTGCTGCTGTGTGTTGTCTGCTCAGAGAAGCTCTTCTGCATATTCACTTGGTTATATGAGTTACTGTTGCCTTTCTATCAGCTCAATCCAGTCTGGCTTCCTCTGACCTCTGGCATCAACAATGCATTTTCACCCACACAACTGCCGCTCACTGGATATTTTCTCTTTTTCAAACCATTCTCTGTAGATTTTGTTGTGTGTGAAAATCCCAGTAGATCAGTAGTTTCTGAGTCACTTATCATCTTTCTTCAGCAGATTATCTTGACCATGAGTCATGTCTACATGCCTAAATTGCAGAGTTGCTGCAATGTACAGTACTTGCTGTACATTAGATTAGATATTTGCGTTAATGAGCAGTTAAACAGGTGTGTACCTAATAAAGTGACCTGTGAGTGTGTGTTGTATATATATATCAGTGTTGTAGTCGAGACCACCTCACTCGAGTCCGAGTCCAGACCGAGACCAGAGAGAGTCGAGTCCGAGTCAAGACCGAGTCCATAGAGAGTCGAGTCCGAGTCGAATCCGAGACCAGAGACGGTCGAGTCCGAGTCGAGACCGAGACCAGTTAGGGTTGATTACCTAATTTACTTTTATTTACTTAGAGAAATCCTTTTTTTTTTTTTACTGAATTTACTTAGAGTTTAAAAAATATGATCAGTTTAGGGTAAAAAGGCCACATAGTAGGTGGTGTTAAAAGTAATTTTATTACAATTTGTCATGCGCAGTTGCGCACTAGAAAATCACCAATCACTGGGCTTGTCAATCAATTTAAAGAAATATTTTATTAACATACATTAATAATCATGAAAAATATTTTGAAGTGGACTCGGGGATAAGTCCGAGTCCTAAAAAAAAAAATGTTCGAGTACAAGTCAATTCCGAGTCCAAATGCACACGAGTCCATGACAAGACCAAGACCATTAAAATAGGTCTCGAGACCGAGACCGAGAAGAGTCCGAGTCTCGAGTACTACAACACTGATATATATATATATATATATATATATATATATATATATACAGAATACAGTTGCAATCAAAATCGTTAAATTTGTGCTGTCAGTCAATTAAAATTGTAATTTAAGTTAACTTAAAACAATCTTCGCATTACTCATTATAATGAGTATTATAGAACTCATTATAATAAATGTCACACACATTTATGCCCTTAATATCACGGCCTATTTTTTTTTCTGTTGGCCCTGTCAGACCAGTTCAGATTTTTGACAGACAGTATTTGATGTCTCATGTGTCCATGTGCACCTCCTGATCATGTGTCATTTTATAAACATGGGTGTGCCTGGGAGTTTGTCTGCAAACACATTCACTCACTTGGTTCAACAGACAGTACAAACACAAATAGTGAAGGAAAGCAAACGTGAGTCTTAGCGGTAGATAAATAGCTATAGTAGTTATGCCCATCGTATTTTGCAATGTGTAAGTAAGCTGGGTTTTTTTTGTATGTGCAAGACTTCCGATTCACAGTTAAATAACTAAGAATAACAAAGTCCCTAAATGGTAAAAGTATTTGCGTTACAAACTAGTGTGTTTATGATTACAATAATGCAATTAAAATAATATGATAACATTTGAAGATTTGCAATATAAAGCAGTATAATGGGGTGTTTTACCATTGAAAAATGTATGGTATCTTTTTTTTCCAAGTTAAATAACCAACTTAATTATTATAAGTGACTCTTTCGTGAAAAATAAGGTGGATAGTCTTGTATTTTTAATCATTCAATCCACTGGGTTGAACACCATAACTTTTTAATGACTGAGTCAGCAAGATAAATGAGAACTTCCTGGAATATTTGCATGACCATATTCTTTGTCACATGTGCTCTTAGACTTACAATAAAGGAGAGACCTGAACCATATCTGCAGACCAGAATATTGTAGATATTTAGCGGTTGTCTCTTAAAAATTGATGTACAGTACATCATCTAATATCATTATATTTGGGCACACAATGGCTCAGTGTACACCTCTTAACAAGGTCCCTGACTCAAAAGGCCAGTACTCCCTATAGTGGATAAGGAAGATGGATGATTTTTGGAACTTGATGGACACAAAGCAAAAGATAATATTATTCATAACAACCGAATAACAGTGAACAGTGCAAAAACAATCTCATTTTATGTAGCTTTACTAAACAGTTAAACTATATATATATATATATATATATATATATATATACACAAAGCATTGCAAAACTGATACATCAGATTTATTATATTAAATCTGTGTATAAAGTTGCTTGCTCAGCAACCCTAAAATAACTTGTGCTAACTTAATACACTTCTATAGGGGCTTTCGCACTTGACATTTATAGGAACTAGCCACCAGGGCGGTTCCCCAGAACTAAACGTTCTCCTTGGGCCAATTTCTTGGTTGCATTCGTACCGCCAGTAGGAACTCTGAAGTGTCGCAAGACGGCCAACAGCGACATCATTTAAGCATGGTATTCAACAACGTCAATAACTGGAGAGTGGACGCTGTGGTCTAAGCTGAGATTTAGTTGTGTGTCATGGGACTTGTGATAACAAAGATGGAATGTAGGCGTACTGTAAGTAATGTGATGGAAAAAAAGGAGGACTAAGACAATTTTCATGTTTCGCTTGGTTTCTTTAAAGTCGCGTTGGATTTTGTCCGTGACGTAAAGGGTGGACTTTGCCATCGTCGATCTATTTCTTTTCCATCAAGGAGTTTTTTTGTGGTTTAAAGTTTGAGTTTAAAAAGCTTTTTAAAAAAAAAAATGGTGGGTGCTGTTACGAATGTATTCGACCAAGCAGCACACAGTTACGTCATTTAAGCCCCTTTCACACAGCACGTTGATCTTGTGAAATTGCCGGGAAATTGCCAGAATGCCTTCGGTGTGAACGCAAACATGACCCGGGATTGATACCAGCATCGATGCCAGGTTGGGGTCCTAGTAACATTGCCGGAATCAGTCCCGGAGCGGGCACTGTGTAAACAAAAGCCAGGACCAATGTCGTAAGGGGTGTGTCATAGTGATGACGCTCGCGCCATCGCGTGACTCTGTTGCTGTTAGAAGAAAGTTTGTGTTCGTCATCAACAAAGAAAGGACGAACAAACGTCTGCAAACTGGAACGAAGCAGAGACCAGGAGCTCCTCACTAACCGCGCTGAAGCTGAGATTGTTCACCAGCTTTGCGGAACGGTATGCGCGTGTACAAGTTTTCGACGTGTACGCTACACGTCTCATCCTGACGTCATGTCTTTCCGGGATCTTTGCGGGTTGTGTGTGAACACACACACAGATTTCGGCAAATCACTGGCAGTGTGAATGAACCGAAATCAAACAATCCCGGGACAAATGCCGGGTCACATTATCCGTGTATTTTCCGGAATCTCTTTGTTAAAGGGGCTTTGTAGTTCCTATCGTACTGGGTTAGACCCTATTGTACTTAGGAGCTACTTAGCTGTACTTAGGACTCTGAAGAAGACGCATGAGCGTCGAAACGTTAGTCATTTTATATTAATAAATTTGCTAAAAAAAAGTCTGTGCTCCGGTCCTGCTCCTTGGTCATAGTTAGACCTTGGGTCCTTGCTTTGAAATTTTTTGTGTCCTGTTCCGAGAGCACTGGGGAGGCTGAAGCGCAAGTGATCCCTTTCAAGTACTTAGGAGCTAATTTAGTTCAACCAAAAGGCATTCCTAGATATAAATATTTTCCCAGTTCCTGTGCTACGTTCACGCCAAAAGTGGGTAGATCTGCCATTAGTTCTAAGAACAACTATCGAAAAGTTACTTCGGTGCAAAAGCCCCGATTGTCCCTCCTTGTCTTGGCCTGTGTTGCAAAATGTTAAGCAATGTGCCGCTGCCCACTGACTGTGTATATCTATAGTAATCTCTAACAGTTGGTACATTTCTACTTTTGCAAGGCATACCGTCATACCACCTAGTCCTATAATGGATGATTGGAAAATTCATGTACTATAAAACATACAAAAAGAATAATACATTATGTTACTCATTACTTGATGAGAACCTTGGATGATGTGAAGAATGACCTGAAAAGGCTGTGTAAGCAAGACAACCCAGAAATGATGATGAACTGAAACTGCTTTGTTGGAAGGAACAGTATAATTAACCCTCAATGTTGTTCAACTTTCTTTAGAGGTTTAAATGGGCGATAAAAATGATAACATGATTCCAATACAGAGGTATCTCAGCTGGTCACAGGGCATAATGCTCTCTCTTGCTTTTGAATAGACACTTTGTATCTACCAACTTTGGCAAATGGCGATATCTTCACTTGGTCAGGCTTTATCCCTCCAGTGAATTCATTAATGCTGACAGGGCTTTTAAACATTGTCACATATTGAATGAATAGAATGAATAATGCTTTGTGCCCCTTCATAAGGTTAATCTTCATCATAGTACACACGTGGGTTTCACCTCTCTGATCTTAATCAGGATATTGTCTGAAAGTGTGGGCCTCTCATATGATACCTCCTTTTGTTGAAAATGTCAATGGACATCCTTGTATATCATTTGCCTGCAATTTCAAAGCCCCAAGGACTGCAATAGATATCATATATAATATAATAGCATTATTGTTTGACATACTCATGATGACCCCTTCAAGCAAAAGGACTAATATGTTAGGCTTAGCTAGAACTAAATGTTCTAGAACAACAATAAGCGCTGAACCCTTGGGTGCTGGAGTCCCCACAAAACAGAAGATATTCTTCATTCACTTTAACCAATCAAAAAACAATTCCCAACCTCTCTCATTGGTGGATCTCACATCAGGCCCTGTCCCGACGGGTTGTAATATTCGACCACTACGTTTAGCAATACAACATAACAACCTGACACAAAAGCTTGTGCTTTATTGTTTTTTTTTTTTCCATAACGATAAATTGCGTTTAAATAATCAACTCTAAAATTATCAGGTATGTCAGTGAGAGAGCAACTCGGAACAACACTCATGGAAAGAATATGTTTTCGTTCGAAATTCTATTTACAGTCAGTGTGTTTTTCTTGGCGAGACACTTTATACAATACAGATTGTTTCACAGCAGCTTTACAGTAATCAAAAGGAAAATAATGATTAAATAATGCAAAAATAGTTTAAATTGGCTGTAAAATGAAAAAAAATGTTGTTCAGCTGAAGTCAGTTCAGTGTTGATTCAGATCAACAATTATTAAATTAATTCCATTCGGCTATAAAGCAGCTCTGCAGAAAACAATGATGTGATGTCACTGTCCAGCTCAATTAAATAATGAAATGAGATGATGTGTTGAGTGTATGTTAGTTAAAGAGAAGTGTTTTTAGTCTAGATTTACATGGACAGAGTGCGTCTTCCTCTTGAATATTGCTTGGAAGAGTTTGGGCACTAAATAAGAAAAGGATCTTGCATTTTGGTATTCTAGGTATTATCAACCGGTCTGAATTTTGAAACCACAACAGATGTGAACGACTATAATGCATTAAGAGCTCACTCAAGTACCGATGAACTAAACCATTTAGTGCTTTGTAAGTAATTAGCACGATTTTAAAAGGTGTGCAATGTTTAATAGGGAGCTAAATGCATGTAGTGTTGACAGAACCAGACTAATATGGTCACACTTCCTGGTTCTAGTGAAGTCTAGCTGCTGCATATTGGGCCAGCTGGATTTTGTTTATTAAGCCCCGCAGGGCAGCCGGCCAGTAGAGCATTATCTATATAATCCAGCCTTGAGGTCATGACCACATGAATACACTTGTGGAGAAAGCCCACTTGACGGTCATCAGATTGGCTGTGGGTTGTGGTTGATTTTTGTCTCTTCTTGTATGTTGAGTCTGGACTGAAACATTTCTTGTAGCTGGAATCACATCACATCTGGTTAACATGGGGATTCCTTATTCTGCGGCTCCCTCTAGTGAGCAACAGTGATAAAATAGGTTGAATTTTCCAGTTAAAATGGCTGACAGTTTAGAATTTGCTGTATCATTAATTCATAAGTGCGTTCACTTCTTGACTTGTGCAAAGTTTTGAGAGGTGCAGAAGATGTAAACATAATAGTCATAAGGGGTCATAACCAGATCTTCTTGAAGCTTCTAAAATAGATAACTTTTTGTCAGCTTGGTCTAGATCTGATATGGGGAAAGTTAAGGGTCTGGCAAATGGCTTTGGAGGAGCTCAAAAAAGTTTTTCTCAAAAAAAATTATAAAACAATTATTTTGTCCAGCCTTAAAGCAAGGATTCAGAAGAAATAAGCATTTGAATTCTGTCACACACAGTTGCAGAGTTATTAGCTAAAGCTTAAGGTTGCTTATAGCGTCACCTAGGGTTGGCTCAATATCACAAATTTGGCTTCGAGACGATACCAGAATCGTAATACGTCGGTATCCATACTAAATCGATACCATAGGTGACTAAGCAGCCTCAAAAGATAGCTGAATTAAAAACTATAATTAAGAACACTGTATGAAATATTATTTGCTTTAAAGACTTAATCTGTTTTGACATACAGATCAGGTTTGTTTTGCCTTGTCCATTGCTATGGTGATCACCACTTGCAGTTGACTCAGGAGGTGGTGAAAACTGCAGGCAAAATCATCGGGACTGTCATCCCAGAGACACAACATCAGGACACACAACATCATGAGAGATCGGTTCCATCCAGCACACACTAGCTTAAAGGAGAACTCCGGCGAACAATGAACCTTTGGTCTAATAAAACATCGGTACCTAGTCAACCGTTCTCTGAGATTTGTTTTCATGATAATCGAATGTAAAGAGTTTAATCTCTAAAAACTGTTTAGCGTATAATGCTAGTACTGGGGGCATTGACTAAGTAAAAAGAAATCGCTAGTTTATACCACTAACAAGGCTCAAAATAGCCCCACACTCACACAGTAACATAACGAGGCTCCATACATGCAAAACGAAGCATCGAGAACTTTGTAAGTGTACAGACTGTTTAATAAGAAGATACTTTATGAAGACACTTGACTTCGCGAATACAGACAGGAGCCATCTTAAAAAATAGTCTCGATAAGTCGAACCATGAACGTCGTGCTGAGTGATCTGAACTGTATGAAGTTCAACGAACTTCTGAACTATATGAATGGCGTTCGGGGATCGACTTATCAAGACTATTTTTTAAGATGGCTCCTGTTTGTATTCGCGAAGTCAAGTGTCTTCATAAAGTATCTTCTTATTAAACGGTCTGTACACTTACAAAGTTCTCAGTGCTTCGTTTTGCATGTATGGAGCCTCGTTATGTTACTGTGTGAGTGTGGGGCTATTTTGAGCCTTGTTAGTGGTATAAACTAGCTATTTCTTTTTACTTAGTCAATGCCCCCAGTACTAGCATTATACGCTAAACAGTTTTTAGAGATAAAACTCTTTACATTCGATTATCATGAAAACAAATCTCAGAGAACGGTTGACTAGGTACCAATGTTTTATTAGACCAAAGGTTCATTGTTCGCCGGAGTTCTCCTTAACACTAGCCAACAAATGCAAAGACTGTGAACAGGACTTTACATTGTTGCAGCACGCACAATTATACACATTTTATGGTTAATAGTGATTTTTCACCTCATGCCCTTTCCTTGTTTGTTATATGTCACTTTGCCCCGTTTCTGTGCTTTCTTTGATCTCACATAAATCCGTCTATTATGCATATTATCCAACAATTGCAATAATTGTGACTGGACTTTGCATCGCTGCAGCACATACAAGTATACACTTTTTTTCTGGTTACTAGTGATTCTCCACCTCATATACCATTTTCCTTGGTTTTTATTTGCTACTCTGCCCTGTTTACAAATATGCTATTGATCTCCTTCATGAAATTGCATTTTCGATTGATACACTAATGTAATTTCATTGAATCACTGCAATGACAATAAATTATTATTATTATCACTGACAATCATTGCGGTTTCAGATTCAATCCACCGTTTAAATAAGGTTGTCATTTCAGAAACTTTGAAATGTGCTGTTTGCAGCGCTCCAATTAAAATCACTGAACATTGTGCCGATGACATACCAGGTTACGTAATGATATGCCAATGTGGATTTTATGACAAAATTCAAAATGGCCAATGCCTAAAAGGGTTGACATGGGGAAATGTGGAATAATTCAACTCTGTATGCTTCACTAAATCAAAATATACCAGATTTATTTTTGTGCAATCTGTTCATTTTTTTTTTTTTTTTTTTGAGGGAGTTTCATCGCACTCACGATAAACAAGGTGCCAGACAGACAAGACTAGAAAACTAAAAAAATAAATAAACTGTCCGCACACTTGAATCCTTTAAGCAAATTTAATAGCCAAGCTTTCGGTCAAAAGACCATCCTCAGGGCATCCTCAGGGCATTTGGATGTTGTCACTTTAAGACTGACTTCATGGATCCAATATACTTCCCAAATGACTTTCTCTCTCAACTGTTAACGTTCACTTCACTTAAGACATAAATGACTTTTTACTTGCATGGTCATTTTGACATAGGTATATTTAACTGTTCTAATTAGAGGGCAAAAAGCACTCACGCTATGAGCAGTGGCTTCATTTAATTCATCTCTCAGACAGTGCTGAGAAACAGTCTCTCAGAGGGCACGCTCATATACTGAAATAAGTTCTATTTCGTTGCTTATTTTGTTTAAAATCACCTGTTTTTAAACCGCAATGTGGCGATAAGCTTTCGTGACGAAGCAGTATAGCAATGTCACATGAGCCTAACTGCGATAGAGACGATAGTCCAAAATCTCTACCTGTTGACATTTTTACTGGATTTGCCTGCCGGTATTTCGCCCACCCTCGTCCGATAACACTGAAGCGTTGCAAGAGATATAGCCATACATATTGACGTGCTCTTTGACAAATGTGTTCGCACATTATTTGTGAACAGTGGTAAAAAAAAAAATAAAAAAGTTTAGATGAACCGGCTAGGACAAGTTTTAAAAAGTTTTTCTTTTAAAGTCAAGATGGTGGAAAAAAAAACAAAACAGCAGACAAAGCGATTCTTCCTATTGAAATGTTGTGTAATGTGTGACCCCCTGTCACCAATTCAATGTGCCCACAACAGCAGCTAAATTGTACCCCAGACAGTCTTGTAGTGTGAGAAGTACAGTGATCTGATGACTTTGAAAATTGTCCAGTGTGTTCCTTCTTGCATCACATTCCAACTTGAAAGCTTTAGAGAAAACCCTCCCTAGTCATTATATATAATCAGCAGTGATGTAGTCCTAACAAAAATGCAACATGCTCAGCACCAAGGAAATTGAACTGAGTTTAAACATTATCATCATGCCAAATTAGATTTTCTTTGGAAGATAACACATTTTTCTCTCTTTAAATCACAGAACGTGCGTGCAAAATAATGTGAAATGGCCATGTCATCAGTGTGACAAACACTGGCTGTTGTGTATAACTTGCAAACAATTAGCTTTTTTCAGATTTCATCATGTCTCTTTTTCTCTTTTTGCAGTTTTGTCCACATCCATGGTGGTGAACCTAGCTGATGGAAAGGAACGCTGTCAAACAGCTCAACATGGTCTCCAGGCTTCCCAAGTTTGCTTCCCATCCCTCGGTCACCACCATGACCCCCCTTCCCAAAGGATCTGCCCTCCCAGTTTCCTCCATGGAGTCTAAAGTTGGACCTATAGGCAGGCACACTAGTTTGACACGTGTGCCATCCCTAAATTGGAGAAAGGGTGAAGAGGACAGTGGAAATAAAGTTCAACACTCTGGCTGCTTGGATGAGGAGAGTAGTATAACTATAGATTCTCAGTCCCCAGTGATGGTGACTAAAAATCCTTCCCCTGCAGCTGCAGTTAAATGTAAGAGTGCAGTCCCAACTTCACAAAGGAGTATACCCCAGCCTAGCAAAACCATTCCCCGTATGACTACTCCCAAACGCCCCTCGACAGGGAATCCCGTCGATAATGGTGTAGGTACTCTGCATGGAGGTAATGGTGGTGGTAATGGGCGTTATAGCACCTCAGGGCCTTGTCTTGGTCATGTATCCCAACAAAAAACCCTGCAGGGCAAACTGTCCCTGCCCAACGACAGCATCAAGTCTTCCTCTAAAGAGAGCATAGTGCGCACTCAGAGTTTCAGCCACTTCAAGAGGGCAGCCTGCTCCCCCAGCCCACCCATGACCCGTTCCTTCTCTTTTAACAAAGCTACAGAGCTTGCTAAAGAACTCCCTAGACCTTTAGTAAAATCTCCAGTGGCTAGATCACCCCTCATTCAGCCAAATCCAGTATTATCTGAAGGGAAAGTTGGTAAATATGGGATTGCAAGGCCCTCTGTGACTACTACTGATCGTCCTTTGCCAACGACCACAATAAAGAAATCACTTTTACCCAGCTGCTCAGGTAAAAAAACATCTATGCTCAGTTATAGACTTACACGACCAACACTCAACAAGCATCTCCGTCCTGTTGTCCCTGAAACTGTCCAAAAAGAAGCAGAATTGAGTCAAATTATCCAAGATCCCACACAGATAATAGAAACCAGTTCAGAACCAACCACCAACAATGGAAGTATTGAAACTACCCCAAATGAGACCTCATTTGAAGTAAAGGAAGTTGAAGGCAGTCTGGTCCCTTTCTTGGAGGTTTTGGACGTTATGTCGCTATCATCGTCCTCCTCTGTGGAGAATAATGATACTAGTGAAGAGTACATGGATGACTTTGATAATCTCGGGAATGGAGGTGAGACCCTGCCGCTGCCTGTCCTCAAAGAAGGGTTAGACCACTTTGGACTATGTACAGATGCCAACACTCAAATCACCAAGTGCAATGAGGAATCATCGCTGACCAGCCTACACACCTTCTTGTCTGAATCGGTTGACTGGGCAGGGATGGGACTCGCAGGTTTGAGAATTTCTTTATTTCCATTACACCTTAGAACTACTAATCTTATTTTAACCAATAAGAAACCAGGCTCAGTCGGGGGCCAGTTCTCCTCTGGCCATCGAAGGAACAGTTTGTGATTCGGGCAGCATTACAAGTCAGATTGGATCAGAACATTTAGACTATTTGTCCATTTCCATCTGTTTGGAAGTCGAAGTAATCCAACGCATTCTCATCCTTTAACGTCATATACAACGCTATATGCAAAAACGGCGCTATACTACGCACATGGCACCCGTTATCGTTAATATAACACGTGCTGTGAGGGTTAAGTTTAGGTGTGGGGTAGGGTCTGCGTGTCATATTCACGCTAAAGGATTTATGACGTCTTGGGTTTGCGTGTTATATGAACGATAAAGGGTGCCATGTGCGTAGTATAACGCCGTTTTTGCATATAGCGTTCTATATGACGTTAAAGGATGAGAACGGGCTGAGTAATCACGCTGTTTTGGAGACGAGATGTTGAGGATCTATGCCGATGGCTGTCGTGTTTATGAGGCCAGCACTGGATGGGATGAGTTGGGATGGGTCCAGGCTCAGGTCCACCATAGAGGTATCCCTCGGGATAAACAAAGCCAATAATATTGGCATAGACGCCATCCTTCTTATGATGTGCCAAGTACATCAGGATTTACGGGACGTGTTCCCGGTTCCGGCTGATCTAAACTATGCAGTCTAATTTTTAATTAAAGAAGTCTATAGTGTGTTATTTCATGCTAGGCCAAAGAGATGTGTTTTTAGTCTCGATTTGAACTGACAGATTATGTCTGCCTCGCAGACAATGTAAGGATCAAGGACCTGCAGTCGATTTTGATATTCTAGGTATTATCAACTGTCCATTTATCACATACAAATCCTATATTGCCATCGGAATAGGCTATACTAAACATATGACAGGTGACAATACAGGACAAGACATTACTCACTGTAGAAAAGGAAGGCTTACTGCGCTTCTGAAAGATGCCAAACGATCCGGTGCGACCAGGACAGGACAAGATCAAATAGAACGGGAGAAACACCGGTGCACAAATCTTCTTAATAGCAAATTTATTAGAGGTGCAACAATTGACTAACGTTTCGATGGACTCTGATGAAGATGTAGTTGTACATCGAAACGTTAGTCAATTGTTGCACCTCTAATAAATTTGCTATTAAGAAGATTTGTGCACCGGTGTTTCTCACATTACTCACTGTGTTTGTTGACGGACTCTTACTCACCAGGATTTTTCTGAACTCAAAGACGTGGGTGCGCACGAGAAAATGAATAAATAAATGAGCACACGGGTGGCCCGTTAACAGGCTAGCGAGTTACTAGTATGTTGTACTAACAATAACGGAAGCTTGCAGTGTAAGGTTAATCTGAAATTTTGGGTAAGATATATTTAGTAGTATAAACAACTAGAAATGATGGTTAAAAACAGAAAGAAATACAAAGTTAATACAAGGTTTAGACAGAGCCTACAGACTTGGAGCAAAAAAAAACGCACAGCACAGTAGGCAGCGAGGTAGGCAGTAGCCGAGATCCACCCCTAAAGTAGCCTTGGCCACCCCAAGTCTAGTTCTAGTATTAAAGTCTAGTTCCACCACTCTCAATGGACTCAGAGAAGGCAAGAGAGATGTGGACTTAGGCCGTGTGTCCACCAAAGCAATTTTAGCCAGTTGAAAATGCCAGACGCTCTGCTGAAGATGCCGTGCTTTGGGCGCTTGAGAGTGTTTTGACAGCGTTTTTTGTTTCCGTTGAGACGTTTCGTTGCTATGATACAGAAAATCCGCAGCACAGTTTACTTGTAACTGATTTCGCATATAATTTGTTTCGTTCTAAAAAAAAAAAAAAAAAAAAAAAAAAATTTCATCCATTTTTTTCAGTTAGCTCTGCTGGTTGATGTCGTTGTACACAGAAAGAATGTTGTGACAGTTGGTCAGTGTGGTTTAGTCCCGCCCCTCCTCCACTGTGATTGGACGGGTGGGTAAAAAGTGACAGTGATGAGCGCTGCGTTTTATCCAAAGTTGAACACTTTTCAACTCTTGGCGACCAGTAAAAAAATGCTGGGCGCTCGGCGCTGCAGCTTGAAAAAAACGCTCAGCACCTCGTTCCACTCGAAAACGCGGCACTCCCATTGAAAACAATTAAAAACATATGCCAGGTGCGTGGAAAAACGCTTTGGTGGACACACGGCCTTAACCTTTACCTGCTGTTGTCACTGTTGAACAGTGTCACTTTAGAAAAACAAGGGATTTATGCATTTTTTTCTGTGCATTTTTATTTTTATAATATGGATTATTTTCTTATTCAATTTTTTTTATGAGGCACTGCCTCCTATGAGGAAATACCCTTGACTTGTAGGGCCCTATTTTAACGATCTGAAACGCAAGTGTCAAAGCGCATGGCGCAAGTAACTTTGTGGGCGGGTCCCGGCGCTATTGCTATTTTCCCGGCGGGATAAATGTCTCTTGCGCCTGGCGCAAATCTAAAAGAGGTTGGTCTGAAGTAGCTTCATTATTCATAGGTGTGGTTTGGGCGTAACGTGAAATAAACCAATCCGAGCGCCATCCAACATACCCTTTAAGAACAGGTGCGCATGTTGCATGACGGATTGTTATTATAACGGCGGGTTTACCAGGCGCGCGCCAGGAGCGTTCACAGCCGATGAGACCGACGTTCTTGTCAGGACAGTGAAAGACAGAGAAGTGACGTTGTATGGGGATGGGAGAAACTCTTGCACATCAGCGTCGGTTAAACATTATAGCCTATGCGTATGTTTCTTGCCACTATTGGGCAAACAGGTCTGATCCTTTAGTACTACAATAGCCTTAAGAAATGGGTATTTCGGTTTTTTCATCTTCATGTAAACCACAATGATTTCCCTCTTGTGTTAATATTTTTCCTTGTTATAATGTATGATTTGCAAAAATAAAAACTACTGCATGTTGATGAGAGAATCAGTATATGCGCGTTGTGTACCCGCTACATTATGGCCAAGCATGCGCGCTTAAAATAGCATTATGAACAACGCGCAACGCGCCACTGACTTTAGACCAGGTTTTTTCTGGTCAGTGGCGCAATTGTGTTCTGGAAGTGTAAAATAGCACCAGGGAATGTTTGCGCCGAAACACGCCTCCTTTTTGCGCCAATCCGCCCAGGGAGCGCAAGTTCATTTCCTAGTTTAGCGACGTACGTCTGTGGAGGGGAAAATCCCGCTTTGCGCGCGTGCAAAATAGGAATGAGACATGCGTTTGTGTATAAAGTCATTTGCGCCGGGTGCAAGATAGGGCCCGTACAAGTATTTTTTTCATCTTGCAATATAACAATGTATTTTGTATCAGTAATTCTTAGAATTGTATGCAATATTGTAAATGCATAATGTATAAAGATGTATGTACGGTTTGATGCTGCTTTATATTTTGGCCAAAACAATGTACCTTAGAAGGTAGTATAATGATGGATGGAACAGTATTCCATCTTGAATGTGCCTATAATACTTAAAACCCTGTCAATTAGCTTTTGAAAAAGATTTTCATATTTAAACAATTTGAGAATATCCATACTGTTACCAAGATCACTTTAAAATATATTTCTCTGTCACTTTCTTACCCATTTTATTGTCTGTATTTCAGCTGGTAAAGATGACTTTGTACATGGGACATCTCCTACAGGCGATTTCCCTCATGGCTCGTCTTTGGACCTGTCGCCCTCAGACAGCTCTGGAGGGACTTACATGTGGGATGAAGAGGGAATGGAGGCACTGGCAGACTCTGTACACCCCTGTGGAAGCTTTGGCTCTGATCTCAACAGCATGGTGAGTCCAAAGCTTTATGAAATGATTGTCCTAAGCAACTTACAAGAGATAAGTAACAGAATGTGTATAAACAGTTTCATTATTTAGTGGATTATTGAGTTTCATTTTTTAGTAGTGGTTCTTTAAATTGCTCGTACAACTAGCCTTTGTGGTCTTTGGCCACAAACCTGTATGAGTTTCTTTCTTCTGCTGAACACAAAGGAAGATATTTTAAAGAACGATTGGAATTAAACTTTTTTTCTACTATGGAAGTCAATGGTGCCAAACAGCTGTTTGGTTCCAATTGTTCTTCAAAATATCTTCCTTTGTGTTCAACAGAAGAAAGAAACTCATATCCCTTTAACAATGTACATAATCAGTTTGCATGAAAAAGCATTAGACATCCCCATTAAAGTGAGGTTTGCCAGCCAAGAGACTGACTGGATAAGGATGTCAGCTTGAGTTATGGAAGGTGTGTCTCTGATTACTCATCATAATTCTGAGAACACCAAATTGGCTCCTGCTGATAGTCATTTGTCTTTCTCCTGGAAGCAGACGATCAGATTGTCAGCTTCATGGCAGTTAGTAAATGGTGAGGTGAAATCAAAGTCAAATGAGAGGATGACTTTGCATTTATGGTCAAAGTGCTAGCTTTTATCCTCCTTTGCATCAATAGATTATTTGTTAAATGCCTCCCCCTATTATATTTATCTTTCTATGTTTAAACCAGATTACAAATCTTTCGATTGGTGTAAGCGCGTCTCTGTTTAGTTATTATTTAGCAAAATATTTATTTTTGTAAATAGGGCACATATTAAATAAACAACAGCTGCATTTCCCTATTGCTTTTAATGAAATAGTGTATTATAGAAATCATTTTTGATAAATAACATTTTAATAAAATTTGTTAATTATATTTGGCACTGATGACTGTGTGGGTAAGTCGTTTTTTAAATATGCTGTTTGGAAGTTTGTCGGATCGACACAACAAACGCGTAGCCAATCTGCAGTATGTCGGTCGAGGAGAGAGAACGATCAAGAAGGTGTCTTTGTTTCCACAGTATTTTCAATTTTGATACTTTTAGGTCAAACCGTTCTTGTCTGTCAGTCGTATAATGGAAGTCTATGGGGATCTCCTAAAAGAGCATGCACAGAGAAGTCCAAATTAAATAAGATTTAATGACTCGTAAATGTAAGTACACATTGATGGCCTAAAACACGAAACGAGCATGTGTCGGAAGTAGGGGTGTAACGGTACATTCATATTGAACCGTTTCGGTTCGAGGCTTCCGGTTCGGTACGCATACAAACCGAGCGGTTACTTGGACCATTTTTCCTGCCGGCAAAATTCGTGCTGGCGCGGCCAACACAACGTTGCGCAACATCAAATGGCAAGCGTAATGAAAGCAGAACGACACTGCGCTACTCATTATGTGCTTCACGGATCGTTTATCAGTTCGGACCAGCAACATCTGTGCAGCTTGAGCCGATCTCGATCAAGCAACACTGTTACCACACGGCGCTAAGAGATCCGGTAAAGAAAACATTTGAATTCGCCACTGAGGGAATAACATCGCTGCGAGATCTAGTGAGATGCATTCACATTTCTCCGTTATTAACCGTAGATCTCTATTAGATCAAACAGCGCTGTCATGGAAACCAGGAGAAACATTGTGCCGTGAATAAACTAGTAATACTTTACGTCCACAGACCAGCAACATTCACCATGGATTTAATATAGTAACACTAACTGGAACCAGTTTGGCTGGAATGGTGAAATGCTTTCAAGTACTTCACACATCTTTTTCCAGCACTTCAAAATTCAAATATTATATAAATAAATATATATTTAAATGTTATTTTTAATGTGATGACCAAAACATTATTTGTTCATCCTTCAAAGATGACCCCCATTTACAAACCTGAAAGTTTCAAGATCTAGGAAAACTCACACTTATTTAAAAATATTTTTTCTTTAAACCAATAGGAAATTTCTCTGGCATTTCTTTCTTTTTGCTGTATCGAAAACATACCGAACCGTGACTTGAAAACCAAGGTACGTACCGAACCATGATTTTTGTGTACCGTTACACCCCTAGTCGGAAGTGATCTCTTGCGCGTGTACGTCACTCATTGTTTATGCAGAGATTTCAGAATTTTTACCTTTCACTGTGAAGATCTAAACATATTTAGATATACAGGAAATTGCAAAGGAAGATGATTTTGATACATCTAAATATGTTGAAAATACTGTGGAAACAAAGACACTTTCATCTTAGGTAAGCTAAAACATATCAAAAATTAATTTCGAAGTGAACTATCCCTTTTAAATTAGAAAAGCTGTCCAGTGGTGGAGAGAGCTTAGTGGGAAGGCCTGAAAACAGAAGCCAATTTTACAAATGGAGCTTGAAGTAAGTGGTTTAGCGCTATGTTGCGTTGATCAATACACCATTTCCTGTTGCACTTCTTAGTGAAGACAATTTAAGGCCACTCTGAGTTTGCAAAAACACACCTAAATATCTTAGACTGTGAGAAAACTGAGTCTGAGTCTAACAAACCTCAATTCCGTTTCTGAAGGAAACCAGCTGAACAAAGCAGCTGAATGAGTGCTGTGCAGCCTCTTTAGTAGCCTTTCTTCAAGGGCCACATGGAGGCAGCAGAAACTCACAAACATTCAAAGCGTCAACCATTTCAATAAGCTTATCATACTGAACATCCTACATGTAGTTGATTTCCTCACCCTAATGTTGTTCCAAACGCGTATGGCATTCTCTTTTGTCTATGAAACACAAAATTAGCTGTTTTGCTGATTATCTTTTACATGGAGTGATCAAGCTCCAAAAGTAAAAGGTAAAAAAAACAAAACAAGACATAACATAAAAGTAGATTATAATAAATTACTCACACTATTTTCAATAGTTATATATTCATACAATATCGTTTTCTTTAAAGGTACAGAACCTTTCTTTAAAGGTACATTTTTTTTTTGTTATACTGTTTGAAAGTCTCATATCCTGATAGCAATCAGTATGCATAATCTATTGACAATAACCCTATTAACAATAATTCTTCCTGCTAGCAATATCGTTTTTCAGCAATGTTTAGCAGAATGGTTAAAGCCACACATAGACCCAGTGACGCAGAGATAGTGATGTAATCAGATCACGATTGTGTTTATTTTACAATGGCTTCGAACACTGCTCCGCCAATTATAATCGGGCTTGTATCTGTCTGTTTTATAAATAACCTGATATCTTGTAAACACAACTTTGTTTCCAGACATTCCAGATTTAGTATTTTCATCCTTTCCAGTTTATGTGCAGTATTTGCCTTAGTCTTTTCACATGGGCTCTGTAGCTTTTTCAGCTTGGGGCTTTGTTTCTTTTAAATACTATCCTAACTTATTCGACACTTGACTTGACAAAAACTGATTATTTAATCACAAACTGATCATTTAAAACACACCAAAAAAAATCATTGTGCTTTCCAGTTGAAATGAACACTAGTGGCAGTAAAACACCTTTTCACAAAATTAATGATTACAGGCACAGATTATCAATAAGTAAATATTTATTTTCCCACGTTTCCTTGCAAAGAACTGTTATGACCTCTAAATACTTGTATCATAATGCTTGATTTATAAATGAATATATTTGTCATGTGCATCACATAATCAGCTCCATATCAATGGCTTCTTACATAAAAACTCGATAAAAGAGAGTAAAGGTTTGTAGTAGCAAGCTAAAATGGTTGGCATGGTTGCTTTAGCAAAAGTGTTTCATATCACAGTATGTACAACCACATACAATAAAACTTGTTTATTTAACATGTATGTGTGCATTAAACGTACCATTTTGGCAATGAGAACATTTCTGAGCCAAATATAGATAGGTTACAAAATCTCATTCAGCCTTTAATTAAAAACTTTTCACTGAAAGTTTGAGTTAGAATAGTTTGCAAGAGTGTGATTATAAACCCAAGGTAGTGAAAACACACTAGTGAGTAGATACTTCGGACTAGTTTTCCTGTTTGGCTTGATGAAGTTTACCATCCCCGAAATCCCCTCTAGTCCCATTTAGCCACTTGACAGCAACGGCCTTTTCAAAACAAGTAAAAACTTTTCAAATAAATAACAAGGGAGTTATTACTGATGTATTCTGTTTCACAGAATAAAATGTGAAAATATCTTGAACTTGTTTTACAGAGCTTTTTTTCAGGCAAAAATCATTCTATAAACTCATTGACTTCAAGACAGTGGAACCAGAAGTGCTAAAAATGCTAACTTGTTTCTCTGTTTTGGCCTACAAAGAAGCGTCACCCCTGCAAAACTCTATTAGCAACTCATTTGAGCTAGAAAATATTTGACTCCCTAGTAACTATTTAGCACACACACACACACACACACACACACACACACACACACACACACACACACACACACACACACAGTGACTTGTCAAGAACCTGTCAACCAAGGAACAGAAGTGACTCAGGAATCAACCAAGTGCGAAAACTCTGAGCGATGGTGTTCTGCTCCCACTCCTCACAGAACGTCTGTCACGCTCAGATATCAGTGCTCCTTTTCTGATTGGCCGAGTCAAAAAGGATGATTTCCTCCCCACTCTTCTGGGTATTTCCTCAGACATTTCAGCTGACCCACTGTGCTGCGTGCGTCTACACCGGCTGTCTTGGCTTGGGTTATGCTGAACGTGGGATATGATATGAAAGTCATGAAACTGTGTTTCAAAGTGAGCCAAAACAAGCCAAACAGGCTTAAATCAAAGGAGGTCATTTGGTAGTGTACTCATAAAAGTTGACAAAATAAATTTGTATGGGATGTATTTTAAATTTAGAGTCTTTCACTTCTGGGAAAATGAACCAGCAGCGTTTCGATCAAACTGATTTGCATATGACATGCCTGACAATGATTTGTTTTTATCAAAACATTGCCGTTTTAATTAAGAAACATTAAAAAAGGAGGAATAGGCAAAATAACTGACCGGTCAGATGAGACAGTGCTCCACTAGGGGGCAGCTTGTTTCCAACATGATGAATTGCAACAAGATTGTTGATTGCAAGAGACGTTATTATATATAATTTTATACAAAATCTCTTTCTTTCACTATTTTATACCCTGTTCTGAAATCCCTCACTTTCACTCTCGTCATTTGGGCTTTCATTGCCACTTTCTCAACATAGCCTAGTCATTTGGGCTGTTTAGAAGTTTGATGCATCTCCCTAGTTCACCAGGACCGTCTGTTGTTGTTGCCTGCCAAGCGTCACTTGAGGGCCCCTCTCTATGGCACTGAATCCATTAAGATAACTCGTTTCTCATGTTTTTCTCTTTCCTGAAGGCAAAACCTAAACTATCCCCTGATGAATCTGCAAGATCGCTAAAGCATTGGATTTTAATTTTAAACACCACAAAGGGTGTAACTAAGTAACTTTTTCCCACGGCAAAAAAGTTTGAGGGTACAATGGGGCTAAATGTGCTACTTTCCTAATGTATGATTGCAGAAAAAAGGTACAAATACTTTAGCTAAAGTAATATGTTTTGCATAATAACCAAGTTGTCTCTCTAATGCACCTTCAAAACAATCATTTCAGCCATATTCTGCTTATTTTGGTAAATAAAAAACAAACAAACCATTTAAATAAATAGTATCCCATAATTAAATATGGCTTTTCAGTAACAATAAATTATATTTTATTTGAAATTATATTTTAGTTCACTTTAAAAAAAAAAAAAAAAAATCTGATAATTTACTCACCCCTATATCATCCAAGATATCCATGACATTCTTTCTTTAGTCGAAAAGAAATTAAGGTTTTTGATGAAAACATTCCATGATTTTTCTCCATATAATGGTAATGGACTTCAGATGGGAACCAAGCGGTTCAAGGTCCAAAAGACAGTTTCAGTGCAAACTGCAAACTATTCAAAGGGCTTTAAACGATTCCATGCGATGAATAAGGGTCTTATCAATAGATACGATCGCTCATTTAAAAAATAAAATAGCAAAGTTTAAGTTTTATAAGCTTGGTTGCCTCAAATGGTCGCCACGTTCGTGACTCTCCTGTTTGAACTCGTTTATCAAAATGAACGAATCTTTTTTCATGTCATTTGGTTCATTCAACGAACGAAATTGAAACTGACTCGGGAAAAGATTCTTTCATTTTGATAAACGAGTTTGAATAGGAGAGCCACAAACGTGCATTTAAATGAGCAATCGTATCTCTTGATAAGACCCTTATTCATCGTATTGTTTAACGCCCTTTGAACAGTTTGCAGTTTGCACTGAAACTGTCTTTTGGACCGTGAACCGTTTGGTTCCCATTGAAGTCCATATGTAGAAAATACTGGAAAGTTTTCATCAAAAATCTTAATTTCTTTTCGACTAAAGAAAGAATTACATGGATATCTTGGATGACATGGGGGTGAGTAAATTTATCAGCAGAAGTTTTTTTTTAAAGTGAACTACTCCTTTAAGATATCGTTTCTTATAGAGGTCAATTGACCGGTTTTGCCGATTAATTGGCACAGATAGCCGATTGCTTGACATAGTATTTAGCAATTTTGATTACATAATCAAGTGTACTAGAATTGTAGCTAATAAAGAGTATACATACAATATACACATTTGTCTAATTTCAATGCTATTGCCTTTGTGTAGATATAATGCCACCTTTAAGTATGAATATTTGGATTTATGTGAAATGTCAACATTGTACAATAAGATTCCACTTGTAACATTAACTAAGGTTAATACAAATATTGTTCATTGTTCAAATATTGTTGACACTAACTAAAATTTTATATCTAAAAAGTACATTACATTTGTTTTTCAATTTTTGAAATAATTTTCAGCACTATTTTTGTGTTATGTTTGTTTTTATTCAGTATCCATTTTAAAAAAAAACTATCGGTTTATTAATCGATTATCGGTCAGCAACTTTCAATTTAAGTATCTTGAAACATAAAATCATTAACTATACCTTTGTCTTAATATGTATTGGGTATTTTAACTATTCACATTTGAATTGACATTGTGTTGCTGCTCACAATCGCATCAAGGATCAGACACATTGCCAGGTTTAGAAAAAAGAGTTTTTGTGCCATCTAGTGTTTTAGAAAGAAATACAATCAATGTGACCTTAGCCCTGATGTACAAAAATGGAAAAAGGAAAAGAGAACTCTGTTTGAGGTATTAATTAATTTACAGAGTTTCAGTGGGCAGAAATGTGAACACAAGTAAGCATAGACATCCTTTTACGTAATCTACTGTACCCATGACTTGCAGTATTTCTCAGGGCTGGACTTGTTCATTAGCTATTAAGTGAGGTCAGTTTTTAAGATTTTCAAGACTTTGAGTTTCTTTGACTCTTTAAAAGATTAGTTTACCCACAAATATGGGATGGGCTGGGCGATATTTGGCATAGAAGCATGTGTGCAATGTAACATATATTTTCCACTGATGCACATAACACAAATTTATACATTGAATGACAAATTTCTTAAAATGGAAAGTGGATTGTACCATGTGTGTAAGCATGAGGTAGATGTTCCTCTTTAAACATAAGCAACCAGGAAGTTGTAGGCCTAAGTCCATGAGATGGTCCTCTGCAGTGTATATCTATATATAAAAAGCTTGAAATGTCTTTAAACAAAATAATTCAAAACTAAAAAAAAATGATGTAATCCATTATGCGCATTTCTCTCTGTAGACATTCACGAAGATAGCGATCGCTGTCAAATGACGGAGATCGCTGCCAAATCCCAAGTCCCTGGGAAAAGTAATGTTGCGCCGAATTAAAAAAGGAACTGTTTTGTTACCAAATTTTCAGAAGTAGCGCGTTACACTACTTTTTACCCGTGAAAGTACAGTACTTGCGTTACTGTAAAGGTCCATTCACGCTGGACACGATTTTGACGCTCGAATAATTTGTGCGATGGTTTTATTTTTGATCAGCTGTTGGTGTAATGAGTGCTTCCACACCGAACGCGAATGTGCTGCGGCAAAAAAAAACAACTTTTATTTTTTTCCGCTTCGATCCCGATTTTTTTTTTTTTACTTTTGCGGCGACAGAAAAGGCTTCTGCCAATCACATACAAGGAAACAAAGGTGAAGCTTTTTTTTTGCGCATGTGGCGGAAGACAAAACTTGTAGTCCATTATAACATCTACAAAGACAGCATCCATGCTTTTAATATGGAACTAGGCACAGCTAGACAGACTTTCTTCTCGAATATTATAAATAGCAACTTAAACAACACACACACTCTTTTTGCTACTTTTGCTACTGTAGAGAGACTGACAAACCCCCCAAGCCAGATTCCCAGAGATATGCTCTCAGACGGCAAGTGCAGTGAGTTTGCTTCTTTCTTCTCTGAGAAAATCAATAATATCAGAAAGGTGATCAGTACATCCTTGAGTTGCTCTGGAATCAGACAGATCAGATCACAATCTGTAGTTACTATGTCTGTTTTTGAAGAAATTGATGGCACAATTTTGAAAAAAAAAAACTGTACAGCACATTAAAACATCAACCTGCGCCCTTGACACACTTCCCACATCTTTTTTCAAAAGTGTGTTACACAGTTTACAAGCAGATCTCCAAGAAGTGGTAAACGCTCTGGGAGTTTTCAAAACTCCTTGAAAACTGCAGTTGTCAAGCCCCTCCTGAAAAAGAGCAATCTGGATAAGATCATCTTAAGCAACTATAGTCCGATCTCAAATCTTACTTTCATTGGCAAGATCTTTGAAAAAGTTGTCTTCAATCTGCTGAACAAATTCTTAAGCTTGAATGGATACTTTGACAATTTTCAATCTGGTTTCCGATCGCACAGAGACAGCTCCCATAAAGATAATAAACGATATTCGATTAAACACTGATACAGGCAAATTATCAGTGCTGGTACTACTCAACCTCAGTGCTGCATTTGACACAGTCGATCAAAACATACTTCTTGACAGGCTGAAAAACTGGGTGGGGTCCAAAAATGGTTCAGGTCATACTTAGAAGGGAGAGGTTACTACTGTATGTCAGTATAGGGGACAATAAGTCTGAGTGGACATCCATGACATGCGGAGTTCCTCAAGCCTCAATTCTTGCACCACTCCTGTTCAACTTGTATATGCTCCCAATGAGCCAAATAATGAGAAACAACAAAATTGCTTACCACAGCTATGCAGACGTCACACAGCTCTACTTAGCCTTATCGCCTAAAGACTACAGCCCCATTGACTCCCTGTGCCAATGCATTGATGATGTAAACAGTTGGATGTGCCAAAATTTCTTGAGTTAAACATTGACAAATCTGAAGTCATTGCGTTTGGAAACAAAGATGAAGTTCTCAAGGTGAATTGCATACCTCGACCCTAGGGGTCTACCAACTAAAAATCAAGTCAGGAATCTTGGTGTATCTCTATAGTCAGACCTTAGTTTCAATAGTCATGTCAAAGCAATAACTAAATCAGCATACTATCACCTTAAAAATATTGCAAAAATTAGATGCTTTGTTTCCAGTCAAGACTTAACTTGTGCATGCTTTCATCACAAGCAGGGTGGATTACTGTAATGGCCTCCTCACTGGCCTTCCTAGAAAGACCGTAAGACAGTTGCAGCTCATACAGAACGCTGCTGCCAGGATTCTGAGCAGGACCAGAAAATATGAACATATCACACCAGTCCTCAGGTCTTTACACTGGCTCCCAGTTACATTTAGGATTGATTTTAAAGTATTATTACTGGTATATAAATCATTCAATGGGTTAGGACCTCAATATATTGCAGATATGCTCACTGAATATAAACCAAACAGATCACTCACTCATATGAAAAAGGAACCGCATGAGATGAGTAAGGATCATAAGATGCCCAATAGCATATATCGAAAACATTGGGAATGGGTCAGACATCATATTTTTCCTCTTATTAAGTTTTGTTTTGTAGAACGCCTTTCCTTAAATCAAATTTCGTTTTGAATAAATTTTATCGTAATTTTTATCAATGGTTTATCAACAAATTGCCTATCCAGCTGGCTAAATCTAAATAAGAAGCTAATAAAGTAGACAATATAATTTCGACACGGAGGCGCCGGCGAGTGAGCTGGAGTGCGTCTCACAAGCCCCTTTTCCACCAAAGCATTTTGAGAGCCGGTTCGGAGCCGGTGCCTGCGCGCGAACCAGTTCTTTGTGTTTCGACAGCCAAAGAACCGGTTCGCGGCCGCGAGAACTGGTTCCAAAGCGGCACCAACTCTTTGCTGGACTAGAACCGTTCTTTTAGCACGTCATGTTTACGGGGCGGGTTTAGATGCGTTCTTCTCGGTTCTTCTAAACATATTTTCTGACCATCGCAAAGCCAGGAGAAATTGCAGAAACACGCAAGCGTTTTATTTATTTATTTATTTTTTTGAAACATAAGCAAAGAAGAAAACAGTCACGACATAGAACAAATAAATGGAAAGAAAAAAAGACACAAGACAGGGGTACATAACTTATCAGAAAAGATTACATATCAAACGAAAAGATTAAAAGACTTACATATTTCAATTGTTTTTAAAGTTTTCTTGGTACACGAGTTAGAGATAATCCCAAAGCAATGTACTTGCAAGCGACGTACACAGTGACGTAACGATGTCGTTCCCTGGGCGCTCTAGTCAGTGGAAAAGCAAACAGGTTCTGAACGGGTTCGCTAGTTGAACCAGCTCCGAACCAACTTTGAACCAGCACCAGTTCCGAACCAGTTCTTTTTTCGGTGGAAAAGGGGTAACACTGGAAAACTTGACAGAAAACACTATTTATTAATACAAAATTCAAATGTTTAATGCATAATAAGTCCGGTTACTTTACTTTACCTTACTTTACTTTACTTTGTCCGGTTCTTTGTGGCAAAGTTTTAGCTCCTTTACAAGATTAGCATAGTACTCCCCTTCAGACTCTCTGTTCTTTCAGATTGGGTGCACACAAAGCCTTCTTTTCTGTCTTTTAAAGAGAATGAAAAGCTCGTCTTCACTGGATGATGATGATGATGAAGTATCCATGTTTTCTCAGCTGTCGGCGCGAAGGTTTTGGAATGTTGAAGTTCTGATTGTTGCAAATTCGTGTTGCGGCTGATGTGAATGGATTTGACGCAAACTATTAGCACACGAACTATTCGCTTTTCCATTTCGCTTTTTCGTTACGCGTCCGGTCTGAAAGGGCCTTAACGCGTTACACACAACACTGTTAAACATCAACCCGAACCCGGCCCGAGCCTGGCGGGTCCCGGAAAAACTCAAGGGTTTCGGCTCGGGGTTCGGGTTGATGTTTAATGAATAGCCTCGGGTTCGGGTCCGGGTTTGTAACTTAGAAAAACTATGTAGGCTACACACACACACACACACACACAATATATATATATATATATATATATATATATATATATATATATATATAGCTTGGGTAGCAGACCTCTACTATAAGATCAGTCCTTAAAGTGTAGCACCCGAGAGAGAGAAACATATACAGCTGGCATGAGAGGGGGTGAGAGAAAAGAGATGGGAACAGAGGACAGAGAGATGAACATAGAAATCTGGAATCAAGACCACCTTCCTCTTCTATATTTCTATTATTATTGCTACTTTCACAAAAAGTATTCTCTTTAATTTTAACAATGTCTTTACTATCTAACTCTCTTAAAGTGGTAATAACGTTGCAGTTTTCATCAGATTTCATCAAAAAATATCTTCATTTGTGTTCCAAAGATAAACGAAGGTCTTACGGACCTTACATGAGGCTGAGGAATTAATGAAAGAATTTTTATCAAAGCAACCCCAGCCTCTGGAACAGTGCGAGACTATAAATATTTACGGGGCATTAGAGACCTGACGGAGCTGAGCGAATGGCACTGTGCACAGTACAGCAGTTTCACAAGATCCGATAAGCAGCCATTTAACTTAATAAGCTAAATAAGTCTCCTTATAAATACAGCAAATAGAGATGGCATGCCGTACTTAATGAAGAAAATGCAGAGAGAATGGTTTTATTTTTTTTGTTAATGGAATATTTAACCCAAAGTGGAAATTCTGCTATATAACCAGACCTTTTTTTGGTCTCATTGAATACTATAGGATATTTTTTTCTTCCTATTATGGAAGTCAATGAGAACAGAAACTGTCTGGTTACTGATATTCTTCTAAATATCAGAAAATCGGCTGAATTGATTCGAAAATGGTAAAACACAACTATTTAACTCTGGGGGAGTTGTAAAATGAGCCTATTTCCAAAAATAGTGGAGTATCCCTTTAAGGCTCGCATGCCTGGGCCTGGCTATATTTTAAACATCTCACGCAATTGTTCGTTGTTTAGGTCTATTTTCCGCTTTATTTGAAATGCAGCATGGATGTTGTTTAATAACTTTCAAACGTTTGAGCCTGTTCCTTTACAACATAGCCAAAGGTTGGTGTATTTTTGCTATACATTTTAGTCTTATTCTCAAATTCATATTGTGTTAGGGGGGCGGGATTAGTATGCATTTTTAATCGGACAATTTGACCGGAGAGATTTAAATTTTTTCGGACATTTCATTTCTTTCCCGGCAACGGAAACCCTGAAAGGGATGCAGTCGAAGTGAGGGCTTCAACCCCTAGCAAAAAGTGGTGAGGAGGGCCGGCTCATCCCAGGGTACTGCCTTGGTACTGCCTTGAGGGTATGGAAATTTAGAGCATATCTGTAATCAATGAGTTTCCTTGATGTAGATGATAAAGCTGTTTTTCGACCAATAAGTCGCTGACTGCTTGATGACTGGGCCAGCCTGGTGCCAGATAGTACTGGCCAACTGCAGCGCTTTACCAGTGAGCAAGGAGATGATTCTGTGGCATAGCACTGCATCTTCATCTCTAACTGAGATAACTGGAAGTCTGGCCGTGGCGAGATTTGAACACCATTGTTTTCGAAGGAGGGCTAGGAAGACTTTGAGGCCTCAGGCTTTATCTCAATATTCGGCCGGGGCTGACACGGAGGAAGGCAGTGTCCAGCGGAGCGAGAGTGTGGTCTCTGTTCCCAGGCTTGACGGGGCTGTGAAGCCACGGCTGCTGTGGCTGAGAGCTTCGAGTAGATGGCTGTTTTGAGCGGCCTACTGCGGAGCTAAAGCGCTTCGGGAGGAAGTGCCTCATGGCCTGTGACGTCTTCTGAACCATCGACGAATCTATCCTTGAAATCTTTGACGTATGATCCAAAGAGGCCAGCTGGGGAGACGGGCACATCGATGAACACAGAGTGCTCTGAGTCCGTCATCTTCGATAACGTAAGCCAAAGGTGTCTCTCAGCAACGGTGAGAGAGGCCATGGTCCGCCCAATGGCCTGTGCAGTGGATTTTGCAGCGCGAAGAGCCGGTCTGCCGCACCGATGTGGAGTAAACATTGTAACAAGAAGCCACTGCAATCATCCTTATTAGGCTAGAGTGCCCATGGGACTGCCATAAGGCGTGTGGAGATAGAGACTGAGGAGTGGTGAATCCGGAAATGGGAGTATCTTGGGGCAGTATTTCATGAGCGTTCAACCAAGCACGTGAACCGATTTCTCAATCAGGTCAATGGCAGGTAAATGGGTGTATCTCTTGAGCTCATGGTGAGTGGCCTGTCTTCTGCCATGTATAGAAGGATCCAGACGAGGTGACGATCTGATCCCAACAGTGTGTTGTTTTTTTTGACAGAATGTGCACAAACGAAAATAACTAAGGAGCATAGTCCAACAAAACTTCTAGCAAACTTAATTGTGAACAGCTAAAGTTTGATATGAATGGGGGCAGAAACAGAGTTTGAGGAGTTGTGTGGTTGGCCAATTTTGAGACATAATGATCACTTAGACTTGTCTTATTTAGGCCTGGTTTCACAAACAGGGCTTAGATTAAGCCAGGATTAGGCCTTAGGCTACATTTAAGTAGCTTTTATAAATGTGCCTTAGAAAAAAATACATTACTGGTGTACATCTTGAGACAGAACAATGTTATGGACATGTTTTAAGCTATGTCAGTGCAAGTTGCTTTAAAACAGCTCAAACATTTTAGTCTAGGACTAGGTTTAAAGGGATACTCCACTTTTTTTGGAAATAGGCTCATTTTTCCACTCCCCCAGAGTTAAACAGTTGAGTTTTACGGTTTTCGAATAAATTCAGTCGATTTTCTGATATTTAGAAGAATATCAGTATACAAACAGTTTCTAACCCTAACAGAAACTGTCTGGTTACTGATATTCTAGTCAGCTAGTCAGCTGAAACCATTTGACTGCTATGTGTGAAGAATAGACCATAAAATAAGTTAAAATAGAAAATCTCGCCATCCACCTATTGCTCTCCCTGATGCATTAATACATTTCATAACTAGCCACTCTTTTTTCTTGAGTGAATCAGTTGATCTAGTTGGCGAAACCTTCTCATTAAACCTTCAGGGTGATACGAGACCTGATCACCCTGTCTGTGTTTATTTTGCAATAATGGCTAGCTGACACATACAGCTATATAATTTGAAATATAGTGCTTGGGTTGTATAGACTTTTTTAATGAGGCCTTTATTGTGCTTTTTTGTTCTCTTTGAAGAATGAAGTCAAAGTTCCCAGTCATTTTAATTTCGTGGGGAAAGTTTTATTTACGTGAGGTCCTTCATTAATTCGCTAACTACCTGTCTGGTGCGAAATGTTAACAAAGAACTGATGACCTAAATACAACAGACATTAAATCTACTTTTCACATCCTCTCTCTTTTTTCTGTCTCCCTCCACTGCCTAGAGTGCTGCATAATTTCAACACAATGTGTTCAGGCTGTCACACACCACTTGACACAAGAACCCATCTAACATACTGAGTGGTGACTTTCTCTTCCACCCCTTCTTCCTCTAAAAGTACCGCTCAAAATCCGTCCGTCCATCTGTAATCTGTCAGTTTAGTAATATTTTCTGGCTTGTTTCAGTTTTCTGTGACTTTGAACAGCAAAAGCACAGAGTGCCAATAATTCCAGCATGAAGGTTTAGGAGATGTGTTTCTTGTAGAGGAAATATGCAGATCGGCTGATTTCAAGTTAGTGTAAGGGTTCGTTTACTCGACAATGATGTCCTAAAAGCGTTTGTTCTTTGCAGAGAAGACAACGTTATCAAAACGAACCCGTTCACACTGTATTATGCATGACAGGGAAGTAGTTGGCGATGACACTTTGTAAAGAAAGCCTGTGCATATACACATTATTTTACTATAGTGTACTTGAGTTGAGCGGACATGCCTATTGACACAAATGACACAATTTATCATTTATTTGTCCGATTTTCAAGGATGTTAATCTTGATAATACTGTATTACTTTGTATGCTGGGCTAAATTAATCACCACAAAGCCAGAAACATTCTCTTAAATCCCAATTTTGAATGTTCTCCTCTGATATGAAGACCTTATTACTTACTTTAAAGGGATTCTCCACTTTTTTTGGAAATAGGCTTGTTTTACAACTCCCCCAGAGTTAAACAGTTAAGTTCTACCATTTTCAAATGCTTTCGATTTTCTGATATTTAGAAGAATATCAGTAACCAGACAGTTTCTGGTCTCATTGACTTCCATAGCCTACTATGGACGTCAGTGAGACCAGAAACTGTCTGGTCACAAAAGGCACACGCAGCCGTCTTGCCTGTGTCTGCATGATGCCGCAATGTGTTTTACATTAATTCATACATAAGGATAATTTTTGGCTTCAATATCTCGTGGAAAAGAAGTATTCCTCTACCTTGAACACGTTACTTTATTGGATTATAAAATCAAGATGGGATTTTTTTTTTAAGAGAAATAGGTTTAAACTTAAAAAAAAATATATATATATATATATACAGTATATATATATATATATATATATATATACATATATATATATATATATGAACAAATTTGAAATAAAGTAATCAAATGCAAAAACAGACCATCATTTATTGCTTTATTATTATTAAATACTTATTCTTCATTATGATTAGCATTTTTTTTTCATTATGCCAACTTTTTATGTTCATATTTAATTCAGTGCATATTGCACATGGTTTGATGAGACATATGAATACATATATGACATTTATAAAAGCAGAGCAAAAGCTTTGAAAGTCAAGCTTCCTTATGCAATGAGAAAGGTAATTGAATGTTTGAATAGCGCTGGTTACATCTGGGCCATGTTTGAAAGTCTGTACCTCCTTTGTGTGAAGTCTTTGAGGCTGTATGAGAAAAGCCTTTTGTTGTCTTAATGTAAAACGCACCATGAAATAGCAAATTACTATCTGATTGGAAAGAAAGGCCAGAAATGGAGCAGACAGTAAAGTTCATTCAGGAGCACTTCCTGTGTCTTGAGTAGAGGGAAACAACTCTGCTCTGGGAGCTAAAGAAATGAGAGAGACTGCAGATAATGATATTTCCCAAATACAGTTCAGACATGTTTGTTATTTAGTTTCTACTTAGGTCAGAAGATGTGATTTTCTCACAGATGTGTTAAGCATGTGTTTACATGGCCAGCTAGAATCTATACCCTCACACTTTATTTGCATTTTAATGGCTAAATCACAAAACCTTGGCACAGTCAATAGTAATATATACAATGCTGATATACGTCCAAAACAAGTATCAATGTCATGGTATCAACATTACAGTAGTTGGGACCTTAAAACGTCATGGTTCTCGGTACCAGTTGTAGTACCATAGCAAAAACTGTTGGAACTATTTAATTTGTATTTATTTAAAAATATAATTATTAATTAAATGAAATAAGTTTATTACTCATGATGGCAATAATCATATAAGTAAATTATACATTTAAACAACATTTAGGCTTCAAATGGATACAAAAAAGGACAAACAAACACGTACACTACATAGTACAAGTGGCAGGTTTGCATTTACACTCTAAGACTTAATTTATTTTGACATACCGTATCAGATTGTTTTGTCCTGTCTGTTGGTATGGTTATATTGCTGTCAGTCTTTGCAGTTTCGGATTCAATCACACATTTTGCTATATACTGAGCAGCATGAAAAACACAACTTTTATTAGAATTGCATATGGGTTATAAATAAAAAGCAAGCAAAGAGTGCTTCCTTAAATAATCACTGAAGCAGTCGATCACATGCTCACTTACATCTACACTGAAAGATTACGTTTTAATTAAAAAAGCTGTCTACACTGCTGAGCTGACTCTTTTTACATCGTGTTTACACATTGTTGGTGAAAGTGAAAGGGTTTGGGAGTGTGCAGAAGAAGCTGTTTTAAGTGGTGTTAAGCGATTACTGACTAACTTAAACACCTCGTATTGGCCATTGGGTTCATGCGCCCAAAATCTATGTCTGTGATTGGCTTCAATGATTAACAATTGAAACAACATTTTGTAAAAAGAAACCTTTAACACTAAACCTTTGTTCACAAATCCATTAACATAGAAACACTCAGGAGCATTTGAAAGCAGTCGCCTTACAGCAGGTACCTGATATACCCGGTACTACCAGTAGCCTACTGCAGAAATACTGGTAAAGTCACATTATGTTAATTTACTATACCATGTAAATAAAGAAAAAAAAATTGAAAAATGAAAAATTAGAATGCAGATTCATTTAGGCTTTGATATGGGTGCCATAGAAACATAATTCCCAGTCCGAAGATGTGAACAGCTCAGAGTATAACGCAATTATGAAATGGCGCCGATGCAGCACTTGTTATGAGAAATACAGCATCTATTATCTATCACTGTTTACACTTAATGTCTCATTCTCGGATTTTGATGTTTCCCTAGTTATTTTTTGTCAGTCTGAAGTTTTAATCAGGCTACTTGTCCAGTCAGGAAAGTAAAATTCTTTTTCTCGTCAAAAAATCGTCAAAAAATGGTAATATCGAGCCGTATGTTTTTTATGGAGGATAATCAAGCTATTTAGTTCTCATCAAAGGTTAGAGTTGGGGTTAGACATACCAATGACCTACTGTATGTTTGCTGATTTCTCACTCAATGTTGAGGTGTTTTTATAATTTCTGATGAAGTGCAGATTGAGTCATCAAGATTTTTATCTGTAGTGGCTGAAGAGATACTTGTTGTATTTATATGGAAGTCCATAATAGTTTAATTTAAAAATGAATAAATTGCTGAGTTGAAATGTGTTCCATTTTATCCCTGTATAATCAATCACAAGCTTTATTATGAAAGTCAGTTGTGAAGCAGTTCCCTTCTGAGTATTCCTCTATTGTCATGCCGTGAGTAGATAGTCGGTCATGGGGAAGAGTCCTTTAACGGAGGCCCTCAACTGGCACTAAATCTTTTCTGAGAGAGATTGAGAGAGAGACTTGTGGAGAGGGAGAGCCGGCTTCCATCATGAGAACTCTTCCTCGCTTGAATACGCATCAGTTGTCATCCTCCATCACTGAAGTCTACTCTGCCAATTGCTTTCTCATCCTTAAAGTAGGCCCATGCTTATCTTAAATTTGTTTGCACTTTTTATTTTGTCTAAAGTGCTTCTTGTACACTCTGCTTCCTGAAACATTTTTTAAAGTATAGTTTACTTTCTGCCATGCATTTGTGCTTGTGTATTGAATAGCCAATCAATGCCATTGACCATTTTAACCATTCTAATAAATTTATAAGCTGTATACTTTTTCAGTTGCCAATTCCAAATAAATTTTGTATCAGAAAATAATGATTTGTTATTTTGTAGTCATTTTGTTCATGTTGTTTTGCCAAACTGGTGTATTAAGAGGTAGGGGTAAGGTCAACAGTGTAATCTTAGCATTTGTCTTCTTTTTATTATAATTCTTGAGTAAAAGTCTAGTGAAATTACATTTGGAACATAGAGGAGAGTCAAAATTGTAACCCTAGCAACTTTAAAGTCTCTTAAACCCTCTAACTCCAGCAATGGGTCAAAGACAGTGTTGCCAACTTAGCGATTTTGTCGCTATATTTAGCGAGTATTCAGACCCCCCTGGCGACAAATTTTCAAAAAAGCGACTACCGACAAATCTAGCGACTTTTTCTGGTGTTATTAGAGACTTTTGGAGACTCTCTGACGTGAAATCACATATCGTTTTTCCTCATCTCAAGGAGCAGCGAGTGCTGCCGTGGGTCCCACCCCGTCCCAAATCAATCACAGGTGGCCCAGTCCTCGCGCAGCAGCCCCTCCCAGCTGTAGACAGACAGAGCGGGAGATGTTCTCATCCGAGTACAAACAAAACAATCGCGCAAATGAGTCGCTATTTTTAGCGAATTTTCAGACCCCGACTTTTTGCTTTTCTCCCTTTGCTTTCATTCACTCTATGTCTAGCTAACCTGTTTAGTGAATGGCTGAGAGCAGATCATCTGTTGAACGCCACTGACAGGTGAATGAGCAGTGTTTTCCCACGGACCTATCACTTATCTGCTTTCTTTAAATAATAATGTTTTTTATTTTAACAATTTAGTTTCCTTTCTTTTCTTATGCTTTTGCTGTATTACTTTTTTTGTCATTCACTATATATCACTCGTTTTGGTTGACAAAAATATATAGGAAATGAGAAAAGCTTTATTTTACATTCGTCTATATTATAATATATTAAATACAATATGTGAGCTGAGCATTAATTTATAGAGAAAATACATTAGGCAAGCGGAACGCAAGTACGACGCGATGACGTCACGAATATGCTAATTGATGTATGACGTCATCTAGCGACATTTAGCGACTTTTAGGGAAGGCGTTAGCTACTTTCATTTGAAAATAGTTGGCAACACTGGTCAAAGATGCATTGATGTTTACGCAATACCTTTGGAACCGTAAAGATTGGAAACAAAATTCAGTTTTCCTCTGATTTCCTAAACTTTAATTTTATGTTTTCCTTCTCCTTCAGATTTTATCCCATCTTCTCCGAGGTGAAAAGTGATCAATTTTTAGCATACACAACCAATAGTTTTTGAGGAATAGTTTTATAAATTTGACTAGCATGCAAAAGTGTACGCTAGGATAAATCTCTGCAATGCTTTGATGTGTTGAGATGAAACTTGAGACAAAATTTATGATTTTGCTGAAAACTTCTCAACAGTTTGATCAATCATGAAACTTGTCTCTTTAGATTCAAAACAGGATGCAGAGTCTGTATCAAAAACTATGTCAAGTTTACCCATGTCGGCCATTTTTGGCGCCGACAATTTTTTAATTTGCCAGCGCAGTCTCATCCCAAGACGTCATATAACTGACGTTTTGGGTAGGGCTGGGTACCGAAGTTCGGTACTTTTTAGGTACCGACCGAATTGCCTCGGTACTACCGAGTATCGAAACATGTCTTGTATTTCGATACCAAATTTCGGTACCTAAGTGGTTAATCTCGTCAACGTCAGTGAAAAAATAAGCACGCAGCATGATAGGCTGTGGCGGAAAACTAGTTAACGCGGCTGCTCAGAGACAGCATGAGAGACAGCTCGTCGCACGTGAGTGTGTGAGCGTGCGTGTAAGCGTCCCAACCCAGATGGATAGAAAATATGTGGAAATGATACAAAGTGTACCTATGTGCCAGACTCGATACCAGAAGCACGCGATGCAATATTTCCAACAGGATAATTGCCGCCAAGAGTCAAGACCAGTAACACGGTAAATCTGATAAGCGCGCAGACACTTGTTTAGAGTACAAAGTCCATCTTCCACTGCAGGAACTGGAGCGCGTCACAGATGAACCGACACTCATGAGAAATAGGTTTATAGACGGTCAAAATATGTGTACTTTTAAACAAAACAATTAGAATGAATAGTTTGATTACCCTGATCCATATAACGTTAGGTGCGCGCATTCACTGCTGCAGGAATGACGAGCCAGCGTCCCCATAATCATATTTGCTGCCAGCAGACTTATTAAACACTTGTTCATTAATAAACGATTAAAAATATATCCTTGCTGTTGTTTACCGTCACATAATCATAAGGCTTCTGTTGCCAGTGCTTTGCGGCAAGCTTCACGTGTGCTGTGCGCGAGGCATATATCCCGCCCCCCAGTAGCCTATATTTAATTTAATTCACATTTGTTTGTGTAGCATTTTTTACAATACATATCGTTTCAAAGCAGCTTTACACAAATTAATGTTTCTAAATTACTATTTGAGTGATGATCTGTTATTATCAGGGTGATAATATAATGTATTTCAAGCATTTCAATGCATTTATTATCAGCGAGGTGATAGTGTAATGCATTTCAATGAATTACCTCATTGATGTAAAGAAAATGTGTTGTTAAATTATTAGGAAACAGAGAAAACTTTTGCATTGGTGCTTTTTAACATACTCAAAATATGAGTGTGAAAAAGTCAACAACTGAAAAATAAAATCAAAATGTAGGTAATATTATATTGATAAAACTGGTTACATAATATTGGTATCGAAAAGGTATCGTTCAGGAACCGGTATCGAAGTCAAGGTATCGGTATCGGTATCGGTATCGAACATTTTGTCACGATACCCAGCCCTAGTTTTGGGACGTCTTTTGACCATACGTCAATATTCGCCTTTTTAGGGCCCCCTTAAACATCGGTAGATGAGGTTATGGGATCCTAACCCTACCCCAGACCTAAACCTAACCCTAAACCTAACCCGTCACCTAACTGACGTTAAAGGTAAAGCGTCAGTTGTATGACGGCCCGGGATCGCCATCTACCGACGTTTAAGGGGGCCCTAAAAAGGCGGATATTGACGTATGGTCAAAAGACGTCCCAAGACAGCAGTTATATGACTTTTTGGGATGAGACTGTGTTAAATTTGCAGCAAAGTTCTGTATTTTACGAATAGATTGGCGTATTGATACGAAACTTGGTATGCGTCTTCAGTGACCTATCGATTTTTAATTTGCTGCACAATTTGCAAGAATGTCTTTAGCTTTTTTGAATTCCTCTTTCTATTCCTAGGGTCCTACAGAATCCAATGGTACATGTTTTTCAACAGCCAAAAATAATCATCTTAAAGCTACACTGTGTAACTCTTTTAGTTTATTCTTACCTAAAAACATTTAGTTCTTTCAAAAATATATGTGCTCATTAATGTATATTTACTTCATTCAAGTAATAAAGTATTCTTGTGAGTGTATAATATGCCATTGAAAATACATACGGGTAAGGGGTTCTAATGTTGGTCGCCATGTTGCCCCTCCATCTTGAAAGTACATTAGCCAGAGAGGGACATACCCGTTAATTCAAGCTTTGCCTTTCGCTTTTACGTTTGAGTTAACACTCATGGACGAGGTTGAACTGGAAGCCATGTTAATCGTGGACTACATTGGCCACCGTAGGAGTTAAAACGAAATCGGAATTGAGAGGAACAGAAACTAATATTCACTGGATGGTCATATACCTTTTCACCGCTAGATGGGGCTAAAAATCACACAGTGTAGCTTTAATGCTACAATTTTATGTGATTGGTGGGCTTGACTCAGCCATGTAACTGCGGCTTGCATCTATATTTACAGATGTTTACTTTTTTCAGAAGCAGGTATTTTTTAAATACAAGTACACTGTAAATACACATATCTAGACAATACGTGCATTGTATATTAATGGATTAGATATCAGTGCATAGTAGTTAAAGACACTAAATATAAAGTGGTTAATATAAATAAGTTTGGCTATTCTATAATCTTTCCACTATATGAAAGTTTTTATTATTTTTTGGATATGGGAATCTTTTTTTATTATTATTATTGAAAAGTGAATATAATAGATTGCAACGATTCAAGCTGTGGGGTTGACTCTCTTTTCACATTTACATTTATAAGGACATTCTCAAAAACCTGGAGAATGTGGAGTCATGTGACCTGGAGGATGATGATCTCATGTTGGATTTGGACTTGTCTGAAAATACATCATTACACAGCGGTGAGTGATATAGTTTGGCTATAGCATTTGCTTGAAACTGTTGCTTTGCAATGACAGTATTTGACTTGAAAGAGGAAAGTAGTAGAAGGAGAACCTGTTTAATAGTACAGTTTCCGCTAATGTTTGCTACAACAGATTCTATGATAGATTTAAGAATGCAACTGTGCATTAAGCTTGCATAGCTGGAACATTTGCATTCACATACTTGCGTAGGGTTTGCTTTTAAAAGAGTTGGATTTACAATATGCCCAAGTTACACGCATCACAGCTAAATTACTATTTCAAAGAGACAAGCAAACCCCCCAAAAATACCCACATTAGATTTCCAATTACAGTTGGTAACTTCTAGTAAATATTGTAATAAATGAATACAAATGTATTCAGGTGTACAACCTCATCCTCTGGCTGTTGAATTGTACTACAGATAATATTCTACTATAAATAAAGCACAATCAATTGTGTACAGAACAAACTCCATAAGCCCCTCTTTTTAAAAATGCATGATACACTATCATTCAAAAGTATGGGATTGGTAATATCTATCTATCTATCTATCTATCTATCTATCTATCTATCTATCTATCTATCTATCTATCTATCTATCTATCTATCTATCTATCTATCTATCTATCTATCTATCTATCTATCTATCTATCTATCTATCTATCTATCTATCTATCTATCTATCTATCTATCTATCTATCTATATCTGTCTGTCTGTCTGTCTGTCTGTCTGTCTGTCTGTCTGTCTGTCTGTCTGTCTGTCTGTCTGTCTGTCTGTCTGTCTGTCTGTCTATATCTGTCTGTCTGTCTGTCTGTCTGTCTGTCTGTATATATATATATATATAGTGTATATATATATATATATATATATATATATATAAATAGTGTGTATATGTAGTTTTATTAAGGAAGGTTGCATTAAATTGATCAAAAGTGATAAGAAATATTTTTTATATTGTTAAAAAGATTTCTAGGTAAAATAAAGGCTGTTCTTTTGAACTTTGAACTCATCAAAGGATACTTAAAAAAAAGAAAGAAAATCACAGTTTCCACAAAAAAATATTGGTAACGCTTCCTTTTACAATCCTGTTATCCATGTACATACTATGTTCTTAGTATAGTAATTACAATTACTGGGTAATAACTAGTACTAACCCTGAACCCCTAACCCATGTACTTGCCTTATATTAGCCAGTACTTCTAGGTAATTACACTTTAAGTACTGTGCTGTAAAATGTTTTAAACATTGGTAATAATAACCGTTATTAATAATTGGAGTTGACGATAAAACAGGGAGAAATCCTATAGACCATTTCACAAGATGTAAACAACACTGGTCCAGAAACACTTCCTGTTTCAGTTTGTAACTGTTTTCTTTATTTCACATGTAAAGAAAACATCTTAAAGATGTTTGTTTAACTTTTTGATTCAGTTTTAAATGTTCTGCTGGTTGTATTTCATCCCAGCTTTTATGTAGTGTTAAAAAACTGAAACAGGAAGTGCTTTTGGACCAGTGTTGTTTACATCTTGTGAAATGGTCTATATTGAAAGATGGATAGATGGTTGCCATATTTAGAGACCTGAATATAATAGGGAACTTTAACTTGGGTCTGGAAGCAACCACCTTGAAACCTTCTAGCAAGCATATATGTTCTGAAAGCCACCCACAAACACATTGTGTTGGACAATTCTGCACTCACAAAACTAGTTGATATTTTTATATCTGTTGTAGATACTGATGGGATGTCACCTTATGAGTGCTCAGAAAAAGAAGGCTGGCCCATTCAGGGGAGACGTCAGCAATTCTGGGGGAGGTGTGAAAACAGGTGACATTTATGCATTTTGACATTTTGTGAAATTGTTGTACATTTTATGCCAGCGCTTAGCACAATTATTCAAACTCTGAATAAATTACATAAAGAACACAAGGAAAGAACATTTAAGTGGTCCATGACAAGTCTAATGTGATTTATTACCTTTTGCAAAATCTCCCATTATAATCAATGAAGCTGTCTATACTGCAAAATTAATCTCTTACTTAAATATGTTTATGATGATGAGAGAAGTTGTGAACGCATATTTAGAATTCAGTCAGTGAGTAAGTTGATCATTGCATTCATAATCTCAACAGAAATGTTTATAATGCTCAACATACCACACGTGAAAAGAAATATGATGCACCATAAGCAAATATTGTACTGTACTGTAAATGTTTTCCCACAATCGATACTTTTAATTAATTTTTATGCTTCACATTAATTGTGATAGCCGTAATATATCTCTCCTAAATGTGCAGCAGCATTTTCTCCCCCCTTATCTTGAATTGAGTTTTTTTTTATGGCATTTTTGCCTAACACCCACGTTCATTTCAGACCCAGTTCTCCCTACATTTTTGTAAAACTCTAAAAACACACATGCATAACATTTGTTGAAGTTTCCAGCTGAAATGACCACTAGTGGCAGTAAAACATCAACAACATATATACCTTTCCACACAAATGATGATTGCACGTGCATATTATCAATGAATAAAAAGGTATTTTCAGGTAGTTCATTGCACAATACTGTGTTATTTCCTCAAAACACTTTTACCATAGTGCATGATTTGTAAACAACACATTTTAACATTTGCATCACATAATCAGCTCCTTGTGTGTATTTTCTGATCAGGATCTCACCTGTTACAGCATTGCAATATCCTCTGCTTTGCATTGTCCTGTGAAACTCAAAGACTTGTTGAAGCAAGCTAAAATGGCAAAGTTGAAATGACAAAGTAAAATGGCAAAAATTCAATGGGGTCAAAAATGTTTTGAGAGCATTCAAATCTTATTTAACGGTACAATATGTATTTTTTTACCTCTAGGGGTCGCTAACCTCTTACAATAACAAAGGCGTAGGTTTATGACGCAGTGATAAGCGGAATGATGAGACTTGCGGTCATGCTGATCGATCTAATAATGTTGTTGGATGAGTGAAAACATTCATGTTTTTTAACATGATTGTGGTATGAAGCATGTCGTGATTTCTAATAAGAGAAAGATATTAGCGCCAAACACGAGTCCCGCGGATGTAAAGGAATAAGGACATTTAATTCTACTGAAATACCCGCAAGGGCTGAATTACTACTCTCACAGGTCAGTTTATTTGATGAATTAAACTTGTGAGGTAACGCAGCCCTGTTTAATTTAGTCTAACATTACACTATTGTACTACAGCATCTTAGCCTGACTTCGTCATACTCATATTCTAATGAGAATATGAGTCTGAAATCACTCAATTGAACTTTAATTACGAGGCGTGTGGTAACCGAACCAGGACAAAAAAAAACCTCTGCACTCAATTGGATAGTCGGTAGACCTACCAACCAATCAGAGCAACGCATAAATCAACTCCTTTGCATAGCGCAGTTTTCAAATACAGAACGTAGCCTACTTTATTTATTTTAGAAGTTAAATAACGAGTGTTACTTCTTTTACTTACTTCTCCATGAGTGCCACCAAAGGAGAAACCACAACGACCACAGGCTTTTCATTACATCCCGTCTTCTTAGCGACCGTCAGAGCCAGCTGATAAGTTACACTTTTCCCGAATCATGTAGGAAGGACGCCAAAAATATATTTCCGATCGACAAATGCCTTGATTGCAGTTCTCTGTTTGTCTATAAAATGAATGCGCTGTCGATTTATTTTACAAAAGACGTGACAGCGGAATCTATACATCTCAATTCTCCAGCTGCACTCATCTTTGACAAGCGCTCTTTGACGACGTGAGGATTACGTTACTAAAGACCACCTGTCAATCATCGTATAAAGCCCGCCCTGGCAATTTGATTGGCCCGATGATCTCTGAACCGTTCATAATTTCTCCTCAATGGATTGAGTCCAGACCGAACTTCCCTTCCAAAAAATGTTGTGGGCGGAGTTCGGGCTGGCATCCAGGCTAACAGCATCTTAGTGTGTTGAAAGTGATATTAGTTATATTATATTAGTTTGTTGGCTGTATGAGACTAGCAGTAAGCTATATTAACATTAGAATAACATTCTGATCATGTTTTCAACATTTCATCATGTTGAGATTTATAAAATTGATTTGTCAAGCTCTGTCAAGTCCAAGTTGGTCATGGACATGGAGCTCTCGGCATCATGAAAACGCCACACTGATATTGATCCTTGTTTTAGTTCTCCTTTTGTCCCAAAGTCTGCTTGTCATGGTCCGTAATGTTTGAACGAAACAACAGCGTACCGCTAGACGTTACACACTATGCAGTTGTCCATATCTGTCGCCATGGTTACTATGGCAGTACAAGCGGAAACCTTGGATAACGCGGATATTACGTCATTGACAGGCGACAAGTGAACAGGGACGATCATTTAAAATTGTAAATTTCTCTGAATTTACAAATTATTGGAAACATTTAGGATAATGGAAGTACACAATTAATAAAAAATATAACACTGTGCAAGTGTTTTTTTGAATATTTTGATACAAAATTCGGTAACACTTTATAATAACTGCACGTTATTAATCATTAGTTAAGCATGAGTAAACAGTTAATTCATAATTTATAAAACATTAATAGACATTAATAAGCGGTTTATAAATATATCTATATATGCTTTCTTCTTGATTTATAAGCATATCTATAATGCGTTTAATAATTGTATTTTCATACTTTGTTAATGATCAATTAATAGTATTTACTACATTTACTTACACTTAGAAAGTAAGTAAATGTAGTAAATACAGGTAGTTATAAAGCATTTAGTAGTGGTTAGTTAACTATTTTTGTGAGCTAATCTAAAGTGAGGACTATTCATGCTTTGTAAAGCATTTATAAAGGCGATTTAAAGACTCGTAAATCTTCTAAACAGTAAAATGTAACAAACACAACGCAGTGATACAGAACATAGAAATATTTAACAGCCTTTAAAAATGCTTTACAAGGCAAGAATAGTCCTCACTTTAGATGAGCTCACGAACATAGTTAACTGACCACTACTAAATGCTTTATAACTACCCAAATTAACCCTTAATTACAGCATTAATACATGTTAATAAAGCATTTATTAACACACTAAGTAACCATCACTATGTGTTTGAATGATAAGCTGTATGAATGTACATTTAAATAGTTTAGCAATCATTTATTTACACGCTCTAAGTAATCTTACGAACCATTGACAACTCTCAAATAACTGGTTCATAAAAAATGCAATTCTACATTTAGAAATGATACATTGATCATTAATAAAGGATGAAAATACAATTATTTAACAAATTATAGATATGCTTTTAAATCAAGAAGAAAGCATTTATAGCTGTATTTATAAACTGCTTATTAATGTCTATTAATGCTTTATGAATGATGAATTAATGGTTTACTCATACTTAACTAATTATTATTAGCGTGTAGTTATTATAAAGTGTCACCCAAAATTCTTACATATTGTACCTTAAAGCAGAAATAACAATATATCATCATGATATATCATTGTGAGATTTTGGTCATTCGGGCCACCCCATTTGAAAGTGTTGTAAAACGTCTGGGAAGCAACGTGATATAATTTTGTCGAAATTTTGGCACAAGTGTGTTTTTCCAGAGAGCCTGAGTTTATGCAGTTTAAAAGAGCTTAAAAGCTGTGCACACTAACTCATAAATGTATCCAGGAAATATATCTAGCTCTTGCCATTTTTGTGTTCAATATGAGTCCAAATAGTTTGCGAACAGACTGTGAGCTCTCTGCCGGCGAAGCTAACCTAAAAAATAAAATAAGTAAATGTGTTATGTGAGGAATACCCACATTCTGAAGTTATTTACAGGTCCAGTTTTTAGCTTTTAGTCCCCACAAGTGCAACAGTGTCTGTTTATATCCATTTAAAAAGCAAATTAGTCTTTGAAAGTCATGTTCTCAGCATACCTCCTACGTATCCAGACTCAGGGGGATTTTGGATAAGATGGCTTTCATTGGACAGCTAACATGTTTAAAGATTTGTATTGTTTTACCGTGTGCTGAGGCCTCTGGTAAATGCTTTCTGATCACTTTCTCTTTGTCTGACCTACAGAACTTCCATTTTCCAGTCATTTGACGGATTTAGGGGACAGGGGCTGGATAGGTCAAGGTCAGATCACGCAACACTGGATGAGCTGACGCTGAAACTCATGGTTCAAGACTGCTCTTCTTTCACACAACAGCTGCTTCAACTGAAGACACTGCTTCAGGTCAGATACGAACACATGCTATGCCAATATAACCTTTAATGTCTTCTCTGAGTGGCTGGAATTTGTGATAGCATGTTACAGTACATAGCATGTCGTAAGGCTTATTAGAATATTTCATTGACAGAACTCTTTGAATTATAGTGTCGTTTGCTCATACTTAAATATTTTAAGAATCCCCTAACCTTGCGTATTTCATTTTGGTGTTTAAATTCCAAAACAGTCAAAAATCTTGTGGAAAGCCTTCCTAGAAAAGTGGAAGCTTTTATAGCTGCAAAGAAGGGTCCAACTCCATATTAATGTCAATGTATTTAGAATACATTGTCATTACAGTCCCTGTTGGTTTAACTCTTTCCCCGCCAGCGTTTTTAAAAAAAGTTGCCAGCCACCGCCAGGGTTTTTGACGATTTTTGCTAAACTTCATTGGCCCGCTGAATATTTTATTCCATGAATATATGAAGAAGCTATATATCAAAATAAAGATCTGAGCCTCTGCTTTTAGACAAAAAAAAAAATTATTTTATGTTCATTTGTTATTGCCACTTGAACGGATGTAGGTTTTGTCAAAAACACAACATTTTGTACAAAAAACAGAGAAAAAGGCATTTTTATCAAACAAGTGCATTTTCAAGCAGAATACATTCAGATGTTGTTTTCTTCATATATAAAACTTTCCAAAATAAATTTAAAGAATAAATAAATGTAAAATATATCAAATTTAGGCACTGTAATTTGCTTTTGAGTGGTAAACAGAGTAACATTTCCCAGGATGTAAGGGGACACCACAAGTCAAGTCAAGTCACGTTTATTTATATAGTGCTTTTCACAATACAGATTGTATCAAAGCAGCTTCACAGTGATAACATGAAAGTAGTACAACACAGATCGATAATATTGTTAAATATTAAATATTCCCAACTATGCAAGCTAAAAGCAAGCCAAAAGCACCACAACTTTTGCAGTAGAACGAGGTCTCCTTCCGCAACCCCTTACGTACACAAACTCTGCATGCACAACATGTGCATCTCTCTCACTCACTAGCCTACTTCGTCCCGATCAGATTCAGAATTATCAAATAAAGAGTGATCGGACTCCGAGACCATCAACACCTCCAGTACTTGATCAGTCGTATACCTCTGCATTTGTCTGCCTGATATTTTGAGCTACATTCTCACAACTCCACTTCACGTTTGAGACGATTGCAATCTGTTTCTTTGATCAATGAGTTGCGTACTCTTTCAGAGCATGTGCGCGGGCCTTCTTTACCGTATACCACCTAAAACACGGATACCCGGAAAATTTGGCGGGGATGCGTTTTTTCTTGAAACCCGGAAAATTCCGTGTTTGGCGGGGAAAGACTTAATGGTCAGGTCTCCTAATACTTCTGTTCATATCAAGTATGTCTGAGGTCTTAAGAAGATAATTACAAAGTCTGTTGAATATGATACTTTAAGTGTGGGCTCTTTTAACAACCACTCAGAATGCCCTTTAAACCTTTTATCCAAATTTTAGCGACATTATAAATCTAGTTGTATACTGCATTATGATGTTTCTGCAGTTACAAAGGTTCATTTGGGGTCAGTGTTTGTATCAGTAAGAGACAAACTGGACCTTATTGAATTGGCTTGGGGTAGTGTGGCATTTACCAAGGCAGTGTGGCACAGTTCATCCGAGCCAAAGATCTTTGCCATCAAATGGCTGCAGGGCCGGATGAAGACTCTTTAGTGCCCTGGGCACTGACATCTTAAATGCTTAACTTATTCAACTACACTTTCACATTTTTGGAGATGAAATATAAGATAACATTGAATAAATATTGTTAATAATCAGCATCTAATGACAAAAACACTCAAACCCCTTTATCTTAACCTCTCTACTTAACTGCCAGTCTTGCAGATCCGCCATTTTGTGGTTTTCTATTTTTTAATTTTTATTTTCTATCTCTACTTTCATGTTTGTAGTTCTAATCGAATCCTTGTCCAACACTCTATGAGTTTTTGGCAATATAGACCATTTTGCAAAATGTAAACAAAACTGGTCCAGAAGCACTTCCTGTTTCAGTTTTTTAACACTAAATAAAAGCTGGGATAAAATACAACCAACAGAACATATAAAACTGAATCAAAAAGTTAAACGAACATCTTTAAGATTTTTTCTTGACATGTGAAATAAAGAAAACAGTTACAAACTGAAACAGGAAGTGTTTCTGGACCACTGTTGTTTACATCTTGCAAAATGGTCCATTAGCCATTAGCCTGGATAGTGTGCAGATTGTGACACAGAATTAGAGTGAACGAGGTACTAAACAAGACCCAGTTCGTGGGACTAAATTTGTTGCTTACATTTACTAAATTAGCATATAATAGCAGACATAAGCCCTTTAAATACAAATAAAAGCCCATGTTTAATGAAAAAACAAAACAAAAAAATGTTCATAAAACTAAATGAAAATTTTTAGAAAATATGTAAGATAATAAGGTTGTAGGCTACGTTCTCATATCCATTTTTTGTGTTACAAGTAATAATCTCAAGGTTTACTGCTTTACACTATTCTTTTGTAGCATGATTTTGATGAACTAAAGTGTACTAAAATACACATTCACAAGTGTACCTTACTACTTCTCACTGCTGATTCCTGATGGTTTAGAGGACAATTACACCGAGTCACCCCCTGTCGTTTCAAAGAATAGTACAACGGCGAGCGCATCAAGTATAAATGGCTCATCCGTTTAGGGAGGTGTGCGCGCAGGCAGCGGAGGCTCACGCTGCGGAGCCAGGCGAAAGTAATAACAAGGCTTTACTGAGGCAATGACTGACGTGTTTGTATTACTGTACGTTCCAAAGAGCGGCGTTATCAGCCCCGCAGTAGAAAATGAAACCATATCTGTACCGCCTGATCTTGATCGGCATGAAATGAAAGGGATAAGCAACGATAACTTTTTGCCCCGGCGGTGGAAAAGTGGTTTATGTTAATATACAGTATTTGATACTAGTGGACTAGATCTGATACTGCCAATCAGTGTTGGGGAAAATCTATGGGGAAAGTTACTTTTAAAAGTAATGTGTTACAATATTGCTTAACTCCGTAACTTTACTCACTTACTCCCAGCAAGCAATGAGAGAGAATGAGAAAAGAGGTAAAAGATCTCAGGACTCAAATTCGGGTCTTCTGAGGCACCGTTCTCTGTGTCGGAGCACTGTTCACAAAGCTGTGGCTTTAACTCTTGAGTCGTTCTGAGCTACATGAGCTTAAGCTTGCTCTCTATAAAGCTGATTGTAGATCATTTCTGATAGGAGGGGACATGTTCTAGAGCTCCTTAGAGGAGTTTTGCAACTCCCCAAGTTACACTTACGGCTTTTAAAGGGCTAAAAGGATGTGTAATATGTTGTGGGAGTGTGGAAAGATCACACATAAGGATGAAAGGACCCTCCTACTTGTCCATGCCTTTTCATCATGGGGCCTATGCACAAAAATGTACTTTTACGGGTTCTTCGAGTGTGTTTGTGAAAGAGAGAGAGTGGGTAAAAGATTCTCTTCCAAAATATTTCAATGGATATCATTTGTCTCCTACTGTTAACTCTGATAGTATTTCAACATTTTAACTGTCACTTTTTTAGTTCAAGCAAGTGTCTCATTTTGATTTATTTATGTATTTAGATTGATGGGTTAAAAATACAACAGTCCAGTGTATGAAATAATCTATACACACACACACACACACATATATATATATATATATATATATATATATATATTGTTGATTTTGTTTGTTGTTTGTTTCAGATGGAGACAGATGGTTCAGTTGAAGAGAGTTTAGAGGCTTATACTCCACAATCCACTGACCAATCTTTACTTGATCAGAAGGTAAGATCTTATCTTTTTGAAAGATTTTTTTTATTTTTTTTAAAGATTTTGTTTTCTACAAACTTTGATTTTTTTAAAAGGTGCAAATATTCCATGTCTCTCAGTTAATTTCAAGTCATAAAAATTACATGCATAATAATTATAATGAATAGATGTCTCGATCAAGTTTTTTGTGCCTCCGATTCGAGTCATTGAATATTGAGTATACACCGAGTCCCGATCCAAAACTTGCATTTTCCTAGTGCTTGATGCACTCTTCAAGTACATTAAAGTTATTAAAACTGGTGTGAGAGACAAGACCGGACAGTGTAGTTAAGGTGAGTGTGGGCTTTTATGCAGATCCAGGTTAAGTCACCACAGGTGTTGGGAATCAGTATTCAGGCAAATTGGAACAGAAGCCAAGTTGGAGTAGTAGGGTCTTATGCTGAAGGGAAGTCTGGACTTGTGACAGAACCTCTCCCTCCATGGCGGCACCTGACGGCCGACAGTGGTAATGACGAGGACGACCTCTTCCTCTGGTTGCAGGATGATCTGGGTAGTTGACGTGAAACTTCTGGAGTAGGGTAGGGTCTACAATATCATCACGTGGCACTCAAGATCTTTTTTCAGGGCCATAACCTTCCCAGTCGATGAGGTATTCAAGTCAGCCGCCTGTCGCCAGGAGTCCAGGATGGAGCGGACTGAGTAGATGGGATCCCCGTCCACCTCGACCGGAGTAGGGGGCATATCAAAGGATGTACTTGGGACTCACTTTACGGCTGGGCAGCCAGAGGCACATGTCCCTGGTGGAGAGCCAGACGAGGGTCGGTCTGGCTCTTGTGCCTCCTCAGTGCCCTTGGCCTGAAACAAAGAGAGTTTTAGCGTACTCTGCCCAGGGAAGATAGCGGTTCCAGCAGTATTGGTGGCTATGGATCTCAGGAAGCATCCTATCCACTGGATCTTCCTCTCTGTCTGCCCATTCGATTGAGGATGGTTGCCAGTTGTTAAACTCACTGACACCCCAAGGAGATGGAAGAAACCCTTCCAAACTCTTGAGATCCGCGATCTGAAACATTGTCTTCGGGTAAACCATTGTTACAGAGCATACGATTATATAGGGCTTCAGCAGTCTCCAAAGTAGATGGCGGTCCTTTTAATGGAATAAGTTGACAGGCTTCACCACAAGGAGACAGGTGAATGAGTCAAAGATGGGTAGGTCAGTGATGAAATCCACTCCTGGGTGTGACCAGGGTTGGCGAGGAATGGGCAGCGGATGCATTTTACCTTCGGGAAGATCGGGAAGATCAGGTCAGGTCAGGTTCCTTTATTTATACCTGTAGGTAAATTAAGTTCCAGAGAACAAGTTTAGGCTATTTCTCAAACATATAAACGATAACACCATACAAACAGAACAAGACACTAAAATCACACTAAAACAATGTACTCCATCTTAATTCTATTCTTAAAATGAATCACTACTGGGACAAAGCTGTTTTTATTTCGTTTTGTTTTACACCGCAGTACTCTAAAAAAGCTATCGATTGGATGGCAGATACTGGAACTCATAATACAGCAGATGAACCTAGTTATTCAAGATTGAAATACCTATGCACTCTACTGTACCTGCCTAGTATACAGCGAGGATGGGTTCAGAAGTGGTTCCCCAATCAACCCACTGGACCAATTGTACAATCTGGTTAATAGAATTCTGGCTATTTAAAGTTAAGTTCCCATACCAAGATGCCAGAGAAAAGGAGAGTACTGATTCAATAAAAGCACGATAAAACTTACTCAACAGTGTTTTCTCAATTTAAAATTGACACAGTTAACTTAAAAATAACAGGCATTGATGCACCTTTTTACACACCATTTCACAGTTGGCTTCAAAACTCAGCTTTGAATCAATGATTATCTCAAGGTATTTGTAAGACTGAACACACTTTACTGTTTCACCCTTAATGGATGTGAATTCATGCATATTGACATTCTTTCTGAAATCAATAACCATATCATTGGTCTTCAGTACATTTAAATGAAGGTGAGACTCCTTACACAACTCAACAAAATCATTAATAATAGGTCCATGACTATTCTCATTATTCTGAAGCAGACTGACAATTACAGTGTCGTCTGCATACTTTAAATCAACACAATTTTCCAAATGACTATGACACATATTTGTGTAAAGAATAAACAGTAGTGGAGAAAGTACACATCTTTGTGATGAACCCGTGCAGGAAGTAACCTGTGCAGAGATGGTGTTATTTATTTTCACTCTTTGTGTTCTCTCAGTTAAAAAAATCTAAAATCCATCCGACTAAATTATTGCTCAATTTGAACTGTTCTAAAAGTTACTTACTAGGATGTGAGGTTGAATCGTATTAAATGCAGAGGAAAAATCTATAAATTGAAGCCTTGCACTAGACCCGTTCCCCTCCAAATGTTTCAAAAGCAGATGGATCAGGGTGACCATTGCATCCTCTCCTCCGCTTTTGATCTATAAGCAAACTGCATTGGGTCTAATAAACACTCAGTCATCTTTAATATTTTAGATCTCACAAATCTTTCAAAAAAATTCATTACGATAGATGTAAGAGCCACTGGTCTTTAATATTTTTGGACAACTAGCTTTTGGAACTGGGACAATCATTGCATCCTTCCACACCTTTGGAACATGCTGTACTCTCAAGGACTTGTTGAAAATATAGTGAAATACGGGTGTGAAGACTTGAGGACCCGGCTACAAATTTTATCAGGCCCATAACTCTTATTTACTCTTAACTGAAAAAAAAAATCAAGAGTAAAAAAAATCTTATTTACTCTTAACTGGCCCTTTACAACTCTTTTTGGTCTGTACAAAAATGCTGGATGGCGTGGTACCTTGGAGATCGATCAGGTGGGACATCTACGGATGAAGCTTATGACTTCCTGAGACATGCCTGGCCCCCTGGATGTCCGGATCCTAAGGAAGAGTGTATTATGTCCACGAGGAACTGTTGCAGAACCAATGGAACATAGGTTTGTTCCTTGGGAATTCCTGGCAGAGCAGGTTCTTTGCAGGTACCTTCTGTGATTTGTTCATCTAGATGCCAGTGGATGGGACTGTCAATGCAGCTGGAGGGAGAATGGGCTCTGGAAGACAGTTGGGTTGGTCAGGGGCATGTATACGGGATGAGTCACAGTGAAGTGAACCAGGTGAAGAATAGAGCCCATCTGGCCTGACAAGGATTCAAGCGCATGGCTTCTCTAGGTGTTCCAAGTCACGATGGTCTCAAATGGATGGTTGTCTCCCTCCAGAAAGTGATGCCACTTCAAGCTAGATGTTCCCGATTTCCGATGTCAGAGTTCTGCTCCGCCATGGACAACTTCTTGGAGGGAGCTTGGGTGAAACCCCCCGCTGCTTTGACAACACTGCTCTGGTGAACGCTTTCTTAAGCTGATGGAATGCTTCTGTGGTTTTGGTGACCAGAACAGAGACTTGTATGTTTTACATAGCATGGAGGTGAGAGGAGATGATAGGGTGCTAAAGTTTGCGACAAAGCAGTGATATAAATCAGTGAAGCAAAGGAATATTTGGAGTTTCTTTATGGTGGTGGGAATGGGTGAGTTATGGACTGTATCCACCTTCCTCTGGTACATCTGGATACCTATGGCATCGATGACATAGCTCAGAAATGAATAGAGGAAATTCACATTTTTATAAATTGAGGTAAAGGTGATTCTTCCTCAGATTTTGGAGAACCTGCACAATGTAGAGGCAATCATGTGCCTCGTTCCGAGTTCCAAAACGATGCAGATACTCCCGGAGCACCTCATTCACGAAAGCCTAAAATACAGAGAGTTGGCTAGCCTATACGGCATGACTTGATATTCATAGTGCCCCAATGGTGTGATGAAGGTGGTCTTCAATTCGCAGGTCCAACTTGGTGAAGATAAAAGATAAAAGCATCTTGAGCACCACTGGAACCAGAGGAAGGGGATATTTGTACAATACCGTCTGCTTGCCACCATTCTTGGCCTTAAGGAAGCGGCATGGGATGTAGAAGAGCAGATGTAACCCTGATGAAGAGCCTTGTCTACATACTCCTCCATGGCATTTTGTTCTCGGATGGGTAATGGGTACACACTTCCCTTAGGCAGGGTGGTAGCTGGCAGCAATTAAATAACACAGTCCCATGGTCTGTGAGGTGGTGAATGAGTTGCCAATTGCTAACTTAAAACATCCTGGAACACCCCATACTCTGGGATTTTGACTTGTTGCTGTTCGGGACTATCGATGGTGATTGCTTGGAGGAGCATAACAGATGGTTTAACCATTGAAATAGGTCAAGAGAGAAGTTAAGCAGGTATCAAAGCAGCCGTCACTCCAGGAGAGACAGGGACGTCCCAGGATGATGTCAGATATTGATCCATCCAGCACCAGTAAGGAGATATTTTCATAATGAGTGGCACCAATGTGAAAGGGTGGAAGATGGAGTGCAGTGAGTAATGGTTTCCCCAGGACGGGGTTAATCTTCTGGCAAGGGATTTGTGGGATGGGGAACCGGTTGATGAAGTTTCTGAAGATGAAGTTTCCCGCGGAGCCCGAATCGATGAGGGCCTTGGCTGAAACGAAATGCTGGTGGTGAGACTGCAGCCGCAGCGGATGAAGAATGCAGAGCAGGAAGTTCCAAATCACATGCATTTAAGCGCTTGGCCATATGGGATATATTGTTAGATGAGATTTTACAATCCAAAGCTGTTGTCATAAATGGCAAGATCCGACCGTAGTGATGGTGATAAACCGTTGTTTGGCTGTGATGAGCGCTGGCTCTTTCCATCGGCTTACGGCTGTAATGATTCAAAATTTAACCGCACCTTCAGACACCGAGGATTTTTCCTGCTTGAGATGAAATAACTGGTCATGCACAGATAGTAAGGTGGCAGATACCTCTTTGAATAATGTAAGAAAGGCAGATAGTTTTGGCCAACTGCAGTGCATGACCAGAGACCAAAGAAATGATGAACACAACTTTCGCTCTATCCGTGGTGAAACGCTGTGGTTGCATTTTGAATAACAATGTGCAATTGGCTAGGAAGCCGCTGCAGTTCTCCGCTGCGTCAGAGAAGGGCCAGGTAAGGCCATGGGACCGTGTGAGGGAGCGATGAGCGGATAAAGAAGCGATTGACGGAACTGGTGATCTAGGATGCATTTCACAATAGTGGTCTGGTCTTCTGTCACAAGATACTGAAGCACAGACAGGAATTTATTAAAGGAGAATGGAGGAAAACACATGGGTAAATATAAAGTGCCAGCAGGCACTTGAATGAGTTAACTAGAGACAGCAGTCTATCTATAATGCAGGATTGAACTGACAAAGATGAAGATAAATAACCGCGATCGGGAGTCAGGTAAGTTTTGCACTGGTGTGAGAGATGAGACCAGACAGTGTATTGAAGGTGAGTGTGGGCTTTTATGCAGGGCCCTGTTGATCAGCCACAGGTGTTGGGAATCAGTATTCGGGCGAATTGGAATGAAGAGGTATTGGCTCTGACGTTGATGAGACGGTTGGACTCGTGACAGGATGTGCAGACAGTTTCTCAGGGGCAGGGGCTCAACTGTAAATAAAAAGGCCATCAAACACTAGTAATTATATTGAAACAATTACTCCATTAAATATATTTATAGGCATATTTATTGTCATATATAATTAGGGATGTCTATAGTCTAATAGATTAAAATTTGTAATCACAATTAATCGCACCCTTTCAAAATTAAGAATAAACCACTTGTCTTGTCATAATTTTGTCATAATTTTGCTATATCCAGCAAAGTAAACCTTCAGACTGATATGGGATCAATTTCCCATCAAAAGTATTGCAGTCACACAAAAAAAATGAATAAGCATTGTCAAAAATTTGAAAAAAATGCATTTAAAAATATTTCACACAAAACTGAAAATGAATGCAAAATTATCAGTCATGCAAACAATGCACTAACAGATCAAAAAATAAATGTGAATCAAAATGTTTAAAACGCATTAAAAAAATTATAAGCACAAATCAACTATAAACACGTTTAAACTTATATTGTACAAAGGTGTTGTTCATTCAAGAAGTCATGAATGAAAAATATTGAACTTGTGTTAGCTCCTGATGATTCATGAGATATTAATGCATGAATGAATGCATAATTCATGCATTAATTTATACATGAATTCATGATAACCCATGTACCCTTACCGTAAAGTGTTACCACATTTTTTAATGATTTTTTTTTGATTGGTGACCACGTTGTTTGTCACTTCTGACCACTGCATATTCATATCAGACATACAAAAAAAGTTCATAAAGTCTTTATGAGGATTGGGGCATGACCCAGATTGACATAACTCCAAGTGAGCCAACAACTCTTATCAACATGGCCTAAGCCTGTGCACAGTCCATTGCACCACAACTCTGAAAAAGCACCAACAGTACATCCAACTCACCACAAAACAAAAACAAATGTGTGTATTGAATAATATTTTTGCTATTAATAAATATGTTAACTTATACATTTACATATTCCCATCCAACCTCTGATCAAAATCAACCTCTGTTCTGATTTGGCAAAAAAAAAAAAAAAAAAAAGGTTCACCTTATCTACTGTTATTTTCTAGGTGGCACTGCTTTTGAAAGAGGTTCAAGAACTGAGAAATGAGCTCAGAAGCAAAGACAGGATGATTGCTGAGCTTTCCCAACAGCTGGTGCGTATTATAGTCTAAATATTTGAGAGTTACTAACTTTAAACATTGAAAAAAAGTGGTATATTATTCTAACGTGTTATTTATACTAAATAATTGGCATGTGCTATGGTAAGTAAAAAAGATTTGAATGGTTTAACACAATCTGACCTTTTTTATTCCTTTTTTATAGCCATTGTATACTTCACGTATTTAAATAATATATAATTTATGTGCATTGCTTAACTGTCTTGAACTGTCATTTCAATCTACAAAAATACCTCAGGCTGAAATACATGTTTTTGAAAATCTTTATAAAATCAACACTTATTTTGTGTTATGAATATTCATGATGTAAAGACATTAAGGATCTATAATATTGAAATGTTTATTGTATTCTATTGTGAATGTACCTGGAATCACAATAAATGTCATGAGACCAGTGTGATATTTGTTTGCTCTTAATTCTACTTTGTTTTACATAGCAATACATCAGCATTTTATTTTTATTTTTCATAGTCTTCTCCAGTAGAGGATATGCAGTGCCACTGCCTGCAGGGGTCAGAGGCTTACAAGGAGTCAGCGGAGCACCAGGACAAGGATACTCAAACCCTGTGGAGGCCACATAATGTGAGTATATATGCAGAGATAGAAAACAAGGTCAAGTCCGCTTTATCACTGCATTGTTGGTTATATTATGAACGTGATTAGGAATAGTACTGACTGACAGAGGCATAGACCAAATGATTTCAATCACTTCTGTGGAAATAAGGATGCTCATGTAACTGAAAGGAGAGAAGTTTGGGGCTGGGGTTTTGACTGGTCGGTGTAATCACCAAGCGTGTTTTTGAATCTTCCAACATAGGTTCATTGGAAAAACATGCCTCTACTTACATTTTTGCAAAACGTACCTATACATACAATTCACTGCAGTTTCCATTTGAAAATGAACGATAGTGGCATTAAAACACCAACAAATATTATTACGTTCAACACCCACTTCAGTTTGCGTCTTTATCTCTCATTTGCTTTTATTGACGCAATCAGTTAGGTTTAGGATAGGGTTTAGTATTGGTGGTAAATTATTTTTAAATGTGTTATGAACTGAGAAATCAAATTTTCCTTGAGCTTTTGGCATAAAAGCTCATCATACTATAATAATATCCTGTAGGTTTCAGAACTGAAAACGTCCTTGTTATTCCAACAGCTTATATTGTATTCAAGCCCAGCAAATGTCTTGTTTATGGAATGTGCCTATAATATGGAAATAAGGATGTATCTTAGTGGAGAGAAGTTAGGTGCTGTGGTTTTGACTGGTGTTCAGGAATAATAGGAAAATGGATCCTAATAGACATAATAGGAAAATGGATCCTAATGCTAGCAATGTGGTTATTTATTTTCAACAATGTGAACGTCTCAGCCTAGCATTATTTATTTGGATTCGGTACATTTCTCAGTGGATCATTTGGTAAATCAGTCGCAATTTCGGCGCAGGCTTTGCAAATAGACTTTTATGATTTGGACTTGACAGTAATGCCACAACATGTAAGTAACTGTATTCATTCTAATCCCTGATCTGTGACCAGTGATTTTTGATGTGTAATGATTTATGCACAGTCAGATAAGTAATGTCTATGTCAGTAAATCAAACCAGTGACTAAAAGGTTAACTTCACATTGTTTCTCTTGGTAGGATGAAAATAATCTGTTATTTAGTCTGCGATTAAATTATATATAGAAAGCTATCAAATAACACACTTTTTTTTACAATCACTGGAGCTGTCAATCAAAATGCGAGTTTACCAGTGACTGAGTTCTGGACTCTTGCCAAAACTCCTGTTATAGCAAAGTCCTTTTTATCAATAGTCTGATTATAATCAACGAATCTCTTATTTACATTGTGTTTTCACTGTTAGTTATGATGAAAACATTCATTAGTGTGCAGGAATCTAATTGCTAAGACGAGATCATAGTTCATGCGCTCAACATGTCTGTAATCATGAATGATGACAGCTTTAATTTTTGGGTGAAAAAAGGCTGTTTGATTTCTACTTCAATAATGGCAACAATCTGCAAAATTAATGCTTGTTTCCGCACACTGCTGATGATTTTATATTTAAGTTTTTAGGATGCATTTATATTAGCTACTCACAAGCAGAGATGTATAAAGTACTAGAAACCCGGACTGGAGTAAAAGTACAAGTGCTCTATCAAAAAAGTGACTTGAGTAGAAGTTGAAGTGCTCTTTAAACAACACACTTAAGTAGAAGTACTAAAGTATTCAACATTTTTTGTACTTAAGTATTGCAAGTAGTTTATTTTAAACTTCACTACTTAAGTACTAAAAGTACAAGTATTGTGTAATGTAATTATTAAAGAAAGCAGTCAAAAGTTTGAACTAGCAATCAAATAAGGCGCTTTGGCGGGATACAAATTTGCTTTGGTGGCCGCCAAAAAAATGTCATTGCAGGACAACCCCTGCATTAGTTGTCAATCAATACCATTACCCTATAAAACTGGCGTGTAATTTAGGCAGCATTAAAGCCAACTTGCAACGAATGATTCGTAAAATTTTTATAATTGTAACGAGTAACTAGCAGAACATTAAAAAATATTGAAGTAAAAGTATTAAATGCATCAAAAATATCTACCGAAGTAAAAGTATAAGTATGAGAAAAAACAATACTCTAGTAGAGTACAGATACAGCATTTTAGTACTTAAGTACAGTACTTAAGTAGTTCTACTTCGTTACTATACATCTCTGCTCACAAGTGACCAATCATAAGTTGGTGTGTTCACCTGCAATGTTCTCCTATTCTCAGTAGAGTTAGTTGACCATGCTGAGAAATCCATGAACAGTTTGAATAGAACAGTTTGTAATTGCACTGAACCCAAATAAATGCTGCCACTGGATAAAACTCCTTATTGTCTTCACATTTCTTAAGAAACTTTGTCTGTAGTCCTGTTAACAGAATTGTGTAAATGATGTGACATTTCTTGCAGGCTCTGGAAGAAATCATTCTAGTGGATCTCAGTCAGTGGTTCTGAGCAGAAAGGGTAATGGACAACAGGGAAAAACAATGCAGTTAATATTCAGAAAAGACCCCTCGAGGGGTGAGATCAAACAGTGGAAAATGTTCTAATTGAATTTGCCTGTGTTTTGTCAGCACTTTTCATGAATGGTGTACAAAATAGGGCCTAAAACGTTTTTTTTTCCTCAATAGTTAGTAAAGGTTCTTAACCTCTAAATAGGAGCCATTTTTGCAACCCTTTTAGCAAAATTAATAGATTTTTGTTACGGCTGGTAGGACGACATTCCTCCTGGGTTAGTGGCATCACCAACCCTAAAATTTACCTAAACCCTGCCCCCGGTAACGTGATTTAAAGATTATCATGACAGAATATGCTAATGAATGACTATAGGATAGCTATACATAAGCTACCGAAATTCATCAACTGACCATTCAGAAATGTCCTGTTGCATTCTACATGTTGTCACTTCTTGAGTCTCTCCATTATTGTCTGACTCCGGTTTGAACTTAAACATTGACGTTTTCAGTACATGTCTGTGTGAGGTTAAAGGGATAGTTCACTTTGAAATTAAAGCTGCAGTCGGCAAGTCTGGCAGATTGAGTGGCAAAATTTTGAATGTTTACAACTCATATGGCCCTCCCCCACTATCAACGAATACCCTCCCACAGAGTTTGTGCTCGAGTGCGTGCACACCAGGTTATCTGTGAATTCGACAGTCTCATCAGCATCCATCAACACTATGGATTATTTGGAGGTATGCTGCCCTGGCTAATCTACCTATATATTGCAATTGCTAACATCATTTATACTCTAAATGAGGTTTGTTAGTGTTCCGCCATCACTCTTCCTTACTGCGCGAACTTCAGGTGTGTGCATGTGATTGTAACGTGCGTGAGGGCGTGTGCTCGATCTGTGATTGACAGTTAGATCTCACACCCCCCTGCGCTGATTGCACCCGATGATCCAGGAGCGCTGGATTTTTGCAAACAAATAACACGCTCCAGATGGAGTTAGAAGCTCGGGGTTTTTTTTCTAAAACCACTTTATTTATGTTGTTCTATTGGATTATAGTGTCAATTTCACTTAATATGATCAAAAAAATGTTGCCGCTAGCCAGCTTTAATTTTTGATATGTTTTAGCTTACCTCAAGGGCATCCAAGATGTAGGTGTCTTTGTTTCCACGGTATTTTCAATTTTGACATTTTTTGGTCAAACCGTTGTTTTGGTCAAACCGTTGGTCCTCAATCGGTTCACCTCAAAGAGCATGCACAGAGAAGTCAAAATGAAACATGATTTAATGACTCGTGAATGTAAGTACACACTGATAGACTAAGACACGAAATGAACGTTTTGTGTGAGAAAACGAACAGTATTTATATCGTTTTTACCTTTTTTTAACAGCCGTCGAACTGATCTGAATCAGATGTCCAACTGAACCGAACTGAACCGTCTCCAAACTTTAAGCCGGAAGTGATCTCTCGCGCGTCTACGTCAGGCATTGTTTACACCGAGATTTCGGAAGTTTTACCTTTCACTTAACATTTTTAGATATACAGGAAATCGCAATGTAAGACGATTTCGATATATCTAAATATGTTTAGTGAAAGGTAAAACTTGCGAAATCTCGGTGTAAACAATGCGTGACGTAGACGCGCGAGAGATCACTTCCAGCTTAACGTTTGGAGACGGTTCAGTTCGGTTCAGTTGGACATCTGATTCAGATCAGTTCAACGGCTGTTAACAATAGGTAAAAACTATGCAAATACAGTTCGTTTTCTCACACAAACCGCTCATTTCGTGTCTTAGGCCATCAGTGTGTCCTTACATTTATGAGTCATTAAATCATGTTTAATTTTGACTTCTCTGTGCATGCTCTTTGAGGTGAACCGAGGGAGGACCCCCTTCACCTCCAGTGTATGACTGACAGACAACGGTTTGACCAAAAAATGTCAAAATTGAAAATGCTGTAGAAACAAAGACACCTACATCTTGGATGCCCTTGAGGTAAGCTAAAACAAATCAAAAATTAATTTCAAAGTGAACTATCCCTTTTAAGGACACAAATTGTTGTAGCCCCGTCCCCTGTGCTGGGAGCAGCAGCTGATTGGCATTTAAAGGGACACTCACTCAACTGTGTTTTTGCTTACCCTCAAAATGTAACAGTTTTAACATGCTATATATAAATATTTGTGGGGTATTTTGAGCTAAAACTTCATAAACACACTCTGGGGACATCAAAGACTTATTTTACATCTTGTGAAAAGGGAATTATACCACCTCTTCAATTGTTAATGCTAATAAAAAATATAAGTAAAGATTACTATGACTATAGTGAGTCACAGTGTGATGAGACATTTGCAAGTACAAGTAGGGGTGAATTAATACAGGTTGACTGGAACACTTTTTGCCATTGAGATGACTAGGAAAACGTTTCGCAATCAACCTGAATGCACCCTATATGTGGCTTCCACTTTTGAAACGTCTTTTTTTTCCCCGTAGAACTAAGGTGTTTGTATCGATAAACAGTATGTGTATGGTGCAGGGATCAGCCTTTCTCTCTCTGTTCCTCTGTACAGGGCATGTTGCTTGCCCCTATCCTCTCTTCTTGGCAACACTCACAGCGGGGGAGTGTGCGGCCATGTGCGCCACGTCACCACAGACAGAGTGAGTCCCTTAACCATCCGACTACCTGAACCAGTCTGTGCATTAGCCCCAGTGCTTGCTGCATGTCCGCCTGCCTCCCCCTTGTGACCCCATGCACAAAAATCCACCGTCTTATCACATTCCAGTCCGGAATCAGTCCATCATTTCCACACCTTTTAGTTTAATTTACCTTATAACCTCTCCCTGTCTGCTTGGTTTAGAATCTCCAGACCCATTTAGATTCTCTGCATAGTTTTCAAACCCAGATAGTCATACACGCACTGAATGACTTTCGTCTGTACTTTTATCCTTCAACCAAATTGTATCTGAGCCCGTTCTCATCCCAAGACGTCATATACTGACGCTTTTGACATTTCCCCTACATCCAACGCACATGGCACCCTTTAGCATCAATATTAGACGCAAATATATATGGGCCAGAAGGCGCCTCCTAGTGGTGTAACCCTAAACCTACCCCAGAACTAAACCTACCATAACCGAAGAAAGCTCTGCGCGTGTTATATTGAAGCTAAACGGTGCCATGTGCTTTGGATTTAGACGAAATTTCAAAAGTGACACTATGACGCCCTAGGATGAGAATGCGTTGGATATGCTGATGAGATGTCAGGTTTTGTCATTTCATAGCCAAAAACATACAGTCGTGACTGAGATCCTAACTGTAAGGGATCAATTAGATTATAAAAATGAAAACCGTCATCATTTACTCACCCTTATGTCATCTTACCAGAATGTCATTCCTTTTTTTCAGGCATATGATAGCTTTTTTGAGGAACTTACCTCTACTGCAGCTTTCAAATCTTATTCAAGCTAACATTCATCAGACATAAGGTGTTTGACCATGAGACATGAAACCCAATGATGTAACTTGATGCAACTCGTCTTGACACGTCAAGTCTGAACTGTGATTTGAGAGCTACAGCAGAAGTAAATAAGCCTTCAGTTTCTCAAAACCTACAGTATTGCTTAGCTTCAGAGACATAGGTTACTTTTATGATATTTTTAAGATGCCTTTTTGTCTTTTTTGAGGCTTTACAGTCCTAGTAGAAATAAGCAGCTTGGTTTGGAACCCTTTGTTTTTTTAAGCAACTTAAGGATGAGTAAAGGCTCAACTGTATAGTAAACCATCATACAATACTTGTCTGATAAACAAGATTTTATTTGACAGAAAGAATGCTTGCTGGTGAAAGAGCTGTGGTTAAGCCGTGATGAGTACTAATATGTCAGATGGTAGCTGTGGGAGACAGGTATTGAGAAAGAGAGTCATTATCCCTTAGAAAAGACGACAACCTGACTCGTAGACACATGTTCTCTCTCTCTCTCTCTTTCTCTTTGACTCTTTGAGCAGTCCAGACCGAACATTAATTCTGCTCATTTTCAGATGCGCTAATGAGCATGGAACTGAATGCACTTTCCCTTTTTTTTTCTTTTTGCTTTCATTTGTTACGTGAAGCTCAAAATCTAGATTACTGTCATGGCTGAACTGGCTGTTCATTTTTTTTGCCATTTCTTTGTAATAATGCTAGTTAAAAAAGTTTGCCTTCGTGTTGTGTGCTGATGATGTTTCCTGTTCTACCCCTGTCATCTGTGTGTATATCTTTCATTGACTGATTTTTCCTTATTGTTTCTCTCCCTCTGCCTCTCCAAAATTCGGGCAAAAGGAGTGGAGCATCTAGTTCATTACTTCAGAGACACTGCGTGGTATAGTACTGCCTGTCTTTTCTCTAAAACGTCCTCTCAAGCCCTTCCTCTCTGTTTGCATGGTCTCTTATTCTGTACTGTGAGGAGAGCCCATCTCCATTATAATTGTTCATTTTGTTTCCATGAAACCGACTATCTTCAAACCTATTTGTCTTTCATTCTATCTTATCTGTTTGACCAACCCATATAATTTTGTGAAATTATAAAAAAGTTTACATTGATACTTCCAGAGTTGGAGACATGACCTGTACCAGACTCCTTAGCCAGACTGATCTCATGTAATGGCGTATGTATGACACGCCAATTCGTATTTCCATTTTTGGCATGCTATCGACACGCATAATCGCTTTTCTGCATGTTTATGAACGCCGTTGACTTAATGTTACATTACTGTATAAATATATGACCTTCCTCAACCCCATCCCTAAAGACAGTGTCTTCCTCTACCATCCTAGGACAAAAAATATCGCTCCCCAGATGTAGATCTACATTTTGCTTCGTTTCGCTCGGACATTTAACGGCGTGTACATACAAGTGGAATCACTCAGACATTTAAATGCGTAGACATACACGCATACACGTGGATAGCTGAAAATTTGTATAGATAAAACGCCACTTGACTTGAAAGTGGCGTGTATGTTTACGCAAAAGTCATGATGCCATGTTGCCTTAGCCTTGTCTCATTGTTTATATAGGTATTGTGTAACGTTTACGATACAAAAAAAGTATAATATAGTGAATTGACAGCATCTAAAAACTAAATATCACTACATATTTACAGCTAACGAAACTATAAAATATTTACAAATATATTATATCAAAATATGTTTGTATAGATAAATTGTTCAAATGTTATAGATGGGTTTTAAGTTTATTAAGACCTATCCCTAAACCTAAACATAACCACCTCAGAGTATAAAAAGAATTTATAAAATGTAACAGACACAAAAATGTACAATATAAGGTTTCATTTCAGTATACCATTAAAAAGATTTTTTAGCCGCTAATCCCCCACACACTGCACATCTTAAACTAACCTTACCATATATTCTATACAGTAAAAAGATAAACATAACACAGATAAATGTAATCACCATAATTTATTGCTAAAATTATTGCTAAAAAAAATGACGATTTGTTACATTTTCAGTCCTTTCAGAAGGTAACAATAGTTTTGTGTGAGGTAAAGATCGGAATTGAATTTGTTAATAGCCGGAAATGTTATCTCGATTCCCTTTGTGATGATGCAGGCAAGAGCCATTGAGTGTTTGATATGACTTATGTAAAAACTTTGTCTTTGTTTTGAGATAGCAAATTTTTAATTCATAACGACTTCAATATTTGGCGAAAATCATTGAATAAAGGCTTGAATTTTGGCCTGTTCCTGACATAATTTGATACACAAATATAGTATGTTTAACAATTTGTAATCTTTTAAAACAAGTTGACACTATAAATCACACAGAACAGAATTAAATGTTATAATTTCAAATTAAGTAAATCAAACTATATCAAACTTGGGATTGAAAACATAATATCAGTGTGCTCAAATAAGGATTCGTAATATTCAAGAATTCAAGGTCTATAAAGTTGTTCATGCGTACATCTTTTACATTTTAGATTCGGTTAATACATCAATATTGAGTGAAACACTGTATTGTGACGCTTCGAAACATTTGTGAATCAAATTGTTTTCGAACCAGGGATTCAAACTGTATCAAACTGCCAAAATTACGTGATTTCAGTAAGCAAGACTACATACTTCAAGTTCATAACTGTTTTGAAATGTTTTGAAATTTCAATGGTTCGCCACTAGGGTTAGTTCAAAAACCAAGGGAAAAAATGGTCTGATCTAAAAGGGTTATCTCTATTCTCTTAATGAATAATGGGTGCGTTTTGGGCTTTACGTGCAATAAACCAATCTCTACGAACCCAAAACCTGTATGTCCATTTTAAATGGGGAAAGTGCCCGGAATGTATTCCATCATTAATTGCAGACGTTGTACCTCTGCCTGTAAGGTCAGACCAAGACAACAAGTAATTAGAGAAAGACCCAGTCCAAGGCTGTATTTATGTTGTTCTGATATGTCTCAAGACCATGACTGCAACTTTGTTTTCTACACAATTAGTGCCTTTTTGTTTGACATTTTGCAAATTGCAAGGTATACTGGTACTAAAAATGTTTTCATTTCAAATTTGAATCAGTCAACGAGACACGCAGCATGGCAGCTGAGTGGTAGAAAGTGCAGATAAAACAAATATGTTGATTTTGATATCTTTGCCCTCAGCTCACTGAAAAGCAGTGCTGTAAAAGCCTAATATGTAATTATTTGACGTTCAGAAAAAGCAAAATGCTAACCTGCTGATCTGTCAGTCTGCAAACAATACCACACGAAATGCCACTTCTGGAGGGAATACATCAAACCATGCAAACCAAATGTCCTGTGCTCATTCCAAATCATACAATGATATAAGTCATAGACAAGTGTGCATGATAACATTCAAAATATTGTTGAAAGTTATATTTTATTGCAGCGTTTTGATTCACCACTTCTCCACTTGACATTTGAGTGCTAATATGTCCTGAATGATGCCATTGGTACCAATCAAACTAAATATTGCGTTTGGACTCGAAGTTGAGGTTTTAATTATGCTGAAATGCTTATAGGACAACTCCGGAGCAAAACGAACCTTTGGTCTAATAACACATTGGTAGCTAGTCGACCGTTCTCTGAGATTTGTTTTCATGATAATTGAATGTAAAGAGTTTTATCTCTAAAAACTGTTTAGCGTATAATGCTAGTAAATAGGGCATAGAGTAATGAAAAAAAGAAAATCACTAGTTAACACCACTAACAAGGCTCAAAATAGCCCCGAACTAACACAGTAACATAATGAGGTTCCCTACATGCAAACCGAAGCATTGAGAACTTTTTAGAAGATATTTTATAAAGATAGTCCACTTTGTGTATACAGGTATGAGCCATCTTTGGATAAGTCGAATGAACATGAAGTCATGAGCGCCCATGTAGAGACACTCATCATGTTACTGTGTTTGTGTGGGACTTTATTTTATAGAGATAAAACTATTTACATTCGATTATCATGAAAACAAATCTCAGAGAACAGTTGACTAGGTACCAATATGTTATTAGACCAAAGGTTTGTTTTGCGTCTCTGTTGTCCTTTAAAAAATCATGCAAAAGACTTTGTAACTGCATGATTTACTGGTTTTCAGCTCATCAGTCACCCAGTGTGGTTATTTTTTTTTTGCCTACTATAATATCAATTTAGTTCTGAGGTATTGTAAACATTTTTTTTTAATCAGATCAACCCTGTGTAATAAAAGCAGCTGCAAGAATGAAAGACTGGAAAAAAAAGTCTTCATTAATATGAAATTTCATATTTTATATTCATGTCACCATTTGCTAAGTGATTAAAGAAAATCCCACCTTTAATGGGCACACTTTTTGTCTAATGAAAACTTAATTGCTCATATCAAAGCCATTCTGTCTTCATGTACTTCTTACTTTGTTCTTCTTTTTTTCTGACGGTGATATTATGGTTGTTATAATAATATATTTAATTACACTTCACATTTCTGATCCTTTTTTGTATGGAAAAAAAATGGAACGTGGAGAACATGCAATGAGGCGTAATTATGTTATATTTTGTTCATCACACCCCTCTTTTAAACAAAACTGAAGATTGCCTTAGTATTCCTGCCTTACGAAAGTGACATTATTATCTGTATATTCTAATTACCTGGAATGCTCCGCACTGGTATAGCTAGAGGTGGTAGGTTATAATTCAATTTAGGTGTAACTACATGAAAATTAAACAAAACAGCAGCACCTCTGGCATCATCCATATTTTATAATGATGTATTTTATTGGAAAAAAAAAGTTTAAGAAACAATGAGGAAGTCATTTGCAGATAACTGATGGCTTTTTTGTATCTGGAGAATCTCACTCACAATTTGTTTACACTTCAATGTGTTCATTACATTTTTTTTCCCCCTTACTTCTTTTCTCCACCTGTCTGTCTACTTTTCCCTCCCTCCATAGACACTTTCTGCTCCAGAGCTCCGTCACCTTTTCTCAGATGTCTTGTTTTAATTCGTGATGAGTTGTTGAATTATGTATGAAACAACTGAGAGTCCTCACACAGCTCCGCTAAGACTTTCTCTGAGGTTTGACAGGGTCGCAGGTGCTCTCGGATTAGCCTGATTGAGACTTCACCTCTCTAGACAAACTTCTCACTGCTGTCTCATCCATTCTGAACCACATACTGTGGAAAAAAAAAAAAAACTTCAAAGAATTATATTTTTGAGAAGACCTCTGGGACCTGGAATTGCCTCAAAACCGGGAGATGGGCTCAGTCAATAAAACAAGCACACTAAACTGCATTGTATGGACGATGGTGTCCATTAGAGGGTGCTGTGAACCAGGAAATACCTCCTGATGATCAGTGGAAACACTATTGGGGTTGCACGTGGCATACACTTGTTTGTGAACTTGAGAAGATAATGGAGATTTGCTGTGGACCAATAATGAACATTTTGTCATACGCGCACTCATGTCGTTCGTATACAATAGCTTTGTGTGAATGAATCATTCTTTTGAAACAGATCTTTTCAGTGGATGAGTTAAAAGCATGTGTAATAGCAACTTAATAGCGCGTAAATGGCTCAAATCGAAACTTCTGTGGAGACAGGTGTTCACCCAAAATTGAACACACTTTTACTCTCATGTCAACACAACATGTATGCATCTTGGTGCTCTATATGCGTGTTGGAGATTAATATCTTGTAAATAAAGTGGGAAATTATGTTTTTTTGCGCAAACAAAGCACTCGTGTTACTTCATAGAATTGAGGTTAAACCACTGGAGTTACATGGAATACTTTAATGATGTCTTTACTAACTTGAAAGTGGTAGTTGCATATACTTTCAATGGAGGGGCAGAAAGCTCTGATTTCATCAAAGATATCTTCATTTGTGTTCCAATGAAGAACATTGTAGGCTGATTCTTCTAAATATCTTACGGGTTTAGAACGACAATGAGATTGAGAAAGCAATGACAGAATTTTCATTTTTAGGTGAATTATGTCTTTAAGAGCAATATAAATACCTTGTTGCTGACAGCTGTTATTTTAATTACAAATAAATGCAATAAAAAAAATAAAAATACAAAATACAAACTGTAAACAAATGAATTCTCCCTAGCAGGAAATGTAAATCTTAACAGAAACAGTAATTGAGTCCTGCAGGGGTGAGTTTTTTTTATTATTATTTTTTTTTAATTTTATTATTTATTTATTTATTTATTAAACCAAATTTGTTAGCATGTAGCACTTCTGGTTTGTCCTTAAGTTAATAGTTTTTTTTTTTGTTTTTGTTTTTATGTTATTTTGGTTGAATGTCTAAAATAAGGTCTGTAGTTAACACAGGTTTACATAATGCACTCTCTTGTACCCTTACATGTCTTGAAAAAGGCGGTTTATAACAACTGATTAAAACTGATGCAAACTTTCAGGGGAAATGTTTTTTTAAATAAAGACTTAAAGAGTCACTGAAGTCATGTGACTGTGGTGTAGTTCGTTTATAGCCTTTTTACCCTTGCCGATTGTATTTAGGCTTCAAAATTCATAAAAGTTGTGTTCATGAGAGTATTGTGATGAACAGAATCTGTAACTTTTGCTAGTCACAGAGTGTATTTTCTGCAATGATCCAAAATGCAATGGAAAAATCCTTGGGTTTTTGTTGAGGGAACCAGTGTGACGCTAAATTCAGGGTTGGCCTACAAAAATACGTCATTACTGCAGCATTCTATAAACTCGCAAAGTAAAAATCAGAGTAATCATAGACCACCAGAATCAACAAATAAACATTTATAAAATATTGAACTTACACAGTTCTAAAAGCATAACCATAACTCTTAACCATTACATGTGCTAACTTGAAACTAGTTTGATCTGACCTTGTGTGAATAAAAGAATATACGTCTGCTTCGCGTCGGGATCCTCATCATCCCGTCGGCGGTTATTTTGAGACAACCACCGGCTGGATGTACATTGTCTACATCAAATTACACGCATACTTGCCACATAAGTAAATAATTAGACACGAAATATTGATATGTGTTTAAATATTTTATTAGGTTTTTAGACGCAAAGCTTCCGCAGACAGAGCAGTTTCAGTGCAGCAAGTTCAAACTAAATGAACATTTAAGAGATACGGTATACATCATTAATATCACTTATTACACAGCATTTCTCCAAATAAATAATTATGGGGATAAGATAAATTGATTTCAGATTAAAGGTACAATGTGTAATATTTATGAGGATCAATTGACATAAATACAATGTAAGATCCACAACTATGTATTCAGTGGTGTTTAAAGACCTTACTCAATGAACCGTTATATTTTTATTACCTTAGAATTATATCTACATAACCGCGGGCACCCCCTTCTATGAAGGTCGAAATATAGCCTAGTGACGTCACGTTTCTACCGTAGCCGAACGCGAACAAACAGGGCTACAGAGCGCGTTTCGTCACTACCTTGAAAAAGAAGCCGCAGAAACCTAGAAGCTAGCCATAAACACCGTGAGTACTGACTTTTCCCTTGTCAGTGGTGTAAAATATGTAGTTGGATTGTTTCATGTAACTTAGTTCTTCTCCCTCGCTGTGTTATGGCTTTGACAATCGACTGATTAATACTATTGACCGTAAAACAAAAACGTTACAGGAGTCACCAAGCCTTCTATCATGGTCGCGGATCGACTGATCGCGACCGTGAAGTCGATCGCGAAGAGTTTTCAAAACCAGAGAAAAAAACAACATTTTTATTATTATTATGTAATAATTTGAGTGTAGTAAATGGTGTCTAGGCACATGCACTATTACAATCATGTCATTTTTGCTACGCGCACCTTTGCATTCATGTGAACACGTCAATTATAAATGATGCTTTACGCTTTAACCAGTAATAGCTCATATTTAGCCAGCTAAACTTTTACTACCCTGTTAAAAAAAAATATGTAGTTGGATAGTTTCATGTGGTTCTTCTCCCTCGCTGTGTTATTGGTTTGCTATGTGGGGGGAAATGTGCTGGTTACGTTCGTGAGACAGTCAGCTGATTACTATTATTATATATATTAAGACTCTTGGTCCTCACCTGACTATGGCTTTGTAAATTTTATCCATGGTGTGGTTTATAATGGACTGTGGTACAGAAACTTGGCTTACTCTGGCTATTCTCTGCTGTCTCAGACAACGATATGTTTGTCCCGTTTTAGCCACCATAGCTTCTTCGAAAGAGAGGGGTGAGCAGTCGCTGAGCCATTAGTGCAACCGAACCGCTATGCCACTAAAATCGACACACCTTTGAACAGTTTTAAGAAATAAAATCCACAAAGAAAACACGGTCCTAGCAGGCGTTCATCTTCAGTGACCCGGATGAACCTGCGTTATCTGCTTTGAGTGGTTGTTATCTGGGAATACTCCACAGACTCATGTTGGTTCATTATTACGCTCCATTTGCATGAAATAAACGCCAGCCATGGAAAATAATTCACCAGTGCCAATCAACCAGTCAGAAGACATCAAAGACTGAGCTAACAATAGCACTATTACTCCAGTACCTCGATGTCCTAGCGCAGAAGCCTTGCATCACATGGAATAATTCACATGGACGTTGGCTCGCCCATCAATAGTATATTTCTTGTGATACTGAATTTGAAATATTAAATAGGAAGTAGAAATCTTTCTGTGTACCTTCCTCTGAAAAACTGCCCTACTTTGGATGTTTTCCTTTGTGATAATGCTAGCTTCTCTAATCTAGACGCTTTTGGGTGTGAGTCGTAAGTTGTTTACTTGAATTGCATTCTTGTTTGTCAGTCTGAGAGAAGGCTCGAGCACATGTACTGCTTTGACAGTGACCTCACCACCTCACGTGTAAGTCTACATCATTACTAATAAGTGTGGAGAGGCTGATTTCCACTTCGCCAGGAACTGTAAGGATCAAAGCCCTCTCAGACAGCTTGTTGTGTGGATGCTTCAATCTGTCTCACTCAAGTCTGAGTTAACACCCAGAGCAGGTTCGTCTAAAACTGTGTGGCTGCAGCTGAGGATAGTGTCTCATAATAAAGCATGAACGATATAAAAGTTTTAAACGTTAAACCACACTGAGAGTTGCTTTTTGGTACTGGTTGACTGGAAATATCAACACTGATAGTTTTTATTTATTTATTTTTTTAATTGAAGAGAAATTAGGAGAGAAAAGCCAAGTTTATTATACAGTACGCATTATCCTTACATTGAGCAATGGAACAATACGAATCAAAGGGATAGCGTTATTAGTATTATAATATTATGTCATCATTTACTCACCCTCATGTCATTCCAAACCTGTATGATTTTTTTTTTTCTGTGGGGAAAATATATTGTTACATCATAACAACAGTTTTTGTTGCCATTGACTTCAGCAAGACAGCAAGAAAAGAAAACAGCAAGAGATTTCTCAAATTATGTTCTTTTATTTATAGTTAGATCTATATTGTATTTATTATATTGTGTAGGAGTGTGTCAGTGTCAGGCACACATCTGAGCATATAATGTAGTTTTGAGGTTTAAATATGATTCTGTGACCACCTAGTGAATATTAGTTTCTGTTCCTCTCAATTCCAATTTCGTTTTAATAATTTCTCCTACGGTGGCCAATGTAGTCCAAGATTAACATGGCGTCCAGTTCTACCTCGTCCATGAGTGTTAACTCAAACGTAAACGCGAAAGGCGAAGCTTGAATTAACGGGTCTGTCCCTCTTTGGCTAATGTACTTTCAAGATGGAAGGGCAACATGGCGACCAACATTAGAACCCCTTACCCGTATGTATTTTCAATGGCATATTATACACTCACGTGAATACTTTATTACTTGAACGAAGTAAATATACATTAATGAGCACATATATTTTTGAAAGAACTAAGTGTTTTTAGCTAAGAATAAACTAAAAGAGTTACACAGTGTAGCTTTAAGCAATGGTGTTGAACAATCTAGGAATTGGCTTTCATTTTGAATTAGTGATGTCTTATTTATAAAGGCATGAATAATTTTAGTCAGAACAACTATATTGCCATGTCTATCCTTACTGGGGTTGAAAATTCCTCAAATTTTGGTTATGATTTTGGTCATAATGCCCACCTCCAATGGCGCATTTCCACTGCATGGTACAGTACGGTACGGTACAGCTCGCTTTAAATTGTGCCTGGTCTGATGAGTTTCCAAACGTACCGTACCGGTACTAAAATGTAATGTGAAACACCGCAGATCACTGATTGGTCAGACAGAATCGTCACTACCAGCGTCATTGTATTTGCGACGCGAGAAACCAAACCCACTAGATTTAAATAGCCAGTAACAGCCACCGTTGTAGCGACTGCTTTTAAACTAATCCCACCCACTTTAAAGCAGTACTAGGGCTGTCAATATTCCTCTATAATACTATTCGAATTCCATTCCATATTTTATGTAATATTCGGAAAATATTCAAATATTAAATGCTCAAATTCATCCTATTATTAATATTTACGACAGTACAAATTCTTGTGGATCGCCAATGCCAGTATAGCCTGTGGTTGTTGTTACACGTTCTGTCCCCTAGAGGGACATCTAACATTACTACAATAAACATTTAGATCGCTTTCTTATTAACAATAAAAAAAACGGAACAAACGCGTGTCCATCGATATTAACTACCAGCTATACAGCATGCTAAACTCGAAAATCCAGCTGTATTCTAATAATAACTTAGCTCACCTTATTAGATAGGCTCCTTGCATGCTGGCTAATAACTTTTTTAAAGCAGGTTCTCCGACATTGACAGCGCTGTGTTGGACTGATTTGTGCAGCGGTGTTCCAAAGGGCAACATGACATCATGACTTTTGCGTCAACATTTGGGATTTGGGAGATTTGGGATGTCTGTATGGGAAACCCTGACGATAGCCTGCTTGCTTGGATAACGTGCACAATTGTATTACGATACAAAAACTTTATTGTTCATTAGACAAAACAAAAGCATTTCATTTTCAAATGCGTGTAAGCCACGAGAAGGTTACATATATATAAATATATATATATATATATATATATATATATATATATATATATATATATACTGTATATATATATATATATATATATACATATATATATAATATAAATATAAATATATATAAAAGCAATATTCGAATAGTAACTTCAGCATTCGAATAGTAGTTTTTTTTTTAAATATTCGAATTATATACGAATTGCGGAATTCGTTCCAACAGCCCTAGTACTAACTGCAGAGGAAAAGCAACCGAGCTAAAGCGAACCGAGCCGTGTCATGCCGAGCCGAGTCATACCACACAGTGGAAAAGCCAAGTGAGCCGAGCCGTACAAGCAGTGGAAAAGCGCCATATAAGTAATTTAATTAAGGATCTGCTACTTCATAATGCTTAAAGTCCCCAAGCCAGAGGTGACTGTGGAAAAGGAACCAAAAACCTAGATTTTGTGGAAGCAAGGCCATTTGAAAATTACTTTGTCTCCCCTCTCGCCCTTTCCTGTATATACTTTATGTGAAAATAAAAAGGAGTGTCTGAAGTAATGAAACATAGCTTTAGAGACATTACTTTTTATTTTCTAGTGAAGTTCAACTCTATTTTTCATTAACTGGAAATCTTCCAGCTGATTAACCATTATTCAGGCAGATTTTCTAATTTTATCAGGCAAAATAGGCCTACCTTTAGTTTCTCGTGTACCTAGATCCTCATGCTATATATTTTGTAGTCTATTTTTTTTTTTTTTTTTACTTTTTAAAACTCATTCTAAGGAACAGAACAAGTCCCGTAATCGAAGAATCAACCTACTATGATCATTATGGAATTAGAGCAAACAAATGTTCAATAATTGCTTATTTTTCTCTCTCTCTCTTTAATAGCTTCAGATACTACAGACTCCCAGATTCTTACCCAACAAGCTCCACAACCATGAAGGACTATCAAGTCCAACCTCTACAGAGGCCCATTGTGACAGTTTGGATGCCGAGCTTAGTCACCACCCACTGACGCCCACGTCCTGCTCTCCAGACCTACAAAGTCCCATTGCTGTTGAGACTACCCCAAATAGTACTTTACAAACGGTAACTATATCTGCTGATAGCACTGCTGCCTCCTCTTCCAGAACTTTTCAGAGCTCTGATCCTGCTGAGCTCGGCCTCGCAAGCAGCCGTCTTAAAATCAATGAGCCAACAAGCCCACCAGCTTCTGCTAGCTTTTGCTGTGAGCTAGAGAAAGGTATACAAAAACGTCCTTTAAGAAAAAGCAGTTTTTCAACCCTACAACCACCGACATATACTAAGAAAGGTTCAACACTCATCAAGCCCCAGGAAGTACAGCAGGTGCACAACGGGACCCTAGGTAGGGTAGGAGCCACAGGTCTATCCAGACCAAGACATCAACTTTTACCAGCTTCTGGACTACCCTGCATTAACCCAGCCCGACAGACTACCATGGACACCACCATTGTATCACCAATGTGTGACAAAAAAAATCAAGGGTGCAGACAGTCTCTGTTGATCAGAAAGATAGAGAGCAGTTTGCCCAGAGCTCGTGCTCCCCTTCAACCCAAACATTCCCGCCTTCCTAAGCCAAAGGCGCTTTCTTCTCTCTCAAACCCTTAGCAAGGTCAAACAATAACCTAACCTCCACCGCTCTGCCTTCTTATTTGCTTCCACAATTCTAGATCAGCCAAGCAAAGCTTGGGGCATCTCACTAGAGTGTACAAAAGCTGCTTCATAATGCCCTGCTTGTAAGAAACCAGTCAAGAATGTTGACTGATATTAAGGTATTCTTTAAGACAAAGCCATGCTGCTTTGCTTGATGTGCGGGGCTCCAAACAAATAACGCCTTCTGTGTTACCCTGTAAATTAGGAATTCCATGAAAAAAGTGATTCTCCACTGTAGCTACGTGGTAAACACCAAAAATGGTTTGTATTAAAATAATCTCAGTGAATAAATGTAGTATGTCTTGAAAATAAGAGGTATTTTACTTCTACAGTACCTGCTTTTTACCCACAATAATTCTTTTTTTTTTCTGGGCTTGCTAATACTAGAAAAATGCAAAAGAAAACTATAAACAAGTCTTACAGTCTTGTACTTTTTACATCCCTGCAGTTCGATTATGCAAGCCTACCGATACAGATTTGCTTCCTCTGGGCTGATCTAACCAGTTATTCTTACTATGTACAAAACTTGAAACAGATACTGTTGTCTTCTGAATAATGCACTAAGTTGTATAAGTCTACCTTGTACTTATGCACCTTGCGTAAGATTTTGCTCCTCTGATTAGTAAGGCGTCATGACGACCGAAATCAAGCAGAGGATCGTTATTGCTCCTGCATCTTTTTTTTCCTTCTTTTTTTTGTATTGTATTGCTCTTATTGATTCTGTTGAGAGAGACTTGCATTTTCCTTTCTTAACTACCACCAAATGTGGTATGTGTGCCGCGTGGGCCATAATGCAGGGTGCCCATTGAGATTTTCAGAGGAGTCGTCTCCTCGAATTGCTTCTCTACCAATCTCTCTCTTTTGTTCTTTTCTGCTAGCGTGAAGATGGTGTCCTGAAGGAATTGGCCTCCCACCACTATACGTAATGAGTGAACGTTCTGGATCTTAACAACAGAATGTGTTGTAAGTCCTTGAACATAATGTGAAATACAAAAAAATAAAATAAAAATCTGGCTGTGAGAAACATTGGCCTATAAAGTGAGGGAGTTAGAAGTAGTTGACATGTTTACTTTGAAATTACATTTATTTCACCAAGTACGATATGTTTGAAAATGATTAGCAATCTTGTTGGTACTGGACCACATTACACAGATTTCAGTTATTTTAAAGGTGCTCTAAGCGATATCACAGTTTTTTTTTTTTGTTTTGTTTTTTTGACAATTTGTCACACGAAGTCAAAACATTTTTTGTCACATACGGCAAACATCTCCTCACTATTCGCTAGCTGCCTGTCCCCTAAACACACTGTAAAAAAAAATGCAGTCTACCCAGACAGCAAACTGACATTGAATCAACGTGGAAACGACGTCTCTCATGACATCGAAACAACGTTGATTTTGCTCATCGAATTAATGTTGAACCAACGTCAGACGTGGCATTCTTCAAAGCTAAATGAAAATCGAAAATTGGTTTGCTTCCATAACGTTGAAACAACGTTGATTTCAAGTTGATTTTCCGTTAGTTTTGAAAGAATGACGCATCTGACGTTGGTTCAACGTTAATTCGATGAGCAAAACAATGTCGGACCGACATGTTTCGATGTCATGTTTCCACGTTGATTCAACGTCAGTTTGCTATCTGGGTATGCAGACAACCCAGGCTCCACAAATGGCAACATAGACAAACTGCGGCGACCCATCCACGAAACATAACAAACTGTTCCAGCCAATAATTGACAAGAAGGCCCTGGGGGTGGGGTTTGGGTGTCAGTGCGCAGATGAGGAGGAGGGAGAGTCTATCTAGCTTCCGTTTTGTTTGAAAATACTTTAAACGTCAACAAGAAGTCACGTCATCAGACATCGCTTGGCGAACCTTTAAACCAGGGCGCAAAATAGACATTTTATGGCATGAACTGTGCTTGATTGTGAATTGCAGGAATCGAGGGATGCTGTGTGTTCATGCTTGCAGTCAAACAATTTTAGCTAAATTAAATAGTTAAACAGTTATTCAAGAACAAATCATAGAACAAGGAAATTACTAGCTGACCCCCCAAACCTCACTCCCACCAGGGTCACGGCACCAGTACAACCGGTTCTGCCTGACTAGTTCCGAGTCAGTCTTGAACCGGCAAAGAGCCGGCATGGGAGCTTATACCTGGCCACTTGTTACACCCTGGTCATTCCTGATTATAATGTTAATTCAATTATATTCAATGCCACACTCATCAGTTTTCTTTTTAGCCTTCTTATTTATTGTCATCATAAGTAAGAAAAGTTATTTACTTTATCATTTATTTTAGAATATTTTTTAGTAGAGCTGCCCCAAACTAAACCATACTAAACCATAACCGCTTAAATATATATATATATATATATAGGCATAATATAGCCTATTCCACACTCAAGCTAATGTATAAAGCTTGCCGCAAAGTACTGGCGAAAGTAATGCTTATTAATGTCTCCTAAAAAATTGCAAAGGAGACATTTTAAATATTTAGAAATAAACTAGTGTTTTCTGCGTCAGTGTCGGATGCAAAGTTGAAGTGGACGATGCTGACTTGCCATCTCCGCAGTATAGTGGACGGACCTTACATAATCAGGGAGTATTTATTTTCAATTTGAATTGGTTCATTTAAAAGTAGACATTTCAAGCTGTCTATAGATATATTTATCATGTCTGTGAGGCAAATTTCAGTTCATTTTTGTGACGCGCTCCAGTTCATGGAGACCAAGATGGCAGAAAACGTTTCCTGTTTGTTGTCTTTATTTTACAAAGGCACATGTTATTATTATTGTGAGTTTGCACAAATACACAAAGTTGACCCTTTACAGTATTACTCTTATCTGTATGACCAAAACTGTAATATTTTAAGTAGTTTCCACTGTTGTCAGGAAATTATGCAAGGGATTTTGCCGGCGCCTCCATGTCATACAGTAATAGCATTCCACACAAACACTTGACTATGTGCCTAATAGTAGTGCACATTTATCTAGGTTAATGTTAGAGCGAGCAACCAGGTAATGTTGCTACTTACATGTTTCAAAAGATAAGCCATATTTGAGGTCGATGAATGATAGGCGAACGTTTGAATTTCCCGCCCGACATACTGTAATCACGTCAAGGACCCGCCGTTAACGATCTGTCCTTCATGGACTTCATGACTTCGCCACAATTTTTTATTTTTTTTTTCCTGCGACTAACCGGCTACAAATGCGGTCTACTACGTAAGCCTCTTCTAGTTGACTAACATTTAGTCGACTATTAGGGGGTAGCCTTAATTTTTAGCTGGTTTGTTAATCAAATGACCAGAATTCTTACAGTCTCTACTCCTAGTTTCCAAACTGAAAGTTCCCACTTTCCCAGCTCTTGTAGTTCAGTCTTGTGGAAAAATAAAGTGCCCAAGCTTTGCAGCAGCAGCCTTCTACTTTCATTCCATGTCTATTCACATCAAGATTCAGTCTGTCTGGTCACCTTAGCAAACACTTGGCTAACACTGGTTAGCACACCCACTGGCTTATCTGTTGGGAATCCATCAGGCCCTTCAATCAGCACTATCTTGCCTGACAGCTTGCTACATATACCACTGCAAGTCAAACAGTTTATCCCCTGCATGTCAGTTAATCTTACTTCATTTATCTCAGCTATCCTTTGCCACTTCTACATGCATGCAGGTATCTTCTAATGAGGCCGTCGATATGGCATCCACCTTTCATAAGATGAAAATGTGGATGCCATGTAGATGTTAAAAGGGTTTAATGATGTAGATGTTAAAAAGGGTTTAATGATACAGATCTTTAATATGGTGGAGATGAACCTGATGCAAAGGCTAGATTAGTCCCAGACCCTCACTCTAATCCCTAAATCCTCCTCAATGTGCACTCGCCTCATAAAATGCTTCCATCGCTACCTATACTTTCCCCTCTTGGCCTCAGCTACTGTAGATGTATTTGAGTGAGGATGCCGATTTCACTTCTGAAGAACCCTAGAGAGTGAATATGATAGTCTCTGTCAGTGGAGGATAATTAAACCCTTCTGAAGGCTCAAAGGAAACATCTTATCTTTTTCATATACTACTGAAAAAAAGCAGACAGTGAAAGATATAGAGGTGCTTTCTACATAAACATGAAGCAAGTAACTGCAAAGATTCTGATTATGAATATCATTAATGTTTAATAGATATGTATTATCAAAGCATCTTACCAGAGTGTGTAGTACAAGTGTAGTTTGTCACTTTAACTGTTAACATCTTTGCCAGCCACAAATATTCACACTATTTTTTTGGCTTTATTTGGAACACTATAATTGTAAGCCTGTTTTATCATTTCAAACCTAACTTATTTTTGTGAAATGTTTGGCTTTTTTGATATTTTGTTATTTAATGTCATGACATTCATACATTTCTAAATGTGGCTTAATTCCACAAATACATTGGATTTTGAATACATTTTATTTACGTTGCTGCAATGATTTGGAGAGTTAAAACAAATGAACAAAGATACACAACCAATAAGAGTTTGAATCAGAGTTTTTGTCTCCGTTTAAATTTTCACAATTTTAAAATGGACAAAAATCTTGGTCGCCTCATACTGAGTGCTATGCTTGTCGTGTTCAGAGAAGAATGTGATCCAGGGAAGGCAAAGCAGGAAGAAGTGTGACTGAAAAATCCAACCTCTACCTGCAGGCTTTTTTAAGTGGGAGCATGACAAAATATTACATATTTTTTGCAGGAGTGGGTAGAATCTCACAGGAACAGGCTTGAGCAGGTCTGAAAAAAACTGTTAAAGGAGTAGTTCACTTTAAAAAAAAAAAAAAAAAAAAAAACTTCTGCTGATAATTTTCTCATCCAAGATATCCATGTCATTCTTTCTCCAGTCGAAAAGAAATTAAGGTTTTTGAAGAAAACATTCCAGGATTTTTCTCCATATAATGCATTTTACGGTTAACCAAACGGTTCAAGGTCTAAAAGACAGTTTCAGTGCAAACTGCAAACTGTTCAAAGGGCTTTAAACGATTCCAGACGATGAATAAGGGCCTTATCAAGCAAAATGATCACTCATCTTTATTTTTTCGTGTCATTTGGTTCATTCAACGAACAAAATGAATGAATTGACTCGGGAAAAGATTTGCTTATTTTGATGAACGAGTTCGAACAGGAGAGTCACGAACGCGCTTCACAGAATAGAGCAAGGCGAACATTTGAGCTTATAAAACTTAAACTTTGTTTAGTTTTTTTTTTTTAGTTTTTTTAAATGAGCCATAGTTTTGCTTGATAATACCCTTATTCATCATCTGCAATCGTTTAAAGCCCTTTGAACAGTCTTTTGAACCTTGAACCGTTTGGTTACCAGTAAAGTGCATTATATGGAGAAAAATCCTGGAATGTTTTCATCAAAAACCTTCATTTCTTTTCGACTGAAGAAAAAGACATGGACACCTTGGATGACATGGGGGTGAGTAAATTATCAGCAAAAGTTGTTTTTTTTTTTTTTTTTTTTTTTTTTTTTTTATAAAGTGAACTACTACTACTGAAGGGGTACACTACTGTCTTTACAATGATATAATGATTTCTGAACTAAAAACTAATGTCTATGACTTTTATTTTTTGACTTTTATTCTATCACTGTTATTTTAAGTCTGTATAAAAGTCACAAACATTATTGTGTGTCTGTAGCCTCATCATCTATTTGCATATGTGTATTACTTGAAACATTGTCTTTGAAACTATAAAATAATTGGGCTCATGTGTTTAGAGGTAACTATAATGAACACTAGTATATTAGGGAGGGTTTCGACTTCTAATTTCCTTTGTTTCATTTGTAGCTTTCAAATGTTGAAGAAACAATACCATTGTGTCATTATGCCTCCCTGTAGTATCAGATATACGGTATAGTATCATATGCAGGATTATCATAACGCCATCAAGATAAATTTGCTCTTTTAGTACTGTTTTTTTTTGGCCTTTATGTTGTATGGCATCTGTTTACTTGATTTTTGCTAAATACACTTTAACTGTATGAAACATTGCACTGTCCTATAATGTAAAACTTTTTCAAACTTAATTTATTTGTGCATTTACAAGTGTTTATGTGTGTGTGTGATACAGATAAAGTTAATCAGATATGCACTTTAATTGTAAAGACAAGAGATGAGAGATGTTTTCATGTGCTTTACATCTTTCCATGAGGTTGAGTGTCCAAGAACTCTTAATAAAGACCACCAAAAGCTAGTATGTGTTTGTGTGTACTTCAGAGAACTATGAAAAAGCAGAGTACATATCTTTAAGCGTAAAGAGCCTTCTTTACGCGTCCTTCTTTCGGTCTGTTTTAAAGGATGCATCGGATGTATCCTTTGACGCCTTAAATCACCCACAATCCTTTGCGCACATTCCAATTTAAGAAAATTAACTGATGGGAAACGAGTCGGTGAGTTTGTCTGAGTTAATTATGAAATCTAAGACTACTCTAATGAGTAACTCTTTACTTGAAGGGTTGTGCATTAAACTGACATGTTTATGTCAACTCGTCCCCTTGGAATTATAAGGTTCTATCTGCGTTCTGAGCAGTTTTGAGATATTGAGCTTCAAAGTTTTTGCATTACATATAGGAAAATTTATATGGGGAACAAGTTTCATTCAAACATGAAAATAACAGGGACTAAATGTATTCTAAACATACAATATCAAAATCCTCTCAAATTTGTAAATGGAGATTTTTGGAATGGGTCAAATGCAGATAGAACCTTCTAATTCTAAAAAAACACTTTTCGCTTAGAATTATAAGGTTCTATCCAACAAAACATTATTTGAACATTTAAATAAAAAAAATAATGTTGTGACAACCGACGTTTAAGGGGGCCCTAAAAAGTCGTATATTGACGAATTAAGTATCCTCAATCTTCTCAAAACTCTGGATTCTGATAGAGGGTCATGAGAAATAGACCTGGGTGCAAAAATGGAGGCTCTAGACCCTTCCAGAGGTGAGATATTGAAACTCAAAATTTCAAACAGAAAAAAAAAACGACAGTGTTACCCCTAACGTTTTTTTATTGGGCGAAAAATTAAGTATCCCCAATCTTCTCAAAACTCTGGATTCTGATAAAGGGCCATGGGAAATAGACCTGGGTGCAAAAATGGAGGCTCTAGACCCTTCCAGAGCTGAGATATTGAAGCTCAAAATTTCGAGCACAAAAAAAAAAAAACGACAGTGTTACCCCTTATGTTTTTTTTTTTTTTTATTTTGGCGAAAAATTAAGTATCCCCAATCTTCTCAAAACTCTGGATTCTGATAGAGGTTCATGAGAAATAGACCTGGGTGCAAAAATGGAGGCTCTAGACCCTTCCAGAGCTTAAAAAAACACAATGAACACAAAATGAACACAACTTAAAAAAAACACATCACATAACGTAAATAAGTTGTCATAGAATAAGAAAATGTGAATAACTCAATTTTGACAAAAATGTCAGATAGAACCTTATAATTCCAAGGGGACAAACTGTCATTAAGTGACATTTTTAATGCAAATATAACATTGTTGAGATGTCTTTGTTATGACACCTTGACACAAACCAATACATCATAACCTGTCAGTGTCTTGGTAATGACAACTTGAGATTACCAAAACAACATATGTCATAAACATGACATAGCAGATTAATTATCAAAGTTAAGAAACCACTTAGCTTAATGGGTTAACATTACATCAAACTGTCAGGCAGTTGGTTTTGACACGAGGCCATTATAACTGTCATGTACATTTTTCTTGACCTCAACTACAGTGGTACAAATTGAATTTGTCATTACAATGTCATTTAATGACATGAAGTAGTTTCTTAAATTTGATTATTATTTATAATAGATCATTAATCTGCTATGTCATGTTTATAACATATTTATGACAGGTTTTGTTGTCTTGGTAATGTCAAGTTGTCATGATAAAGACACTGACAGGTTATGATGTATTGTTTTATGTCAAGTTGTCATTACAAAGACATGTCAAACAATGTCATATTTCCATTACAAATATCATAATTGAGCTAATGACATGTGTCATAAACATGCATAAAACCTTCCTATTCATGACACGTGTCATGTCATTATTATGAAGGCGTAATGTCAGTCTTATGCACACCCCTTCAAATAAAGTGTTACCAAATAAGGTTTTCGGACATGAAATTGTTGATGTTATCTTTTGTTTTGATGTAAATGAATTACTAACATTAAACTGCCAACAATGGGAGACCACAGACAGCTGTAATTCATTTAATTGAAAGCCTGTTGATATAAATATTTGTAATGCAATATAGTTTAAAATTTATTTTTAATAGTATTTCCATGCCGTGACCGCGGAGGTGAGAACATGTGTGACCTAGCCATGCACACTTACTAGACAGACACATTCTAGAGTTTAATGCTGAAGAGGACACTTGTCGATAAGCCTCAGAAGGACTGGACTGGGAAGGATGCAGACTCACTAGAATGAGAAGCACCCAATAACTTACTACTACTATTAACTTTACATTTATTCATTTAGCTGAGGCTTTTATTCAAAGAGAAGATAAGTTTAAAACTCTGCATTTAGTTAAATGTTTTAAAAGATCATACTTTATTTTGATTAGACTCTAAAATGCAAACTGATGTGTATTGTCATCTAAGCATCTATTCAGTCTATTGTTTAGTGGTGCAAACGAGCCCCATTCTCCCCTGCACACATTCACATCTCTCCAGCCTGATTATGGCTCTAAATATGCTATTCTTTTGTCTGCATCATTAACTATTATTGGAAACCAGATTAAATAATCAGTAAATAAAAGCAAAGATAGTTGTTTCTCAAAATGTAGGCTACAAAGAGGTCTAGGTTGTTTTATTTCAGATTTTAAATTAAACATGATCAGACATGGCTTTAGCTGCAGTGCATTTCTAGATACAATGCCAACTAAACTTTTATTTTCGTGAAGATGCTTTTTTATTATTATGACAATAATTAATTATCCATTTACAATAAACTGGCAAGTGTCAGATTTTGTGCTTTTAGTACAAATGGTTCAGTGTGTGTGTACAAGTGTCTGTATCAGTGTGTGTAAGCCATGGTGTTGCACTTGCAGCTTAACAGGTTACCATGTCTGAGATATGAGAAATTGTCTTTTTTTACTCTAAAGGTCATCATAAAATGCATTACTAAGTGTTACAGTCTTCAAGACCTATACTAGTGAAGTGGGCCATTATTTTAAAGTGAAAAACATTGTTCACTTTAAGATAATGGTCCAAATCAGTAGTTTTTAAAGATTGTTTTGTGATTGTTCAAACAGCCTTCTCTGGGTTGGTAGCAATCATACAGAGATAAAAAAACACTCTAAAAAAAAAAAAAAAACGTTCTCAAAATGTAGGCCACAAAGAGGTCCAGGTTGTTTTATGTGGTTGTCACTGACTTCCTTTTGAAAATTCAGACACACACTGAAGGCCTACTGTGAACATCTACTTCAAAAGGCAAGCCTTTTCCATGCAATTTCACATGGCATGCCTTTCGTGCCATTTGTAACATTATAAAAGGGAAATTCAAATGGTAAGAAACTGATATCTGACTTTCAATGTGATTTCTCCAACAGCTGTCAGGCCAAATTGCGTGTAAGGAGTTGCTTCTTGAAAGTGGGACACTGTCAGATTATGTGGACTTTGCGAGAGGTTGGAAAAGGGACGTCTTCATTACTGTGAAATCCAGAATTGTACCATAGTTTTTACTCTGTTCAGGAGAGACTACTGTAATAAAAGTGGTGTTCCAGGGTCAAATTGACCCCTAACAAAGATTACACCTTATCTCCTCCAAAAATGTCAAATGTAATTACTGTTCAGTAAAAAAAAAAAAAAAAAAAACACACAAAAACACTGAATAGGTGTTCATTTTTTCACTCTTCTTTTTTTACACATTTTCATTTACTAAAAAGTGATTTTTACTGAAGTTAAAATGAAAAAAATGTGCTTAGAGATAGATGTATGCAACATCCGCTGGGAGACCAATACTCGCTGGACAGAGAAAGAAGAAACATAGATGCATGCAACATCCGCTGGGAGACCAATACTCGCTGGACAGAGAAAGAAGAAACATAGATGCATGCAACATCTGCTGGGAGACCAATGCTCGCTGGACAGAGAAAATCATAAATTAGGGGTTATAACGGGAATATTAATTTTGAATAGTGAGGTACTGGAGAGAAGACATCACTGCTGCTGCAGTGGAGAAACAGTGCTCCTGTTGATGATTTTTGTTTGATGATCATCGAACAGGAACAGTCTGTGAATTAGATGATTGTTTGTTCATTTATCCGTTGCTGGTTTGAGTGGCACACACAAATTCATTTAGTCGTTAAGTAATTGGAAGTAATTTTAAAATTTAAATGACAGTTTATTTCCCTTAAGACTGACATGACACTGTCATAAGCATGACATAACACCTGTCATGAACATGAAGGAGTCTTTATGAATGTTTATGACTTTTGTCATTAAGTGTCATTCGGTAAATTATGACTCTTCTAATGCAAAGTTGACATTGTTTAAAATGTCAATGTTTGTAATGACAACTTGACATTACCCAGGACAAAAAATGTCTGGATTATGACAACTTGACATTAACACAGACAAAAATGTGTTTGTTATGACAACTTGACATTAACCAAGAAATCATAACCTGTCACAAAGATGTCAACAGGTCTAATTATCAAACTTAAAGAAGTTATTTAGCTTTGCGTTAACATTACAGTACCCAGTCATATGTGGTTGGTTTTGACTTTGGCCGTTATGACATGACACCATAACTCTGTCATGAATATTTTGCTTGTCCTCAAGTAAAGAGGAACACATTTTACTAGTTAGAAAGATGTCATTAAGGGTTATTACACTGTCAAATACTTTAACAACAGTGTCATTAATGTTTCCTCTTACCTCAAGTAAAGTGGAACACATTGAACTAGTTATAAAGATGTCAGGTTGACAGGTTATGATTTCTTGGTTAATGTCAAGTTGTTAATGTCAAGTTGTCATAACCAAGACATTTTTTGTCTTTGTTAATGTCAAGTTGTCATAACAAAGACAATTTAAACAATGTCAACTTTGCATTAAAAGTGTCATAATTTACCGAATGACACTTAATGACAACAATCATAAACATTCATAAAGACTCCTTCATGTTCATGACAGGTGTTATGACAGTTTCATGTTAGTCTTATGCACACCCCTTCAAATAAAGCAGTGGTGGGCCGTCAGGGCCAGCAAGGCCTTCTCTGCTGGCCTAAACATTATCAGAATCACTGACTTGCACTTTAATATATTTTTTCCATGAATGAGTATTAAATTATTCCCAATAGTTCGTTATTTTAATATCATAGCTTTTCTCTTGGTTGCGCTGCTTCCAGTAGTGTGTTTTTATGTTAGAGCTTGTATCCAATCATATTTCAGCCATCATGCGTTGCCGGGTAAATAAATCTGCCTGGAGGCCTTCAGAATCGACAGAGCGGGCGTCTGTCACTTAAAATGAATGCAGTTGCTTTAACCAATCAGATAATCCGTCAGATTTAATCAGCCAATCAGATTTCGCTTTGACTGGAGCGGCGCCATCTAGCTGGCATTTGATAACGTCTGTATTTTCTCGTTCTTTGATTGGATGCTGAGCAGAGCGCATAACGTTTCTATCAGAGCCATAGCTGCGTACTATTCCTAGTATCTGCATCTGTAGCGATCTGCTTAATCTAAATATTCCTGTAGATGTAATAGTTTTTCAACCCACAAATTAATGTTTCTTTCCCTCCTCGACCCTCAGCAGAAAAAAAATCCCTTATTCAGACCGAGCTAAACGCAGATACGGAACTCTATTCGATCTCTCCGGGTAAAAACAGAACTGACTAATGTTAAGTTATACCACGAATGGTTCTGAAGGCAAAAGTCCCGCTGATCGCGTTGACTTTGTTCAAAACTCTGTGCGAGAGCATGGGGCAGCTGTAAACATCGTCATGTTTTGCGGTGACTGTGTGTGCTTCTGTCGAGCAGGCAGTCTCAGCCATAAAGTGAATTAAAACTGCTAGAAATATGACGAGACAGACACGACATTGTTGGAACTGAAACGCAGATAGAACCTGCAGTCTTCTTGAGGAAAGAAATAAGGATGGATTTTGTGTAAAAATAATCTTGGTGAGTAATATGCTTTCCCCCCCCGTGGTGAATATGATTTTCTTCTTAATTTTTCTTATAAATTTACGATCGAAACTTATTTATTTTTTTTTTCAAACATGCATACTATTGTAACGCCTGAAAAGGGACTATTGTACATTAACCCTTGAACGACAAGATAAGGGAGGCTCCGTTTCTGAATTTATAATCTGATTCGGAACGCAAGAACTACTGTACAAATCCACCAACCGAACTCACGCGCTCGTTTCTCGCGGCCTTTCCCGAACTCACCACATTAATCCAATAAATGCCGGTGCAAAATAAAAACAACAATTATAGAGAGTCTTTGCGCTGATACACTATTGAAAGTTATTAATTCAGGTAGGACAGAAGGCCCAAGTGTGAAATGCACGGCCCGCCACTGAAATAAAGTGTTACTGAATCATTTCTATGGCTGTGGGTCACATTCCCTACCGATTTGTTTGTTCTGAATCAGAAAAAAAAAAAAAAAAAACAATAGTGAAGCTGTGGGTTTAAATTACTTCAATTGAATAAAAAATTCATTCACGCTATAATTTTAAGTCTCTAAGCGATTTTTGTAGATACGTTGCAGGACAGCGTTAACGATAGGTACTTGAAGGATTCTGTGTGCAGTCTGTATGTAATGGGCGACCTACTGTTTACGTTAGAGTTTATACCACAAGGAAGCATTGCGTTAATGACGTTAATGACGCAATTTCACTCACCAAACCTATTACTTGAAGCAAATATCCATCCCTTCTTAATTATCCGCATCAGCGAGCGCATTGTGCCGTTTAGTGAAACTGAGACACATATAGCCTATATAATCTAACGGCCGATGAAGTAAAACTGTAAATCTTCATTATGAGTCCATCATAAATACAATGCATGTTCACAATAACAGTTTAAATACATAAAGGAATGATTTAAACTATGTTTTACTTCTGATGTAAACATTTAGATTAAATATGCCATTCTCATTAAAGGAGAATTCCGGCGAACAATGAACCTTTGGTCTACTAAAACATCGGTACCTAGTCAACCGTTCTCTGAGATTTGTTTTCATGATAATCGAATGTAAAGAGTTTTATCTCTAAAAACTGTTTAGCATATAATGCTAGTACTGGGGGCATTGGCTAAGTAAAAAGAAATTGCTAGTTTATAACACTAACAAGGCTCAAAATAGCTCCACACCTACAGCCCATTCTCACCCCCAAGGCGTCACCTAACTGACGCTTCGGGAGCATTTTGCTTCAATGTTTGACGCTTTAGGCGCCCTCTAGCGTCAGTAATATGACGCCCTAGGATCGCGTGTACCCTACCCCCACCCTACACCTAAACCTAACCGCGTCCTTTAACTGACGCTTTCCTTTAGCGTCAGTTAGATGACGCCGTGGGATCGCGCCTAAAATGTCAAATATTGAAGCATGGTCAAAGGTGACGCCATGGGGTGAGAATGTGTTGCACAGTAACATAACAAGGCTCCATACATGCAAAACGAAGCATTGAGAACTTTGTAAGTGTACAGACCGTTTAATAAGAAGATACTTTATGAAGACAATTCACTTCGCGTATACAGACAGGAGCCATCTTAGGAAATAGTCTCGATAAGTCAAACCACGAACGTCGTGCTGAGTGATCTGAACTGTATGAAGTTCAACGAACCTCTGAACTGTATGAACGGCGTTCAGGGATCGACTTATCGAGACTATTTCCTAAGATGGCTCCTGTCTGTATACGCAAAGTGAATTGTCTTCATAAAGTATCTTCTTATTAAACGGTCTGTACACTTACAGTTCTCAATGCTTCATTTTGCATGTATGGAGCCTCATTATGTTACTGTGTGTGGGGCTATTTTGAGCCTTGTTAGTGGTATAAACTAGCGATTTCTTTTTACTTAGTCAATGCCCCCATTGCTAGCATTATACGCTAAACAGTTTTTAGAGATAAAACTCTTTACATTTGATTATCATGAAAACAAATCTCAGAGAACGATTGACTAGGTACCGATGTTTTATTAGACCAATGGTTCGTTGTTCGCCGGAGTTCTCCTTTAATGGAGTTAAACACTTAAACTACATGAAATCATTCCTGAGAAGTTACAACATTTTTATAATCAATAAATATAAATATTTGTTGTGGATGTGATGCTTTTGAACACTTTTACTCTGGCATGCTGTGTTTTTTAATGTGGTAACTACATAGATAATTGCTTATCATGATAGCCATGGGCGTGGTAGTGGGGGGAAAAGTGGACCTGACTACCCAGGGCCCCGTCTAAGGAGAGGGCCCTTTGAAATCCCATAATTTTTTTTTTATTTTTTTTAACCTAATTAGAATTAATTGGGCCCTCCAATTGATGTCATTAATAATCATTTCAAAAAATATTGACCAAAATGAACTCAGTGCCAGACACTCTGAACCCCCTTTCAAATGGTTTAGTCCGCAACGCGTCGACCGCCCATAGACGGGGCGGGCGGCAAACAACTGATAATGCAGTGAGTCTGGAGCCTGTAACGGGAGCCTGATCTGATCATGCTGTGCAAAAAACCCAAATCGGGCTTCCAAAAAAAAAAGAAAGAGAGGAAAGAAAACACATCCAATTAAAGTTAACGTAGACAACTCCAGACAGCTGCTGCTAATGCAGGGTTCCAGACTGCGACCAAATTGGTCTCATATGCGACCATTTTTTGAGAATGTGATTGTGCGATGTGAGTTAAAATTGTATGTGGTCGCGTGACTCGCGTCGCATATGTGCGAGTGGACGCTCGCGCTAAAGAACACCGACCGTTGTATCAGCTGCGGCAGACTGCCCGTGAGTCCGTAACTTATGTTCAAAACGAACGAGTAGGCTACATCATGAATCCATTTTCCAAACCGTGTTTTTGACTTATTCTGAATCACTACAGTACGCCTGTTATAAGTGTTTATATTCGGACTATTTTTTTTTATCCCGGATTCCCGGGGTTGACTCGGATGCGAAGTTGCCCAGTGACTGCGTGACTCGCCATAGACATTAATGGAGAGAATACTGTGGAAAATTGTAAGTAAACTAGGAGCTTTATTCAGCTTTTTACAGCGGATGCCACTAGAAACACGGTAATCTATCCCTCACAGCCTCACTTTCATACCTGTCATGGCGCTGGTCTGAATAAGGTCTATGGTGACTGAAAGAGAGCGGATCATGTTGGAGTTGGAGCATATTGAGGTGAAAAAACAGTTAATTTTCATGAAATTACTAAAACTAAAAGGCAGAAACGAGAGAAGACGTCAGAGGAGATGGTACATGCGAAAATGCGTTGGAGGGAAATGCAATGCTACCAAGCCGATCAATCACAGCTCTTGCGGTCTGCGTCGTCGCGACTTGTATAGTTACATTTTTTGTGAGGTGCACGTCGACGAAGGGTACACGGTGTGGTACGCGCCTGTGCGTATGCTATGCGTACCTACTGGACGCACCCTACACAGAAGTATAAATTGGCCTTTATACCAGACCACTCTGTGCACAAGCAATATTTCCTGTAAAAGGAGAAAAAAAGGTCTTATCTCATGCAGCAATTTGTTCGTGTCATTTAGACGCACCAAGACAAGTTACCTTAGTGAGGTCAAATTTACTCAGTCATATTTTTGCAACATATGAACTGGAAGCAAAGGGGAGATTACAAAATAATTGCCATTCACCTTTCACCTCGTCCACCTTTTAACTCTTTAGCTTAATTCTGTTAATGTTTTTGACTGGCTAATTATTGAATAAAATCATAATAAATAAATAAATAAATAAATAAATAAATAAATAAATAAATAAATAAATAAATAAATAAATACATAAATACATAAATAAATAACGTGTATGAATCTGTCCCATAGAGCATTAAAAATGATTGAGATTGAAGATTACAACAAGATTACAACACTTTCAAACTTTCAAACATTGCAATAGTTTAGTCATTGCAAAATGTATCTGTAACTGCAATTGCAAAATATGTCAGAATTGAGCAAGCAATTGAAATAGAGAGGGGGAGGGGGGGGGGGAGGGGGAGGGGGGGGCAATAGTTTTATATATACATTTTTACTTCACAATTATGAACTATATAGCCGCTGCATTCGTATTCTTATTATTATTATAAAATCTCAAAATAGCAGTAATAATAATAAAAACGTTCTAAAATTTTAAACCAACTGATCCTCATAACATCCATAACACTTCATTAATATACCATACACCATACTCAAAAAACAAACACAATAAATTATTTGACAACCTATAATAGGAAAATTCAGTCTTAAGCCTCCCTGCTATAAGCTGCTTGCACATTTCTTCAGGATCTATAGTTGGCAATTGTAAACCATTATTTTTCCTGTTTTCCACACTGCCAATTTAGCTGTTCCAATCAGGTAATTAAAAAACACCTTTTTTCCCGTTTTGAAAATGTATATTTGATTCTTCCAATAATCACCTTATCTGAAAAATTCTCATTTCCTAAACCAGCTCCCTAGCAATTTAAAAATACATTTTCATCTCTCACACTTTAAAAGCAAATGCTCCAAATCCTATTTTCCCCACAGAATTGACATTCCCCTTTTACTGCTGTATTCAGGTGTGCTACATGTCCGTCTGTTGCTATCGCCCCATAAATAATTAATCCCCCAGTTCTTCACTATTTTCCTTTGTATATTGAAGATGAACTCTTCTGGTGGCTCCATGGCCATAGTCCTATGCCACAAAATAGAAGCAGCCTGATTGTTACTATACCAGAACTCTTCCTCGAAATGACAATTTTGGTAATAGCCATCGCCTCTTCAGTCGGGCAGGCACGTTTTCAGTCAAACCTTGCCAGTTTCTTTTTTTGAAATTGTTAATATCCAAAGGAAACTCCTAAAATCTTTAATCCATCTTTCCTCCATTGCAACCCTAATGGAAGTTGTGAAAAATGTTCCGAATTATCAATCATGAAACGTTTTTTTTTTTTTTTTTTTTTTTTTTTTTTTTTTTTTTTGTCGAATAAACCGCAGCCAAGGAGGCTTTTTCATATAATTCAATAGTTTTTGTTAAAATTCCAATGTCTTGTAATAAAAACTCCTACTTTCATCATCACATAAACATTACAATACAAAACCTGGATATATGAAATAAAAAGATCACCAAATCCATAACTTTTTTAAAATTTTAATAGAAATTCATGATCAACACAATCAAATACTTTTTCTTGATCCAATGACAACGCCCCTAAATCATTCTTATTATGTTGATTGAAATCAATTATATCTCAGAAAAACTATAATAGATCTCTTACAAATGCAAGATCTTTGATCATTTTTGATCAACAAATCTAGACATTGCTTGAGCCTATTTGCTAAACACTTAGTCCAGACACAACAGAGATACTGGTCTTCATTTTTTTTTTTTTTTAGCAGCCCAAAATATTTTATTTTATATTTTATTTTATTGGAAGTGAATTACTTTTGATACATTCTAAATTAGTTCAAATAGGCTTAAATCTGGTCCTATTGGCCAAGAACTGTTGATAAAATTCCAACAGTAATCCATTAATTGACTTTAGATAGTTGCCTCACAGCCTCTTGCACTCTTGAAAGGTGATGAGATCGTCCAGCTCTTGTTTTTGTTTTTCTCTGAGGTTCCTCTTTAAGTTTCTCCAATCTTCTCAAAACTCTGGATTCTGATAGAGGGCCACGAGACATGGACCTGGGTGCAAAAATTGAGGCTGTAGACCCTTCCAGAGCTGAGATATTGAAACTCAAAATTTTGACCAGAAAAAAAAATGACAGTGTTACCCCTTACGTTTTTTTTTCGGGGGGTGAAAAATTAAGTTTCTCCAATCTTCTCAAAACTCTGGATTCTGGTAGAGGGCCACGAGATATGGACCTGGGTGCAAAAATTGAGGCTGTAGACCCTTCCAGAGCTGAGATATTGAAACTCAAAATTTTGACCAGAAAAAAAAATGACAGTGTTACCCCTTACGTTTTTTTTCGGGGGGTGAAAAATTAAGTTTCTCCAATCTTCTCAAAACTCTGGATTCTGATAGAGGGCCACGAGACATGGACCTGGGTGCAAAAATTGAGGCTGTAGACCCTTCCAGAGCTGAGATATTGAAACTCAAAATTTTGACCAGAAAAAAAAATGACAGTGTTACCCCTTACGTTTTTTTTCGGGGGGTGAAAAATTAAGTTTCTCCAATCTTCTCAAAACTCTGGATTCTGGCAGAGGGCCACGAGATATGGACCTGGGTGCAAAAATTGAGGCTGTAGACCCTTCCAGAGCTGAGATATTGAAACTCAAAATTTTGACCAGAAAAAAAAAAGACAGTGTTACCCCTTACGCTTTTTTTCGGGGGGTGAAAAATTAAGTTTCTCCAATCTTCTCAAAACTTTGGATTCGGATAGAGGGCCACGAGACATGGACCTGGGTGCAAAAATTGAGGCTGTAGACCCTTCCAGAGCTGAGATATTGAAACTCAAAATTTTGACCAGAAAAAAAATGACAGTGTTACCCCTTACGTTTTTTTTCGGGGGGTGAAAAATTAAGTTTCTCCAATCTTCTCAAAACTCTGGATTCTGATAGAGGGCCATGAGACATGGACCTGGGTGCAAAAATTGAGGCTCTAGACCCTTCCAGAGCTGAGATATTGAAACTCAAAATTTTGACCAAAAAAAAAAAAAAAAAAAATGACAGTGTTACCCCTTACATTTATTTTCGAGGGGTGAAAAATTAAGTTTCTCCAATCTTCTCAAAACTCTGGATTCTGATAGAGGGCCACAAGACATGGACCTGGGTGAAAAAAAATTGAGGCTGTAGACCCTTCCAGAGCTGAGATATTGAAACTCAAAATTTTGACCAGAAAAAAAAAATGACAGTGTTACCCCTTATGTTTTTTTTCGGGGGGTGAAAAATTAAATTTCTCCAATCTTCTCAAAACTCTGGATTCTGATAGAGGGCCACGAGACATGGACCTGGGTGCAAAAATTGAGGCTGTAGACCCTTCCAGAGCTGAGATATTGAAACTCAAAATTTTGACCAGAAAAAAAATGACAGTGTTACCCCTTACGTTTTTTTTCGGGGGGTGAAAAATTAAGTTTCTCCAATCTTCTCAAAACTCTGGATTCTGATAGAGGGCCACGAGACATGGACCTGGGTGCAAAAATTGAGGCTGTAGACCCTTCCAGAGCTGAGATATTGAAACTCAAAATTTTGGCCAGAAAAAAAATGACAGTGTTACCCCTTACGTTTTTTTTTTTTCGGGGGGTGAAAAATTAAGTTTCTCCAATCTTCTCAAAACTCTGGATTCTGGTAGAGGGCCACGAGATATGGACCTGGGTGCAAAAATTGAGGCTGTAGACCCTTCCAGAGCTGAGATATTGAAACTCAAAATTTTGACCAGAAAAAAAATGACAGTGTTACCCCTTACGTTTTTTTTCGGGGGGTGAAAAATTAAGTTTCTCCAATCTTCTCAAAACTCTGGATTCTGATAGAGGGCCACGAGACATGGACCTGGGTGCATAAATTGAGGCTGTAGACCCTTCCAGAGCTGAGATATTGAAACTCAAAATTTTGACCAGAAAAAAAAAATGACAGTGTTACCCCTTACATTTTTTTTCGGGGGGTGAAAAATTAAGTTTCTCCAATCTTCTCAAAACTCTGGATTCTGGCAGAGGGCCACGAGATATGGACCTGGGTGCAAAAATTGAGGCTGTAGACCCTTCCAGAGCTGAGATATTGAAACTCAAAATTTTGACCAGAAAAAAAAGACAGTGTTACCCCTTACGCTTTTTTTCGGGGGGTGAAAAATTAAGTTTCTCCAATCTTCTCAAAACTCTGGATTCTGATAGAGGGCCATGAGACATGGACCTGGGTGCAAAAATTGAGGCTGTAGACCCTTCCAGAGCTGAGATATTGAAACTCAAAATTTTGACCAGAAAAAAAAAATGACAGTGTTACCCCTTACATTTTTTTTCGGGGGGTGAAAAATTAAGTTTCTCCAATCTTCTCAAAACTCTGGATTCTGATAGAGGGCCACGAGACATGGACCTGGGTGCAAAAATTGAGGCTGTAGACCCTTCCAGAGCTGAGATATTGAAACTCAAAATTTTGACCAGAAAAAAAAATGACAGTGTTACCCCTTACGTTTTTTTTTTTTTCGGGGTGTGAAAAATAAAGTTTCTCCAATCTTCTCAAAACTCTGGATTCTGGTAGAGGGCCACGAGATATGGACCTGGGTGCAAAAATTGAGGCTGTAGACCCTTCCAGAGCTGAGATATTGAAACTCAAAATTTTGACCAGAAAAAAAAAATGACAGTGTTACCCCTTACGTTTTTTTTCGGGGGCTGAAAAATTAAGTTTCTCCAATCTTCTCAAAACTCTGGATTCTGATAGAGGGCCACGAGACATGGACCTGGGTGCAAAAATTGAGGCTGTAGACCCTTCCAGAGCTGAGATATTGAAACTCAAAATTTTGACCAGAAAAAAAAAAATGACAGTGTTGCCCCTTACGTTTTTTTTCGGGGGGTGAAAAATTAAGTTTCTCCAATCTTCTCAAAACTCTGGATTCTGATAGAGGGCCACGAGACATGGACATGGGTGCAAAAATTGAGGCTGTAGACCCTTCCAGAGCTGAGATATTGAAACTCAAAATTTTGACCAGAAAAAAAAAATGACAGTGTTACCCCTTACGTTTTTTTTCAGGGGGTGAAAAATTACGTTTCTCCTATCTTCTCAAAACTCTGGATTCTGATAGAGGGCCACGAGACATGGACCTGGGTGCAAAAATTGAGGCTGTAGACCCTTCCAGAGCTGAGATATTGAAACTCAAAATTTTGACCAGAAAAAAAAAATGACAGTGTTACCCCTTACGTTTTTTTTTCGGAGGGTGAAAAATTAAGTTTCTCCAATCTTCTCAAAACTATGGATTCTGATAGGGGGCCACGAGACATGGACCTGGGTGCAAAAATTGAGGCTGTAGACCCTTCCAGAGCTGAGATATTGAAACTCAAAATTTTGACCAGAAAAAAAAAATGACAGTGTTACCCCTTATGTTTTTTTTCGGGGGGTGAAAAATAAAGTTTCTCCAATCTTCTCAAAACTCTGGATTCTGATAGAGGGCCACGAGACATGGACCTGGGTGCAAAAATTGAGGCTGTAGACCCTTCCAGAGCTGAGATATTGAAACTCAAAATTTTGACCAGAAAAAAAAAATGACAGTGTTACCCCTTACATTTTTTTGGGGGGGTGAAAAATTAAGTGTCTCCAATCTTCTCAAAACTCTGGATTCTGATAGAGGGCCACGAGACATGGACCTGGGTGCAAAAATTGAGGCTGTAGACCCTTCCAGAGCTGAGATATTGAAATTCAAAATTTTGACCGGAAAAAAAAAATGACAGTGTTACCCCTTACTTTTTTTTTCGGGGGGGGGGGGGTGAAAAATTAAGTTTCTCCAATCTTCTCAAAACTCTGGATTCTGATAGAGGGCCACGAGACATGGACCTGGGTGCAAAAATTGAGGTTCTAGACCCTTCCAGAGCTGAGATATTGAAACTCAAAATTTTGACCGGAAAAAAAATGACAGTGTTACCCCTTGTTTTTTTTCGGGGGGTGAAAAATTAACTTTCTCCAATCTTCTCAAAACTCTGGATTCTGATAGAGGGCCACGAGACATGGACCTGGGTGCAAAAATTGAGGCTGTAGACCCTTCCAGAGCTGAGATATTGAAACTCAAAATTTTGACCAGAAAAAAAAATGACAGTGTTACCCCTTACGTTTTTTTTCGGGGGGTGAAAAATTAAGTTTCTCCAATCTTCTCAAAACTCTGGATTCTGATAGAGGGCCAAGAGACATCGACCTGGGTGCAAAAATTGAGGCTGTAGACCCTTCCAGAGCTGAGATATTGAAACTCAAAATTTTGACGAGAAAAAAAAAATGACAGTGTTAGCCCTTATGTTTTTTTTTCAGGGGGTGAAAAATTAAGTTTCTCCAATCTTCTCAAAACTCTGGATTCAGATAGAGGGCCACGAGACATGAACCTGGGTGCAAAAATTGAGGCTGTAGACCCTTCCAGAGCTGAGATATTGAAACTCAAAATTTTGACCAGAAAAAAAATGACAGTGTTACCCCTTACGTTTTTTTTTTTCGGGGGGTGAAAAATTAAGTTTCTCCAATCTTCTCAAAACTCTGGATTCTGATAGAGGGCCACGAGACATGGACCTGGGTGCAAAAATTGAGGCTCTAGACCCTTCCAGAGCTGAGATATTGAAACTCAAAATTTTGACCAGAAAAAAAAACAACAGTGTTACCCCTTATGTTTTTTTTCGGGGGGTGAAAAATAAAGTTTCTCCAATCTTCTCAAAACTCTGGATTCTGATAGAGGGCCACGAGACATGGACCTGGGTGCAAAAATTGAGGCTCTAGACCCTTCCAGAGCTGAGATATTGAAACTCAAAATTTTGGCCAGAAAAAAAAAACAACAGTGTTACTCCTTATGTTTTTTTTTCGGGGGGTGAAAAATAAAGTTTCTCCAATCTTCTCAAAACTCTGGATTCTGCAACACATTCTCATCCCAATTCGTCATATAACTGACGTTTTGGGACGTCTTTTGACCATTCGTCAATATACGACTTTTTAGGTACCCCTTAACCCTTTCACGCGTACGATCACACCGGTGTGATCAGTCTTGGCTGGTCCCTGGAGCGTACGATCACACCGGTGTGATTAGAACGTTTAGTGCGTCACGTGATCAACTGCTAAATTCAAACTTGCTCTCCCGCGTTGACTGGCGCTCAGCCAGAGACAGACGCACTCAGTGCTGTCATATATCACAACTATTGAGTGTTTTCAACCACATAATGTTTATTTTACGTTTCAGACATTTAAATACACATATGTACTAGCAAAACAATGATTCTGAGTTTGTAAAATACACACAGCTGTCTATGGAAGCGGCAATAATAATCGACACGTTTTATTCATATCAAAAACACATTGTGTAAGTAGCTTAACATTTGACCCTATTCTTCTCCCAGTTCACCAGCCACTTACTTTCATGTATTTCGTGAGAAGTGGAGGAATTGACGTTATAAACCAACAGATCCGATTCTCTGAACTGAAAATGAAACTAAAATGGCGCCGCCCATTGCGCATACAGCTCAACTAACGCGATCGTTATAAAGATGTCTAAACCACAAAACCCATCCACTTGCACATATTTGACAATCGGAATATCATTGTTTTATGATATAGCTAATAGATTTTTGAATGTTTTTAATAAAAAAGGAAAAATGCCATAAAAGCAGATCACCATTCATTCCGCGCTCTGTTCTGGGTGTGCTGTGTCACGTGACAAGCAATGACGCGTCACCATGGAAACATTAAAGTGGCAAGTTCTAAATAACGGTCGTCTTGAAAAACTCACGCTGGGGGGTCAGTTAGAGTATTTTAAACTTACGTGTGAAAAGGTTAAACGTCGGTAGATGACGATCCCGGGTCGTCATACAACTGACGCTTTACCTTTAACGTCAGTTAGGTGACGAGTTGGGTTTAGGGTTAGGTTTAGGTATGGGGTAGAGTTAGGATCCCATAACGTCATCTACCGATGTTTAAGGGGTACCTAAAAAGTCGTATATTGACGAATGGTCAAAAGACGTCCCAAAACGTCAGTTATATGACGAATTGGGATTCTGATAGATGGCCACGAGACATGGACCTGGGTGCAAAAATTGAGGCTCTAGACCCTTCCAGAGCTGATATATTGAAACTCAAAATTTTGACCAGAAAAAAAAACAACAGTGTTAGCCCTTATGTTTTTTTTCGGGAGGGTGAAAAATAAAGTTTCTCCAATCTTCTCAAAACTCTGGATTCTGATAGAGGGCCACGAGACATGAACCTGGGTGCAAAAATTGAGGCTCTAGACCCTTCCAGAGCTGAGATATTGAAACTCAAAATTTTGGCCAGAAAATAAAACAACAGTGTTACCCCTTATGTTTTTTTCGGGGGGTGAAAAATAAAGTTTCTCCAATCTTCTCAAAACTCTGGATTCTGATAGAGGGCCACGAGACATGGACCTGGGTGCAAAAATTGAGGCTCTAGACCCTTCCAGAGCTGAGATATTGAAACTCAAAATTTTGACCAGAAAATAAAACAACAGTGTTACCCCTTATGTTTTTTTCGGGGGGTGAAAAATAAAGTTTCTCCAATCTTCTCAAAACTCTGGATTCTGATAGAGGGCCACGAGACATGGACCTGGGTGCAAAAATTGAGGCTCTAGACCCTTCCAGAGCTGAGATATTGAAACTCAAAATTTTGGCCAGAAAATAAAACAACAGTGTTACCCCTTATATTTTTTTTCGGGGGGGTGAAAAATAAAGTTTCTCCAATCTTCTCAAAACTCTGGATTCTGATAGATGGCCACGAGACATGGACTGGGTGCAAAAATTGAGGCTCTAGACCCTTCCAGAGCTGAGATATTGAAACTCAAAATTTTGGCCAGAAAATAAAACAACAGTGTTACCCCTTATGTTTTTTTTCGGGGGGTGAAAAATAAAGTTTCTCCAATCTTCTCAAAACTCTGGATTCTGATAGAGGGCCACGAGACATGGACCTGGGTGCAAAAATTGAGGCTCTAGACCCTTCCAGAGCTGAGATATTGAAACTCAAAATTTTGGCCAGAAAAAAAAAAACAACAGTGTTACCCCTTATGTTTTTTTTCGGGGGGTGAAAAATAAAGTTTCTCCAATCTTCTCAAAACTCTGGATTCTGATAGATAGCCACGAGACATGGACCTGGGTGCAAAAATTGAGGCTCTAGACCCTTCCAGAGCTGAGATATTGAAACTCAAAATTTTGAACAGAAAAAAAAAACAACAGTGTTACCCCTTATGTTTTTTTTCGGGAGGGTGAAAAATAAAGTTTCTCCAATCTTCTCAAAACTCTGGATTCTGATAGAGGGCCACGAGACATGGACCCGGGTGCAAAAATTGAGGCTCTAGACCCTTCCAGAGCTGAGATATTGAAACTCAAAATTTTGGCCAGAAAATAAAACAACAGTGTTACCCCTTATGTTTTTTTTCGGGGGGTGAAAAATAAAGTTTCTCCAATCTTCTCAAAACTCTGGATTCTGATAGATGGCCACGAGACATGGACCTGTGTGCAAAAATTGAGGCTCTAGACCCTTCCATAGCTGAGATATTGAAACTCAAAATTTTGACCAGAAAAAAAAAAAAAACAACAGTGTTACCCCTTATGTTTTTTTTTTTCGGGGGGTGAAAAATAAAGTTTCTCCAATCTTCTCAAAACTCTGGATTCTGATAGAGGGCCACGAGACATGGACCTGGGTGCAAAAATTGAGGCTCTAGACCCTTCCAGAGCTGAGATATTGAAACTCAAAATTTTGGCCAGAAAATAAAACAACAGTGTTACTCCTTATGTTTTTTACGGGGGGTGAAAAATAAAGTTTCTCCAATCTTCTCAAAACTCTGGATTCTGATAGAGGGCCACGAGACATGGACCTGGGTGCAAAAATTGAGGCTCTAGACCCTTCCAGAGCTGAGATATTGAAACTCAAAATTTTGACCAGAAAAAAACAACAACAGTGTTACCCCTTATGTTTTTTTTTTCGGGGGGTGAAAAATAAAGTTTCTCCAATCTTCTCAAAACTCTGGATTCTGATAGAGGGCCACGAGACATGGACCTGGGTGCAAAAATTGAGGCTCTAGACCCTTCCAGAGCTGAGATATTGAAACTCAAAATTTTGGCCAGAAAATAAAACAACAGTGTTACCCCTTATGTTTTTTTTCGGGGGGTGAAAAATAAAGTTTCTCCAATCTTCTCAAAACTCTGGATTCTGATAGAGGGCCACGAGACATGGACCTGGGTGCAAAAATTGAGGCTCTAGACCCTTCCAGAGCTGAGATATTGAAACTCAAAATTTTGACCAGAAAAAAAAAAAACAACAGTGTTACCCCTTATGTTTTTTTTTTCGGGGGGTGAAAAATAAAGTTTCTCCAATCTTCTCAAAACTCTGGATTCTGATAGAGGGCCACGAGACATGGACCTGGGTGCAAAAATTGAGGCTCTAGACCCTTTCAGAGCTGAGATATTGAAACTCAAAATTTTGACCAGAAAAAAAAAATGACAGTGTTACCCCTTATGTTTTTTTTCGGGAGGTGAAAAATTAAGTTTCTCCAATCTTCTCAAAACTCTGGATTTTGATAGATGGCCACGAGACATGGACCTGGGTGCAAAAATTGAGGCTCTAGACCCTTCCAGAGCTGAGATATTGAAACTCAAAATTTTGACCAGAAAAAAAAACAACAGTGTTACCCCTTATGTTTTTTTTCGGGGGGTGAAAAATAAAGTTTCTCCAATCTTCTCAAAACTCTGGATTCTGATAGAGGGCCACAAGACATGGACCTGGGTGCAAAAATTGAGGCTCTAGACCCTTCCAGAGCTGAGATATTGAAACTCAAAATTTTGGCCAGAAAATAAAACAACAGTGTTACCCCTTATGTTTTTTTTCGGGGGGTGAAAAATAAAGTTTCTCCAATCTTCTCAAAACTCTGGATTCTGATAGAGGGCCACGAAACATGGACCTGGGTGCAAAAATTGAGGCTCTAGACCCTTCCAGAGCTGAGATATTGACACTCAAAATTTTGACCAGAAAAAAAAAAACAACAGTGTTACCCCTTATATTTTTTTTTTCGGGGGGTGAAAAATAAAGTTTCTCCAATCTTCTCAAAACTCTGGATTCTGATAGAGGACCACGAGACATGGACCTGGGTGCAAAAATTGAGGCTCCAGACCCTTCCAGAGCTGAGATATTGAAACTCAAAATTTTGGCCAGAAAATAAAACAACAGTGTTACCCCTTATGTTTTTTTTCGGGGGGTGAAAAATAAAGTTACTCCAATCTTCTCAAAACTCTGGATTCTGATAGAGGGCCACGAGACATGGACCTGGGTGCAAAAATTGAGGCTCTAGACCCTTCCAGAGCTGAGATATTGAAACTCAAAATTTTGACCAGAAAAAAAAAACAACAGTGTTACCCCTTATGTTTTTTTTCGGGGGTTGAAAAATAAAGTTTCTCCAATCTTCTCAAAACTCTGGATTCTGATAGAGGGCCACGAGACATGGACCTGGGTGCAAAAATTGAGGCTCTAGACCCTTCCAGAGCTGAAATATTGAAACTCAAAATTTTGACCAGAAAAAAAAACAACAACAGTGTTACCCCTTATGTTTTTTTTCAGGGGGTGAAAAATAAAGTTTCTCCAATCTTCTCAAAACTCTGGATTCTGATAGAGGGCCACGAGACATGGACCTGGGTGCAAAAATTGAGGCTCTAGACCCTTCCAGAGCTGAGATATTGAAACTCAAAATTTTGGCCAGAAAATAAAACAACAGTGTTACCCCTTATGTTTTTTTTCGGGGGGTGAAAAATAAAGTTTCTCCAATCTTCTCAAAACTCTGGATTCTGATAGAGGGCCACGAGACATGGACCTGGGTGCAAAAATTGAGGCTCTAGACCCTTCCAGAGCTGAGATATTGAAACTCAAAATTTTGGCCAGAAAATAAAACAACAGTGTTACCCCTTATGTTTCTTTTCGGGGGGTGAAAAATAAAGTTTCTCCAATCTTCTCAAAACTCTGGATTCTGATAGAGGACCACGAGACATGGACCTGGGTGCAAAAATTGAGGCTCTAGACCCTTCCAGAGCTGAGATATTGAAACTCAAAATTTTGGCCAGAAAATAAAACAACAGTGTTACCCCTTATGTTTTTTTTTCGGGAGGTGAAAAATTAAGTTTCTCCAATCTTCTCAAAACTCTGGAATCTGATAGATGGCCACAAGACATGGACCTGGGTGCAAAAATTGAGGCTCTAGACCCTTCCAGAGCTGAGATATTGAAACTCAAAATTTTGACCAGAAAAAACAACAACAACAGTGTTACCCCTTATGTTTTTTTTCGGGGGGTGAAAAATAAAGTTTCTCCAATCTTCTCAAAACTCTGGATTCTGATAGAGGGCCACGAGACATGGACCTGGGTGCAATAATTGAGGCTCTAGACCCTTCCAGAGCTGAGATATTGAAACTCAAAATTTTGGCCAGAAAATAAAACAACAGTGTTACCCCTTATGTTTTTTTTCGGGGGGTGAAAAATAAAGTTTCTCCAATCTTCTCAAATCTCTGGATTCTGATAGAGGGCCACGAGACATGGACCTGGGTGCAAAAATTGAGGCTCTAGACCCTTCCAGAGCTGAGATATTGAAACTCAAAATTTTGACCAGAAAAAAAAAACAACAGTGTTACCCCTTATGTTTTTTTTCGGGGGGTGAAAAATAAAGTTGCTCCAATCTTCTCAAAACTCTGGATTCTGATAGAGGGCCACGAGACATGGACCTGGGTGCAAAAATTGAGGCTCTAGACCCTTCCAGAGCTGAGATATTGAAACTCAAAATTTTGACCAGAAAAAAGAACAACAGTGTTACCCCTTATGTTTTTTTTCAAGGGGATGAAAAATAAAGTTTCTCCAATCTTCTCAAAACTCTGGATTCTGATAGAGGGCCATGAGACATGGACCTGGGTGCAAAAATTGAGGCTCTAGACCCTTCCAGAGCTGAGATATTGAAACTCAAAATTTTGACCAGAAAAAAAATGACAGTGTTACCCCTTATGTTTTTTTTCGGGGGGTGAAAAATAAAGTTTCTCCAATCTTCTCAAAACTCTGGATTCTGATAGAGGGCCATGAGACATGGACCTGGGTGCAAAAATTGAGGCTATAGACCCTTCCAGAGCTGAGATATTGAAACTCAAAATTTTGACCAGAAAAAAAAAATGACAGTGTTACCCCTTATGTTTTTTTTCGGGGGGTGAAAAATTAAGTTTCTCCAATCTTCTCAAAACTCTGGATTCTGATAGATGGCCACGAGACATGGACCTGGGTGCAAAAATTGAGGCTCTAGACCCTTCCAGAGCTGAGATATTGAAACTCAAAATTTTGACCAGAAAAACAAAAAACAACAGTGTTACCCCTTATGTTTTTTTTCGGGGGGTGAAAAATAAAGTTTCTCCAATCTTCTCAAAACTCTGGATTCTGATAGAGGGCCACGAGACATGGATCTGGGTGCAAAAATTGAGGCTCTAGACCCTTCCAGAGCTGAGATATTGAAATTCAAAATTTTGACCAGAAAAAAAAAATGACAGTGTTACCCCTTATGTTTTTTTTCGGGAGGTGAAAAATTAAGTTTCTCCAATCTTCTCAAAACTCTGGATTTTGATAGATGGCCACGAGACATGGACCTGGGTGCAAAAATTGAGGCTCTAGACCCTTCCAGAGCTGAGATATTGAAACTCAAAATTTTGACCAGAAAAAAAACAACAACAGTGTTACCCCTTATGTTTTTTTTCGGGGGGTGAAAAATAAAGTTTCTCCAATCTTCTCAAAACTCTGGATTCTGATAGAGGGCCACAAGACATGGACCTGGGTGCAAAAATTGAGGCCCTAGACCCTTCCAGAGCTGAGATATTGAAACTCAAAATTTTGGCCAGAAAATAAAACAACAGTGTTACCCCTTATGTTTTTTTTTCGGGGGGTGAAAAATAAAGTTTCTCCAATCTTCTCAAAACTCTGGATTCTGATAGAGGGCCACGAAACATGGACCTGGGTGCAAAAATTGAGGCTCTAGACCCTTCCAGAGCTGAGATATTGACACTCAAAATTTTGACCAAAAAAAAAAACAACAGTGTTACCCCTTATATTTTTTTTTCGGGGGGTGAAAAATAAAGTTTCTCCAATCTTCTCAAAACTCTGGATTCTGATAGAGGGCCACGAGACATGGACCTGGGTGCAAAAATTGTGGCTCTAGACCCTTCCAGAGCTGAGATATTGAAACTCAAAATTTTGACCAGAAAAAAAAATGACAGTGTTACCCCTTACGTTTTTTTTTTTTCGGGGTGTGAAAAATAAAGTTTCTCCAATCTTCTCAAAACTCTGGATTCTGGTAGAGGGCCACGAGATATGGACCTGGGTGCAAAAATTGAGGCTGTAGACCCTTCCAGAGCTGAGATATTGAAACTCAAAATTTTGACCAGAAAAAAAAAATGACAGTGTTACCCCTTACGTTTTTTTTCGGGGGCTGAAAAATTAAGTTTCTCCAATCTTCTCAAAACTCTGGATTCTGATAGAGGGCCACGAGACATGGACCTGGGTGCAAAAATTGAGGCTGTAGACCCTTCCAGAGCTGAGATATTGAAACTCAAAATTTTGACCAGAAAAAAAAAAATGACAGTGTTGCCCCTTACGTTTTTTTTCGGGGGGTGAAAAATTAAGTTTCTCCAATCTTCTCAAAACTCTGGATTCTGATAGAGGGCCACGAGACATGGACATGGGTGCAAAAATTGAGGCTGTAGACCCTTCCAGAGCTGAGATATTGAAACTCAAAATTTTGACCAGAAAAAAAAAATGACAGTGTTACCCCTTACGTTTTTTTTCAGGGGGTGAAAAATTACGTTTCTCCTATCTTCTCAAAACTCTGGATTCTGATAGAGGGCCACGAGACATGGACCTGGGTGCAAAAATTGAGGCTGTAGACCCTTCCAGAGCTGAGATATTGAAACTCAAAATTTTGACCAGAAAAAAAAAATGACAGTGTTACCCCTTACGTTTTTTTTTCGGAGGGTGAAAAATTAAGTTTCTCCAATCTTCTCAAAACTATGGATTCTGATAGGGGGCCACGAGACATGGACCTGGGTGCAAAAATTGAGGCTGTAGACCCTTCCAGAGCTGAGATATTGAAACTCAAAATTTTGACCAGAAAAAAAAAATGACAGTGTTACCCCTTATGTTTTTTTTCGGGGGGTGAAAAATAAAGTTTCTCCAATCTTCTCAAAACTCTGGATTCTGATAGAGGGCCACGAGACATGGACCTGGGTGCAAAAATTGAGGCTGTAGACCCTTCCAGAGCTGAGATATTGAAACTCAAAATTTTGACCAGAAAAAAAAAATGACAGTGTTACCCCTTACATTTTTTTGGGGGGGTGAAAAATTAAGTGTCTCCAATCTTCTCAAAACTCTGGATTCTGATAGAGGGCCACGAGACATGGACCTGGGTGCAAAAATTGAGGCTGTAGACCCTTCCAGAGCTGAGATATTGAAATTCAAAATTTTGACCGGAAAAAAAAAATGACAGTGTTACCCCTTACTTTTTTTTTCGGGGGGGGGGGGGTGAAAAATTAAGTTTCTCCAATCTTCTCAAAACTCTGGATTCTGATAGAGGGCCACGAGACATGGACCTGGGTGCAAAAATTGAGGTTCTAGACCCTTCCAGAGCTGAGATATTGAAACTCAAAATTTTGACCGGAAAAAAAATGACAGTGTTACCCCTTGTTTTTTTTCGGGGGGTGAAAAATTAACTTTCTCCAATCTTCTCAAAACTCTGGATTCTGATAGAGGGCCACGAGACATGGACCTGGGTGCAAAAATTGAGGCTGTAGACCCTTCCAGAGCTGAGATATTGAAACTCAAAATTTTGACCAGAAAAAAAAATGACAGTGTTACCCCTTACGTTTTTTTTCGGGGGGTGAAAAATTAAGTTTCTCCAATCTTCTCAAAACTCTGGATTCTGATAGAGGGCCAAGAGACATCGACCTGGGTGCAAAAATTGAGGCTGTAGACCCTTCCAGAGCTGAGATATTGAAACTCAAAATTTTGACGAGAAAAAAAAAATGACAGTGTTAGCCCTTATGTTTTTTTTTCAGGGGGTGAAAAATTAAGTTTCTCCAATCTTCTCAAAACTCTGGATTCAGATAGAGGGCCACGAGACATGAACCTGGGTGCAAAAATTGAGGCTGTAGACCCTTCCAGAGCTGAGATATTGAAACTCAAAATTTTGACCAGAAAAAAAATGACAGTGTTACCCCTTACGTTTTTTTTTTTCGGGGGGTGAAAAATTAAGTTTCTCCAATCTTCTCAAAACTCTGGATTCTGATAGAGGGCCACGAGACATGGACCTGGGTGCAAAAATTGAGGCTCTAGACCCTTCCAGAGCTGAGATATTGAAACTCAAAATTTTGACCAGAAAAAAAAACAACAGTGTTACCCCTTATGTTTTTTTTCGGGGGGTGAAAAATAAAGTTTCTCCAATCTTCTCAAAACTCTGGATTCTGATAGAGGGCCACGAGACATGGACCTGGGTGCAAAAATTGAGGCTCTAGACCCTTCCAGAGCTGAGATATTGAAACTCAAAATTTTGGCCAGAAAAAAAAAACAACAGTGTTACTCCTTATGTTTTTTTTTCGGGGGGTGAAAAATAAAGTTTCTCCAATCTTCTCAAAACTCTGGATTCTGCAACACATTCTCATCCCAATTCGTCATATAACTGACGTTTTGGGACGTCTTTTGACCATTCGTCAATATACGACTTTTTAGGTACCCCTTAACCCTTTCACGCGTACGATCACACCGGTGTGATCAGTCTTGGCTGGTCCCTGGAGCGTACGATCACACCGGTGTGATTAGAACGTTTAGTGCGTCACGTGATCAACTGCTAAATTCAAACTTGCTCTCCCGCGTTGACTGGCGCTCAGCCAGAGACAGACGCACTCAGTGCTGTCATATATCACAACTATTGAGTGTTTTCAACCACATAATGTTTATTTTACGTTTCAGACATTTAAATACACATATGTACTAGCAAAACAATGATTCTGAGTTTGTAAAATACACACAGCTGTCTATGGAAGCGGCAATAATAATCGACACGTTTTATTCATATCAAAAACACATTGTGTAAGTAGCTTAACATTTGACCCTATTCTTCTCCCAGTTCACCAGCCACTTACTTTCATGTATTTCGTGAGAAGTGGAGGAATTGACGTTATAAACCAACAGATCCGATTCTCTGAACTGAAAATGAAACTAAAATGGCGCCGCCCATTGCGCATACAGCTCAACTAACGCGATCGTTATAAAGATGTCTAAACCACAAAACCCATCCACTTGCACATATTTGACAATCGGAATATCATTGTTTTATGATATAGCTAATAGATTTTTGAATGTTTTTAATAAAAAAGGAAAAATGCCATAAAAGCAGATCACCATTCATTCCGCGCTCTGTTCTGGGTGTGCTGTGTCACGTGACAAGCAATGACGCGTCACCATGGAAACATTAAAGTGGCAAGTTCTAAATAACGGTCGTCTTGAAAAACTCACGCTGGGGGGTCAGTTAGAGTATTTTAAACTTACGTGTGAAAAGGTTAAACGTCGGTAGATGACGATCCCGGGTCGTCATACAACTGACGCTTTACCTTTAACGTCAGTTAGGTGACGAGTTGGGTTTAGGGTTAGGTTTAGGTATGGGGTAGAGTTAGGATCCCATAACGTCATCTACCGATGTTTAAGGGGTACCTAAAAAGTCGTATATTGACGAATGGTCAAAAGACGTCCCAAAACGTCAGTTATATGACGAATTGGGATTCTGATAGATGGCCACGAGACATGGACCTGGGTGCAAAAATTGAGGCTCTAGACCCTTCCAGAGCTGATATATTGAAACTCAAAATTTTGACCAGAAAAAAAAACAACAGTGTTAGCCCTTATGTTTTTTTTCGGGAGGGTGAAAAATAAAGTTTCTCCAATCTTCTCAAAACTCTGGATTCTGATAGAGGGCCACGAGACATGAACCTGGGTGCAAAAATTGAGGCTCTAGACCCTTCCAGAGCTGAGATATTGAAACTCAAAATTTTGGCCAGAAAATAAAACAACAGTGTTACCCCTTATGTTTTTTTCGGGGGGTGAAAAATAAAGTTTCTCCAATCTTCTCAAAACTCTGGATTCTGATAGAGGGCCACGAGACATGGACCTGGGTGCAAAAATTGAGGCTCTAGACCCTTCCAGAGCTGAGATATTGAAACTCAAAATTTTGACCAGAAAATAAAACAACAGTGTTACCCCTTATGTTTTTTTCGGGGGGTGAAAAATAAAGTTTCTCCAATCTTCTCAAAACTCTGGATTCTGATAGAGGGCCACGAGACATGGACCTGGGTGCAAAAATTGAGGCTCTAGACCCTTCCAGAGCTGAGATATTGAAACTCAAAATTTTGGCCAGAAAATAAAACAACAGTGTTACCCCTTATATTTTTTTTCGGGGGGGTGAAAAATAAAGTTTCTCCAATCTTCTCAAAACTCTGGATTCTGATAGATGGCCACGAGACATGGACTGGGTGCAAAAATTGAGGCTCTAGACCCTTCCAGAGCTGAGATATTGAAACTCAAAATTTTGGCCAGAAAATAAAACAACAGTGTTACCCCTTATGTTTTTTTTCGGGGGGTGAAAAATAAAGTTTCTCCAATCTTCTCAAAACTCTGGATTCTGATAGAGGGCCACGAGACATGGACCTGGGTGCAAAAATTGAGGCTCTAGACCCTTCCAGAGCTGAGATATTGAAACTCAAAATTTTGGCCAGAAAAAAAAAAACAACAGTGTTACCCCTTATGTTTTTTTTCGGGGGGTGAAAAATAAAGTTTCTCCAATCTTCTCAAAACTCTGGATTCTGATAGATAGCCACGAGACATGGACCTGGGTGCAAAAATTGAGGCTCTAGACCCTTCCAGAGCTGAGATATTGAAACTCAAAATTTTGAACAGAAAAAAAAAACAACAGTGTTACCCCTTATGTTTTTTTTCGGGAGGGTGAAAAATAAAGTTTCTCCAATCTTCTCAAAACTCTGGATTCTGATAGAGGGCCACGAGACATGGACCCGGGTGCAAAAATTGAGGCTCTAGACCCTTCCAGAGCTGAGATATTGAAACTCAAAATTTTGGCCAGAAAATAAAACAACAGTGTTACCCCTTATGTTTTTTTTCGGGGGGTGAAAAATAAAGTTTCTCCAATCTTCTCAAAACTCTGGATTCTGATAGATGGCCACGAGACATGGACCTGTGTGCAAAAATTGAGGCTCTAGACCCTTCCATAGCTGAGATATTGAAACTCAAAATTTTGACCAGAAAAAAAAAAAAAACAACAGTGTTACCCCTTATGTTTTTTTTTTTCGGGGGGTGAAAAATAAAGTTTCTCCAATCTTCTCAAAACTCTGGATTCTGATAGAGGGCCACGAGACATGGACCTGGGTGCAAAAATTGAGGCTCTAGACCCTTCCAGAGCTGAGATATTGAAACTCAAAATTTTGGCCAGAAAATAAAACAACAGTGTTACTCCTTATGTTTTTTACGGGGGGTGAAAAATAAAGTTTCTCCAATCTTCTCAAAACTCTGGATTCTGATAGAGGGCCACGAGACATGGACCTGGGTGCAAAAATTGAGGCTCTAGACCCTTCCAGAGCTGAGATATTGAAACTCAAAATTTTGACCAGAAAAAAACAACAACAGTGTTACCCCTTATGTTTTTTTTTTCGGGGGGTGAAAAATAAAGTTTCTCCAATCTTCTCAAAACTCTGGATTCTGATAGAGGGCCACGAGACATGGACCTGGGTGCAAAAATTGAGGCTCTAGACCCTTCCAGAGCTGAGATATTGAAACTCAAAATTTTGGCCAGAAAATAAAACAACAGTGTTACCCCTTATGTTTTTTTTCGGGGGGTGAAAAATAAAGTTTCTCCAATCTTCTCAAAACTCTGGATTCTGATAGAGGGCCACGAGACATGGACCTGGGTGCAAAAATTGAGGCTCTAGACCCTTCCAGAGCTGAGATATTGAAACTCAAAATTTTGACCAGAAAAAAAAAAACAACAGTGTTACCCCTTATGTTTTTTTTTTCGGGGGGTGAAAAATAAAGTTTCTCCAATCTTCTCAAAACTCTGGATTCTGATAGAGGGCCACGAGACATGGACCTGGGTGCAAAAATTGAGGCTCTAGACCCTTTCAGAGCTGAGATATTGAAACTCAAAATTTTGACCAGAAAAAAAAAATGACAGTGTTACCCCTTATGTTTTTTTTCGGGAGGTGAAAAATTAAGTTTCTCCAATCTTCTCAAAACTCTGGATTTTGATAGATGGCCACGAGACATGGACCTGGGTGCAAAAATTGAGGCTCTAGACCCTTCCAGAGCTGAGATATTGAAACTCAAAATTTTGACCAGAAAAAAAAACAACAGTGTTACCCCTTATGTTTTTTTTCGGGGGGTGAAAAATAAAGTTTCTCCAATCTTCTCAAAACTCTGGATTCTGATAGAGGGCCACAAGACATGGACCTGGGTGCAAAAATTGAGGCTCTAGACCCTTCCAGAGCTGAGATATTGAAACTCAAAATTTTGGCCAGAAAATAAAACAACAGTGTTACCCCTTATGTTTTTTTTCGGGGGGTGAAAAATAAAGTTTCTCCAATCTTCTCAAAACTCTGGATTCTGATAGAGGGCCACGAAACATGGACCTGGGTGCAAAAATTGAGGCTCTAGACCCTTCCAGAGCTGAGATATTGACACTCAAAATTTTGACCAGAAAAAAAAAAACAACAGTGTTACCCCTTATATTTTTTTTTTCGGGGGGTGAAAAATAAAGTTTCTCCAATCTTCTCAAAACTCTGGATTCTGATAGAGGACCACGAGACATGGACCTGGGTGCAAAAATTGAGGCTCCAGACCCTTCCAGAGCTGAGATATTGAAACTCAAAATTTTGGCCAGAAAATAAAACAACAGTGTTACCCCTTATGTTTTTTTTCGGGGGGTGAAAAATAAAGTTACTCCAATCTTCTCAAAACTCTGGATTCTGATAGAGGGCCACGAGACATGGACCTGGGTGCAAAAATTGAGGCTCTAGACCCTTCCAGAGCTGAGATATTGAAACTCAAAATTTTGACCAGAAAAAAAAAACAACAGTGTTACCCCTTATGTTTTTTTTCGGGGGTTGAAAAATAAAGTTTCTCCAATCTTCTCAAAACTCTGGATTCTGATAGAGGGCCACGAGACATGGACCTGGGTGCAAAAATTGAGGCTCTAGACCCTTCCAGAGCTGAAATATTGAAACTCAAAATTTTGACCAGAAAAAAAAAACAACAACAGTGTTACCCCTTATGTTTTTTTTCAGGGGGTGAAAAATAAAGTTTCTCCAATCTTCTCAAAACTCTGGATTCTGATAGAGGGCCACGAGACATGGACCTGGGTGCAAAAATTGAGGCTCTAGACCCTTCCAGAGCTGAGATATTGAAACTCAAAATTTTGGCCAGAAAATAAAACAACAGTGTTACCCCTTATGTTTTTTTTCGGGGGGTGAAAAATAAAGTTTCTCCAATCTTCTCAAAACTCTGGATTCTGATAGAGGGCCACGAGACATGGACCTGGGTGCAAAAATTGAGGCTCTAGACCCTTCCAGAGCTGAGATATTGAAACTCAAAATTTTGGCCAGAAAATAAAACAACAGTGTTACCCCTTATGTTTCTTTTCGGGGGGTGAAAAATAAAGTTTCTCCAATCTTCTCAAAACTCTGGATTCTGATAGAGGACCACGAGACATGGACCTGGGTGCAAAAATTGAGGCTCTAGACCCTTCCAGAGCTGAGATATTGAAACTCAAAATTTTGGCCAGAAAATAAAACAACAGTGTTACCCCTTATGTTTTTTTTTCGGGAGGTGAAAAATTAAGTTTCTCCAATCTTCTCAAAACTCTGGAATCTGATAGATGGCCACAAGACATGGACCTGGGTGCAAAAATTGAGGCTCTAGACCCTTCCAGAGCTGAGATATTGAAACTCAAAATTTTGACCAGAAAAAACAACAACAACAGTGTTACCCCTTATGTTTTTTTTCGGGGGGTGAAAAATAAAGTTTCTCCAATCTTCTCAAAACTCTGGATTCTGATAGAGGGCCACGAGACATGGACCTGGGTGCAATAATTGAGGCTCTAGACCCTTCCAGAGCTGAGATATTGAAACTCAAAATTTTGGCCAGAAAATAAAACAACAGTGTTACCCCTTATGTTTTTTTTCGGGGGGTGAAAAATAAAGTTTCTCCAATCTTCTCAAATCTCTGGATTCTGATAGAGGGCCACGAGACATGGACCTGGGTGCAAAAATTGAGGCTCTAGACCCTTCCAGAGCTGAGATATTGAAACTCAAAATTTTGACCAGAAAAAAAAAACAACAGTGTTACCCCTTATGTTTTTTTTCGGGGGGTGAAAAATAAAGTTGCTCCAATCTTCTCAAAACTCTGGATTCTGATAGAGGGCCACGAGACATGGACCTGGGTGCAAAAATTGAGGCTCTAGACCCTTCCAGAGCTGAGATATTGAAACTCAAAATTTTGACCAGAAAAAAACAACAACAGTGTTACCCCTTATGTTTTTTTTCAAGGGGATGAAAAATAAAGTTTCTCCAATCTTCTCAAAACTCTGGATTCTGATAGAGGGCCATGAGACATGGACCTGGGTGCAAAAATTGAGGCTCTAGACCCTTCCAGAGCTGAGATATTGAAACTCAAAATTTTGACCAGAAAAAAAATGACAGTGTTACCCCTTATGTTTTTTTTCGGGGGGTGAAAAATAAAGTTTCTCCAATCTTCTCAAAACTCTGGATTCTGATAGAGGGCCATGAGACATGGACCTGGGTGCAAAAATTGAGGCTATAGACCCTTCCAGAGCTGAGATATTGAAACTCAAAATTTTGACCAGAAAAAAAAAATGACAGTGTTACCCCTTATGTTTTTTTTCGGGGGGTGAAAAATTAAGTTTCTCCAATCTTCTCAAAACTCTGGATTCTGATAGATGGCCACGAGACATGGACCTGGGTGCAAAAATTGAGGCTCTAGACCCTTCCAGAGCTGAGATATTGAAACTCAAAATTTTGACCAGAAAAACAAAAAACAACAGTGTTACCCCTTATGTTTTTTTTCGGGGGGTGAAAAATAAAGTTTCTCCAATCTTCTCAAAACTCTGGATTCTGATAGAGGGCCACGAGACATGGATCTGGGTGCAAAAATTGAGGCTCTAGACCCTTCCAGAGCTGAGATATTGAAATTCAAAATTTTGACCAGAAAAAAAAAATGACAGTGTTACCCCTTATGTTTTTTTTCGGGAGGTGAAAAATTAAGTTTCTCCAATCTTCTCAAAACTCTGGATTTTGATAGATGGCCACGAGACATGGACCTGGGTGCAAAAATTGAGGCTCTAGACCCTTCCAGAGCTGAGATATTGAAACTCAAAATTTTGACCAGAAAAAAAACAACAACAGTGTTACCCCTTATGTTTTTTTTCGGGGGGTGAAAAATAAAGTTTCTCCAATCTTCTCAAAACTCTGGATTCTGATAGAGGGCCACAAGACATGGACCTGGGTGCAAAAATTGAGGCCCTAGACCCTTCCAGAGCTGAGATATTGAAACTCAAAATTTTGGCCAGAAAATAAAACAACAGTGTTACCCCTTATGTTTTTTTTTCGGGGGGTGAAAAATAAAGTTTCTCCAATCTTCTCAAAACTCTGGATTCTGATAGAGGGCCACGAAACATGGACCTGGGTGCAAAAATTGAGGCTCTAGACCCTTCCAGAGCTGAGATATTGACACTCAAAATTTTGACCAAAAAAAAAAAACAACAGTGTTACCCCTTATATTTTTTTTTCGGGGGGTGAAAAATAAAGTTTCTCCAATCTTCTCAAAACTCTGGATTCTGATAGAGGGCCACGAGACATGGACCTGGGTGCAAAAATTGTGGCTCTAGACCCTTCCAGAGCTGAGATATTGAAACTCAAAATTTTGGCCAGAAAATAAAACAACAGTGTTACCCCTTATGTTTTTTTTCGGGGGGTGAAAAATAAAGTTTCTCCAATCTTCTCAAAACTCTGGATTCTGATAGAGGGCCACGAGACATGGACCTGGGTGCAAAAATTGAGGCTCTAGACCCTTCCACAGCTGAGATATTGAAACTCAAAATTTTGACCAGAAAAAAAAAATGACAGTGTTACCCCTTATGTTTTTTTTCGGGAGGTGAAAAATTAAGTTTCTCCAATCTTCTCAAAACTCTGGATTTTGATAGATGGCCACGAGACATGGACCTGGGTGCAAAAATTGAGGCTCTAGACCCTTCCAGAGCTGAGATATTGAAACTCAAAATTTTGACCAGAAAAAAACAACAACAGTGTTACCCCTTATGTTTTTTTTCGGGGGGTGAAAAATAAAGTTTCTCCAATCTTCTCAAAACTCTGGATTCTGATAGAGGGCCACGAGACATGGACCTGGGTGCAAAAATTGAGGCTCTAGACCCTTCCAGAGCTGAGATATTGAAACTCAAAATTTTGGCCAGAAAAAAAAAACAGTGTTACCCCTTATGTTTTTTTTCGGGAGGTGAAAAATTAAGTTTCTCCAATCTTCTCAAAACTCTGGAATCTGATAGATGGCCGCAAGACATGGACCTGGGTGCAAAAATTGAGGCTCTAGACCCTTCCAGAGCTGAGATATTGAAACTCAAAATTTTGACCAGAAAAAACAACAACAACAGTGTTACCCCTTATGTTTTTTTTCGGGGGGTGAAAAATAAAGTTTCTCCAATCTTCTCAAAACTCTGGATTCTGATAGAGGGCCACGAGACATGGACCTGGGTGCAAAAATTGAGGCTCTAGACCCTTCCAGAGCTGAGATATTGAAACTCAAAATTTTGACCAGAAAAAAAACAACAGTGTTACCCCTTATGTTTTTTTTCGGGGGGTGAAAAATAAAGTTTCTCCAATCTTCTCAAAACTCTGGATTCTGATAGAGGGCCACGAGACATGGACCTGGGTGCAATAATTGAGGCTCTAGACCCTTCCAGAGCTGAGATATTGAAACTCAAAATTTTGGCCAGAAAATAAAACAACAGTGTTACCCCTTATGTTTTTTTTCGGGGGGTGAAAAATAAAGTTTCTCCAATCTTCTCAAATCTCTGGATTCTGATAGAGGGCCACGAGACATGGACCTGGGTGCAAAAATTGAGGCTCTAGACCCTTCCAGAGCTGAGATATTGACACTCAAAATTTTGACCAGAAAAAAAAAACAACAGTGTTACCCCTTATATTTTTTTTTTCGGGGGGTGAAAAATAAAGTTTCTCCAATCTTCTCAAAACTCTGGATTCTGATAGAGGACCACGAGACATGGACCTGGGTGCAAAAATTGAGGCTCCAGACCCTTCCAGAGCTGAGATATTGAAACTCAAAATTTTGGCCAGAAAATAAAACAACAGTGTTACCCCTTATGTTTTTTTTCGGGGGGTGAAAAATAAAGTTACTCCAATCTTCTCAAAACTCTGGATTCTGATAGAGGGCCACGAGACATGGACCTGGGTGCAAAAATTGAGGCTCTAGACCCTTCCAGAGCTGAGATATTGAAACTCAAAATTTTGACCAGAAAAAAAAAACAACAGTGTTACCCCTTATGTTTTTTTTCGGGGGGTGAAAAATAAAGTTTCTCCAATCTTCTCAAAACTCTGGATTCTGATAGAGGGCCACGAGACATGGACCTGGGTGCAAAAATTGAGGCTCTAGACCCTTCCAGAGCTGAAATATTGAAACTCAAAATTTTGACCAGAAAAAAAAACAACAACAGTGTTACCCCTTATGTTTTTTTTCAGGGGGTGAAAAATAAAGTTTCTCCAATCTTCTCAAAACTCTGGATTCTGATAGAGGGCCACGAGACATGGACCTGGGTGCAAAAATTGAGGCTCTAGACCCTTCCAGAGCTGAGATATTGAAACTCAAAATTTTGGCCAGAAAATAAAACAACAGTGTTACCCCTTATGTTTTTTTTCGGGGGGTGAAAAATAAAGTTTCTCCAATCTTCTCAAAACTCTGGATTCTGATAGAGGGCCACGAGACATGGACCTGGGTGCAAAAATTGAGGCTCTAGACCCTTCCAGAGCTGAGATATTGAAACTCAAAATTTTGGCCAGAAAATAAAACAACAGTGTTACCCCTTATGTTTTTTTTCGGGGGGTGAAAAATAAAGTTTCTCCAATCTTCTCAAAACTCTGGATTCTGATAGAGGACCACGAGACATGGACCTGGGTGCAAAAATTGAGGCTCTAGACCCTTCCAGAGCTGAGATATTGAAACTCAAAATTTTGGCCAGAAAATAAAACAACAGTGTTACCCCTTATGTTTTTTTTTCGGGAGGTGAAAAATTAAGTTTCTCCAATCTTCTCAAAACTCTGGAATCTGATAGATGGCCACAAGACATGGACCTGGGTGCAAAAATTGAGGCTCTAGACCCTTCCAGAGCTGAGATATTGAAACTCAAAATTTTGACCAGAAAAAACAACAACAACAGTGTTACCCCTTATGTTTTTTTTCGGGGGGTGAAAAATAAAGTTTCTCCAATCTTCTCAAAACTCTGGATTCTGATAGAGGGCCACGAGACATGGACCTGGGTGCAATAATTGAGGCTCTAGACCCTTCCAGAGCTGAGATATTGAAACTCAAAATTTTGGCCAGAAAATAAAACAACAGTGTTACCCCTTATGTTTTTTTTCGGGGGGTGAAAAATAAAGTTTCTCCAATCTTCTCAAATCTCTGGATTCTGATAGAGGGCCACGAGACATGGACCTGGGTGCAAAAATTGAGGCTCTAGACCCTTCCAGAGCTGAGATATTGAAACTCAAAATTTTGACCAGAAAAAAAAAACAACAGTGTTACCCCTTATGTTTTTTTTCGGGGGGTGAAAAATAAAGTTGCTCCAATCTTCTCAAAACTCTGGATTCTGATAGAGGGCCACGAGACATGGACCTGGGTGCAAAAATTGAGGCTCTAGACCCTTCCAGAGCTGAGATATTGAAACTCAAAATTTTGACCAGAAAAAAACAACAACAGTGTTACCCCTTATGTTTTTTTTCAAGGGGGTGAAAAATAAAGTTTCTCCAATCTTCTCAAAACTCTGGATTCTGATAGAGGGCCATGAGACATGGACCTGGGTGCAAAAATTGAGGCTCTAGACCCTTCCAGAGCTGAGATATTGAAACTCAAAATTTTGACCAGAAAAAAAATGACAGTGTTACCCCTTATGTTTTTTTTCGGGGGGTGAAAAATAAAGTTTCTCCAATCTTCTCAAAACTCTGGATTCTGATAGAGGGCCATGAGACATGGACCTGGGTGCAAAAATTGAGGCTATAGACCCTTCCAGAGCTGAGATATTGAAACTCAAAATTTTGACCAGAAAAAAAAATGACAGTGTTACCCCTTATGTTTTTTTTCGGGGGGTGAAAAATTAAGTTTCTCCAATCTTCTCAAAACTCTGGATTCTGATAGATGGCCACGAGACATGGACCTGGGTGCAAAAATTGAGGCTCTAGACCCTTCCAGAGCTGAGATATTGAAACTCAAAATTTTGACCAGAAAAACAAAAAACAACAGTGTTACCCCTTATGTTTTTTTTCGGGGGGTGAAAAATAAAGTTTCTCCAATCTTCTCAAAACTCTGGATTCTGATAGAGGGCCACGAGACATGGATCTGGGTGCAAAAATTGAGGCTCTAGACCCTTCCAGAGCTGAGATATTGAAATTCAAAATTTTGACCAGAAAAAAAAAAATGACAGTGTTACCCCTTATGTTTTTTTTCGGGAGGTGAAAAATTAAGTTTCTCCAATCTTCTCAAAACTCTGGATTTTGATAGATGGCCACGAGACATGGACCTGGGTGCAAAAATTGAGGCTCTAGACCCTTCCAGAGCTGAGATATTGAAACTCAAAATTTTGACCAGAAAAAAAACAACAACAGTGTTACCCCTTATGTTTTTTTTCGGGGGGTGAAAAATAAAGTTTCTCCAATCTTCTCAAAACTCTGGATTCTGATAGAGGGCCACAAGACATGGACCTGGGTGCAAAAATTGAGGCCCTAGACCCTTCCAGAGCTGAGATATTGAAACTCAAAATTTTGGCCAGAAAATAAAACAACAGTGTTACCCCTTATGTTTTTTTTCGGGGGGTGAAAAATAAAGTTTCTCCAATCTTCTCAAAACTCTGGATTCTGATAGAGGGCCACGAAACATGGACCTGGGTGCAAAAATTGAGGCTCTAGACCCTTCCAGAGCTGAGATATTGACACTCAAAATTTTGACCAGAAAAAAAAACAACAGTGTTACCCCTTATATTTTTTTTTCGGGGGGTGAAAAATAAAGTTTCTCCAATCTTCTCAAAACTCTGGATTCTGATAGAGGGCCACGAGACATGGACCTGGGTGCAAAAATTGTGGCTCTAGACCCTTCCAGAGCTGAGATATTGAAACTCAAAATTTTGGCCAGAAAATAAAACAACAGTGTTACCCCTTATGTTTTTTTTCGGGGGGTGAAAAATAAAGTTTCTCCAATCTTCTCAAAACTCTGGATTCTGATAGAGGGCCACGAGACATGGACCTGGGTGCAAAAATTGAGGCTCTAGACCCTTCCACAGCTGAGATATTGAAACTCAAAATTTTGACCAGAAAAAAAAAAATGACAGTATTACCCCTTATGTTTTTTTTCGGGAGGTGAAAAATTAAGTTTCTCCAATCTTCTCAAAACTCTGGATTTTGATAGATGGCCACGAGACATGGACCTGGGTGCAAAAATTGAGGCTCTAGACCCTTCCAGAGCTGAGATATTGAAACTCAAAATTTTGACCAGAAAAAAACAACAACAGTGTTACCCCTTATGTTTTTTTTCGGGGGGTGAAAAATAAAGTTTCTCCAATCTTCTCAAAACTCTGGATTCTGATAGAGGGCCACGAGACATGGACCTGGGTGCAAAAATTGAGGCTCTAGACCCTTCCAGAGCTGAGATATTGAAACTCAAAATTTTGGCCAGAAAAAAAAAAAACAGTGTTACCCCTTATGTTTTTTTTCGGGAGGTGAAAAATTAAGTTTCTCCAATCTTCTCAAAACTCTGGAATCTGATAGATGGCCGCAAGACATGGACCTGGGTGCAAAAATTGAGGCTCTAGACCCTTCCAGAGCTGAGATATTGAAACTCAAAATTTTGACCAGAAAAAACAACAACAACAGTGTTACCCCTTATGTTTTTTTTCGGGGGGTGAAAAATAAAGTTTCTCCAATCTTCTCAAAACTCTGGATTCTGATAGAGGGCCACGAGACATGGACCTGGGTGCAAAAATTGAGGCTCTAGACCCTTCCAGAGCTGAGATATTGAAACTCAAAATTTTGACCAGAAAAAAAACAACAGTGTTACCCCTTATGTTTTTTTTCGGGGGGTGAAAAATAAAGTTTCTCCAATCTTCTCAAAACTCTGGATTCTGATAGAGGGCCACGAGACATGGACCTGGGTGCAATAATTGAGGCTCTAGACCCTTCCAGAACTGGGATATTGAAACTCAAAATTTTGGCCAGAAAATAAAACAACAGTGTTACCCCTTATGTTTTTTTTCGGGGGGTGAAAAATAAAGTTTCTCCAATCTTCTCAAATCTCTGGATTCTGATAGAGGGCCACGAGACATGGACCTGGGTGCAAAAATTGAGGCTCTAGACCCTTCCAGAGCTGAGATATTGAAACTCAAAATTTTGACCAGAAAAAAAAAACAACAGTGTTACCCCTTATGTTTTTTTTCGGGGGGTGAAAAATAAAGTTGCTCCAATCTTCTCAAAACTCTGGATTCTGATAGAGGGCCACGAGACATGGACCTGGGTGCAAAAATTGAGGCTCTAGACCCTTCCAGAGCTGAGATATTGAAACTCAAAATTTTGACCAGAAAAAAACAACAACAGTGTTACCCCTTATGTTTTTTTTCAAGGGGGTGAAAAATAAAGTTTCTCCAATCTTCTCAAAACTCTGGATTCTGATAGAGGGCCATGAGACATGGACCTGGGTGCAAAAATTGAGGCTCTAGACCCTTCCAGAGCTGAGATATTGAAACTCAAAATTTTGACCAGAAAAAAAATGACAGTGTTACCCCTTATGTTTTTTTTCGGGGGGTGAAAAATAAAGTTTCTCCAATCTTCTCAAAACTCTGGATTCTGATAGAGGGCCATGAGACATGGACCTGGGTGCAAAAATTGAGGCTCTAGACCCTTCCAGAGCTGAGATATTGAAACTCAAAATTTTGACCAGAAAAAAAAAATGACAGTGTTACCCCTTATGTTTTTTTTCGGGGGGTGAAAAATTAAGTTTCTCCAATCTTCTCAAAACTCTGGATTCTGATAGATGGCCACGAGACATGGACCTGGGTGCAAAAATTGAGGCTCTAGACCCTTCCAGAGCTGAGATATTGAAACTCAAAATTTTGACCAGAAAAACAAAAAACAACAGTGTTACCCCTTATGTTTTTTTTCGGGGGGTGAAAAATAAAGTTTCTCCAATCTTCTCAAAACTCTGGATTCTGATAGAGGGCCACGAGACATGGATCTGGGTGCAAAAATTGAGGCTCTAGACCCTTCCAGAGCTGAGATATTGAAATTCAAAATTTTGACCAGAAAAAAAAAAATGACAGTGTTACCCCTTATGTTTTTTTTCGGGAGGTGAAAAATTAAGTTTCTCCAATCTTCTCAAAACTCTGGATTTTGATAGATGGCCACGAGACATGGACCTGGGTGCAAAAATTGAGGCTCTAGACCCTTCCAGAGCTGAGATATTGAAACTCAAAATTTTGACCAGAAAAAAAACAACAACAGTGTTACCCCTTATGTTTCTTTTCGGGGGGTGAAAAATAAAGTTTCTCCAATCTTCTCAAAACTCTGGATTCTGATAGAGGGCCACAAGACATGGACCTGGGTGCAAAAATTGAGGCCCTAGACCCTTCCAGAGCTGAGATATTGAAACTCAAAATTTTGGCCAGAAAATAAAACAACAGTGTTACCCCTTATGTTTTTTTTCGGGGGGTGAAAAATAAAGTTTCTCCAATCTTCTCAAAACTCTGGATTCTGATAGAGGGCCACGAAACATGGACCTGGGTGCAAAAATTGAGGCTCTAGACCCTTCCAGAGCTGAGATATTGACACTCAAAATTTTGACCAGAAAAAAAACAACAGTGTTACCCCTTATATTTTTTTTTCGGGGGGTGAAAAATAAAGTTTCTCCAATCTTCTCAAAACTCTGGATTCTGATAGAGGGCCACGAGACATGGACCTGGGTGCAAAAATTGTGGCTCTAGACCCTTCCAGAGCTGAGATATTGAAACTCAAAATTTTGGCCAAAAAATAAAACAACAGTGTTACCCCTTATGTTTTTTTTCGGGGGGTGAAAAATAAAGTTTCTCCAATCTTCTCAAAACTCTGGATTCTGATAGAGGGCCACGAGACATGGACCTGGGTGCAAAAATTGAGGCTCTAGACCCTTCCAGAGCTGAGATATTGAAACTCAAAATTTTGACCAGAAAAACAAAAAACAACAGTGTTACCCCTTATGTTTTTTTTTCGGGGGGTGAAAAATAAAGTTTCTCCAATCTTCTCAAAACTCTGGATTCTGATAGAGGGCCACGAGACATGGATCTGGGTGCAAAAATTGGGGCTCTAGACCCTTCCAGAGCTGAGATATTGAAATTCAAAATTTTGACCAGAAAAAAAAAATTACAGTGTTACCCCTTATGTTTTTTTTCGGGAGGTGAAAAATTAAGTTTCTCCAATCTTCTCAAAACTCTGGATTTTGATAGATGGCCACGAGACATGGACCTGGGTGCAAAAATTGAGGCTCTAGACCCTTCCAGAGCTGAGATATTGAAACTCAAAATTTTGACCAGAAAAAAAACAACAACAGTGTTACCCCTTATGTTTTTTTTCGGGGGGTGAAAAATAAAGTTTCTCCAATCTTCTCAAAACTCTGGATTCTGATAGAGGGCCACAAGACATGGACCTGGGTGCAAAAATTGAGGCCCTAGACCCTTCCAGAGCTGAGATATTGAAACTCAAAATTTTGGCCAGAAAATAAAACAACAGTGTTACCCCTTATGTTTTTTTTCGGGGGGTGAAAAATAAAGTTTCTCCAATCTTCTCAAAACTCTGGATTCTGATAGAGGGCCACGAAACATGGACCTGGGTGCAAAAATTGAGGCTCTAGACCCTTCCAGAGCTGAGATATTGACACTCAAAATTTTGACCAGAAAAAAAAACAACAGTGTTACCCCTTATATTTTTTTTTCGGGGGGTGAAAAATAAAGTTTCTCCAATCTTCTCAAAACTCTGGATTCTGATAGAGGGCCACGAGACATGGACCTGGGTGCAAAAATTGTGGCTCTAGACCCTTCCAGAGCTGAGATATTGAAACTCAAAATTTTGGCCAGAAAATAAAACAACAGTGTTACCCCTTATGTTTTTTTTCGGGGGGTGAAAAATAAAGTTTCTCCAATCTTCTCAAAACTCTGGATTCTGATAGAGGGCCACGAGACATGGACCTGGGTGCAAAAATTGAGGCTCTAGACCCTTCCAGAGCTGAGATATTGAAACTCAAAATTTTGACCAGAAAAAAAAAACAACAGTGTTACCCCTTATGTTTTTTTTTCGGGGGGTGAAAAATAAAGTTTCTCCAATCTTCTCAAAACTCTGGATTCTGATAGAGGGCCACGAGACATGGACCTGGGTGCAAAAATTGAGGCTCTAGACCCTTCCAGAGCTGAGATATTGAAACTCAAAATTTTGACCAGAAAAAAAAAACAACAGTGTTACCCCTTATGTTTTTTTTCGGGGGGTGAAAAATAAAGTTTCTCCAATCTTCTCAAAACTCTGGATTCTGATATTGGGCCACGAGACATGGACCTGGGTGCAAAAATTGAGGCTCTAGACCCTTCCACAGCTGAGATATTGAAACTCAAAATTTTGACCAGAAAAAAAAAATGACAGTGTTACCCCTTATGTTTTTTTTCGGGAGGTGAAAAATTAAGTTTCTCCAATCTTCTCAAAACTCTGGATTTTGATAGATGGCCACGAGACATGGACCTGGGTGCAAAAATTGAGGCTCTAGACCCTTCCAGAGCTGAGATATTGAAACTCAAAATTTTGACCAGAAAAAAACAACAACAGTGTTACCCCTTATGTTTTTTTTCGGGGGGTGAAAAATAAAGTTTCTCCAATCTTCTCAAAACTCTGGATTCTGATAGAGGGCCACAAGACATGGACCTGGGTGCAAAAATTGAGGCTCTAGACCCTTCCAGAGCTGAGATATTGAAACTCAAAATTTTGACCAGAAAAAACAACAACAGTGTTACCCCTTATGTTTTTTTTCGGGGGGTGACAAATAAAGTTTCTCCAATCTTCTCAAAACTCTGGATTCTGATAGAGGGCCACGACACATGGACCTGGGTGCAAAAATTGAGGCTCTAGACCCTTCCAGAGCTGAGATATTGAAACTCAAAATTTTGGCCAGAAAAAAAAAAACAACAGTGTTACCCCTTATGTTTTTTTTCGGGGGGTGAAAAATAAAGTTTATCCGATCTTCTCAAAACTCTGGATTCTGATAGATGGCCACGAGACATGGACCTGGGTGCAAAAATTGAGGCTCTAGACCCTTCCAGAGCTGAGATATTGAAACTCAAAATTTTGACCAGAAAAAACAACAACAGTGTTACCCCTTATGTTTTTTTTCGGGGGGTGAAAAATAAAGTTTCTCCAATATTCTCAAAACTCTGGATTCTGATAGAGGGCCACGAGACATGGACCTGGGTGAAAAAATTGAGGCTCTAGACCCTTCCAGAGCTGAGATATTGAAACTCAAAATTTTGACCAGAAAAAACAACAACAGTGTTACCCCTTATGTTTTTTTTCGGGGGGTGAAAAATAAAGTTTCTCCAATCTTCTCAAAACTCTGGATTCTGATAGAGGGCCACGACACATGGACCTGGGTGCAAAAATTGAGGCTCTAGACCCTTCCAGAGCTGAGATATTGAAACTCAAAATTTTGGCCAGAAAAAAAAAACAACAGTGTTAACCCTTATGTTTTTTTTCGGGGGGTGAAAAATAAAGTTTCTCCAATCTTCTCAAAACTCTGGATTCTGATAGAGGGCCACGAGACATGGACCTGGGTGCAAAAATTGAGGCTCTAGACCCTTCCAGAGCTGAGATATTGAAACTCAAAATTTTGACGAGAAAAAAACAACAACAGTGTTACCCCTTATGTTTTTTTTCGGGGGGTGAAAAATAAAGTTTCTCCAATCTTCTCAAAACTCTGGATTCTGATAGAGGGCCATGAGACATGGACCTGGGTGCAAAAATTGAGGCTCTAGACCCTTCCAGAGCTGAGATATTGAAACTCAAAATTTTGACCAGAAAAAAAAATGACAGTGTTACCCCTTATGTTTTTTTTCGGGGGGTGAAAAATTAAGTTTCTCCAATCTTCTCAAAACTCTGGATTCTGATAGATGGCCACGAGACATGGACCTGGGTGCAAAAATTGAGGCTCTAGACCCTTCCAGAGCTGAGATATTGAAACTCAAAATTTTGACCAGAAAAACAAAAAACAACAGTGTTACCCCTTATGTTTTTTTTCGGGGGGTGAAAAATAAAGTTTCTCCAATCTTCTCAAAACTCTGGATTCTGATAGAGGGCCACAAGACATGGACCTGGGTGCAAAAATTGAGGCTCTAGACCCTTTCAGAGCTGAGATATTGAAACTCAAAATTTTGGCCAGAAAATGAAACAACAGTGTTACCCCTTATGTTTTTTTTCGGGGGGTGAAAAATAAAGTTTCTCCAATCTTCTCAAAACTCTGGATTCTGATAGAGGGCCACGAAACATGGACCTGGGTGCAAAAATTGAGGCTCTAGACCCTTCCAGAGCTGAGATATTGACACTCAAAATTTTGACCAGAAAAAAAAAAACAACAGTGTTACCCCTTATATATTTTTTTCGGGGGGTGAAAATTAAAGTTTCTCCAATCTTCTCAAAACTCTGGATTCTGATAGAGGGCCACGAGACATGGACCTGGGTGCAAAAATTGAGGCTCTAGACCCTTCCAGAGCTGAGATATTGAAACTCAAAATTTTGGCCAGAAAATAAAAGAACAGTGTTACCCCTTATGTTTTTTTTCGGGGGGTGAAAAATAAAGTTTCTCCAATCTTCTCAAAACTCTGGATTCTGATAGAGGGCCACGAGACATGGACCTGGGTGCAAAAATTGAGGCTCTAGACCCTTCCAGAGCTGAGATATTGAAACTCAAAATTTTGACCAGAAAAAAACAACAACAGTGTTACCCCTTATGTTTTTTTCGGGGGGTGAAAAATAAAGTTTCTCCAATCTTCTCAAAACTCTGGATTCTGATAGAGGGCCACGAGGCATGGACCTGGGTGCAAAAATTGAGGCTCTAGACCCTTCCAGAGCTGAGATATTGAAACTCAAAATTTTGACCAGAAAAAAAAAAAAAACAACAGTGTTACCCCTTATGTTTTTTTTTCGGGGGGTGAAAAATAAAGTTTCTCCAATCTTTTCAAAACTCTGCATTCTGATAGAGGGCCACGAGACATGGACCTGGGTGCAAAAATTGAGGCTCTAGACCCTTCCAGAGCTGAGGTATTGAAACTCAAAATTTTGACCAGAAAAAAAAATGACAGTGTTACCCCTTATGTTTTTTTTCGGGAGGTGAAAAATTAAGTTTCTCCAATCTTCTCAAAACTCTGGATTTTGATAGATGGCCACGAGACATGGACCTGGGTGCAAAAATTGAGGCTCTAGACCCTTCCAGAGCTGAGATATTGAAACTCAAAATTTTGACCAGAAAAAAAAAAAACAACAGTGTTACCCCTTATGTTTTTTTTCGGGGGGTGAAAAATAAAGTTTCTCCAATCTTCTCAAAACTCTGGATTCTGATAGAGGGCCACGAGACATGGACCTGGGTGCAAAAATTGAGGCTCTAGACCCTTCCAGAGCTGAGATATTGAAACTCAAAATTTTGGCCAGAAAATAAAACAACAGTGTTACCCCTTATGTTTTTTTTCGGGGGGTGAAAAATAAAGTTTCTCCAATCTTCTCAAAACTCTGGATTCTGATAGAGGGCCACGAAACATGGACCTGGGTGCAAAAATTGAGGCTCTTGACCCTTCCAGAGCTGAGATATTGACACTCAAAATTTTGACCAAAAAAAAAAAACAACAGTGTTACCCCTTATATTTTTTTTTTCGGGGGGTGAAAAATAAAGTTTCTCCAATCTTCTCAAAACTCTGGATTCTGATAGAGGGCCACGAGACATGGACCTGGGTGCAAAAATTGAGGCTCTAGACCCTTCCAGAGCTGAGATATTGAAACTCAAAATTTTGACCAGAAAAAAAAACAACAACAGTGTTACCCCTTATGTTTTTTTTCAGGGGGTGAAAAATAAAGTTTCTCCAATCTTCTCAAAACTCTGGATTCTGATAGAGGGCCACGAGACATGGACCTGGGTGCAAAAATTGAGGCTCTAGACCCTTCCAGAGCTGAGATATTGAAACTCAAAATTTTGGCCAGAAAATAAAACAACAGTGTTACCCCTTATGTTTTTTTTCGGGGGGTGAAAAATAAAGTTTCTCCAATCTTCTCAAAACTCTGGATTCTGATAGAGGGCCACGAGACATGGACCTGGGTGCAAAAATTGAGGCTCTAGACCCTTCCAGAGCTGAGATATTGAAACTCAAAATTTTGGCCAGAAAATAAAACAACAGTGTTACCCCTTATGTTTTTTTTCGGGAGGTGAAAAATTAAGTTTATCCAATCTTCTCAAAACTCTGGAATCTGATAGATGGCCACAAGACATGGACCTGGGTGCAAAAATTGAGGCTCTAGACCCTTCCAGAGCTGAGATATTGAAACTCAAAATTTTGACCAGAAAAAACAACAACAACAGTGTTACCCCTTATGTTTTTTTTCGGGGGGTGAAAAATAAAGTTTCTCCAATCTTCTCAAAACTCTGGATTCTGATAGAGGGCCACGAGACATGGACCTGGGTGCAAAAATTGAGGCTCTAGACCCTTCCAGAGCTGAGATATTGAAACTCAAAATTTTGACCAGAAAAAAAACAACAGTGTTACCCCTTATGTTTTTTTTCGGGGGGTGAAAAATAAAGTTTCTCCAATCTTCTCAAAACTCTGGATTCTGATAGAGGGCCACGAGACATGGACCTGGGTGCAATAATTGAGGCTCTAGACCCTTCCAGAGCTGAGATATTGAAACTCAAAATTTTGGCCAGAAAATAAAACAACAGTGTTACCCCTTATGTTTTTTTTCGGGGGGTGAAAAATAAAGTTTCTCCAATCTTCTCAAATCTCTGGATTCTGATAGAGGGCCACGAGACATGGACCTGGGTGCAAAAATTGAGGCTCTAGACCCTTCCAGAGCTGAGATATTGAAACTCAAAATTTTGACCAGAAAAAAACAACAACAGTGTTACCCCTTATGTTTTTTTTCGGGGGGTGAAAAATAAAGTTGCTCCAATCTTCTCAAAACTCTGAATTCTGATAGAGGGCCACGAGACATGGACCTGGGTGCAAAAATTGAGGCTCTAGACCCTTCCAGAGCTGAGATATTGAAACTCAAAATTTTGACCAGAAAAAAAAAACAACAGTGTTACCCCTTATGTTTTTTTTCAAGGGGGTGAAAAATAAAGTTTCTCCAATCTTCTCAAAACTCTGGATTCTGATAGAGGGCCATGAGACATGGACCTGGGTGCAAAAATTGAGGCTCTAGACCCTTCCAGAGCTGAGATATTGAAACTCAAAATTTTGACCAGAAAAAAAAATGACAGTGTTACCCCTTATGTTTTTTTTCGGGGGGTGAAAAATAAAGTTTCTCCAATCTTCTCAAAACTCTGGATTCTGATAGAGGGCCATGAGACATGGACCTGGGTGCAAAAATTGAGGCTCTAGACCCTTCCAGAGCTGAGATATTGAAACTCAAAATTTTGGCCAGAAAAAAAAAAAAACAACAGTGTTACCCCTTATGTTTTTTTTCGGGGGGTGAAAAATAAAGTTTATCCGATCTTCTCAAAACTCTGGATTCTGATAGATGGCCACGAGACATGGACCTGGGTGCAAAAATTGAGGCTCTAGACCCTTCCAGAGCTGAGATATTGAAACTCAAAATTTTGACCAGAAAAAACAACAACAGTGTTACCCCTTATGTTTTTTTTCGGGGGGTGAAAAATAAAGTTTCTCCAATATTCTCAAAACTCTGGATTCTGATAGAGGGCCACGAGACATGGACCTGGGTGAAAAAATTGAGGCTCTAGACCCTTCCAGAGCTGAGATATTGAAACTCAAAATTTTGACCAGAAAAAACAACAACAGTGTTACCCCTTATGTTTTTTTTCGGGGGGTGAAAAATAAAGTTTCTCCAATCTTCTCAAAACTCTGGATTCTGATAGAGGGCCACGACACATGGACCTGGGTGCAAAAATTGAGGCTCTAGACCCTTCCAGAGCTGAGATATTGAAACTCAAAATTTTGGCCAGAAAAAAAAAACAACAGTGTTAACCCTTATGTTTTTTTTCGGGGGGTGAAAAATAAAGTTTCTCCAATCTTCTCAAATCTCTGGATTCTGATAGAGGGCCACGAGACATGGACCTGGGTGCAAAAATTGAGGCTCTAGACCCTTCCAGAGCTGAGATATTGAAACTCAAAATTTTGACCAGAAAAAAACAACAACAGTGTTACCCCTTATGTTTTTTTTCGGGGGGTGAAAAATAAAGTTGCTCCAATCTTCTCAAAACTCTGAATTCTGATAGAGGGCCACGAGACATGGACCTGGGTGCAAAAATTGAGGCTCTAGACCCTTCCAGAGCTGAGATATTGAAACTCAAAATTTTGACCAGAAAAAAAAAACAACAGTGTTACCCCTTATGTTTTTTTTCAAGGGGGTGAAAAATAAAGTTTCTCCAATCTTCTCAAAACTCTGGATTCTGATAGAGGGCCATGAGACATGGACCTGGGTGCAAAAATTGAGGCTCTAGACCCTTCCAGAGCTGAGATATTGAAACTCAAAATTTTGACCAGAAAAAAAAATGACAGTGTTACCCCTTATGTTTTTTTTCGGGGGGTGAAAAATAAAGTTTCTCCAATCTTCTCAAAACTCTGGATTCTGATAGAGGGCCATGAGACATGGACCTGGGTGCAAAAATTGAGGCTCTAGACCCTTCCAGAGCTGAGATATTGAAACTCAAAATTTTGGCCAGAAAAAAAAAAAAACAACAGTGTTACCCCTTATGTTTTTTTTCGGGGGGTGAAAAATAAAGTTTATCCGATCTTCTCAAAACTCTGGATTCTGATAGATGGCCACGAGACATGGACCTGGGTGCAAAAATTGAGGCTCTAGACCCTTCCAGAGCTGAGATATTGAAACTCAAAATTTTGACCAGAAAAAACAACAACAGTGTTACCCCTTATGTTTTTTTTCGGGGGGTGAAAAATAAAGTTTCTCCAATATTCTCAAAACTCTGGATTCTGATAGAGGGCCACGAGACATGGACCTGGGTGAAAAAATTGAGGCTCTAGACCCTTCCAGAGCTGAGATATTGAAACTCAAAATTTTGACCAGAAAAAACAACAACAGTGTTACCCCTTATGTTTTTTTTCGGGGGGTGAAAAATAAAGTTTCTCCAATCTTCTCAAAACTCTGGATTCTGATAGAGGGCCACGACACATGGACCTGGGTGCAAAAATTGAGGCTCTAGACCCTTCCAGAGCTGAGATATTGAAACTCAAAATTTTGGCCAGAAAAAAAAAACAACAGTGTTAACCCTTATGTTTTTTTTCGGGGGGTGAAAAATAAAGTTTCTCCAATCTTCTCAAAACTCTGGATTCTGATAGAGGGCCACGAGACATGGACCTGGGTGCAAAAATTGAGGCTCTAGACCCTTCCAGAGCTGAGATATTGAAACTCAAAATTTTGACCAGAAAAAAACAACAACAGTGTTACCCCTTATGTTTTTTTTCGGGGGGTGAAAAATAAAGTTTCTCCAATCTTCTCAAAACTCTGGATTCTGATAGAGGGCCATGAGACATGGACCTGGGTGCAAAAATTGAGGCTCTAGACCCTTCCAGAGCTGAGATATTGAAACTCAAAATTTTGACCAGAAAAAAAAATGACAGTGTTACCCCTTATGTTTTGTTTCGGGGGGTGAAAAATTAAGTTTCTCCAATCTTCTCAAAACTCTGGATTCTGATAGATGGCCACGAGACATGGACCTGGGTGCAAAAATTGAGGCTCTAGACCCTTCCAGAGCTGAGATATTGAAACTCAAAATTTTGACCAGAAAAACAAAAAACAACAGTGTTACCCCTTATGTTTTTTTTCGGGGGGTGAAAAATAAAGTTTCTCCAATCTTCTCAAAACTCTGGATTCTGATAGAGGGCCACGAGACATGGATCTGGGTGCAAAAATTGAGGCTCTAGACCCTTCCAGAGCTGAGATATTGAAACTCAAAATTTTGACCAGAAAAAAAAACAACAACAGTGTTACCCCTTATGTTTTTTTTCGGGGGGTGAAAAATAAAGTTTCTCCAATCTTCTCAAAACTCTGGATTCTGATAGAGGGCCACAAGACATGGACCTGGGTGCAAAAATTGAGGCTCTAGACCCTTCCAGAGCTGAGATATTGAAACTCAAAATTTTGGCCAGAAAATGAAACAACAGTGTTACCCCTTATGTTTTTTTTCGGGGGGTGAAAAATAAAGTTTCTCCAATCTTCTCAAAACTCTGGATTCTGATAGAGGGCCACGAAACATGGACCTGGGTGCAAAAATTGAGGCTCTAGACCCTTCCAGAGCTGAGATATTGACACTCAAAATTTTGACCAGAAAAAAAAAAAAACAACAGTGTTACCCCTTATATATTTTTTTCGGGGGGTGAAAATTAAAGTTTCTCCAATCTTCTCAAAACTCTGGATTCTGATAGAGGGCCACGAGACATGGACCTGGGTGCAAAAATTGAGGCTCTAGACCCTTCCAGAGCTGAGATATTGAAACTCAAAATTTTGGCCAGAAAATAAAACAACAGTGTTACCCCTTATGTTTTTTTTCGGGGGGTGAAAAATAAAGTTTCTCCAATCTTCTCAAAACTCTGGATTCTGATAGAGGGCCACGAGACATGGACCTGGGTGCAAAAATTGAGGCTCTAGACCCTTCCAGAGCTGAGATATTGAAACTCAAAATTTTGACCAGAAAAAAACAACAACAGTGTTACCCCTTATGTTTTTTTTCGGGGGGTGAAAAATAAAGTTTCTCCAATCTTCTCAAAACTCTGGATTCTGATAGAGGGCCACGAGGCATGGACCTGGGTGCAAAAATTGAGGCTCTAGACCCTTCCAGAGCTGAGATATTGAAACTCAAAATTTTGACCAGAAAAAAAACAACAACAGTGTTACCCCTTATGTTTTTTTTTCGGGGGGTGAAAAATAAAGTTTCTCCAATCTTCTCAAAACTCTGGATTCTGATAGAGGGCCACGAGACATGGACCTGGGTGCAAAAATTGAGGCTCTAGACCCTTCCAGAGCTGAGGTATTGAAACTCAAAATTTTGACCAGAAAAAAAAATGACAGTGTTACCCCTTATGTTTTTTTTCGGGAGGTGAAAAATTAAGTTTCTCCAATCTTCTCAAAACTCTGGATTTTGATAGATGGCCACGAGACATGGACCTGGGTGCAAAAATTGAGGCTCTAGACCCTTCCAGAGCTGAGATATTGAAACTCAAAATTTTGACCAGAAAAAAAAAAAACAACAGTGTTACCCCTTATGTTTTTTTTCGGGGGGTGAAAAATAAAGTTTCTCCAATCTTCTCAAAACTCTGGATTCTGATAGAGGGCCACGAGACATGGACTTGGGTGCAAAAATTGAGGCTCTAGACCCTTCCAGAGCTGAGATATTGAAACTCAAAATTTTGGCCAGAAAATAAAACAACAGTGTTACCCCTTATGTTTTTTTTCGGGGGGTGAAAAATAAAGTTTCTCCAATCTTCTCAAAACTCTGGATTCTGATAGAGGGCCACGAAACATGGACCTGGGTGCAAAAATTGAGGCTCTTGACCCTTCCAGAGCTGAGATATTGACACTCAAAATTTTGACCAAAAAAAAAAAACAACAGTGTTACCCCTTATATTTTTTTTTCGGGGGGTGAAAAATAAAGTTTCTCCAATCTTCTCAAAACTCTGGATTCTGATAGAGGGCCACGAGACATGGACCTGGGTGCAAAAATTGAGGCTCTAGACCCTTCCAGAGCTGAGATATTGAAACTCAAAATTTTGACCAGAAAAAAAAACAACAACAGTGTTACCCCTTATGTTTTTTTTCAGGGGGTAAAAAATAAAGTTTCTCCAATCTTCTCAAAACTCTGGATTCTGATAGAGGGCCACGAGACATGGACCTGGGTGCAAAAATTGAGGCTCTAGACCCTTCCAGAGCTGAGATATTGAAACTCAAAATTTTGGCCAGAAAATAAAACAACAGTGTTACCCCTTATGTTTTTTTTCGGGGGGTGAAAAATAAAGTTTCTCCAATCTTCTCAAAACTCTGGATTCTGATAGAGGGCCACGAGACATGGACCTGGGTGCAAAAATTGAGGCTCTAGACCCTTCCAGAGCTGAGATATTGAAACTCAAAATTTTGGCCAGAAAATAAAACAACAGTGTTACCCCTTATGTTTTTTTTCGGGAGGTGAAAAATTAAGTTTATCCAATCTTCTCAAAACTCTGGAATCTGATAGATGGCCACAAGACATGGACCTGGGTGCAAAAATTGAGGCTCTAGACCCTTCCAGAGCTGAGATATTGAAACTCAAAATTTTGACCAGAAAAAACAACAACAACAGTGTTACCCCTTATGTTTTTTTTCGGGGGGTGAAAAATAAAGTTTCTCCAATCTTCTCAAAACTCTGGATTCTGATAGAGGGCCACGAGACATGGACCTGGGTGCAAAAATTGAGGCTCTAGACCCTTCCAGAGCTGAGATATTGAAACTCAAAATTTTGACCAGAAAAAAAACAACAGTGTTACCCCTTATGTTTTTTTTCGGGGGTTGAAAAATAAAGTTTCTCCAATCTTCTCAAAACTCTGGATTCTGATAGAGGGCCACGAGACATGGACCTGGGTGCAATAATTGAGGCTCTAGACCCTTCCAGAGCTGAGATATTGAAACTCAAAATTTTGGCCAGAAAATAAAACAACAGTGTTACCCCTTATGTTTTTTTTCGGGGGGTGAAAAATAAAGTTTCTCCAATCTTCTCAAATCTCTGGATTCTGATAGAGGGCCACGAGACATGGACCTGGGTGCAAAAATTGAGGCTCTAGACCCTTCCAGAGCTGAGATATTGAAACTCAAAATTTTGACCAGAAAAAAACAACAACAGTGTTACCCCTTATGTTTTTTTTCGGGGGGTGAAAAATAAAGTTGCTCCAATCTTCTCAAAACTCTGAATTCTGATAGAGGGCCACGAGACATGGACCTGGGTGCAAAAATTGAGGCTCTAGACCCTTCCAGAGCTGAGATATTGAAACTCAAAATTTTGACCAGAAAAAAAAAACAACAGTGTTACCCCTTATGTTTTTTTTCAAGGGGGTGAAAAATAAAGTTTCTCCAATCTTCTCAAAACTCTGGATTCTGATAGAGGGCCATGAGACATGGACCTGGGTGCAAAAATTGAGGCTCTAGACCCTTCCAGAGCTGAGATATTGAAACTCAAAATTTTGACCAGAAAAAAAAATGACAGTGTTACCCCTTATGTTTTTTTTCGGGGGGTGAAAAATAAAGTTTCTCCAATCTTCTCAAAACTCTGGATTCTGATAGAGGGCCATGAGACATGGACCTGGGTGCAAAAATTGAGGCTCTAGACCCTTCCAGAGCTGAGATATTGAAACTCAAAATTTTGACCAGAAAAAAACAAAATGACAGTGTTACCCCTTATGTTTTTTTTCGGGGGGTGAAAAATTAAGTTTCTCCAATCTTCTCAAAACTCTGGATTCTGATAGATGGCCACGAGACATGGACCTGGGTGCAAAAATTGAGGCTCTAGACCCTTCCAGAGCTGAGATATTGAAACTCAAAATTTTGACCAGAAAAACAAAAAACAACAGTGTTACCCCTTATGTTTTTTTTCGGGGGGTGAAAAATAAAGTTTCTCCAATCTTCTCAAAACTCTGGATTCTGATAGAGGGCCACGAGACATGGATCTGGGTGCAAAAATTGAGGCTCTAGACCCTTCCAGAGCTGAGATATTGAAACTCAAAATTTTGACCAGAAAAAAAAAATGACAGTGTTACCCCTTATGTTTTTTTTCGGGAGGTGAAAAATTAAGTTTCTCCAATCTTCTCAAAACTCTGGATTTTGATAGATGGCCACGAGACATGGACCTGGGTGCAAAAATTGAGGCTCTAGACCCTTCCACAGCTGAGATATTGAAACTCAAAATTTTGACCAGAAAAAAAAAATGACAGTGTTACCCCTTGTTTTTTTTCGGGAGGTGAAAAATTAAGTTTCTCCAATCTTCTCAAAACTCTGGATTTTGATAGAGGGCCACGAGACATGGACCTGGGTGCAAAAATTGAGGCTCTAGACCCTTCCAGAGCTGAGATATTGAAACTCAAAATTTTGACCAGAAAAAAAACAACAACAGTGTTACCCCTTATGTTTTTTTTCGGGGGGTGAAAAATAAAGTTTCTCCAATCTTCTCAAAACTCTGGATTCTGATAGAGGGCCACAAGACATGGACCTGGGTGCAAAAATTGAGGCTCTAGACCCTTCCAGAGCTGAGATATTGAAACTCAAAATTTTGACCAGAAAAAAACAACAACAGTGTTACCCCTTATGTTTTTTTTCGGGGGGTGAAAAATAAAGTTGCTCCAATCTTCTCAAAACTCTGGATTCTGATAGAGGGCCACGAGACATGGACCTGGGTGCAAAAATTGAGGCTCTAGACCCTTCCAGAGCTGAGATATTGAAACTCAAAATTTTGACCAGAAAAAAACAACAACAGTGTTACCCCTTATGTTTTTTTTCAAGGGGGTGAAAAATAAAGTTTCTCCAATCTTCTCAAAACTCTGGATTCTGATAGAGGGCCATGAGACATTGACCTGGGTGCAAAAATTGAGGCTCTAGACCCTTCCAGAGCTGAGATATTGAAACTCAAAATTTTGACCAGAAAAAAAATGACAGTGTTACCCCTTATGTTTTTTTTCGGGGGGTGAAAAATAAAGTTTCTCCAATCTTCTCAAAACTCTGGATTCTGATAGAGGGCCATGAGACATGGACCTGGGTGCAAAAATTGAGGCTCTAGACCCTTCCAGAGCTGAGATATTGAAACTCAAAATTTTGACCAGAAAAAAAAAATGACAGTGTTACCCCTTATGTTTTTTTTCGGGGGGTGAAAAATTAAGTTTCTCCAATCTTCTCAAAACTCTGGATTCTGATAGATGGCCACGAGACATGGACCTGTGTGCAAAAATTGAGGCTCTAGACCCTTCCAGAGCTGAGATATTGAAACTCAAAATTTTGACCCGAAAAACAAAAAACAACAGTGTTACCCCTTATGTTTTTTTTCGGGGGGTGAAAAATAAAGTTTCTCCAATCTTCTCAAAACTCTGGATTCTGATAGAGGGCCACGAGACATGGATCTGGGTGCAAAAATTGAGGCTCTAGACCCTGCCAGAGCTAAGATATTGAAACTCAAAATTTTGACCAGAAAAAAAACAACAACAGTGTTACCCCTTATGTTTTTTTTCGGGGGGTGAAAAATAAAGTTTCTCCAATCTTCTCAAAACTCTGGATTCTGATAGAGGGCCACAAGACATGGACCTGGGTGCAAAAATTGAGGCCCTAGACCCTTCCAGAGCTGAGATATTGAAACTCAAAATTTTGGCCAGAAAATAAAACAACAGTGTTACCCCTTATGTTTTTTTTCGGGGGGTGAAAAATAAAGTTTCTCCAATCTTCTCAAAACTCTGGATTCTGATAGAGGGCCACGAAACATGGACCTGGGTGCAAAAATTGAGGCTCTAGACCCTTCCAGAGCTGAGATATTGACACTCAAAATTTTGACCAGAAAAAAAAACAACAGTGTTACCCCTTATATTTTTTTTTCGGGGGGTGAAAAATAAAGTTTCTCCAATCTTCTCAAAACTCTGGATTCTGATAGAGGGCCACGAGACATGGACCTGGGTGCAAAAATTGTGGCTCTAGACCCTTCCAGAGCTGAGATATTGAAACTCAAAATTTTGGCCAGAAAATAAAACAACAGTGTTACCCCTTATGTTTTTTTTCGGGGGGTGAAAAATAAAGTTTCTCCAATCTTCTCAAAACTCTGGATTCTGATAGAGGGCCACGAGACATGAACCTGGGTGCAAAAATTGAGGCTCTAGACCCTTCCAGAGCTGAGATATTGAAACTCAAAATTTTGACCAGAAAAAAAAAACAACAGTGTTACCCCTTATGTTTTTTTTTCGGGGGGTGAAAAATAAAGTTTCTCCAATCTTCTCAAAACTCTGGATTCTGATAGAGGGCCACGAGACATGGACCTGGGTGCAAAAATTGAGGCTCTAGACCCTTCCAGAGCTGAGATATTGAAACTCAAAATTTTGACCAGAAAAAAAAAAACAACAGTGTTACCCCTTATGTTTTTTTTTCGGGGGGTGAAAAATAAAGTTTCTCCAATCTTCTCAAAACTCTGGATTCTGATAGAGGGCCACGAGACATGGACCTGGGTGCAAAAATTGAGGCTCTAGACCCTTCCAGAGCTGAGGTATTGAAACTCAAAATTTTGACCAGAAAAAAAAATGACAGTGTTACCCCTTATGTTTTTTTTCGGGAGGTGAAAAATTAAGTTTCTCCAATCTTCTCAAAACTCTGGATTTTGATAGATGGCCACGAGACATGGACCTGGGTGCAAAAATTGAGGCTCTAGACCCTTCCAGAGCTGAGATATTGAAACTCAAAATTTTGACCAGAAAAAAAAAAACAACAGTGTTACCCCTTATGTTTTTTTTCGGGGGGTGAAAAATAAAGTTTCTCCAATCTTCTCAAAACTCTGGATTCTGATAGAGGGCCACGAGACATGGACTTGGGTGCAAAAATTGAGGCTCCAGACCCTTCCAGAGCTGAGATATTGAAACTCAAAATTTTGGCCAGAAAATAAAACAACAGTGTTACCCCTTATGTTTTTTTTTCGGGGGGTGAAAAATAAAGTTTCTCCAATCTTCTCAAAACTCTGGATTCTGATAGAGGGCCACGAAACATGGACCTGGGTGCAAAAATTGAGGCTCTTGACCCTTCCAGAGCTGAGATATTGACACTCAAAATTTTGACCAAAAAAAAAAAAACAACAGTGTTACCCCTTATATTTTTTTTTTCGGGGGGTGAAAAATAAAGTTTCTCCAATCTTCTCAAAACTCTGGATTCTGATAGAGGGCCACGAGACATGGACCTGGGTGCAAAAATTGAGGCTCTAGACCCTTCCAGAGCTGAGATATTGAAACTCAAAATTTTGACCAGAAAAAAAAACAACAACAGTGTTACCCCTTATGTTTTTTTTCAGGGGGTAAAAAATAAAGTTTCTCCAATCTTCTCAAAACTCTGGATTCTGATAGAGGGCCACGAGACATGGACCTGGGTGCAAAAATTGAGGCTCTAGACCCTTCCAGAGCTGAGATATTGAAACTCAAAATTTTGGCCAGAAAATAAAACAACAGTGTTACCCCTTATGTTTTTTTTCGGGGGGTGAAAAATAAAGTTTCTCCAATCTTCTCAAAACTCTGGAATCTGATAGAGGGCCACGAGACATGGACCTGGGTGCAAAAATTGAGGCTCTAGACCCTTCCAGAGCTGAGATATTGAAACTCAAAATTTTGGCCAGAAAATAAAACAACAGTGTTACCCCTTATGTTTTTTTTCGGGAGGTGAAAAATTAAGTTTATCCAATCTTCTCAAAACTCTGGAATCTGATAGATGGCCACAAGACATGGACCTGGGTGCAAAAATTGAGGCTCTAGACCCTTCCAGAGCTGAGATATTGAAACTCAAAATTTTGACCAGAAAAAACAACAACAACAGTGTTACCCCTTATGTTTTTTTTCGGGGGGTGAAAAATAAAGTTTCTCCAATCTTCTCAAAACTCTGGATTCTGATAGAGGGCCACGAGACATGGACCTGGGTGCAAAAATTGAGGCTCTAGACCCTTCCAGAGCTGAGATATTGAAACTCAAAATTTTGACCAGAAAAAAAACAACAGTGTTACCCCTTATGTTTTTTTTCGGGGGTTGAAAAATAAAGTTTCTCCAATCTTCTCAAAACTCTGGATTCTGATAGAGGGCCACGAGACATGGACCTGGGTGCAATAATTGAGGCTCTAGACCCTTCCAGAGCTGAGATATTGAAACTCAAAATTTTGGCCAGAAAATAAAACAACAGTGTTACCCCTTATGTTTTTTTTCGGGGGGTGAAAAATAAAGTTTCTCCAATCTTCTCAAATCTCTGGATTCTGATAGAGGGCCACGAGACATGGACCTGGGTGCAAAAATTGAGGCTCTAGACCCTTCCAGAGCTGAGATATTGAAACTCAAAATTTTGACCAGAAAAAAACAACAACAGTGTTACCCCTTATGTTTTTTTTCGGGGGGTGAAAAATAAAGTTGCTCCAATCTTCTCAAAACTCTGAATTCTGATAGAGGGCCACGAGACATGGACCTGGGTGCAAAAATTGAGGCTCTAGACCCTTCCAGAGCTGAGATATTGAAACTCAAAATTTTGACCAGAAAAAAAAACAACAGTGTTACCCCTTATGTTTTTTTTCAAGGGGGTGAAAAATAAAGTTTCTCCAATCTTCTCAAAACTCTGGATTCTGATAGAGGGCCACGAGACATGGACCTGGGTGCAAAAATTGAGGCTCTAGACCCTTCCAGAGCTGAGATATTGAAACTCAAAATTTTGACCAGAAAAAAAAAACAACAGTGTTACCCCTTATGTTTTTTTTTCGGGGGGTGAAAAATAAAGTTTCTCCAATCTTCTCAAAACTCTGGATTCTGATAGAGGGCCACGAGACATGGACCTGGGTGCAAAAATTGAGGCTCTAGACCCTTCCAGAGCTGAGGTATTGAAACTCAAAATTTTGACCAGAAAAAAAAATGACAGTGTTACCCCTTATGTTTTTTTTCGGGAGGTGAAAAATTAAGTTTCTCCAATCTTCTCAAAACTCTGGATTTTGATAGATGGCCACGAGACATGGACCTGGGTGCAAAAATTGAGGCTCTAGACCCTTCCAGAGCTGAGATATTGAAACTCAAAATTTTGACCAGAAAAAAAAAAAAACAACAGTGTTACCCCTTATGTTTTTTTTCGGGGGGTGAAAAATAAAGTTTCTCCAATCTTCTCAAAACTCTGGATTCTGATAGAGGGCCACGAGACATGGACTTGGGTGCAAAAATTGAGGCTCTAGACCCTTCCAGAGCTGAGATATTGAAACTCAAAATTTTGGCCAGAAAATAAAACAACAGTGTTACCCCTTATGTTTTTTTTTCGGGGGGTGAAAAATAAAGTTTCTCCAATCTTCTCAAAACTCTGGATTCTGATAGAGGGCCACGAAACATGGACCTGGGTGCAAAAATTGAGGCTCTTGACCCTTCCAGAGCTGAGATATTGACACTCAAAATTTTGACCAAAAAAAAAAAACAACAGTGTTACCCCTTATATTTTTTTTTTCGGGGGGTGAAAAATAAAGTTTCTCCAATCTTCTCAAAACTCTGGATTCTGATAGAGGGCCACGAGACATGGACCTGGGTGCAAAAATTGAGGCTCTAGACCCTTCCAGAGCTGAGATATTGAAACTCAAAATTTTGACCAGAAAAAAAAACAACAACAGTGTTACCCCTTATGTTTTTTTTCAGGGGGTAAAAAATAAAGTTTCTCCAATCTTCTCAAAACTCTGGATTCTGATAGAGGGCCACGAGACATGGACCTGGGTGCAAAAATTGAGGCTCTAGACCCTTCCAGAGCTGAGATATTGAAACTCAAAATTTTGGCCAGAAAATAAAACAACAGTGTTACCCCTTATGTTTTTTTTCGGGGGGTGAAAAATAAAGTTTCTCCAATCTTCTCAAAACTCTGGATTCTGATAGAGGGCCACGAGACATGGACCTGGGTGCAAAAATTGAGGCTCTAGACCCTTCCAGAGCTGAGATATTGAAACTCAAAATTTTGGCCAGAAAATAAAACAACAGTGTTACCCCTTATGTTTTTTTTCGGGAGGTGAAAAATTAAGTTTATCCAATCTTCTCAAAACTCTGGAATCTGATAGATGGCCACAAGACATGGACCTGGGTGCAAAAATTGAGGCTCTAGACCCTTCCAGAGCTGAGATATTGAAACTCAAAATTTTGACCAGAAAAAACAACAACAACAGTGTTACCCCTTATGTTTTTTTTTCGGGGGGTGAAAAATAAAGTTTCTCCAATCTTCTCAAAACTCTGGATTCTGATAGAGGGCCACGAGACATGGACCTGGGTGCAAAAATTGAGGCTCTAGACCCTTCCAGAGCTGAGATATTGAAACTCAAAATTTTGACCAGAAAAAAAACAACAGTGTTACCCCTTATGTTTTTTTTCGGGGGTTGAAAAATAAAGTTTCTCCAATCTTCTCAAAACTCTGGATTCTGATAGAGGGCCACGAGACATGGACCTGGGTGCAATAATTGAGGCTCTAGACCCTTCCAGAGCTGAGATATTGAAACTCAAAATTTTGGCCAGAAAATAAAACAACAGTGTTACCCCTTATGTTTTTTTTCGGGGGGTGAAAAATAAAGTTTCTCCAATCTTCTCAAATCTCTGGATTCTGATAGAGGGCCACGAGACATGGACCTGGGTGCAAAAATTGAGGCTCTAGACCCTTCCAGAGCTGAGATATTGAAACTCAAAATTTTGACCAGAAAAAAACAACAACAGTGTTACCCCTTATGTTTTTTTTCGGGGGGTGAAAAATAAAGTTGCTCCAATCTTCTCAAAACTCTGAATTCTGATAGAGGGCCACGAGACATGGACCTGGGTGCAAAAATTGAGGCTCTAGACCCTTCCAGAGCTGAGATATTGAAACTCAAAATTTTGACCAGAAAAAAAAACAACAGTGTTACCCCTTATGTTTTTTTTCAAGGGGGTGAAAAATAAAGTTTCTCCAATCTTCTCAAAACTCTGGATTCTGATAGAGGGCCATGAGACATGGACCTGGGTGCAAAAATTGAGGCTCTAGACCCTTCCAGAGCTGAGATATTGAAACTCAAAATTTTGACCAGAAAAAAAAATGACAGTGTTACCCCTTATGTTTTTTTTCGGGGGGTGAAAAATAAAGTTTCTCCAATCTTCTCAAAACTCTGGATTCTGATAGAGGGCCATGAGACATGGACCTGGGTGCAAAAATTGAGGCTCTAGACCCTTCCAGAGCTGAGATATTGAAACTCAAAATTTTGACCAGAAAAAAACAAAATGACAGTGTTACCCCTTATGTTTTTTTTCGGGGGGTGAAAATTAAGTTTCTCCAATCTTCTCAAAACTCTGGATTCTGATAGATGGCCACGAGACATGGACCTGGGTGCAAAAATTGAGGCTCTAGACCCTTCCAGAGCTGAGATATTGAAACTCAAAATTTTGACCAGAAAAACAAAAAACAACAGTGTTATCCCTTATGTTTTTTTTCGGGGGGTGAAAAATAAAGTTTCTCCAATCTTCTCAAAACTCTGGATTCTGATAGAGGGCCACGAGACATGGATCTGGGTGCAAAAATTGAGGCTCTAGACCCTTCCAGAGCTGAGATATTGAAACTCAAAATTTTGACCAGAAAAAAAAAAATGACAGTGTTACCCCTTATGTTTTTTTTCGGGAGGTGAAAAATTAAGTTTCTCCAATCTTCTCAAAACTCTGGATTTTGATAGATGGCCACGAGACATGGACCTGGGTGCAAAAATTGAGGCTCTAGACCCTTCCACAGCTGAGATATTGAAACTCAAAATTTTGACCAGAAAAAAAAAAAATGACAGTGTTACCCCTTGTTTTTTTTCGGGAGGTGAAAAATTAAGTTTCTCCAATCTTCTCAAAACTCTGGATTTTGATAGATGGCCACGAGACATGGACCTGGGTGCAAAAATTGAGGCTCTAGACCCTTCCAGAGCTGAGATATTGAAACTCAAAATTTTGACCAGAAAAAAAACAACAACAGTGTTACCCCTTATGTTTTTTTTCGGGGGGTGAAAAATAAAGTTTCTCCAATCTTCTCAAAACTCTGGATTCTGATAGAGGGCCACAAGACATGGACCTGGGTGCAAAAATTGAGGCTCTAGACCCTTCCAGAGCTGAGATATTGAAACTCAAAATTTTGACCAGAAAAAAAAAAACAACAGTGTTACCCCTTATGTTTTTTTTCGGGGGGTGAAAAATAAAGTTGCTCCAATCTTCTCAAAACTCTGGATTCTGATAGAGGGCCACGAGACATGGACCTGGGTGCAAAAATTGAGGCTCTAGACCCTTCCAGAGCTGAGATATTGAAACTCAAAATTTTGACCAGAAAAAAACAACAACAGTGTTACCCCTTATGTTTTTTTTCAAGGGGGTGAAAAATAAAGTTTCTCCAATCTTCTCAAAACTCTGGATTCTGATAGAGGGCCATGAGACATTGACCTGGGTGCAAAAATTGAGGCTCTAGACCCTTCCAGAGCTGAGATATTGAAACTCAAAATTTTGACCAGAAAAAAATGACAGTGTTACCCCTTATGTTTTTTTTCGGGGGGTGAAAAATAAAGTTTCTCCAATCTTCTCAAAACTCTGGATTCTGATAGAGGGCCATGAGACATGGACCTGGGTGCAAAAATTGAGGCTCTAGACCCTTCCAGAGCTGAGATATTGAAACTCAAAATTTTGACCCGAAAAACAAAAAACAACAGTGTTACCCCTTATGTTTTTTTTCGGGGGGTGAAAAATAAAGTTTCTCCAATCTTCTCAAAACTCTGGATTCTGATAGAGGGCCACGAGACATGGATCTGGGTGCAAAAATTGAGGCTCTAGACCCTTCCAGAGCTGAGATATTGAAATTCAAAATTTTGACCAAAAAAAAAAATGACAGTGTTACCCCTTATGTTTTTTTTGGGAGGTGAAAAATTAAGTTTCTCCAATCTTCTCAAAACTCTGGATTTTGATAGATGGCCACGAGACATGGACCTGGGTGCAAAAATTGAGGCTCTAGACCCTTCCAGAGCTGAGATATTGAAACTCAAAATTTTGACCAGAAAAAAAACAACAACAGTGTTACCCCTTATGTTTTTTTTCGGGGGGTGAAAAATAAAGTTTCTCCAATCTTCTCAAAACTCTGGATTCTGATAGAGGGCCACAAGACATGGACCTGGGTGCAAAAATTGAGGCCCTAGACCCTTCCAGAGCTGAGATATTGAAACTCAAAATTTTGGCCAGAAAATAAAACAACAGTGTTACCCCTTATGTTTTTTTTCGGGGGGTGAAAAATAAAGTTTCTCCAATCTTCTCAAAACTCTGGATTCTGATAGAGGGCCACGAAACATGGACCTGGGTGCAAAAATTGAGGCTCTAGACCCTTCCAGAGCTGAGATATTGACACTCAAAATTTTGACCAGAAAAAAAAACAACAGTGTTACCCCTTATATTTTTTTTTCGGGGGGTGAAAAATAAAGTTTCTCCAATCTTCTCAAAACTCTGGATTCTGATAGAGGGCCACGAGACATGGACCTGGGTGCAAAAATTGTGGCTCTAGACCCTTCCAGAGCTGAGATATTGAAACTCAAAATTTTGGCCAGAAAATAAAACAACAGTGTTACCCCTTATGTTTTTTTTCGGGGGGTGAAAAATAAAGTTTCTCCAATCTTCTCAAAACTCTGGATTCTGATAGAGGGCCACGAGACATGGACCTGGGTGCAAAAATTGAGGCTCTAGACCCTTCCAGAGCTGAGATATTGAAACTCAAAATTTTGGCCAGAAAATAAAACAACAGTGTTACCCCTTATGTTTTTTTTCGGGAGGTGAAAAATTAAGTTTATCCAATCTTCTCAAAACTCTGGAATCTGATAGATGGCCACAAGACATGGACCTGGGTGCAAAAATTGAGGCTCTAGACCCTTCCAGAGCTGAGATATTGAAACTCAAAATTTTGACCAGAAAAAACAACAACAACAGTGTTACCCCTTATGTTTTTTTTCGGGGGGTGAAAAATAAAGTTTCTCCAATCTTCTCAAAACTCTGGATTCTGATAGAGGGCCACGAGACATGGACCTGGGTGCAAAAATTGAGGCTCTAGACCCTTCCAGAGCTGAGATATTGAAACTCAAAATTTTGACCAGAAAAAAAACAACAGTGTTACCCCTTATGTTTTTTTTCGGGGGTTGAAAAATAAAGTTTCTCCAATCTTCTCAAAACTCTGGATTCTGATAGAGGGCCACGAGACATGGACCTGGGTGCAATAATTGAGGCTCTAGACCCTTCCAGAGCTGAGATATTGAAACTCAAAATTTTGGCCAGAAAATAAAACAACAGTGTTACCCCTTATGTTTTTTTTCGGGGGGTGAAAAATAAAGTTTCTCCAATCTTCTCAAATCTCTGGATTCTGATAGAGGGCCACGAGACATGGACCTGGGTGCAAAAATTGAGGCTCTAGACCCTTCCAGAGCTGAGATATTGAAACTCAAAATTTTGACCAGAAAAAAACAACAACAGTGTTACCCCTTATGTTTTTTTTCGGGGGGTGAAAAATAAAGTTGCTCCAATCTTCTCAAAACTCTGAATTCTGATAGAGGGCCACGAGACATGGACCTGGGTGCAAAAATTGAGGCTCTAGACCCTTCCAGAGCTGAGATATTGAAACTCAAAATTTTGACCAGAAAAAAAAAACAACAGTGTTACCCCTTATGTTTTTTTTCAAGGGGGTGAAAAATAAAGTTTCTCCAATCTTCTCAAAACTCTGGATTCTGATAGAGGGCCATGAGACATGGACCTGGGTGCAAAAATTGAGGCTCTAGACCCTTCCAGAGCTGAGATATTGAAACTCAAAATTTTGACCAGAAAAAAAAATGACAGTGTTACCCCTTATGTTTTTTTTCGGGGGGTGAAAAATAAAGTTTCTCCAATCTTCTCAAAACTCTGGATTCTGATAGAGGGCCATGAGACATGGACCTGGGTGCAAAAATTGAGGCTCTAGACCCTTCCAGAGCTGAGATATTGAAACTCAAAATTTTGACCAGAAAAAAACAAAATGACAGTGTTACCCCTTATGTTTTTTTTCGGGGGGTGAAAAATTAAGTTTCTCCAATCTTCTCAAAACTCTGGATTCTGATAGATGGCCACGAGACATGGACCTGGGTGCAAAAATTGAGGCTCTAGACCCTTCCAGAGCTGAGATATTGAAACTCAAAATTTTGACCAGAAAAACAAAAAACAACAGTGTTATCCCTTATGTTTTTTTTCGGGGGGTGAAAAATAAAGTTTCTCCAATCTTCTCAAAACTCTGGATTCTGATAGAGGGCCACGAGACATGGATCTGGGTGCAAAAATTGAGGCTCTAGACCCTTCCAGAGCTGAGATATTGAAACTCAAAATTTTGACCAGAAAAAAAAAAAATGACAGTGTTACCCCTTATGTTTTTTTTCGGGAGGTGAAAAATTAAGTTTCTCCAATCTTCTCAAAACTCTGGATTTTGATAGATGGCCACGAGACATGGACCTGGGTGCAAAAATTGAGGCTCTAGACCCTTCCACAGCTGAGATATTGAAACTCAAAATTTTGACCAGAAAAAAAAAAATGACAGTGTTACCCCTTGTTTTTTTTCGGGAGGTGAAAAATTAAGTTTCTCCAATCTTCTCAAAACTCTGGATTTTGATAGATGGCCACGAGACATGGACCTGGGTGCAAAAATTGAGGCTCTAGACCCTTCCAGAGCTGAGATATTGAAACTCAAAATTTTGACCAGAAAAAAAACAACAACAGTGTTACCCCTTATGTTTTTTTTCGGGGGGTGAAAAATAAAGTTTCTCCAATCTTCTCAAAACTCTGGATTCTGATAGAGGGCCACAAGACATGGACCTGGGTGCAAAAATTGAGGCTCTAGACCCTTCCAGAGCTGAGATATTGAAACTCAAAATTTTGACCAGAAAAAAAAAAACAACAGTGTTACCCCTTATGTTTTTTTTCGGGGGGTGAAAAATAAAGTTGCTCCAATCTTCTCAAAACTCTGGATTCTGATAGAGGGCCACGAGACATGGACCTGGGTGCAAAAATTGAGGCTCTAGACCCTTCCAGAGCTGAGATATTGAAACTCAAAATTTTGACCAGAAAAAAACAACAACAGTGTTACCCCTTATGTTTTTTTTCAAGGGGGTGAAAAATAAAGTTTCTCCAATCTTCTCAAAACTCTGGATTCTGATAGAGGGCCATGAGACATTGACCTGGGTGCAAAAATTGAGGCTCTAGACCCTTCCAGAGCTGAGATATTGAAACTCAAAATTTTGACCAGAAAAAAAATGACAGTGTTACCCCTTATGTTTTTTTTTCGGGGGGTGAAAAATAAAGTTTCTCCAATCTTCTCAAAACTCTGGATTCTGATAGAGGGCCATGAGACATGGACCTGGGTGCAAAAATTGAGGCTCTAGACCCTTCCAGAGCTGAGATATTGAAACTCAAAATTTTGACCAGAAAAAAAAAAATGACAGTGTTACCCCTTATGTTTTTTTTCGGGGGGTGAAAAATTAAGTTTCTCCAATCTTCTCAAAACTCTGGATTCTGATAGATGGCCACGAGACATGGACCTGTGTGCAAAAATTGAGGCTCTAGACCCTTCCAGAGCTGAGATATTGAAACTCAAAATTTTGACCCGAAAAACAAAAAACAACAGTGTTACCCCTTATGTTTTTTTTCGGGGGGTGAAAAATAAAGTTTCTCCAATCTTCTCAAAACTCTGGATTCTGATAGAGGGCCACGAGACATGGATCTGGGTGCAAAAATTGAGGCTCTAGACCCTTCCAGAGCTGAGATATTGAAATTCAAAATTTTGACCAAAAAAAAAAATGACAGTGTTACCCCTTATGTTTTTTTTGGGAGGTGAAAAATTAAGTTTCTCCAATCTTCTCAAAACTCTGGATTTTGATAGATGGCCACGAGACATGGACCTGGGTGCAAAAATTGAGGCTCTAGACCCTTCCAGAGCTGAGATATTGAAACTCAAAATTTTGACCAGAAAAAAAACAACAACAGTGTTACCCCTTATGTTTTTTTTCGGGAGGTGAAAAATAAAGTTTCTCCAATCTTCTCAAAACTCTGGATTCTGATAGAGGGCCACAAGACATGGACCTGGGTGCAAAAATTGAGGCCCTAGACCCTTCCAGAGCTGAGATATTGAAACTCAAAATTTTGGCCAGAAAATAAAACAACAGTGTTACCCCTTATGTTTTTTTTTCGGGGGGTGAAAAATAAAGTTTCTCCAATCTTCTCAAAACTCTGGATTCTGATAGAGGGCCACGAAACATGGACCTGGGTGCAAAAATTGAGGCTCTAGACCCTTCCAGAGCTGAGATATTGACACTCAAAATTTTGACCAGAAAAAAAAACAACAGTGTTACCCCTTATATTTTTTTTTCGGGGGGTGAAAAATAAAGTTTCTCCAATCTTCTCAAAACTCTGGATTCTGATAGAGGGCCACGAGACATGGACCTGGGTGCAAAAATTGTGGCTCTAGACCCTTCCAGAGCTGAGATATTGAAACTCAAAATTTTGGCCAGAAAATAAAACAACAGTGTTACCCCTTATGTTTTTTTTCGGGGGGTGAAAAATAAAGTTTCTCCAATCTTCTCAAAACTCTGGATTCTGATAGAGGGCCACGAGACATGAACCTGGGTGCAAAAATTGAGGCTCTAGACCCTTCCAGAGCTGAGATATTGAAACTCAAAATTTTGACCAGAAAAAAAAACCAACAGTGTTACCCCTTATGTTTTTTTTTCGGGGGGTGAAAAATAAAGTTTCTCCAATCTTCTCAAAACTCTGGATTCTGATAGAGGGCCACGAGACATGGACCTGGGTGCAAAAATTGAGGCTCTAGACCCTTCCAGAGCTGAGATATCGAAACTCAAAATTTTGACCAGAAAAAAAAAAAACAACAGTGTTACCCCTTATGTTTTTTTTCGGGGGGTGAAAAATAAAGTTTCTCCAATCTTCTCAAAACTCTGGATTCTGATAGAGGGCCACGAGACATGGACCTGGGTGCAAAAATTGAGGCTCTAGACCCTTCCACAGCTGAGATATTGAAACTCAAAATTTTGACCAGAAAAAAAAAATGACAGTGTTACCCCTTATGTTTTTTTTCGGGAGGTGAAAAATTAAGTTTCTCCAATCTTCTCAAAACTCTGGATTTTGATAGATGGCCACGAGACATGGACCTGGGTGCAAAAATTGAGGCTCTAGACCCTTCCAGAGCTGAGATATTGAAACTCAAAATTTTGACCAGAAAAAAACAACAACAGTGTTACCCCTTATGTTTTTTTTCGGGGGGTGAAAAATAAAGTTTCTCCAATCTTCTCAAAACTCTGGATTCTGATAGAGGGCCACGAGACATGGACCTGGGTGCAAAAATTGAGGCTCTAGACCCTTCCAGAGCTGAGATATTGAAACTCAAAATTTTGACCAGAAAAAACAACAACAGTGTTACCCCTTATGTTTTTTTTTGGGGGGTGACAAATAAAGTTTCTCCAATCTTCTCAAAACTCTGGATTCTGATAGAGGGCCACGACACATGGACCTGGGTGCAAAAATTGAGGCTCTAGACCCTTCCAGAGCTGAGATATTGAAACTCAAAATTTTGACCAGAAAAAAAAAATGACAGTGTTACCCCTTGTTTTTTTTCGGGAGGTGAAAAATTAAGTTTCTCCAATCTTCTCAAAACTCTGGATTTTGATAGAGGGCCACGAGACATGGACCTGGGTGCAAAAATTGAGGCTCTAGACCCTTCCAGAGCTGAGATATTGAAACTCAAAATTTTGACCAGAAAAAAAACAACAACAGTGTTACCCCTTATGTTTTTTTTCGGGGGGTGAAAAATAAAGTTTCTCCAATCTTCTCAAAACTCTGGATTCTGATAGAGGGCCACAAGACATGGACCTGGGTGCAAAAATTGAGGCTCTAGACCCTTCCAGAGCTGAGATATTGAAACTCAAAATTTTGACCAGAAAAAAAAAAACAACAGTGTTACCCCTTATGTTTTTTTTCGGGGGGTGAAAAATAAAGTTGCTCCAATCTTCTCAAAACTCTGGATTCTGATAGAGGGCCACGAGACATGGACCTGGGTGCAAAAATTGAGGCTCTAGACCCTTCCAGAGCTGAGATATTGAAACTCAAAATTTTGACCAGAAAAAAACAACAACAGTGTTACCCCTTATGTTTTTTTTCAAGGGGGTGAAAAATAAAGTTTCTCCAATCTTCTCAAAACTCTGGATTCTGATAGAGGGCCATGAGACATTGACCTGGGTGCAAAAATTGAGGCTCTAGACCCTTCCAGAGCTGAGATATTGAAACTCAAAATTTTGACCAGAAAAAAAATGACAGTGTTACCCCTTATGTTTTTTTTCGGGGGGTGAAAAATAAAGTTTCTCCAATCTTCTCAAAACTCTGGATTCTGATAGAGGGCCATGAGACATGGACCTGGGTGCAAAAATTGAGGCTCTAGACCCTTCCAGAGCTGAGATATTGAAACTCAAAATTTTGACCAGAAAAAAAAAATGACAGTGTTACCCCTTATGTTTTTTTTCGGGGGGTGAAAAATTAAGTTTCTCCAATCTTCTCAAAACTCTGGATTCTGATAGATGGCCACGAGACATGGACCTGTGTGCAAAAATTGAGGCTCTAGACCCTTCCAGAGCTGAGATATTGAAACTCAAAATTTTGACCCGAAAAACAAAAAACAACAGTGTTACCCCTTATGTTTTTTTTCGGGGGGTGAAAAATAAAGTTTCTCCAATCTTCTCAAAACTCTGGATTCTGATAGAGGGCCACGAGACATGGATCTGGGTGCAAAAATTGAGGCTCTAGACCCTGCCAGAGCTAAGATATTGAAACTCAAAATTTTGACCAGAAAAAAAACAACAACAGTGTTACCCCTTATGTTTTTTTTCGGGGGGTGAAAAATAAAGTTTCTCCAATCTTCTCAAAACTCTGGATTCTGATAGAGGGCCACAAGACATGGACCTGGGTGCAAAAATTGAGGCCCTAGACCCTTCCAGAGCTGAGATATTGAAACTCAAAATTTTGGCCAGAAAATAAAACAACAGTGTTACCCCTTATGTTTTTTTTCGGGGGGTGAAAAATAAAGTTTCTCCAATCTTCTCAAAACTCTGGATTCTGATAGAGGGCCACGAAACATGGACCTGGGTGCAAAAATTGAGGCTCTAGACCCTTCCAGAGCTGAGATATTGACACTCAAAATTTTGACCAGAAAAAAAAACAACAGTGTTACCCCTTATATTTTTTTTTCGGGGGGTGAAAAATAAAGTTTCTCCAATCTTCTCAAAACTCTGGATTCTGATAGAGGGCCACGAGACATGGACCTGGGTGCAAAAATTGTGGCTCTAGACCCTTCCAGAGCTGAGATATTGAAACTCAAAATTTTGGCCAGAAAATAAAACAACAGTGTTACCCCTTATGTTTTTTTTCGGGGGGTGAAAAATAAAGTTTCTCCAATCTTCTCAAAACTCTGGATTCTGATAGAGGGCCACGAGACATGAACCTGGGTGCAAAAATTGAGGCTCTAGACCCTTCCAGAGCTGAGATATTGAAACTCAAAATTTTGACCAGAAAAAAAAAACAACAGTGTTACCCCTTATGTTTTTTTTTCGGGGGGTGAAAAATAAAGTTTCTCCAATCTTCTCAAAACTCTGGATTCTGATAGAGGGCCACGAGACATGGACCTGGGTGCAAAAATTGAGGCTCTAGACCCTTCCAGAGCTGAGATATTGAAACTCAAAATTTTGACCAGAAAAAAAAAAACAACAGTGTTACCCCTTATGTTTTTTTTTCGGGGGGTGAAAAATAAAGTTTCTCCAATCTTCTCAAAACTCTGGATTCTGATAGAGGGCCACGAGACATGGACCTGGGTGCAAAAATTGAGGCTCTAGACCCTTCCAGAGCTGAGGTATTGAAACTCAAAATTTTGACCAGAAAAAAAAATGACAGTGTTACCCCTTATGTTTTTTTTCGGGAGGTGAAAAATTAAGTTTCTCCAATCTTCTCAAAACTCTGGATTTTGATAGATGGCCACGAGACATGGACCTGGGTGCAAAAATTGAGGCTCTAGACCCTTCCAGAGCTGAGATATTGAAACTCAAAATTTTGACCAGAAAAAAAAAAACAACAGTGTTACCCCTTATGTTTTTTTTCGGGGGGTGAAAAATAAAGTTTCTCCAATCTTCTCAAAACTCTGGATTCTGATAGAGGGCCACGAGACATGGACTTGGGTGCAAAAATTGAGGCTCTAGACCCTTCCAGAGCTGAGATATTGAAACTCAAAATTTTGGCCAGAAAATAAAACAACAGTGTTACCCCTTATGTTTTTTTTTCGGGGGGTGAAAAATAAAGTTTCTCCAATCTTCTCAAAACTCTGGATTCTGATAGAGGGCCACGAAACATGGACCTGGGTGCAAAAATTGAGGCTCTTGACCCTTCCAGAGCTGAGATATTGACACTCAAAATTTTGACCAAAAAAAAAAAAACAACAGTGTTACCCCTTATATTTTTTTTTTCGGGGGGTGAAAAATAAAGTTTCTCCAATCTTCTCAAAACTCTGGATTCTGATAGAGGGCCACGAGACATGGACCTGGGTGCAAAAATTGAGGCTCTAGACCCTTCCAGAGCTGAGATATTGAAACTCAAAATTTTGACCAGAAAAAAAAACAACAACAGTGTTACCCCTTATGTTTTTTTTCAGGGGGTAAAAAATAAAGTTTCTCCAATCTTCTCAAAACTCTGGATTCTGATAGAGGGCCACGAGACATGGACCTGGGTGCAAAAATTGAGGCTCTAGACCCTTCCAGAGCTGAGATATTGAAACTCAAAATTTTGGCCAGAAAATAAAACAACAGTGTTACCCCTTATGTTTTTTTTCGGGGGGTGAAAAATAAAGTTTCTCCAATCTTCTCAAAACTCTGGATTCTGATAGAGGGCCACGAGACATGGACCTGGGTGCAAAAATTGAGGCTCTAGACCCTTCCAGAGCTGAGATATTGAAACTCAAAATTTTGGCCAGAAAATAAAACAACAGTGTTACCCCTTATGTTTTTTTTCGGGAGGTGAAAAATTAAGTTTATCCAATCTTCTCAAAACTCTGGAATCTGATAGATGGCCACAAGACATGGACCTGGGTGCAAAAATTGAGGCTCTAGACCCTTCCAGAGCTGAGATATTGAAACTCAAAATTTTGACCAGAAAAAACAACAACAACAGTGTTACCCCTTATGTTTTTTTTCGGGGGGTGAAAAATAAAGTTTCTCCAATCTTCTCAAAACTCTGGATTCTGATAGAGGGCCACGAGACATGGACCTGGGTGCAAAAATTGAGGCTCTAGACCCTTCCAGAGCTGAGATATTGAAACTCAAAATTTTGACCAGAAAAAAAACAACAGTGTTACCCCTTATGTTTTTTTTCGGGGGTTGAAAAATAAAGTTTCTCCAATCTTCTCAAAACTCTGGATTCTGATAGAGGGCCACGAGACATGGACCTGGGTGCAATAATTGAGGCTCTAGACCCTTCCAGAGCTGAGATATTGAAACTCAAAATTTTGGCCAGAAAATAAAACAACAGTGTTACCCCTTATGTTTTTTTTCGGGGGGTGAAAAATAAAGTTTCTCCAATCTTCTCAAATCTCTGGATTCTGATAGAGGGCCACGAGACATGGACCTGGGTGCAAAAATTGAGGCTCTAGACCCTTCCAGAGCTGAGATATTGAAACTCAAAATTTTGACCAGAAAAAAACAACAACAGTGTTACCCCTTATGTTTTTTTTCGGGGGGTGAAAAATAAAGTTGCTCCAATCTTCTCAAAACTCTGAATTCTGATAGAGGGCCACGAGACATGGACCTGGGTGCAAAAATTGAGGCTCTAGACCCTTCCAGAGCTGAGATATTGAAACTCAAAATTTTGACCAGAAAAAAAAACAACAGTGTTACCCCTTATGTTTTTTTTCAAGGGGGTGAAAAATAAAGTTTCTCCAATCTTCTCAAAACTCTGGATTCTGATAGAGGGCCACGAGACATGGACCTGGGTGCAAAAATTGAGGCTCTAGACCCTTCCAGAGCTGAGATATTGAAACTCAAAATTTTGACCAGAAAAAAAAAAACAACAGTGTTACCCCTTATGTTTTTTTTTCGGGGGGTGAAAAATAAAGTTTCTCCAATCTTCTCAAAACTCTGGATTCTGATAGAGGGCCACGAGACATGGACCTGGGTGCAAAAATTGAGGCTCTAGACCCTTCCAGAGCTGAGGTATTGAAACTCAAAATTTTGACCAGAAAAAAAAATGACAGTGTTACCCCTTATGTTTTTTTTCGGGAGGTGAAAAATTAAGTTTCTCCAATCTTCTCAAAACTCTGGATTTTGATAGATGGCCACGAGACATGGACCTGGGTGCAAAAATTGAGGCTCTAGACCCTTCCAGAGCTGAGATATTGAAACTCAAAATTTTGACCAGAAAAAAAAAAACAACAGTGTTACCCCTTATGTTTTTTTTCGGGGGGTGAAAAATAAAGTTTCTCCAATCTTCTCAAAACTCTGGATTCTGATAGAGGGCCACGAGACATGGACTTGGGTGCAAAAATTGAGGCTCTAGACCCTTCCAGAGCTGAGATATTGAAACTCAAAATTTTGGCCAGAAAATAAAACAACAGTGTTACCCCTTATGTTTTTTTTTCGGGGGGTGAAAAATAAAGTTTCTCCAATCTTCTCAAAACTCTGGATTCTGATAGAGGGCCACGAAACATGGACCTGGGTGCAAAAATTGAGGCTCTTGACCCTTCCAGAGCTGAGATATTGACACTCAAAATTTTGACCAAAAAAAAAAAACAACAGTGTTACCCCTTATATTTTTTTTTTCGGGGGGTGAAAAATAAAGTTTCTCCAATCTTCTCAAAACTCTGGATTCTGATAGAGGGCCACGAGACATGGACCTGGGTGCAAAAATTGAGGCTCTAGACCCTTCCAGAGCTGAGATATTGAAACTCAAAATTTTGACCAGAAAAAAAAACAACAACAGTGTTACCCCTTATGTTTTTTTTCAGGGGGTAAAAAATAAAGTTTCTCCAATCTTCTCAAAACTCTGGATTCTGATAGAGGGCCACGAGACATGGACCTGGGTGCAAAAATTGAGGCTCTAGACCCTTCCAGAGCTGAGATATTGAAACTCAAAATTTTGGCCAGAAAATAAAACAACAGTGTTACCCCTTATGTTTTTTTTCGGGAGGTGAAAAATTAAGTTTATCCAATCTTCTCAAAACTCTGGAATCTGATAGATGGCCACAAGACATGGACCTGGGTGCAAAAATTGAGGCTCTAGACCCTTCCAGAGCTGAGATATTGAAACTCAAAATTTTGACCAGAAAAAACAACAACAACAGTGTTACCCCTTATGTTTTTTTTCGGGGGGTGAAAAATAAAGTTTCTCCAATCTTCTCAAAACTCTGGATTCTGATAGAGGGCCACGAGACATGGACCTGGGTGCAAAAATTGAGGCTCTAGACCCTTCCAGAGCTGAGATATTGAAACTCAAAATTTTGACCAGAAAAAAAACAACAGTGTTACCCCTTATGTTTTTTTTCGGGGGTTGAAAAATAAAGTTTCTCCAATCTTCTCAAAACTCTGGATTCTGATAGAGGGCCACGAGACATGGACCTGGGTGCAATAATTGAGGCTCTAGACCCTTCCAGAGCTGAGATATTGAAACTCAAAATTTTGGCCAGAAAATAAAACAACAGTGTTACCCCTTATGTTTTTTTTCGGGGGGTGAAAAATAAAGTTTCTCCAATCTTCTCAAATCTCTGGATTCTGATAGAGGGCCACGAGACATGGACCTGGGTGCAAAAATTGAGGCTCTAGACCCTTCCAGAGCTGAGATATTGAAACTCAAAATTTTGACCAGAAAAAAACAACAACAGTGTTACCCCTTATGTTTTTTTTCGGGGGGTGAAAAATAAAGTTGCTCCAATCTTCTCAAAACTCTGAATTCTGATAGAGGGCCACGAGACATGGACCTGGGTGCAAAAATTGAGGCTCTAGACCCTTCCAGAGCTGAGATATTGAAACTCAAAATTTTGACCAGAAAAAAAAAACAACAGTGTTACCCCTTATGTTTTTTTTCAAGGGGGTGAAAAATAAAGTTTCTCCAATCTTCTCAAAACTCTGGATTCTGATAGAGGGCCATGAGACATGGACCTGGGTGCAAAAATTGAGGCTCTAGACCCTTCCAGAGCTGAGATATTGAAACTCAAAATTTTGACCAGAAAAAAAAATGACAGTGTTACCCCTTATGTTTTTTTTCGGGGGGTGAAAAATAAAGTTTCTCCAATCTTCTCAAAACTCTGGATTCTGATAGAGGGCCATGAGACATGGACCTGGGTGCAAAAATTGAGGCTCTAGACCCTTCCAGAGCTGAGATATTGAAACTCAAAATTTTGACCAGAAAAAAACAAAATGACAGTGTTACCCCTTATGTTTTTTTTCGGGGGGTGAAAAATTAAGTTTCTCCAATCTTCTCAAAACTCTGGATTCTGATAGATGGCCACGAGACATGGACCTGGGTGCAAAAATTGAGGCTCTAGACCCTTCCAGAGCTGAGATATTGAAACTCAAAATTTTGACCAGAAAAACAAAAAACAACAGTGTTATCCCTTATGTTTTTTTTCGGGGGGTGAAAAATAAAGTTTCTCCAATCTTCTCAAAACTCTGGATTCTGATAGAGGGCCACGAGACATGGATCTGGGTGCAAAAATTGAGGCTCTAGACCCTTCCAGAGCTGAGATATTGAAACTCAAAATTTTGACCAGAAAAAAAAAATGACAGTGTTACCCCTTATGTTTTTTTTCGGGAGGTGAAAAATTAAGTTTCTCCAATCTTCTCAAAACTCTGGATTTTGATAGATGGCCACGAGACATGGACCTGGGTGCAAAAATTGAGGCTCTAGACCCTTCCACAGCTGAGATATTGAAACTCAAAATTTTGACCAGAAAAAAAAAATGACAGTGTTACCCCTTGTTTTTTTTCGGGAGGTGAAAAATTAAGTTTCTCCAATCTTCTCAAAACTCTGGATTTTGATAGATGGCCACGAGACATGGACCTGGGTGCAAAAATTGAGGCTCTAGACCCTTCCAGAGCTGAGATATTGAAACTCAAAATTTTGACCAGAAAAAAAACAACAACAGTGTTACCCCTTATGTTTTTTTTCGGGGGGTGAAAAATAAAGTTTCTCCAATCTTCTCAAAACTCTGGATTCTGATAGAGGGCCACAAGACATGGACCTGGGTGCAAAAATTGAGGCTCTAGACCCTTCCAGAGCTGAGATATTGAAACTCAAAATTTTGACCAGAAAAAAAAAAAACAACAGTGTTACCCCTTATGTTTTTTTTCGGGGGGTGAAAAATAAAGTTGCTCCAATCTTCTCAAAACTCTGGATTCTGATAGAGGGCCACGAGACATGGACCTGGGTGCAAAAATTGAGGCTCTAGACCCTTCCAGAGCTGAGATATTGAAACTCAAAATTTTGACCAGAAAAAAACAACAACAGTGTTACCCCTTATGTTTTTTTTCAAGGGGGTGAAAAATAAAGTTTCTCCAATCTTCTCAAAACTCTGGATTCTGATAGAGGGCCATGAGACATTGACCTGGGTGCAAAAATTGAGGCTCTAGACCCTTCCAGAGCTGAGATATTGAAACTCAAAATTTTGACCAGAAAAAAATGACAGTGTTACCCCTTATGTTTTTTTTCGGGGGGTGAAAAATAAAGTTTCTCCAATCTTCTCAAAACTCTGGATTCTGATAGAGGGCCATGAGACATGGACCTGGGTGCAAAAATTGAGGCTCTAGACCCTTCCAGAGCTGAGATATTGAAACTCAAAATTTTGACCAGAAAAAAAAAATGACAGTGTTACCCCTTATGTTTTTTTTCGGGGGGTGAAAAATTAAGTTTCTCCAATCTTCTCAAAACTCTGGATTCTGATAGATGGCCACGAGACATGGACCTGTGTGCAAAAATTGAGGCTCTAGACCCTTCCAGAGCTGAGATATTGAAACTCAAAATTTTGACCCGAAAAACAAAAAACAACAGTGTTACCCCTTATGTTTTTTTTCGGGGGGTGAAAAATAAAGTTTCTCCAATCTTCTCAAAACTCTGGATTCTGATAGAGGGCCACGAGACATGGATCTGGGTGCAAAAATTGAGGCTCTAGACCCTTCCAGAGCTGAGATATTGAAATTCAAAATTTTGACCAAAAAAAAAAATGACAGTGTTACCCCTTATGTTTTTTTTGGGAGGTGAAAAATTAAGTTTCTCCAATCTTCTCAAAACTCTGGATTTTGATAGATGGCCACGAGACATGGACCTGGGTGCAAAAATTGAGGCTCTAGACCCTTCCAGAGCTGAGATATTGAAACTCAAAATTTTGACCAGAAAAAAAACAACAACAGTGTTACCCCTTATGTTTTTTTTCGGGGGGTGAAAAATAAAGTTTCTCCAATCTTCTCAAAACTCTGGATTCTGATAGAGGGCCACAAGACATGGACCTGGGTGCAAAAATTGAGGCCCTAGACCCTTCCAGAGCTGAGATATTGAAACTCAAAATTTTGGCCAGAAAATAAAACAACAGTGTTACCCCTTATGTTTTTTTTCGGGGGGTGAAAAATAAAGTTTCTCCAATCTTCTCAAAACTCTGGATTCTGATAGAGGGCCACGAAACATGGACCTGGGTGCAAAAATTGAGGCTCTAGACCCTTCCAGAGCTGAGATATTGACACTCAAAATTTTGACCAGAAAAAAAAACAACAGTGTTACCCCTTATATTTTTTTTTCGGGGGGTGAAAAATAAAGTTTCTCCAATCTTCTCAAAACTCTGGATTCTGATAGAGGGCCACGAGACATGGACCTGGGTGCAAAAATTGTGGCTCTAGACCCTTCCAGAGCTGAGATATTGAAACTCAAAATTTTGGCCAGAAAATAAAACAACAGTGTTACCCCTTATGTTTTTTTTCGGGGGGTGAAAAATAAAGTTTCTCCAATCTTCTCAAAACTCTGGATTCTGATAGAGGGCCACGAGACATGGACCTGGGTGCAAAAATTGAGGCTCTAGACCCTTCCAGAGCTGAGATATTGAAACTCAAAATTTTGGCCAGAAAATAAAACAACAGTGTTACCCCTTATGTTTTTTTTCGGGAGGTGAAAAATTAAGTTTATCCAATCTTCTCAAAACTCTGGAATCTGATAGATGGCCACAAGACATGGACCTGGGTGCAAAAATTGAGGCTCTAGACCCTTCCAGAGCTGAGATATTGAAACTCAAAATTTTGACCAGAAAAAACAACAACAACAGTGTTACCCCTTATGTTTTTTTTCGGGGGGTGAAAAATAAAGTTTCTCCAATCTTCTCAAAACTCTGGATTCTGATAGAGGGCCACGAGACATGGACCTGGGTGCAAAAATTGAGGCTCTAGACCCTTCCAGAGCTGAGATATTGAAACTCAAAATTTTGACCAGAAAAAAAACAACAGTGTTACCCCTTATGTTTTTTTTCGGGGGTTGAAAAATAAAGTTTCTCCAATCTTCTCAAAACTCTGGATTCTGATAGAGGGCCACGAGACATGGACCTGGGTGCAATAATTGAGGCTCTAGACCCTTCCAGAGCTGAGATATTGAAACTCAAAATTTTGGCCAGAAAATAAAACAACAGTGTTACCCCTTATGTTTTTTTTCGGGGGGTGAAAAATAAAGTTTCTCCAATCTTCTCAAATCTCTGGATTCTGATAGAGGGCCACGAGACATGGACCTGGGTGCAAAAATTGAGGCTCTAGACCCTTCCAGAGCTGAGATATTGAAACTCAAAATTTTGACCAGAAAAAAACAACAACAGTGTTACCCCTTATGTTTTTTTTCGGGGGGTGAAAAATAAAGTTGCTCCAATCTTCTCAAAACTCTGAATTCTGATAGAGGGCCACGAGACATGGACCTGGGTGCAAAAATTGAGGCTCTAGACCCTTCCAGAGCTGAGATATTGAAACTCAAAATTTTGACCAGAAAAAAAAAACAACAGTGTTACCCCTTATGTTTTTTTTCAAGGGGGTGAAAAATAAAGTTTCTCCAATCTTCTCAAAACTCTGGATTCTGATAGAGGGCCATGAGACATGGACCTGGGTGCAAAAATTGAGGCTCTAGACCCTTCCAGAGCTGAGATATTGAAACTCAAAATTTTGACCAGAAAAAAAAATGACAGTGTTACCCCTTATGTTTTTTTTCGGGGGGTGAAAAATAAAGTTTCTCCAATCTTCTCAAAACTCTGGATTCTGATAGAGGGCCATGAGACATGGACCTGGGTGCAAAAATTGAGGCTCTAGACCCTTCCAGAGCTGAGATATTGAAACTCAAAATTTTGACCAGAAAAAAACAAAATGACAGTGTTACCCCTTATGTTTTTTTTCGGGGGGTGAAAAATTAAGTTTCTCCAATCTTCTCAAAACTCTGGATTCTGATAGATGGCCACGAGACATGGACCTGGGTGCAAAAATTGAGGCTCTAGACCCTTCCAGAGCTGAGATATTGAAACTCAAAATTTTGACCAGAAAAACAAAAAACAACAGTGTTATCCCTTATGTTTTTTTTCGGGGGGTGAAAAATAAAGTTTCTCCAATCTTCTCAAAACTCTGGATTCTGATAGAGGGCCACGAGACATGGATCTGGGTGCAAAAATTGAGGCTCTAGACCCTTCCAGAGCTGAGATATTGAAACTCAAAATTTTGACCAGAAAAAAAAAAAAATGACAGTGTTACCCCTTATGTTTTTTTTCGGGAGGTGAAAAATTAAGTTTCTCCAATCTTCTCAAAACTCTGGATTTTGATAGATGGCCACGAGACATGGACCTGGGTGCAAAAATTGAGGCTCTAGACCCTTCCACAGCTGAGATATTGAAACTCAAAATTTTGACCAGAAAAAAAAAAATGACAGTGTTACCCCTTGTTTTTTTTCGGGAGGTGAAAAATTAAGTTTCTCCAATCTTCTCAAAACTCTGGATTTTGATAGATGGCCACGAGACATGGACCTGGGTGCAAAAATTGAGGCTCTAGACCCTTCCAGAGCTGAGATATTGAAACTCAAAATTTTGACCAGAAAAAAAACAACAACAGTGTTACCCCTTATGTTTTTTTTCGGGGGGTGAAAAATAAAGTTTCTCCAATCTTCTCAAAACTCTGGATTCTGATAGAGGGCCACAAGACATGGACCTGGGTGCAAAAATTGAGGCTCTAGACCCTTCCAGAGCTGAGATATTGAAACTCAAAATTTTGACCAGAAAAAAAAAAACAACAGTGTTACCCCTTATGTTTTTTTTCGGGGGGTGAAAAATAAAGTTGCTCCAATCTTCTCAAAACTCTGGATTCTGATAGAGGGCCACGAGACATGGACCTGGGTGCAAAAATTGAGGCTCTAGACCCTTCCAGAGCTGAGATATTGAAACTCAAAATTTTGACCAGAAAAAAACAACAACAGTGTTACCCCTTATGTTTTTTTTCAAGGGGGTGAAAAATAAAGTTTCTCCAATCTTCTCAAAACTCTGGATTCTGATAGAGGGCCATGAGACATTGACCTGGGTGCAAAAATTGAGGCTCTAGACCCTTCCAGAGCTGAGATATTGAAACTCAAAATTTTGACCAGAAAAAAAATGACAGTGTTACCCCTTATGTTTTTTTTTCGGGGGGTGAAAAATAAAGTTTCTCCAATCTTCTCAAAACTCTGGATTCTGATAGAGGGCCATGAGACATGGACCTGGGTGCAAAAATTGAGGCTCTAGACCCTTCCAGAGCTGAGATATTGAAACTCAAAATTTTGACCAGAAAAAAAAAAATGACAGTGTTACCCCTTATGTTTTTTTTCGGGGGGTGAAAAATTAAGTTTCTCCAATCTTCTCAAAACTCTGGATTCTGATAGATGGCCACGAGACATGGACCTGTGTGCAAAAATTGAGGCTCTAGACCCTTCCAGAGCTGAGATATTGAAACTAAAAATTTTGACCCGAAAAACAAAAAACAACAGTGTTACCCCTTATGTTTTTTTTCGGGGGGTGAAAAATAAAGTTTCTCCAATCTTCTCAAAACTCTGGATTCTGATAGAGGGCCACGAGACATGGATCTGGGTGCAAAAATTGAGGCTCTAGACCCTTCCAGAGCTGAGATATTGAAATTCAAAATTTTGACCAAAAAAAAAAATGACAGTGTTACCCCTTATGTTTTTTTTGGGAGGTGAAAAATTAAGTTTCTCCAATCTTCTCAAAACTCTGGATTTTGATAGATGGCCACGAGACATGGACCTGGGTGCAAAAATTGAGGCTCTAGACCCTTCCAGAGCTGAGATATTGAAACTCAAAATTTTGACCAGAAAAAAAACAACAACAGTGTTACCCCTTATGTTTTTTTTCGGGAGGTGAAAAATAAAGTTTCTCCAATCTTCTCAAAACTCTGGATTCTGATAGAGGGCCACAAGACATGGACCTGGGTGCAAAAATTGAGGCCCTAGACCCTTCCAGAGCTGAGATATTGAAACTCAAAATTTTGGCCAGAAAATAAAACAACAGTGTTACCCCTTATGTTTTTTTTTCGGGGGGTGAAAAATAAAGTTTCTCCAATCTTCTCAAAACTCTGGATTCTGATAGAGGGCCACGAAACATGGACCTGGGTGCAAAAATTGAGGCTCTAGACCCTTCCAGAGCTGAGATATTGACACTCAAAATTTTGACCAGAAAAAAAAACAACAGTGTTACCCCTTATATTTTTTTTTCGGGGGGTGAAAAATAAAGTTTCTCCAATCTTCTCAAAACTCTGGATTCTGATAGAGGGCCACGAGACATGGACCTGGGTGCAAAAATTGTGGCTCATAGACCCTTCCAGAGCTGAGATATTGAAACTCAAAATTTTGGCCAGAAAATAAAACAACAGTGTTACCCCTTATGTTTTTTTTCGGGGGGTGAAAAATAAAGTTTCTCCAATCTTCTCAAAACTCTGGATTCTGATAGAGGGCCACGAGACATGAACCTGGGTGCAAAAATTGAGGCTCTAGACCCTTCCAGAGCTGAGATATTGAAACTCAAAATTTTGACCAGAAAAAAAAACCAACAGTGTTACCCCTTATGTTTTTTTTTCGGGGGGTGAAAAATAAAGTTTCTCCAATCTTCTCAAAACTCTGGATTCTGATAGAGGGCCACGAGACATGGACCTGGGTGCAAAAATTGAGGCTCTAGACCCTTCCAGAGCTGAGATATTGAAACTCAAAATTTTGACCAGAAAAAAAAAAAACAACAGTGTTACCCCTTATGTTTTTTTTCGGGGGGTGAAAAATAAAGTTTCTCCAATCTTCTCAAAACTCTGGATTCTGATAGAGGGCCACGAGACATGGACCTGGGTGCAAAAATTGAGGCTCTAGACCCTTCCACAGCTGAGATATTGAAACTCAAAATTTTGACCAGAAAAAAAAAATGACAGTGTTACCCCTTATGTTTTTTTTCGGGAGGTGAAAAATTAAGTTTCTCCAATCTTCTCAAAACTCTGGATTTTGATAGATGGCCACGAGACATGGACCTGGGTGCAAAAATTGAGGCTCTAGACCCTTCCAGAGCTGAGATATTGAAACTCAAAATTTTGACCAGAAAAAAACAACAACAGTGTTACCCCTTATGTTTTTTTTCGGGGGGTGAAAAATAAAGTTTCTCCAATCTTCTCAAAACTCTGGATTCTGATAGAGGGCCACGAGACATGGACCTGGGTGCAAAAATTGAGGCTCTAGACCCTTCCAGAGCTGAGATATTGAAACTCAAAATTTTGACCAGAAAAAACAACAACAGTGTTACCCCTTATGTTTTTTTTTGGGGGGTGACAAATAAAGTTTCTCCAATCTTCTCAAAACTCTGGATTCTGATAGAGGGCCACGACACATGGACCTGGGTGCAAAAATTGAGGCTCTAGACCCTTCCAGAGCTGAGATATTGAAACTCAAAATTTTGGCCAGAAAAAAAAAACAACAGTGTTACCCCTTATGTTTTTTTTCGGGGGGTGAAAAATAAAGTTTATCCGATCTTCTCAAAACTCTGGATTCTGATAGATGGCCACGAGACATGGACCTGGGTGCAAAAATTGAGGCTCTAGACCCTTCCAGAGCTGAGATATTGAAACTCAAAATTTTGACCAGAAAAAACAACAACAGTGTTACCCCTTATGTTTTTTTTCGGGGGGTGAAAAATAAAGTTTCTCCAATATTCTCAAAACTCTGGATTCTGATAGAGGGCCACGAGACATGGACCTGGGTGAAAAAATTGAGGCTCTAGACCCTTCCAGAGCTGAGATATTGAAACTCAAAATTTTGACCAGAAAAAACAACAACAGTGTTACCCCTTATGTTTTTTTTCGGGGGGTGAAAAATAAAGTTTCTCCAATCTTCTCAAAACTCTGGATTCTGATAGAGGGCCATGAGACATGGACCTGGGTGCAAAAATTGAGGCTCTAGACCCTTCCAGAGCTGAGATATTGAAACTCAAAATTTTGACCAGAAAAAAAATGACAGTGTTACCCCTTATGTTTTTTTTCGGGGGGTGAAAAATTAAGTTTCTCCAATCTTCTCAAAACTCTGGATTCTGATAGATGGCCACGAGACATGGACCTGGGTGCAAAAATTGAGGCTCTAGACCCTTCCAGAGCTGAGATATTGAAACTCAAAATTTTGACCAGAAAAAAAACAACAACAGTGTTACCCCTTATGTTTTTTTTCGGGGGGTGAAAAATAAAGTTTCTCCAATCTTCTCAAAACTCTGGATTCTGATAGAGGGCCACAAGACATGGACCTGGGTGCAAAAATTGAGGCCCTAGACCCTTCCAGAGCTGAGATATTGAAACTCAAAATTTTGGCCAGAAAATAAAACAACAGTGTTACCCCTTATGTTTTTTTTCGGGGGGTGAAAAATAAAGTTTCTCCAATCTTCTCAAAACTCTGGATTCTGATAGAGGGCCACGAAACATGGACCTGGGTGCAAAAATTGAGGCTCTAGACCCTTCCAGAGCTGAGATATTGACACTCAAAATTTTGACCAGAAAAAAAAACAACAGTGTTACCCCTTATATTTTTTTTTCGGGGGGTGAAAAATAAAGTTTCTCCAATCTTCTCAAAACTCTGGATTCTGATAGAGGGCCACGAGACATGGACCTGGGTGCAAAAATTGTGGCTCTAGACCCTTCCAGAGCTGAGATATTGAAACTCAGAATTTTGACCAGAAAAAAAAAACAACAGTGTTACCCCTTATGTTTTTTTTTCGGGGGGTGAAAAATAAAGTTTCTCCAATCTTCTCAAAACTCTGGATTCTGATAGAGGGCCACGAGACATGGACCTGGGTGCAAAAATTGAGGCTCTAGACCCTTCCACAGCTGAGATATTGAAACTCAAAATTTTGACCAGAAAAAAAAACAACAGTGTTACCCCTTATGTTTTTTTTCGGGGGGTGAAAAATAAAGTTTCTCCAATCTTCTCAAAACTCTGGATTCTGATAGAGGGCCACGAGACATGGACCTGGGTGCAAAAATTGAGGCTCTAGACCCTTCCACAGCTGAGATATTGAAACTCAAAATTTTGACCAGAAAAAAAAAATAACAGTGTTACCCCTTATGTTTTTTTTCGGGAGGTGAAAAATTAAGTTTCTCCAATCTTCTCAAAACTCTGGATTTTGATAGATGGCCACGAGACATGGACCTGGGTGCAAAAATTGAGGCTCTAGACCCTTCCAGAGCTGAGATATTGAAACTCAAAATTTTGACCAGAAAAAAACAACAACAGTGTTACCCCTTATGTTTTTTTTCGGGGGGTGAAAAATAAAGTTTCTCCAATCTTCTCAAAACTCTGGATTCTGATAGAGGGCCACGAGACATGGACCTGGGTGCAAAAATTGAGGCTCTAGACCCTTCCAGAGCTGAGATATTGAAACTCAAAATTTTGACCAGAAAAAACAACAACAGTGTTACCCCTTATGTTTTTTTTCGGGGGGTGACAAATAAAGTTTCTCCAATCTTCTCAAAACTCTGGATTCTGATAGAGGGCCACGACACATGGACCTGGGTGCAAAAATTGAGGCTCTAGACCCTTCCAGAGCTGAGATATTGAAACTCAAAATTTTGGCCAGAAAAAAAAAAACAACAGTGTTACCCCTTATGTTTTTTTTCGGGGGGTGAAAAATAAAGTTTATCCGATCTTCTCAAAACTCTGGATTCTGATAGATGGCCACGAGACATGGACCTGGGTGCAAAAATTGAGGCTCTAGACCCTTCCAGAGCTGAGATATTGAAACTCAAAATTTTGACCAGAAAAAACAACAACAGTGTTACCCCTTATGTTTTTTTTCGGGGGGTGAAAAATAAAGTTTCTCCAATATTCTCAAAATTCTGATAGAGGGCCACGAGACATGGACCTGGGTGAAAAAATTGAGGCTCTAGACCCTTCCAGAGCTGAGATATTGAAACTCAAAATTTTGACCAGAAAAAACAACAACAGTGTTACCCCTTATGTTTTTTTTCGGGGGGTGAAAAATAAAGTTTCTCCAATCTTCTCAAAACTCTGGATTCTGATAGAGGGCCATGAGACATGGACCTGGGTGCAAAAATTGAGGCTCTAGACCCTTCCAGAGCTGAGATATTGAAACTCAAAATTTTGACCAGAAAAAAAAATGACAGTGTTACCCCTTATGTTTTTTTTCGGGGGGTGAAAAATTAAGTTTCTCCAATCTTCTCAAAACTCTGGATTCTGATAGATGGCCACGAGACATGGACCTGGGTGCAAAAATTGAGGCTCTAGACCCTTCCAGAGCTGAGATATTGAAACTCAAAATTTTGACCAGAAAAAAAACAACAACAGTGTTACCCCTTATGTTTTTTTTCGGGGGGTGAAAAATAAAGTTTCTCCAATCTTCTCAAAACTCTGGATTCTGATAGAGGGCCACAAGACATGGACCTGGGTGCAAAAATTGAGGCCCTAGACCCTTCCAGAGCTGAGATATTGAAACTCAAAATTTTGGCCAGAAAATAAAACAACAGTGTTACCCCTTATGTTTTTTTTCGGGGGGTGAAAAATAAAGTTTCTCCAATCTTCTCAAAACTCTGGATTCTGATAGAGGGCCACGAAACATGGACCTGGGTGCAAAAATTGAGGCTCTAGACCCTTCCAGAGCTTGACACTCAAAATTTTGACCAGAAAAAAAACAACAGTGTTACCCCTTATATTTTTTTTTCGGGGGGTGAAAAATAAAGTTTCTCCAATCTTCTCAAAACTCTGGATTCTGATAGAGGGCCACGAGACATGGACCTGGGTGCAAAAATTGTGGCTCTAGACCCTTCCAGAGCTGAGATATTGAAACTCAAAATTTTGACCAGAAAAAAAAAACAACAGTGTTACCCCTTATGTTTTTTTTTCGGGGGGTGAAAAATAAAGTTTCTCCAATCTTCTCAAACTCTGGATTCTGATAGAGGGCCACGAGACATGGACCTGGGTGCAAAAATTGAGGCTCTAGACCCTTCCAGAGCTGAGATATTGAAACTCAAAATTTTGACCAGAAAAAAAAAAACAACAGTGTTACCCCTTATGTTTTTTTTTCGGGGGGTGAAAAATAAAGTTTCTCCAATCTTCTCAAAACTCTGGATTCTGATAGAGGGCCACGAGACATGGACCTGGGTGCAAAAATTGAGGCTCTAGACCCTTCCACAGCTGAGATATTGAAACTCAAAATTTTGACCAGAAAAAAAAAAATGACAGTGTTACCCCTTATGTTTTTTTTCGGGAGGTGAAAAATTAAGTTTCTCCAATCTTCTCAAAACTCTGGATTTTGATAGATGGCCACGAGACATGGACCTGGGTGCAAAAATTGAGGCTCTAGACCCTTCCAGAGCTGAGATATTGAAACTCAAAATTTTGACCAGAAAAAAACAACAACAGTGTTACCCCTTATGTTTTTTTTCGGGGGGTGAAAAATAAAGTTTCTCCAATCTTCTCAAAACTCTGGATTCTGATAGAGGGCCACGAGACATGGACCTGGGTGCAAAAATTGAGGCTCTTGACCCTTCCAGAGCTGAGATATTGAAACTCAAAATTTTGACCAGAAAAAACAACAACAGTGTTACCCCTTATGTTTTTTTTTCGGGGGGTGACAAATAAAGTTTCTCCAATCTTCTCAAAACTCTGGATTCTGATAGAGGGCCACGACACATGGACCTGGGTGCAAAAATTGAGGCTCTAGACCCTTCCAAAGCTGAGATATTGAAACTCAAAATTTTGGCCAGAAAAAAAAAAACAACAGTGTTACCCCTTATGTTTTTTTTCGGGGGGTGAAAAATAAAGTTTATCCGATCTTCTCAAAACTCTGGATTCTGATAGATGGCCACGAGACATGGACCTGGGTGCAAAAATTGAGGCTCTAGACCCTTCCAGAGCTGAGATATTGAAACTCAAAATTTTGACCAGAAAAAACAACAACAGTGTTACCCCTTATGTTTTTTTTCGGGGGGTGAAAAATAAAGTTTCTCCAATATTCTCAAAACTCTGGATTCTGATAGAGGGCCACGAGACATGGACCTGGGTGAAAAAATTGAGGCTCTAGACCCTTCCAGAGCTGAGATATTGAAACTCAAAATTTTGACCAGAAAAAACAACAACAGTGTTACCCCTTATGTTTTTTTTTCGGGGGGTGAAAAATAAAGTTTCTCCAATCTTCTCAAAACTCTGGATTCTGATAGAGGGCCACGACACATGGACCTGGGTGCAAAAATTGAGGCTCTAGACCCTTCCAGAGCTGAGATATTGAAACTCAAAATTTTGGCCAGAAAAAAAAAACAACAGTGTTAACCCTTATGTTTTTTTTCGGGGGGTGAAAAATAAAGTTTCTCCAATCTTCTCAAAACTCTGGATTCTGATAGAGGGCCATGAGACATGGACCTGGGTGCAAAAATTGAGGCTCTAGACCCTTCCAGAGCTGAGATATTGAAACTCAAAATTTTGACCAGAAAAAAAATGACAGTGTTACCCCTTATGTTTTTTTTCGGGGGGTGAAAAATAAAGTTTCTCCAATCTTCTCAAAACTCTGGATTCTGATAGAGGGCCATGAGACATGGACCTGGGTGCAAAAATTGAGGCTCTAGACCCTTCCAGAGCTGAGATATTGAAACTCAAAATTTTGACCAGAAAAAAAAAATGACAGTGTTACCCCTTATGTTTTTTTTCGGGGGGTGAAAAATTAAGTTTCTCCAATCTTCTCAAAACTCTGGATTCTGATAGATGGCCACGAGACATGGACCTGGGTGCAAAAATTGAGGCTCTAGACCCTTCCAGAGCTGAGATATTGAAACTCAAAATTTTGACCAGAAAAACAAAAAACAACAGTGTTACCCCTTATGTTTTTTTTCGGGGGGTGAAAAATAAAGTTTCTCCAATCTTCTCAAAACTCTGGATTCTGATAGAGGGCCACGAGACATGGATCTGGGTGCAAAAATTGAGGCTCTAGACCCTTCCAGAGCTGAGATATTGAAATTCAAAATTTTGACCAGAAAAAAAAAAATGACAGTGTTACCCCTTATGTTTTTTTTCGGGAGGTGAAAAATTAAGTTTCTCCAATCTTCTCAAAACTCTGGATTTTGATAGATGGCCACGAGACATGGACCTGGGTGCAAAAATTGAGGCTCTAGACCCTTCCAGAGCTGAGATATTGAAACTCAAAATTTTGACCAGAAAAAAAACAACAACAGTGTTACCCCTTATGTTTTTTTTCGGGGGGTGAAAAATAAAGTTTCTCCAATCTTCTCAAAACTCTGGATTCTGATAGAGGGCCACAAGACATGGACCTGGGTGCAAAAATTGAGGCCCTAGACCCTTCCAGAGCTGAGATATTGAAACTCAAAATTTTGGCCAGAAAATAAAACAACAGTGTTACCCCTTATGTTTTTTTTCGGGGGGTGAAAAATAAAGTTTCTCCAATCTTCTCAAAACTCTGGATTCTGATAGAGGGCCACGAAACATGGACCTGGGTGCAAAAATTGAGGCTCTAGACCCTTCCAGAGCTGAGATATTGACACTCAAAATTTTGACCAGAAAAAAAAACAACAGTGTTACCCCTTATATTTTTTTTTCGGGGAGTGAAAAATAAAGTTTCTCCAATCTTCTCAAAACTCTGGATTCTGATAGAGGGCCACGAGACATGGACCTGGGTGCAAAAATTGAGGCTCTAGACCCTTCCAGAGCTGAGATATTGAAACTCAAAATTTTGACCAGAAAAAAAAAAAAACAACAGTGTTACCCCTTATGTTTTTTTTTCGGGGGGTGAAAAATAAAGTTTCTCCAATCTTCTCAAAACTCTGGATTCTGATAGAGGGCCACGAGACATGGACCTGGGTGCAAAAATTGAGGCTCTAGACCCTTCCAGAGCTGAGATATTGAAACTCAAAATTTTGACCAGAAAAAAA